>OY776287.1:1605550-2205550 GCA_963675345.1 Trididemnum clinides | reverse complement strand
TTGGAAGGATGCATTGGAAAGTAAAGGTTTAAAGTTCTACACCAGAAAAACAAAAGTGATGGTAAGCGGGTCGGAAGGAGAACTGTTTAAACAAGATTGATTAATGTGGAGTTTGTGGGAGGAGAGTAATGACCAATTCACTATTGTGCACAAAATGTGGAAACTGGGTTCATGGCAAATGTGCAAAAATAAAGAGAATTACCACTAGGTTGGCAATGCATTTTCTTTGCTCAAAATGTAAAGGAATAATGGAAGGGATGATAGATTCGATCGAGAAGTTGTGCTAGGAAGTAGAGACAGTAAATGGAATTTGTTATTTGGGAGACAGACTAAATTCGAGTGGTGGTTGCAAAGCGGCAGTCACAGCAAGAGTAAGAATCAGTTGGGTAAGTTCAGGAAATGTGGAGAGTTATTGCTTGAAAATGGGTTTCCTCAGAGGATGAAAGGTAAAGTTTATCATTGTTGCAGAGATTAGCAATGCTGTATGGAAGTGAGACATGATGTTGAAAAGAAAATGAAAAAGCAATTTCAAGAAGAACAAAGAGAGCTACGGCGAGAGCAATGTGTGGTCAGAAAGTTGTTGACAGAAAGATGACCAAAAAATAGATGGACATGTTGGGGTTGAGGAAAACTATAAGACTGATTAGCAACAGCAAGTGGAGTTAGATGGTATGGACATGTGCTGAGAAGAGATGGCAATAGTGTTATGAGAGCTGCTTTGGATTTTGAAATGAGTAGCAAGAGAAGGCGAGAATGACCTAAGAAGACCTGGAAGAAGCAAGTGAAGGGGGAGACAAAGAAGATCGGTTTGAAGGAGGATGCTCTAAATTGAGCTTAAGTGAAAAGACACAGTGCAAGCAACTGCAGAAGAAATGTGGTGAATCCGGCCATTTCTGGTAAGGGGACGACACTGGATAAAAACTGAAACTACTACTACTTTAAAGATAACTACATCAAGTGATAATATTCCTACGTTTTCAAAAAGCAAAACTTTGTTTTTAACATTTTCTGGCTATTTTAATTGTGACAAAAGGCAAAACACTGCTCCAAAGTGTCTCACTCAAAATCACCATGCTCTACCTAGGGGAAAAGCAAACAAATCATGAAGCACTGCAAGAAAGCAATCATAATAGAATTTTCCACTATTTTTAACTTTAGCTGAGCAATTGAGCGTTTTGTTAACACCTAAAAAATCCTGTAAAATTCAAATACGATCAAGCAAGAAACAACTAAAACTTAATATAGCTTTGAAAAAAGCTGTTTTAGCCATAAGCTTTTCGTGACGCTCTCATCAGTGGCGGTATCGCGTCAAAAGGGAAGATCTAGAGTGAATTGAGTGAATAATTTGGATGTTACGTAATCAAGACAGGCCAATGATTGCGTTTGTATTGCAAAGCGCGCGAAAGAAAGATTTCGCAAGTGCGAAAGTTAAAGAAAGCGCGACAGGAGGCCAAATGCTACGATTATCGAAAGAGTTTGAGAGTGTAAACAAACTCTTTCTGTCTGCATAACACCGGGCGTCGAGTCTTGATATAAGTAGCCTCTAAAAGTTTGAGATGAAAAGAGCTGCGCGCTGCGGCGAGGATAGAAAACCGCTTATCATCATAGTTTAATGCGCATCGATCATTATCTAAAAGATGCTGACCAATGGCCGAGTCACAATCCGGTTTGGTGTCGGTTCGTTTGCACGATCTGTGTGGTTGAGATCGGCGTGGACGAGTCAATTGCTGTCTTAACCGTTGCGGAACATGTTGCTTGATGCGATCCTGTAGTCGTTGAGATGTTCGCCCTACGTACCGACTATCACAGTGGCACTTGTATTCATATATGACAAGGCTTTTCTGAATGGCAGGTAGAACATCCTTGGGGGCCACAGGCAGCATGCGTTTAGACGTAAAGACCAGGCGGGTGCTGACGGAACCATAGCAGCTTTCCACGGCGGTTTTGACTTCTTTTTCTAAGTTTGTAGATGGCTTACCTATCCAAGGGACCCTCAAGTACACAGGACACTTTTCAGGGCCAAATCGCTTAAGGGTGGAGAACTGAGCAATTTTCTTGGTGATCTGAGTATTGATGATGTTTTTAGGATAGCCATTGTCCAGTAATATCTTCTTAATCCGTTCTATTTCTTCATTGAGTCTACGCTTGGTGCAAATCATTAGAGCTCGATGCACCAATGTAGATATTAGACTTATTTTGCGTTTGAGAGGACTAAAGGACTCCCAACGCAAATACTGGCCAGTGAAAGTGGGTTTACGGTATACACTGGTCTCCAAGCCAACATCTGTTCTTTCGACATAGACGTCAAGAAACGGTAGACATTTCTCTTTCTCTTTTTCAAAGGTGAATTTGAGGGATTTGAATTTGAGGAATTTGAGTTTCTGCAGATACCTGGCACTACTTGATGAAAGAACGAAATCAAAATGGAAGAACAAAAACGAGCGATTGCTTGCTTTACTCAGACGTGACCGTTTCGGCAATGCTCTCGGTGATACTACTAGGCATGTTCTGAATCTTTCAGATTATGTCTTGTCTGACACTGAAAGTTTCGTGCTGTCGCATGGTCTTAACTTTGGGTTGCCACCCAGGTATCTGTGCAAAGAAGAAATCTTCGCCGAATTTGAGTCACTGTGGGCACAGCTTTTACATCACAGTGCCAGTTCTGTTGAACAACGCACTGCTTTGAAAGCCCGACTCGCCGACCTTGCTCATTTGTACAGTGACAGCACGATAGACTCACGTGACTTCACAATGCATAAAGAGTGCTTTCGTGCAATCAACCGGTTACGAAAGAATGATGATATCATTGTCACCAAACCCGACAAAGGCTCCGGCGTTGTCCTTTTAAACAAAAGCGACTACGTCGATAAAATGAACAAGATACTTGATGATCAATCGAAATTTAGAAGACTTGGTCCGGTCTCCAGCAATGACAACACAGCCATCATTGAATCGCGCCTTCAGAAGCGGTTGCTTGACTTAGTCAAAGCCGATCACATGCCGAAGTGGATATATGACGCAATACGACCAACTGGATCGCAAAGACCTCGAATGTATGGTTTGCCGAAAACACACAAAGAAGGCACTCCACTTCGCCCAATACTGTCTATGACAGGTTCGTCCCATCATGAACTTGGCAAGTGGTTGGCTAGCCTATTACAACCTGTGTTGGAGCGGTTTTCGTCACACTGCATATCAGATTCGTTTACGTTTGCTAAGACCATGCAAAATCTTGATATCGACCCCAATGTCTTCATGTGTTCTTTTGATGTATCCAGCTTGTTCACCAACGTTCCCCTTGAGGAAACCATCAAAATCTGTTCGGAAGCCCTCTACGACCAGTCTAATTCCCGACCAGTCATTCCAAAGGACGTGTTTGTTGAATTGATGAAGAGCGCTACATCCTCAGTTGAGTTCAGCTTCAATAACACCATGTACAAGCAAACAGACGGAGTAGCTATGGGATCACCACTTGGTCCGGCTTTGGCCAACATCTTCGTTGGATATTATGAAGAAAAGTTATTTTCTCAAACGCAAAAGCCTTCAACATACTTCAGATATGTTGACGACACGTTTGCCATCTTCGATCACGAAGCTGAAGCAGATGAATTTCTGACCAAACTTAACTGCCTTCATCCATCCCTCAAATTCACCTTTGAAAAAGAGAAAGAGAAATGTCTACCGTTTCTTGACGTCTATGTCGAAAGAACAGATGTTGGCTTGGAGACCAGTGTATACCGTAAACCCACTTTCACTGGCCAGTATTTGCGTTGGGAGTCCTTTAGTCCTCTCAAACGCAAAATAAGTCTAATATCTACATTGGTGCATCGAGCTCTAATGATTTGCACCAAGCGTAGACTCAATGAAGAAATAGAACGGATTAAGAAGATATTACTGGACAATGGCTATCCTAAAAACATCATCAATACTCAGATCACCAAGAAAATTGCTCAGTTCTCCACCCTTAAGCGATTTGGCCCTGAAAAGTGTCCTGTGTACTTGAGGGTCCCTTGGATAGGTAAGCCATCTACAAACTTAGAAAAAGAAGTCAAAACCGCCGTGGAAAGCTGCTATGGTTCCGTCAGCACCCGCCTGGTCTTTACGTCTAAACGCATGCTGCCTGTGGCCCCCAAGGATGTTCTACCTGCCATTCAGAAAAGCCTTGTCATATATGAATACAAGTGCCACTGTGATAGTCGGTACGTAGGGCGAACATCTCAACGACTACAGGATCGCATCAAGCAACATGTTCCGCAACGGTTAAGACAGCAATTGACTCGTCCACGCCGATCTCAACCACACAGATCGTGCAAACGAACCGACACCAAACCGGATTGTGACTCGGCCATTGGTCAGCATCTTTTAGATAATGATCGATGCGCATTAAACTATGATGATAAGCGGTTTTCTATCCTCGCCGCAGCGCGCAGCTCTTTTCATCTCAAACTTTTAGAGGCTACTTATATCAAGACTCGACGCCCGGTGTTATGCAGACAGAAAGAGTTTGTTTACACTCTCAAACTCTTTCGATAATCGTAGCATTTGGCCTCCTGTCGCGCTTTCTTTAACTTTCGCACTTGCGAAATCTTTCTTTCGCGCGCTTTGCAATACAAACGCAATCATTGGCCTGTCTTGATTACGTAACATCCAAATTATTCACATAAAACACTCAATTCACTCTAGATCTTCCCTTTTGACGCGATACCGCCACTGATGAGAGCGTCACGAAAAGCTTATGGCTAAAACAGCTTTTTTCAAAGCTATATTAAAATTTTGTACCACCAACAAGATTTTTGTGAACTAAAACTTAACACTATTTGTATGTTTTTGCACAATTTATGTATATTTTTATAATGGACTTACCAATTGAACCTCCATATTTTGAAATACAAGCTATTCCTTGTCCCAACTCAACATTTTTATTCCAACACATCGAACTGTACAAAACAGTTTTCCTAAAAAAAAACAGACATTGCAGCTGCACTTAGATGTCTACAAAATGAAGTTCAGCATGCACTAGATCTATATACTGTACATAAAGCACGATTCTATCTGCAAGTAAGTACTAGGGTGGGGTGAACCAAAAATTTTGCTTTGGTTTGTTGATATTTCTTGAGGAACAACATAAAACGCCCAAAAACCAAATTTGAGCAAATTCTGAGAAAGGAAACCTACACAATTTTTGAGTTGAAAAACTGCATTTTCAAAAAATGCAAAAATTTTATGAAAAAAAAAAGAGACTACAAAAACACTTTTTACTGATTACATTCACTTTGTTTTTTTGATAGTACACTAAAACTCATCATTAATACAACTTTTTTTCGGAAACTTCATTGCTGTAATCTTTTAAATTAAACCATGCAACATTTTCACACTTTGCAATCAGTTTTGAATCTTAGTAATCCAGGGTAAAACGTAACAGTCAAACCAAATCATCATAATAAAACAGCCACTGAAGCAATTTTGTCACAAATCAATTAAAGACCAAGGGTTGCTCTTGATTTCAGTGTCAGCAATTTTTACAAATGCGCTTGGCTGTAGTGCACTTTTGTGTCTCCAACTAAAATCAGACACCTAGAAGCTATTCCAGCATGAATGAATGCATCTCTTCCATCAAAACCACTGACTTTGTTGGAAGCATCAGTCGCCAATTTTACAATTCTTTTGACTGATTGGGAGTGGTTTGGATAATTTTTTACAACAAATTTTCTCTTGCAGTAGGTTGCAATTTCTTCAGTTGTAATTTTGGATGTGAAGAAGATAGGCTCATGACAAATTTACAGTGATGTCAGGGTAATGGCTGGCCTCACAATTAGGCATTGATGCCAGAAACTTTCAAACAGACATATCATCAAGGTATGCACCATGGCAAATTTTCAGAATTGCATTGACCACTTTTTCTCATATCTTTTCAGAGTTAACAGCAAGCATCAACATTATGACATTTTTAGAGTATGCCAAACAAGCATTTCTACAAGTTAAAAAAACACATATTTATGAGTTACAATTAGTACAAAATATTGCTAAACTTTTTCACAGTACTTACAGTAAATACATGATTTTCTATATGTACTTTCTTAAACACTTATTTGGTATAAAGTGTATTATCATAAATAACAATACAGGGTTAATTATTGTGAATAATGATTACCGATATATACCTGGATATAACAAGGCCTCACAATATCCTCAATGTTAGGCTCCAAACTTTTTAATAACTGCATTTGATAGAAAACATGTCTTGGTCCATCAATGTAAGAAGATGAGCGCTTTATGCAAAACCACATTGAAGCATAGTTTCTTACAATAAACTGACAGATTGTTTTAAAGTTTTTAAGCATTAGATTACAAGCAACCGAGAATCATTTTTTGAAATACATTTCATGATTTTTCTGCTTTAAACTCTCACGGATTTGCCAAAGTCAACCATCATGAATGATTTAAAGGACCGGTTTTCCTCTTTTCTATACTGAGCAGTAACCTTCCTGAAGAAATGCTTTGAATGATTTGGTACAGATAAAATTGATCAGCTGATATATCCTACAATGTCTTCAAGATTTTCTCAGACTCCTTTGCAGCCAAGCCCATCTCTCTTTTCAAATTTTGTCACAGATAGTGATCCTGCCATGCAACATAACTTTCAATAGGTCCTATTAACCTCTTAAGCATCACCGACAGCATATGCCGTTGGCAGTTTTCTGCTTAGAACTGTCACCAACGGCATATGCCGTTTTCAGAGATAGGATTTTACATAAAGCTGTCAGCCACAAGGTAACCCGTTTCTCGCATAGAGAGAGAGAAAGGAAAAAAGAAAAACTGTCTGGAAATTTCATGGTGAACTTTGGAGGAAAAAACTTTGTTTCCATGGCAAGAGAAGAGGCTTACTTTTCTGAAGTGACTTTTTCAGACAGACTTGTCTACAAGTTGATGTATTGACAATTATTTACTTTATACAGGCTTTATTTTTCTCTTTGCATTCGTATTTCATTTCATTCAATGAGTTCAAGCAAGAGAACCCGCCTCTCTTCTAATGAAATGCAGAATTATTAGAAGAAGAGAGCACTGATATTGACACAGTGGACCTTGAGAGCTCAAGCATCGAATGCTTCAGCAATTGCGATGAAAGAGCATATTCATCATCTGATAGTGACGATGACATTGTTTTGCCAACTAACTAGTAGACAAGTGGAAGAGAAAGAAATCTCTTCATTTCTCGTTCTGACCATTGTGTGAAATTTACTGTTGAAAATAGAGAAAACCCAGTTGAATACTTTGAAAATTATTTTGATGAAGAAATCATTGCTTACCTCATGACTAAAACAAACAGATTTTCACACCAGTTCCAAAACGAGAATGGAGAAGCTCCGTCACCACGATCACGAGTACGTAAATGGTATGACACAAATGCAAATGAAATAAAAGTGTTTATTGGGTTATTTATTCTGCAGGGCATTGATTCTAAGGTGGAAAACTTAATGTGTTTCTCTTCTCGTGAAAGTATTGCTTTTTATTTTTTTCCAAGATAATGAGTGGGCGTAGATTTGGCTTGCTGCATAAGT
Source organism: Trididemnum clinides (assembly GCA_963675345.1). Taxonomy (NCBI): domain Eukaryota; kingdom Metazoa; phylum Chordata; class Ascidiacea; order Aplousobranchia; family Didemnidae; genus Trididemnum; species Trididemnum clinides. The sequence continues at coordinate 2,197,991 of OY776287.1, read as the reverse complement.
GCCTACATTTGGTTGATATCGATACCATAACGAATGGGCCAGGAACAAAGTTGGCGAAGATAAAACTATTCGTTGATCTCATTGTGAAAAAGTCCGTGAAAAATTACATTCCAAATCAGAATATTTCTATCAATGAACCTTTGTTAGGGTGAAAGGGAAATTTGTCGTGGGTCCAGTATATACCAGCTAAGGCCTGCTACTACACATAGACCCCCTGACTCTCAGTGAAGCCATTGCGACTAATTGGTAGGCACTTTCCTGAGTAGCTATTGTCTACCCACAGAAAAAAAGAAAGGCCACTCAAGGCTTGAGCTCAGTGCCGGAAAAACAAAATAAGAAAGGAGAGCTTATACTGGTGTAAAAACTGTGAAGTTGGTTTATGTGTTGCACCCTGTTTCAGAGATTGGCACACAAAAGAATTAATTCCGTGTATCAATAAACTTTTGCATCATTTGTTTCAATGCTTGATTTTTCACAAAAAATTTCGATACAGTAATGTACCATGCACTTACTTTCATTTACTAATATTCTAACGTTATTGGTTATTTGTGAAATAAACAATTGTTATTGTAAGCGCAAAACGAGCGTCTGCGCGCTGAATGCTAACTGACAGAAAAAGGTGACAATACGAAAGCAGCGTGGTTTCCGAAGCGTGACGCTTAACAGGTTAAAAGCGAAAAATTGATAATATTCTATGGTGTTTAACCAGTAAAAACTACATACAGTTAATGCTTTAATTAGTGATGATAATGAATGAACCAGAACCAATAAGTCCATATGCACCAGAAAAACTAACAAGTTTTTCCATCTAAATTTGCAAATAAATGATGCAAAGGCAACTCATTTGTATGTAATACATAAATGAGCCACATCACCCTGTGGCCAATCTTTTCCTCATTTTAGTGAATTGCTCCTCCCATGCAGCCAGTCTTAACATTGGTTCTTCTTCCTCTTTGTCATATGGCGGAGTATCTTGTATGATCCAGATTAAACACAAGAAAAGGATGGGGACCAAGGGTTTATCCTTTTATCACCTCAGCTTACTGTATTGCCTAGATCAGATCCTGGCTGACTAAATCTAAAGCATTGCTTGAATCACAATCAATGGCTTTTAGCTCATCGTTAATATTGTATTTGTCAGTAAACTCAAGAATGGATTCGCTAATTGCTGCATTTCCATTTTGAAGTGTTAGATTAGTCACCTGTGTGGGTGTCCTACCAAAATATAATGCTCTTCCTTTAAATGCATTAGTCCCCCTGTTGGAATCAAGTTTGGTTCCTTCAACCATCAACATAGATTGCATCAATTTGTTCATCTCTATCACTTTACGTAAAATTACCAATTAATTTGTTTTTAAACATATTTCTTTTCCTCCTAACTTTGCTTTTGTCAATTATCATGGTTTGATCTATTTCGATGACTAAACCAAGTTGACATAAGAGTGCAGTACATATCACTGCAATAGTAGAATTAGGCCATCTATCAGCTTTTTGTGCAACGTGATTCAACCATAATCTCATCCGGTAACATAAAAAATAACATACTATTAGTCACTTGGTCTATAAAAAACGCCACTTTATGCTATGAAAGCATACCCAAGAAAGATCATTTTAAGGCAGATATGGCTCATTAGAAATTGAAGAATCATCACTTTTAGCTAAATTATCAGAAAACACAATGGTGGAATCAAGGTCAGAATTACTATCAAATCAACCTCCATAAAGGTTTCCTGTGCATAAGACAGAACTCTTCTTTACACAGTGTTATAGCAATTTTTGCTGTCGCCTTGCACTCCAATCCTGATATTAGCAAATGCCCTTTTGCACCAATTTTTTGACGTTGATCCAAAACAAACTTTAATTCTTGACAATGGAATCTGTATAAACAATTAATGAAAAGTCTGTATGAACATTAAACAATTCATGAAAAGTTAAAAAGCAGATTTATTCAATTTAGCCTGCAGAATATTATGAAGTAATATTATAACTAACAAGCAATACTAATATTAACGAGTAATACCAACCTTTGCATCTCTTGGACATTTGCACTTGACTACATGAGCTTCAAAATTACATTTATTACATCCTGCCTCAGAATATTCTATTATATCACATTTGCACTTAATAACATTAAATAGTTTATCCAATTTTCATTCAAAATGCAGTAGCAAGCAAAAAGATCAAAACACCAGTTTTAAAGTGGGGAAATTCATCATAACTAACCTTATATATTACAAAAATCTTAAACTTTCAGAATTTATTCTAGATGTCATGTGGAATGAAATAAAACAACTAATTTTTTGATAAACAATTTATTTAGTAACTTATAACAAGATTAATGAAAAATATTAGTAAAATTTGCGATCAAAAAAATTAGAACGTCTTAGAAATTCATGCAACTTTAGTATTTTTTAGTGTTTTGAAACACTCAAATGGTGAGATTGCCAACATTGTTAAGAAGTCCAAGAGTGTTATTCATGGCATTTTGAAAAAATTCAAAGAAACTGGGTCATATGACGCCAAAAAATCACCTGGTATATTTAGGAAAACTACTGCAAAAACTGACAGATGGATTACATTATCATCCAAGAAGAATAGATTTGCCACAGCAACTGATATTGCAAAGGTAGTTAAAGATAGTCTCAGTATCAATGTTTCAAGACATATAATTTCATGAAGACTTAATGAAAAAAATTTGTTTGCAAGAGCACCTTCTACAAAACCCTTTATATCAAAGCAGAACCAACTGGCATGTGTAAGAAATTTGCAACTGAACACGTCACATGGACTGAGGATCAATCGAATTGTGTTCATTTCAGTGATCAGTCAAAGTTCAATTTGTTTGGCTCTGATGGAAGACGATATGTGAGATGCAGTGTTACAGAAAGATATTCTCCAAAGTGCATTAAAAGTAGTGTAAAGTTTGGAGGGGAAGTGTAATGATGTTTGGCATAATATCGGCTGCTGGTCCTGGAGCTCTTGTTAGGTTGCATTGGCAAATTAATGCATCAGTGCACAAGGAATTGTTAAAGCAGCATGTTTCACCTAATTTAAGGACTGCTATCAACCAACCAACAGTATTTATGCAAGATAACGCCCTGTGCCACAAAGCAAAATCTATCAATACCTTTTTTTCTGAAGAAAATGTGACTGTAATAGATTGGCCTGAACAGAGCCCTGACATGAATTCAATTGAAAATGTGTGGAAATTGTTAAATGAAAGAAGTAAGAAAAGGAATTCAAGTAATATTGATGAATTGTGGACTTGCTTCAAAGATTAATGGCAAAAAATATCAGTTGACGAGTGTAAGGACCTAATTAACTCTTGTAGCAGGACATGTCAAGCTGTTATTGATAACAACAGTCTACATATCACATACTAATAAATGTGTAGCATTTAGTTTATTTTGAAATTATTTACTAATTGAAATTGTACAATTTTGTAAATCGTTCTGATCTTTATGATCGCACAGTATAACAAGATTTTTTATTAATCTTGTCATAAATTTCTAATTAAATTGTTTATCAAAAAATTAGTCTTCTTATTTCATTCCACATGACATCTTGAATAAATTTTGAAAGTTTAAGATTTTTTTGTGATATGTAAGATTAGTTGTGATGAATTTCCTCACTTTAAAACTAGTGTTTTGATCTTTTTGCTCGCTACTGTAATTGCTTTTTTCTTCTCTTGCTTGAAGATCGACCTAACTGTTTTAATTCAATCCATTTTTTAACAAATTTGTCATAAACACACTTTTCTTGATACAAAGGTAGCAAAGTATTTACTCTTCTATAGCTTTTAAAAGTGATAGGTGCCATTCATTGTCCCAACTCTTTCACTGTGAAGTTATTCTCTGAATCTGTAGTACTCTCTTTCATCCATAGTACTTTGTCTAAAACTTTTCTAGACTTGGAAGATCACCAACTGGTAGATCTTCCAATGATGGTTCAACAATTGGATTTATTGATATTTCGATTTTTCTTTTAACTCCAGTCATTATTTATTCCTCATCTAAGGAGAAATGTTGCAGACTTCCAAGTACAGCACAAAAAGTAAAATAGTGTGTCAACAATGAAAAACATTGATTTTGGTGAAAATTGATGATGGTCTAAACTCAAACCTGAATCAAACTATCAGGCAATCACAAAACCAGATACAGTACCAAAACCAGACTGGCACTTCATAAAAAAATTTCTAAATTTGCTCTCTGTCTTTCAAATTTATTTTCATACTTGCTTCAATCCCAATGATCGGTTATATAAAAACACACGTAAGAACTACTGGTCTTTAGGTGTTTGGCAGTCTTCTTGAAGTAGTAAATCGTTGCTCAAGCAGTGCAGTGATTTTATGCAAATGCCAACATTTCACCAGCCCATAAAAACTAGCTTCATCGAGGCATATTATGACAAAAATTAAAATAAAATTACACTTCCACAACTTACCATAACACACACTAATAAGTACAAGCAGCTTACCAAAACTTATTCTGCAAATCTTACTTCAAACCCACTGACAACTAACATCAAGCAAAACGTACAACCCAGCTAAAATTGCAACTAGTAATGCTAAAAACTGGATCCTTTCCACCCCGTGCAACTGGCTACTAACCATAGGCTAAGCTACCACTAGTGAATAGTAAGCGATAATTTCATTAAATGGCACCTATGACATAATAGCACTAACACTATAGGTGTTATTGTAATTTTAAATTATCCCAGAAAATTGCTAATTAGCAATGTTTAAAAGAATCTAGAAATTTCAAGCCAAAAAGTGTATAGATTCCTGTTGTCAAAAAGTGCCCAAAAATTTTGTGTGTTCTTTTCTCAGGCTTCCACAAGAAATATCTACAAGCCAAAGCTCAATTCCAATTTTTTTATTTTTTCACCTCACCACAGTGTGTATGTACAAACTCCTATTAAACTACTGCGTGTACAAACATCAAACTTGGCAGGATTAATCACCACTCCATAGTGAGTGTCATAAGGGCATTTGTGACATCATCGTGATGTCATAATCAAAGTTTTTTATTTACATTTCTTGAAAGAGCCAAACCATTTTGCATTCAAACAAAAGCCAGCATCCAACCTATCATTTTACAAAAAATTCCATCTTTTTGGGTCTAAAATGATGTCACAATCAATACTTGAGTGCACAATTTGCTAGATGTATTTTCTCAAAAGCTAGTGGTCATAGAAATGTGATTAAACGTATTTTCAAAACATATTAATCACATGCTTTCAGTAAAAATAACGCTACAACAATTTAAGCTCATTTGACAAAACAACAAGTAATTCTTTATTTAACCATTTTAAGCCTTCTAAGCATGCTTCTTTTCTTTTTCTCTCGCATGCTTAAAACTTGCTCTATGATATCATAATGCTGTCTGGTACGATTAACACAGTTTTTTACTGACATAGATCATAATATGACTTTTTCAAAAATTGCAACATTTTTACAAAATCAGTTTATACAAAAACTGATTTGTGTTTTCATTGCTCAACTGATTTTTTCAAACTTTTTTCACCAAATTAAAAGGTATTTTGCAGCAATTTCGATAGTGTATACTATGTATCTTTAATATTCATTTCTATGTAAAAATGGGCAATTCAGAATACCAAATCTGAAGGATTCAAATCCCAAACTAACCAAATAACAAATGTCAATTCAAACCAGATAATAAGATTTGGTTTATATTCTGCTTGCAAGCTTTATCAAGTTGCTTGATCACTTATTTTCTTTTTTGTACACATATCAATTGCATGCAACAATTGAAAAATTAACTTATGCACACAGACATATTTATCAATCACATGCATGCATTAAATTGTGATTTCGCCTAATAGGCAAACATGCAAAAAGCTTAGATGTATTGCCCTACAATAAACTTGTTTTTTGGGGCTTTTGTTGTTGTAAACTTGTAATAAATAAATGCTTTAATGTTGATTGTGCTAATTGCAGAAAAAAGAGTTTGGTAGTCTGGAATAATATATTAGAATATTACAAAATAGTATGTTATTCTGAATTATCCACACCTATTTCTATACTAAAAAATCCAACTTTAACACCAAAAGTGTAACTTTTTACCCTTCCAAAAAGTGATAAGCTGAGTAAATTCAGATAAATTTGATGCATAAAAGTTTTAATAATATACTTTTTGCTTTTTGTGTTTTTGTTTGCTTGAAATGTAAAATATGCATTTTGTTTGCTTGAAATGTAAAGGAATAATGGAAGGGACAATGGACTCAATCAAGAAGTTGTGCGATGAAGTGGAGACAGTGAATGGATTTTGTTATTTGGGAGACAGACTAAATGCTAGTGGTGGTTGTGAAGCGGCAGTCACAGCAAGAGTAAGAATCGGTCGGGTAAGATTCAGGAAATGTGGAGAGTTGTTGCTTGGAAATAGGTTTCCTCTGAAGATGAAAGGTAAAGTTTATTGTTGTTGCATAAGATCAGCAATACTGTATGGAAGTGAGACATGGTGTCTAAAAGAAAATGAAAAAGCAATTTTAACAAGAATGGAGAGAGCTATGGTGAGAGCCATGTGCGGTCAGAAAATTGTAGACAGAAAGACGACTGAAGAACAGATGGATATGTTGGGGTTGAAAGAAACGATAGACCGGTTAGCAACAGCAAATGGAGTTAAATGGTATGGACATGTACTGAGGAGGGATGACGATAGTGTTTTGAGGGTTGCTCTGAATCTTGAAGTGACTGGCAAGAGAAAGCGAGGACGACCGAAGAAGACCTGGAAGAAGCAAGTGGAAGAGGAGACAGAGAAAGTTGGTTTGAAGAAGGAAGATGCTCTGAGACAAGATAAGTGGAGGGACGGAGTGCGAGAAATTGCAGAAGGAATGGGGTAAATCCGGCCATCTCTGCTAAAGGGAAAACACTGGATAAAAACTGAATAACTACTACTAACAATCAGTGTCCTTTGAAGTGTGTGTGTGTATATATGTGTGTGTGTGTGTGTGTGTGTGTGTGTGTGTGTGTGTGTGTGTGTGCGTGTGTGTGTGTGTGTTTTAATTCATCCAAAACCACTAAAGATATGAGCATCAAACTTGTCACAATTGATCACCACCCCAGGATGAGTGTCATAAGGGTGTGTGTTATATCATGATAATGTTAGGATTAAAGATAACCAAATAACAAAATCAGGTGTAAAATTAAGGTCCTGAAATTCAGCTTATAAGGTGGAAAATACGATATCTGTGCAAGCATGGTTTTTTGGCATTATTTATCTTAATTTCCAAGATGATTCATCAAAATATGAAATCTTTAAAAAAATTTTTAAGGTAGCCTTTAGATCAAAAATACTAAAAACTTTAGTGACTGGGTTTTTAATTAATTTGTAATTTATAAAAAGCATGGTTCTTTGGAATTATCTATCTAAATTTTCAAAAAGATTTATTGAAAAATCAAGTCTATAAAAATTTTTAAAAGTAGCTTACTCTAAGCAAAACATTGGTGAGCCCCAATGAAAAAGGGGAAATAAAAATGATCTGGTTTTATCTTTTCCAACGAAGTGTTGTTTACCTACATATTGTCTAACTCTTGAACCAATATTTTTTGTAATTATGTGAGGCTGGCACAGCAGTGTGATTTCATATTCTTAACCTCAATATTATTAATGGAGACCCTGCCATTTTAATAAGTGAGAGTGCTTTGTTTCAGGTTAGTTTGCACTTTGCATGACTGCATTTATGTCAGGAGCAAGAAACATACACACAGGAGAAGCTTTAGGTTAAACAAATAGCCCTATGACTACAAAAAAAGTTTTAAGTAGTGGACCTAATATTGAATAGATTTTTGAAAATACGTATCAATCACTTCAGTCCCCTCCCTCCCTACCAGACAACTTTGAAATTACACTTCCATGCACTTCACTAAATGAATAAATAAAAACTTTTTGACATTGTAGGCTGTTTTAATTTTGAGCAAGCTTACCTCTCGTACCAAACAAGGCAAGCAACATGTAGCCAGAAACTTTGAGGAGAAATATAGCAGCTAAGTGCAATCTTCAATGTTTTTTCAGGCTTAATTGATTCCATTACAAAAGGGTACTTTCAATTTTGAAGCAAGAATTGCATATGTCAACGACAAATTACCTTTGCTTACTGTTCTCACAAATATCTATTGGGTGAAGTCAGTGCAGCTGACTGAATTGATATTGTAATCCTCAGCATTATTTAATGATGATGGCCATGCTAGATGATGGCCATTGTAGTAACTTAACCCCTAAACCACTTCAAGACGGGACACGTGCATGTACGTCAAATGCTATTTTGCATTTGAAGATGGGAAACATATATGTAGGTCGACATGTTTTGCCTAAAGGATGACTGTCATTAATAAATGTTGCAATTGCAAGGTTGCAAAACAGTAGTTTAGTTATTATTATGAGGATTTCTCTGCATCGTTTAGCTGAAACAAAGAGAAAAAATGCTAGAATGAACGCTTTGGTGATATTATTTCTACATGTCAGCATGCTACTACCTTATGCCTATCGGCTACCTTGTGGCGATAGCCGATGTTTTGTATAACTCAAATCTTGTGTCAATTGTTTTTCAAAGAATCCTATAAAACATTGAATTTATTCGATATATTTTTTTAGTGACCTTTAGATTACCGATACTTCACTACCACTATTTATTGTCTGAAGTTCCATATAGCTACAACCTGAAACATGAGGCGTAGAGCTGAAACTACAATTGATGAAACCATGGCCCAGATGGATTTGGCTAGCTCAGGATCATCAAGTGAAAGTAGTATCACTGACAGTTCAGATCTAGCAAGTCGTAGCAAAGATCTCAGTGAGGATACCTGCAGTCTCGATTCATCTGCATTTGGTTCAGCAGCTATTTCTGGCACTAGTATTCCAGGAAACTTTGCTTTTACATGAAAGAATCAAGACAATGATCCTAAAATTCATCCATTTTCTGGTACTCCTGGAGTGAAAGCAAATCTAAGCAGCAACAGCAGCATACTTGATATTTTTCAAGCTTTTATTCCTTCTGAAATGATAGACTTGATTGCGGACAAAACCAATTGTTATGCTGCTTCAAAACCATCATGGCATAATCACCTCAAAAAACAACATGACTTGGAGTGGAAAGATGTAACAAGTGATGAAATAAAGATGGTTCTAGGATTGTGTATCTTTATGGGTGTTGTAAAGAAACCAGTGATAAAGCTTTATTGGTCTACTAAAGCTATGTTAGTAACACCATTTTATTCAGAAGTATTACCGAGGGATCGTTTTTTGCAAATTTTGTCCAATATGCATTTTGAAAATAATGCTGCTTCAAAATTCGGCATGTTGTGGAAGCCATCATTTCAACTTTCAGAGAAACGTTTACTCCTTAACAAAATACTGCTACCAACGAATCATTGCTGAAGTTTTATGGCAGACTAGGATTCAAACAATATAATCCATCCAAACGAGCTAGGTTTGGGATAAAGATTTACAAAGTATGTCAAAGTTCAGGTCCTACTGCAGGCTACACATGGAACATAAAGATATATTGTGGTCAAGATTGAACTGATGATGGATTACCAGCAAGCATGAAAGTGGTGCTAGATCTCAACAACCAGCTTTTTGAAAATGGCTACAATATATATTTAGACAATTGGTATTCCAGCCCTGGTCTGTTGGTTCAGCTATTACAAGCAGGAACAAACGTTTGCGGCACAGTCAAAGTAAAGGGATGTCTTCAAATTTTTCTAGGAAAAAGTTGAAACGTGGAGAAAAAACATTTTGTTCAAATATTGATGGATTAATAGCTCTATAATGGCAAGATAAAAAGGAGGTGAAAATGCTGTGCGGAATGCACACAGCAGAGATGGTGAATACACAGAAAAAGCACAAAAATGGACAAGATATAATCAAACCTCAATGTGTTTTATCATACAACGAGGGAATGGGTGAGGTTGATAGATGTGATCAGCGAGCCAGCAACTATCAATGTGTGAGAAAATGTGTAAAATGGTGCAAAAAGCTGTTCTTCTACATTTTGGACATGTGCATTGTGAATTGTTATCTTTTGCACATTGAACTTACTGGATTAAGGCTCACGCTACTTGATTTTTGGTTGAAACTTGTGGCAGCTCTACTTGAATCTTCTGCCCTTCCAGCTTACCGCAAAAGAGGACGTCCTTGAAGCCTTTATAGTCCAGCTCACTTGCTTGGAAGGCATTTTCCAGCTACTTACCTGCACCAGAGGCAAAAGAAAGACCACAGCATCGATGTGTTGCATGCTCATCTAAAGGAAACCAAAAGGATACGCGATGTCAATGTGAAACCTGTTCTGTGTCCTTATGTGTTGTACCATGCTTCGAGGATTACCACACCAAAAGTGACTTTACACAATGAATTAATTTGAATGGTCCAACATTGTTGAATAATAAACTATTTTGATTTTAATGCATGACGTTGAACTCTGTAACTGTATTTTGTTGATTTTATTCGTTTTTATAACTGTTTGTTGATATTTGTAAGATTACGCCAGTTGCTATGAAGTTATAAACTACATTGTGACGTCATAAGTGACATCACAAAAGTGATGTGCATCACCACCAAAGACAGCAGTGTCGCTTGTTATCATGTGCATTCACTGCTACCCTAAAGTGCTCAAAGATGCGTAATAGTAAAAAAAACGTAAAAAGTGACTAAGTTAGAAAAAAATACCATCTGAAGGGCAAAACAAATAAAAAAAAATCCCATTTCAAAGTGGTTACAGAATTAACCAGAATATATTCATCTGTCATTTACAAATCACTTTTGCATTATCCAGTATATGTTCATCCAAATTAAGTTTAAAACATTGGAGTAGCACAGGGCTGTATTTACTCGCACTAGGCTGTGAATTTCTAGTGAGAGTAAATACAACCCTGTGCTACTCCAATGCTTCAAACTTAATTTGGACAAACATATACGGGATAATAGTTGCAGAATGGATATAACTTTCCAAAGTATATAATGCTTTAAAAGGTTGACTGTGAGTGCTCCGTGTTAGGTTAGTTTGCTTTTTGCCTGGCTGCATTTATCCCAGACAGAGGCTTTAGGCAACACGCACCCAGACAGAGGCTTTAGGTCATACAAACAGGCATACAATTACAAAAAATAGCAAAAAGTGGTCCTAATATGCAACAAAATTTGGTTGAAGCTGCCTTAACCCAACGTAACTGTGTGTTAAAAACCCATCTTAACTGATTGGTAGCCCTGCTGGGTGACACCAGTAGAGCTAGCTAATGGATCAAAAAAAATAAAACCAGTAAGATCAGAAGCAACAGTGTTAACTTTATTGCTATGTGAAGAGTACATAAATTGCAAATAATTTGTGCTAAAAATAGTGAGTTTTGTGAAATTTAAGTATTACTTAACCACTTAACGTCCTAATCATTTTGACTTGGTGGATTAAAAAAATTTTGTTTTTTTGTTTATTTTGACTCTGCTGCTTACAGGGATCATTTTGATATAAGTCTTTGTACTCAAAGCCAAGTACTTTTTGAGATATTTATATTTGAAAGTTTGCCTATTCTGAAAAAACAATAAGCAAAAAGCAGTGAAAATGACACATCAACACAACACAAATTCAATCAGTTGATCGTTATAGAAAGTCAATCAGTGTGCAAGTCTACCAGTATGCAGCCCAGGTGTGATATATCTGAAAGCAAGGTGTCACACATAATCCCTCCCCATAATCATTGCATTAGTAGCAGCTTTTGCAACAAGTTTTTTTTTCATGACTGTCCCCTTTTTGGCTGCATATTGCACAAACTCTCATCTGACAACTCTTCTTTTTCTGTTTCCGGGACATATAAAGGAAAATACCTGTCTGTCAGGTGCAAGGTGCTTCTGAGAGCGACTTACATTATTTATATTATCCTGTCAAAACTGCAAAACAAAGTACAATACCACAAATGCAGAGCTTGGCTAAACTACCTGTTCTTTCCTCCAGTTTCTTTTGAAGCAAGCTACACACTTCTAAGTTCTATCTGCTCTCCACTGCTTTTCTTGAATTTTAGCACGTCATCTCTAATCAATCAACCTTAAAATCAAAATCTAGATATTGCTAGTAGTCAAAACATTCAAAAACGGTGACAAACGAATTAATATGGACTAAAGAAAGTATATTTACACATAAAATGCACTATCTCGGGAATGCATTTTAAGACAGAAAAGCAAAAACAAGATACCTCTGCATTCGCAACTGCCTCCTCAACAGCATAGGTCAGAAAGTTTTATAGAATTTCAAAATACAGTCATTAAAATATCTTGTATTGGCATGAAGCATGTTTTGACGTGATTTTGCATGGTTGAAATCATGTCAACAAAACTGACTCAAATGACATCACCACTGGTCAAATATATAAAAAACTTTGTATCTTCTTAACCAGGGCCAGGGAGCGAGGACTCTGACCCTTATAATTTTTAAGAACACACTCCAACTCCTTATTTTTAATAAAATAAGAATAATTAAATATTTTTATATATTTTTCTTATTTTATGTTGCCTATTATCGTATTTTTCAGACCAATAGGCACAGTATCAATAAACGTCTTCTAACACCTTTATTTTCATACATAAGACACTTCGAACTATAAGATGCATTTAATGAAATCAAAACTCAATGCATTTTATTAGTACCGTACTTAATTTTATGATCAAACAATCAATTGTTGTGTTCGCATTGCGAGAAAAGTGTATGGCTAATTGCTAGGTACCGTACATGCTGCAATACATGAGCGGGGCATGTGTGTGTTTATGCATGTAAAGTGAAGAGAAAAATACACTCGTGAAGAGAACGAGAGTAAGTAAAGAGAAAAAACACACTCGTAAGGGGAATGAGAGTATGCCATTTGATCGCAAGAAAGAAAGAAGTTTGCTCTCAAGAAAAAAACGAGTTGAGGTTGATACTATTATCTTGGTAACGATTATTAAAACGTAAAATTTGTTCAGAGCTTGGTGACAAAGTGCAACCTGATCCACACATTAAACACACCAAACTATAAGGCACACGTTCCATTTTTGAGAAAAATAAAGGATTATAGGTGTGCCTTATGGTCTGAAAAATATGGTAACCAAAATAGCATTTTATCACTGCCAAGTAAATCATCAGGCTAATTACAAAGCCATAAATATCCTCATGGCTATAGCTATACCATTTGGCTTTTCTTAATTTTATTGAAAAAGTGCATTATTGAAAAAAATACATATAAATGCTATTGAAGTTGCTGAAAAGGCAACTGGGAGAACTGACTTCAACTGAGCATGAGAGAGCTATTTATCCCTAGATAAAATGAAATAATAGTCCAACATATGTATGGAAACCAGAACAGTGGTTTCAGTAATACAGATGCCCGGATGGCATGTGCTTTCTTGCAGCATGGGTCATGAGTAAGTCTACTGTTGCAGCTTGCATGCCAGACTGAAACAAAATCTGCCAAAATGGAAGGGTAGCTATCCATCCCAATGTTCAGCCTGGGCCCACTAATCAGCAAACATCCTTTTCAGGATGGGGCTATGAATCAAACCTGTTCTTTTCAAGGCACATTGTCAACACGTTCCAAAGGCCCCTCATTCTTCAGCTGAACATTGAAGGCCTCACTGCAAGCAAGATGAATGTTTTTCACTATTTTGCTGTACAGCATGCTATTACAGGAGATCATCATTCTATCACAGGAGATCCACTGCGCTTCTTCGAAAAAGCTAAAACTTTCGAGCTTTGTACTAGCTCAGTTCTCTATAAGCAGGAAGCATGGCCTTGTCATAGTTGTCCATGAACAACTGAAATACACGCTTTTAAAGCAATCCCCACTTAAATCAGAGACCAAATGGTTATAGGTGGACATTGATAGATACAAAATAGTCAATGTCTACAAATCTCCACCAACACGACTGCAAGCCTCTGATCTCCCGGTGTTCCCTCACCCCTGTCTTTATGCTCGTGATTTTAACTGCCCGCATGCTGACTAGGGCTATGGTGCCAGCAGTGTGGATAGAGAGTGCCTGGCTGGTTGGGCATGTGTAACCAGCCTTGCTTTCCTTTGTAATCCAAAGGATTCTGCCAGCTTTCATTCTGCTGGAACAGTGGTACTAACCCTGATCTTAGGTTTGCTAGTGCTGACGCAGACTTCCGCTTACCTGACAGACGTGTCCTAGAGAAGTTTCCCAAGTCACAACATCGACCATCGTTAATCACACCACTAAGGTTTGCTTTGCCTGTGCCAAGTATGCAGGCTAAACACTGGAACTTTTGTAAGGCCAAGTGGAGCCACTACAGAGCTTTGACAAACAAATTTACCAAGACTTTGTTACCACTTGATTCGCCAGACGTGAATCAGGTCTACCAGAACTTCTGCAATGTCATCAGCTCAGCAGCCAAAAGATCTATCCCACATGGTCGTTGTCCAAACAATTACATACTGTTCTGGGATTCAGAGTGTAAGAACTTATACCAAGTGCTCCTGAGATCCAATGGAAACAACTCTAGCAGAGCTGCCACAGCTCTGCACACTTGGCTTGACAGAAAACAAAAGGATTGACGATCTGAAGCAGTTCAGAGCATCAACTTCTCACACTCCAGTCAAAAAGCATGTAGTATCTTCAACAACCTTACTGGCAGGTCACGACACTCCTCTTGTCGCTACCCTGTCTCAGTTGATGCAAACGCATCTCAGCTAGTTCGAAACAGGAGATATGAAGATGTTAATCGCGCATCATCTCGACTCATATGTCAAGAGGTGTCTCACCTCTGGAGGGCCACAACATCAAGCCCAGTCAATATCTCTGGAAATTTTAAATTAAGAGATATCAATGCTGCTCTTCAACACCTAAAGCCAGGTAAAGCTCCTGGTCCTGACTCTATTTGTCCAGAGCTTATACCCCATGCTGGAGCTGCTCTAAAGCCCTGGTTATGTAACTTCCTTTCTTTCTGCTTACATTAACTCAAAATTTCCAAAATCTGGAGAAGATTGCAGGTAGTTGTGACCCCAAAACCTAAGAAGCCTGACTAGGACCATAAGAGCTATCACCCAATGTCTCTGCTTTGTGTCTCCTACAAGATCCTCAAAAGGCTTATCTATACCTGTGTGGAACCAATTATCGATCCACAGCTCCATAGGGAGAAGGCAGGATTTTGACACAAGAGATCAACTGTGGACCACACTGTTTTGGTCACGCAAAATATCAAGGACTCTTTTGGAGGCTAAGAAGAAGACCGATGCCATGTTTGCTGACCTGACAGCAGCTTATGGCACTGTCTGGCACCATCACCTTACCTTTCTGCCAGTTAAGCACATGGTTTGGTTGATCTTGGAGTTTATTCAAAATAGAAGCTTCACCCTCACCACTGGTGATAGCAAGCAAAGCAGGCTTCAACATCTGAGAAACGACATCTCCCTGGGATCGGTCTTAGCCCCCCTCCTTTATAATATCTATATATACGATCTTCCCTCCACAACCTTCAGAAAGTATACTTATACCAATGATCTGGCTTTGCTGCATTCACCTAGGGACTGGAAGGACTTGCAGAAAATTTTAAGCCAAGACATGGCTACACTCTTAGCATATCTCAAGACTTGGAGGCTGAAACTCAGCTATGCCAAAACAGTGGCAGCAACCTTTCATTTACACAATTGAGAGGCCAAACGTGAGCTTAAAGTCTATGCTAATGGATGAATAATAATTGCCATAATAACTCTTGCTATTTTGCCCAGTTCCAACCTACCTTGGGGTAAAACTAGACAGATTACTCACATTCCGACATCATCTAGAGACATTGCGCAAAAAACTAGCTACCTGCATCATGCTTCTGAGGCGACTTGCGGGCTCAGGATGGGGGCTGGCACCCAAAACACTGCATACAGCTGCCCTATCCTGGGTATATTCTACAGCTGAGTAATGCGCATCAGTTTGGTGTAGCAGCGCACACACCTGTCTCATCAACAGTATTTTGAATGATGCCTTGCACATTGTCACTGAATGCCTGCATACTATGCCAATGGACCACCTGCCAATCCTTTCAGGCATCCAGCCAGCTGAGCTTCACCACTTTGGAACAACACTCTCCTTGGCCAAGCGTGGTACCCTGGACCCAGACCATATTTTACATGGTCACATGACCTATCTAAACTTGGCATCTGCATGGCTTGGTGGACAAATTATAGACGGAGCACAAAGTATTCTCAACGCACATCCATACTCCATGTTTTCATTCCCAGGGCCAGTTCTAGGCCCCTTGAAATACGACTGCCCAGAACATCTTGGGTTAAGCTCAATCACCTGCAGACTGGCGTTGAGCATTTTTACTCGTCCATGTACAAATGGGGTCTTGCTTCCTTGCTGAAATGCGAGTGTGGTGCCAGCAATCAAACCAAAGATCACGTTATCTCAATGTGCCCATACATCAGGTAACTCGAGGGGTGGCTGGTTTGACGGTTTTGGATGACAATACTCAATGCTGGCTTAATACCACCACAGCCAGCATTAGTTTTTCCACTCCATACGAAGAAAAAGAATATAGATAGGATTAGGACTCTAGGCAGTTGTTCATAAGAGCTTTAGATTCTGCCAATCTCACTCAATGGCAGCTCAACACTAACTAAAATTGATGCCACTGCTTCTTGGATGCTTGCTCTCCTGACTTTATCTGCATCACAAGAAATTCTAGAATATTCAACAATAGAATCCAGAATATTCAGCAATAGTATCATTTCTGTTACTAGTGGACCTGAGAGTTAAAATTTTCTTCCTACCTCATTTCTAATTTTTTCCAATCTATTATATAATACTGAAAGAAAGTGTGACACAATAACACACACACATTAGCATTTTATTAGCATGATTATTGTTTTTGAGGTGTTGGAGTCAGTGAAATTTTACTGATTCTGACCCTCTAGTCCACAAATTGATCTCGACTCAGACTCCAACTCCACAGCCTTGTTCTAAACCCAATGGCTTAGATGAGGGATCTACATAGCACAACCTGCAAGCTAAATCCAGTCTGCCAAGGCTCTTAATTCATCTTGCGCAGCTCTTTTCATAATTATAAAACAAATGTATTGGGTTTTAGCAATAAGCATGTGCTCAATCAAGTAGCATGTGAATAATGCTTCTACTTCTGTTATATTGTACTGTATTTTGTCATCTTATCATCTTATATCAACATCACCTACCATTCTATATCATCAAGAAAAATTTGTCATGCCATGACACAAATGTTAGATTACAATAAATTAGACTATGAGTGTAGAGTATTTAAAGAACAACATAATATCATCTATTTTGCTATTGAGACAAACAACAAGGTACTCTGTATAATATGCAACCAAGCTAAAGTAGTGCTTAAAGAGTACATTATGAAAAAAAGTACTATTCAACGCAGTACTATTAATTCATTGGACAGCTACGTAAAGAAAAGGTAGAAAAATTAAAGAAATTATCATTAATGCAGTTTGTTTTCATGAAGAAAGTTACAGAAAATGAGGCAGCAACAAGAAAAAGCTTCCATGTTGCTTACCTTTTAGTTCATTCATTCACGCGTATGAGCTCATGCTCGATTTGCATGTCTTTCGTCAGACTGGGCCACCATGGCAGGTAGACTGCTTGGCCCCACCATCTGTCTTCCACATAAAAACGGAGGCATCTCGTTAAGTGCCTTGCCCAAGGACACAACAATTCTCCACACTATCCCTTATGTGCTAAGCACCAAGCAGGGAAGCTGTGAATACTATTTTTTAAAGTCTTTTGGTATGACTCCACTTGGGAAATGAACCCAGGTCTACCGACTGCAAAGCAAACCCTCTAACCGCTTTAATGCTCACCTTTTGGTGAAGCAAGGTGAGCCATTTAAAGATGGTGAGCAGATTAAAATGTGCCTAAATAAGGTACTGTATATTTCCGTGCATAAAGCAACCTACAGATAAGACAACCCTCCAAAACTAGGCTAATTTTTATAGTATGAAAATAAAAACTAGCCTATTGTACTTATCCTATGACACGACAGCCAATTTTGGAGGGTGAATTTGGAGGCTAAAAGGTTGTCTTATACACTGAAATATACAGTGGCTAAGTAAACGGATCCAAAAAAAGTAGATATACTTTTGTACACCATTTGTCTTTCTGCAAATACTGGTAGTCATAGTGGTAAAAATATTGCAAGAAATATTTAATCACAGCTATAAGACAAAGCCATTATGTTTGTGCTTTTCTGTTGGACCTAACAAGTCAATTGACATATCAGACACATCCCAGCTGTTACTTATTCATCAGAGGAATAAATGCTAATTTTGAGATTACTGAGGAACCTGTATGCATCTGTGCACAACAAAAGGTATGGGTATTTTCAGAAAAGTGTAAAAGTAATTCAATGAGTATAATTTGGAGTGGAAAATAACTTAGATGCACAAGAGATGGTGGCAGAAACATGTGAGCACCAAAAAAGGTTTAGTTGAGTGGATTAACAAGACAGTTAAGAATTCTAGATTGAAACATTTAGTATTAGGCACATGTATTGCAAATTTTGTTGAGAATGTGTGTTTTTGTTGATTAAATGTTCATTTTAATACAAAAACTCAAGAACCATTAATTTATTCAGTCAAAATTTTGTTTTGTTGATAAAGTAATTTCAAAGTGAATTTTGTTTAGTTCATAGGTGAATAAAAACTTGCCCTAGTGATGACAGTCAAAAATAATACAAATTGTAAAACTGAAAATCGCTAGTGTCAAATGAAGTTTCAAGCCCAGTTCAAGATCAAGTTGACAACACACCATCATACTATAAGAGACACACTAATGTGTCACCACCACAGTTTTGAAAGCTATGGTTTAGACATAGATTTCTACTGTGGAGAGAACAACTGTAAACAACCTTGCTGCATTAGAGAGATAGCTGGACTCTCAACCAGACAGTTTTTTTGCAGAGTTAAAATAGAGTGACATTCTCAAAGCTATGATTTTGAGCTCAAGCCTTTTTTGTCATTAAGTAGCAATTTAAAAGCTTAGTTTATGAACAAGACTTCATAATTAAAGCAGCAGCATCAACATATAATCGAGAAAGATCAAGATGAAAAATTACATGTTTTTTAAAAGGGTATTTCATCCACCAAAAAAACTTTGCTGCTGTTAAAGCAAAAATAGTCACTACTAACACAACTTTAACATGTAAGCAAGTTAAAAAATACCTTACTTCAAATTAGTGTTGATACAATTAAATATGTTTACAATCCAAAATGCAAGTAGAAAAAAGCATGGTTAATGTTGAGATTGCAACTCTTATGGACAGCACTTATATTTAATGAAAAATTAGAAACAATAATTGAGTGCTAAAATCTAATATGTAAAGTGCAATTCTGTCTGTGTCTGTTTTAACTCGTCTGAAACTGCCAGAGGTGCAAGCATCAAACTTGCATGATTGATCACCACCCTGTGGTGAGTGTTATTCGAATGTTTGTGACGTCATGATAACGTCATAATCAAAAATGATTTTTTTTTAATTCTCATTAATTGACAGAGGACAACTGCTTTTTGCTCAGACAAAAACCAGCTTCCGACTTACCACATTTCAAAAACTTTCATTTGTTTGGGGTCTAAAATGAAGTCACAATCAACGATTCATTGAACAATCTCTTTTTGGTTCTTTCTCAAAAAGTACTCATCACACAAACACAATTAAGCGTTTTTTCAGGAGGTATTAATAAGCTGTTTTTGATAAAACAACTCTACAATAATTATAGCTTGTTTGATTATGCTACAAGCACTTCTTCATTTAAGCACTTCAAGCCCCGCAAGCATTTTTTCTTCTCTTTTTCCCTTGCACACTTAAACTGGCTCTATGACGGCATAATATGTCTCCTACGATTAACACAAATGTTCACTACCACAGATCATAATATCAAGATGTTTTTAAAAATTGCAACCTTTTTGCAAAATCACTTCATTAAGGCAAATTAGGGCACAAATTTTACATCTTCCGATGTGTGAGGAACTAAGCATGATCTTTTGAAAATTTTATAAAAAGCCAATGAGAAATAAAGTTGCAAATCCATTTTTTAATAAACTGATTTTGTAACTAAGCAGAAGAAATTTGAGGGAAACACTGAAAACACGAGATCATTAATTGATGATCACAGAAGCGAAAAAGTTAATCAGATCAGATGCCAGGTTGCAAATAGCATCTTGTCTACTCTCCTGTCTTTCACAGCATGAACTCAAGTTAACTGTGCGTCAAAGACCTAAAAACTAATTCAAACAACAATGTCATGAGTGTAAGCGCCAAGTTTTAAAAATTTGCAGGGGAAGGACTGGCAAAACTGTGACAATGTGCTTTGGTGACATAATAATTAGCATGATTATGTCAGCCCCAAAATATTCACAAACAGGTAGCCTATTGACTCTTGTAAGGTGGTGGCGAATACCAGGCTATTTCTCTTTAATAAGTTAATTTAGGTTAAAGTTGGTTTCTCCAACTCTAAGACCTTTGCAATAGTAATTCACCAATATTTTGGAATGACAGGTTAATTATATGCGTAAATAAAATTAATTCTTTGCTGATGCTCGACATGAGCATGAGACTTCATGAAATAATGGGGTGCTAGGTAGGTTTACCACGATCATAACATCAGAACAAAAATTACAAGCAACTTTAATTGTTGCTTGATTATGGTAAATAATCAAACAACTTACATTTTTCTATTGCAATCAATTAAAAAACAGAATTCTGCAATTGCAAGTAAACTTTTAATCTCAAATCAGAAAGTAATTGATGGTCAAAGTCGTACAACTTGAGAAGAAAACTAAAATTTTTGTATGATGTAGCGGTAGTAGAATGTGCATCTGGCTTTTCTCGTAAAGCATATCTCAGAAAGCAATGTTATTGATGAATGACAACAAATTTCATGAGTCATAACAACAAATGGGTTGAATTTTAGGAAGTTTTCTCCCAGGTGCAAAAAAACAGCGAGTTGTTGTTAATTAGCTAAGTATTGTGGCAAAAGTAACAGTAAGTTTGAGGCACTTCTGAAGCTTCTTTACGGAATTCCTGTTGAGAGTCATGGTAACACAGCTAGCTAAATATTTTTTTGTTCTTATTAAGTTTTAATTAACCATTTACCGAATCCATAAAAAATAGTTGTAAATATTTGATAGATAAAATTTTATCTTTGTGAAAAGCATTCGAAAATTGACATAAAAAAATAGAAATTGGTGGCTTGAATATTTGCGAGTTTGGTAAACAAAACTTTTACAGTGCTGTTCATAATTCAGGAGCCACCCTGCAAAATTTGTCGATATTCTTGTTCCAAGCCATATTTATTCATTTATATGAATTGTGTATCTACATGTTATATATTTTCGTGAAGGGTATGTTGCAGGTAATTTAATAACAGTAATAATTTTTTTCTGAAATTTTTTTAAAAGCCAAGATGCATCATAATGTGACGTCATATCAAAAACTGATTTTGTCATTAGTAACAAAACAGCATAACAATATTATTGTGAATAGCAATAAATGGATAACGATAATTTTTTTGGCAATAAAATACGTTAAAGTCATTTGACACTTGGTTTGTGATTTTTTTAGTGATTCCATCACGCTGCTCTATTTATGACGTCATAATTTATACCATATTTTGATTTTGCCAAAAAATTTTTTTAAATGCATTCTGTTGTAAAACTGGGATATATAACAGTCTTGTCAAATTATTAGCACTCTTTATAAAGATTATGGGGTCCTAAAAAGTCTTTCCTCCATTGTAATGACCTGGGATTCTGTCTCTGGTCACATCATGATCGCACCACGATTTGGTACTTGTGAGGTCATAATAGATTATTTTTTGTTATTTTAGGTAGGTTTAGCGTTATATTTTAGTCAATTATCATGGGCTTCAAACAGATTAGTGCAGAAACAAGAGGAGTTATTATTTTTCTTCAAAATGAAGGAAAATCACAGAGATTCATTGCAAATAAGACTGGTGTGTCTTGAAAAGGAGTGCAAGGAGTGTTAAAGCGGTGCATGGAGACAAGAAACTCGAGATGTCAGCCTTGATCAGGAAGAAAGTGAAAGTCAGTAACCAGGTCTGATAGAACTCTGATTAGGATTTCATTGAGAAACAGAAAACTGACTTCAAAAGAGTTGTCCATGGAGTTGAAGGAGAGCAGTGGAGTTGAATTGTCTGCTCCAACAGTGAGGAGAAGGTTGCTAGAAAATGGTCTTCGAGGGTGCAAAGCTAGAAAGAAGCCGCTGTTGACAGAAAAGCAGAGAAAACATCGTTTAGAGTGGGCACGTTCTCACATTAAATGGCCTGTTGAGAAGTGGAGGAAAGCTCTCTTCAGCAATGAGTCAACATTTACCCTAAATAACCATGCTGGAAATAATTATGTGAGAAGAAGACCTGAAAAAGAGTACCGACCATCAAGCATCCGCAGTCAATAATGGTATGGGGTTGCATGGCTGCAAGTGGTATTGGCAGGCTCAAACTAGTCTCTGGAATGATGAACGGAACAAAATACATTGATGTGCTGGAAAACCAAATGCTACCCAGTGCACGCTCTTTGTTTTCTGACAATGATTGGATATTCCAGGACGATAATGCACCATGCCATCGTGCTACGAAAGTGCAACATTGGTATGGAACCCACAAAGCTGAACAAATGGACTGGCCAGTCCAATCTCCTGATTTAAACCCAATTGAAAAGTTGTGGAACCGATTTAGCTGTATTGTCAGTAAAAACAAACCTAAGACTAGAAGAGAGCTTATCAAACAGGTTATTGCTGCTTGGTTTTGAGTAATTACACCTGAAGAACTCAAAAAGCTTGTTGATTCACTTCCTCGCCGCTGCAAACTAGTCATTGATAACTATGGATGGCCAATAAAATATTAATCCAATTTTTCTCAATTCAAACGGCCCTTTTTAGGGCCCCATAATCTTTATAAAGAGTGCTAATAATTTGACAAGACTGTTATATATTCCAGTTTTACAACAGAATGCATTTAAAAAAATTTTTTGGCAAAATCAAAATATGGTATAAATTATGACGTCATAAATAGAGCAGTGTGATGGAATCACTAAAAAAAATCACAAACCAAGTGTCAAATGACTTCAACGTATTTTATTGCCAAAAAATTATCGTTATCCATTTATTGCTATTCACAATAATATTGTTATGCTGTTTTGTTACTAATGACAAAATCAGTTTTCGGTATGACATCACATTATGAGATGCATCTTGGCTTTTAAAAAAATTTCAGAAAAAATTGCATCTTGGCTTTTAAAAAAATTTCAGAAAAAAATTATTGCTGTTATTAAATTACCTGCAACATACCCTTCACGAAAATATATAACATGTAGATACACAATTCATATAAATGAATAAATATGGCTTGGAACAAGAATATCGACAAATTTTGCAGGGTGGCTCCTGAATTATGAACAGCACTGTAAGTCCAGCAAACAAATGGAAATGCTAATATTTGGAACTACACATAAAACTACAGGATTTCACTGAGAGGTACTAACTGTAAAAAATACTATCTGTTCATTTAGAGCCTTCTAGTATGAGGGGGCTGCACTCCCCAGAAAAAATTATCAGGAAACCCAGCCTATTTTACCCAACACCACTGTGTCCAGGGCAGAAGTAAGGACCGCAATAGCAACAGATGCAAAAATACACCTTAGCAACAATTTTTTTCAATGCATTACACTAGTTTTTGTTAGTTTTGACTATTTAGCAATTTTTCTTAAGCTGGTAAACCAGATTCGATAGTATACATAATGTTGAATCAAAAGACAATTTTGGATTGGTCAATTGCAAATGGCAGTTTTTTTTTAATCCCATAAAGTCATAGGCAAATTTTGCTGAGTTACAAATCATCTTTCAAGCAATTAAATTTAAAAAGACTACATTTCAACATAATACATTTTTAAAGAGATCAAAACTACAATTTACTTTTTTTTTCACGCTTTAAAGCTTATTTTCATCATGACTGGTAAGCTGTCGCAGCACATATCTGTCAGCTACTTTTTTTAGAAAAAATATTTCTGGAGAAAATTAAAATTGTTTGGAAGTCATATTCTTTCTTATCTTTTGTGTTTATAAATGGCAAGTTAAAAAAGGCTATTTATTTGTAACATACAAAAACTGAACCATTTCCGCAAAAATTAGTGTTTTTTGTACTAAACTGAAATCAAAGCTATGTGCTTTTTTATCTTAACAAGAATGAATGAAGCTAGCGTTGAAATGTAAAGAAAATATAAAGCATTTAACCAATTTTTTAAACTGCCCTTGAAAAATAATGTCTTGTATTGAAACTGAAGTTTGAAAGCTGCTTGGCTATTACTGCTCTTTAGCTATGATTGAAATCGGCTGGGAAAAAGTAAAAAAAATTTGATAACGTTATGCAAGGTTAGTGAATGGTTGGAAGGTTCACACCGACATAAACCACAAACATTATATTGAAAACAATTTAGTGTGTATTGCAAACAATCCACCCAACCCAATTTGACGAGACCATCCCTGGACACGTTTTGTCCTCTTGGACTCCTCAGCAGGGCCTGTCCCGTTCCCCAAACCAAACCCTATATTTGCAATCACATAAACTCGTTTTCTCCATATGCAAAAGCAACATGCGTTGGACAAGCGGCGCAAGCATGTTCATGACAGATGGTGAACCTAATGGAGACACTCAGGCTTTTGCTGCAAAATGAGGCTCGCAGAATCCACTGCAATCCACAGACTAAGTCACCTCAAAGCAACACCTTGCTGCCAAGAGCGCCCTCACCTTTTGTGACGGGAGAATCCACTCCAACGACCCCACGCAGGTGGAATGATTAATTAGATAATGTTATGCAAAAATTTGATCTTTATTTAGGTTAATTGCTTGCAAGATAATTTGAAATACAAAAGAAATATGTGGCAATTGCATGCGAGATATTTTAAGTCGCCGTCAATAGCTGTTGTGTCACAGCTGCATGATGTTTGCATGAGACGTTGCACTGTTCTAAAAAAGTGTATGTACTAACTTTGATTTCTTTTCTGTCTTCAAGACACTAAACAGTTAGTTGGTTGAAGATTTTGCTTGCAAAATTGCAAAAATTCTAACAAACTAAAAAAGTTATCAAAAACTGCTCGACTTTTTTATGCACTGTTGAATTTTAACTGCAAATCCATCAGACATAATTTCATAAATTCACACTTTTTTTGCATTTAAAGGAACACTGGATCTTATGCAACAGCAATAAACTTTACCTTTGATTCTCACAGAAAGCCTATTTCTGAGTAATAACTCTCCACATTCCCAGAACGCCCCCAACCAATTCTTACTCTTGCTGTGACTGCCGCTTCACAACCACCACTAGCATTTAGTCTGTCTCCTAAATAACAAAACCCATTCATTGTTTCCACATCAAAGACTTCTCAATCAAATCAACTATTCCTTCCACTATTCGTCTACATCTCGAGCAAACAAAACACATTAGTAATCTAGCAGTAACTCTCTTTATTTTTGCACATCTGAAATGAACTTATCAACAATCCTATTTATCCAGATCTATGAGTACCTGCCTATGCTAAAGTTCCCATGGAATTACTTTCACATCCATTACATATTTTCTGTATTTTTCCCAAAAGCGCAAAATCAATTTGCTTCACATCCACCTGCACTATAAGTGATTCTCTTTTCTCTTCCCTATAAAACAATGTGTTAGCCATGTACAGCTCTTTCTCAACACAGAAGTCCAGCAATATTCTTCTTTCCGCATTTCTTTTCCCAATACCATTCTCCTCATGCACACTTTCAAAACCCTCAGTATATTTGACCACATGCCCATTGAAATCCCCCAAAGAATGATGATTTCACTACAACTTTCCAAGTTCCACTCACTCACTATTTTATCGTAAAAACAAACTTTCTCTGTGTCTGGTCTTCTGTAAACACCAATAAAATTACTTTTGTTGTTCATAGACATGCATGAGGAAGTCACTACCACAATTTACATGACATCAAAGATGTTTTCATCTACGTGGCATTGCAAGCCTCAAACACATTGTTTATCACTGAACATGTGGTGTTAGAAGCAAATTTTTGAAAATTTATAATCACTAAAAGAAATCGATCACCAACAATCTAGTTACACCAAAAAATCATATTTGTTACAACTCATGCTCTTAAAAGATGAGCATGTGTGATGTTTGCATTTTCCAAACTTTCTGCTTGAGCAATAAATTCAATTGATACCTACAATAGCAACACATCTTAATTGTCATTTTATGTTTGCACATTCAAAACACTATGTGTCTAGTGGTAACCAGAGTAAAGAATTAGGTAAAAACTTACTTGGTTGCGTAGGATTTTTTTGAAGTTAGTCATCAGCACCTAGTTGGTTTAGTGTCTAATTAGTCTGGCATCTAGATGAAAGTGCCTAGTTTGTCCATGTACAGTTGTTGGGCATTGCCAATACCACAGGTGTTATCTCGTTTGCTGTTGGGTGTTCAAGGTAAGAGACAACCTGATAACAGGTAAGACAAAATATTCACAGAGGGTGGCTTTCCAAGCAGCTCACACCAGTGCTGAGAGTCATCTTCAGTTAAAGGTAAAAATATTGGGCCAATCCAAAAGCCCTGCCATGAAAAACCCTGATAACAATAAATGTGGCCAGTGGGTTTACTGCAACACAAACAACCTTGAAATGGTTTTATGATGTTACAATGACTATTTAAACACTTTTTTGGAAAAAAATATTTCAGCATTGCTTTGCAAGAAAGTTATACTACCGACATCCTGTTCTTTCTAGCATCCTTAAACAGAACAAAAATCACATTTAACTTTGACACAGTGAGCTACAGCCTTTGTATTGCAACAAGATCATTCAGAACGTCAGATTATTGCTAGAACAGACTCAAGAAATTAGTTCACAGTGCTGTAGAAAATTTTAGCATGGATGGTTCATATTGTGACAAGCTTAAGCCTATCACACCCAAAAAAATAAGCCAAAAAGATGCCAATGTGATCAAGAGAGTTGCCATGCACCCACCAACCAGTATCATCAATAAAATTTGCTCTGCATTTCTTAGAAAAGATATTTTCCTTTGCTAGGACTATATACATCAGTGCTTCAGAGAAGAGCTTGGATTCAAATTGTGCAAACCAGTTCAAAATTCAAACCTGGTCAAAAGAATAAAATCCGAGCATTTGGCTCTTGCTTGTGAGTACACAGTCAAGAGTCTTGAACACTGGTCCAAAGCTGTTTTAAATGAATCAGCAGAGCAACAGTTTTCTGCAAGAGTATGGACCCAGAAGGTAAACACTCAAAGAATTGCTGCCTTGCTGCTACAATCCTTAAAGTGTTATAATGTAGGATCCTAGGTCAGTTAAAAAAACACAGGTTTAAAATAGTCTACTTTGTAACATGACGGTGAATGATACCCAATGCCTTACATCTTTGAAAAAAGCTAAAAATTTACATAAACGGGCATCAATGTGATACCTATGTGCATGATGCCACTCCATTGGCAAACCCAACTTTATAGAACTGCTTTGTCTTCACCTCTTATATCATGAGTAACCAGCATATGGCATTTTTTAGAAAAGATAGTTACCCCGATGTCTGGGATATCTTCATTCACTTAAAAAAATTACAAAGTATATTGTTTTAAATGCTGTAGTGCACTAAATAACCTTGTAACAATCAAACCTTTGTTTACTACAATTTTTTTAAATGAAAGGGTTTGCACAACATATAAAATAAAGAGGTTTCTAAAAGCAAGGGTTGATCACACTAAGTTGAGTGATTGAAAACATCAAATCCAAAAAACTATTCAAATTTTCTTATCAAAATACAATGTACAGATTGTTATTCTTGTTGTATAGCAGTTATATGTTTGGTCAATTTGAGGCCCATCACACCTTTTTTGGTCACGACTCAGTTTTATGTGTCACCCTACACATTACTCCTATTGCTGAGCACTAGGCAGGAGATCTATGAATACCATTTTCAAAAGTCTTTGGCATTACTCCACAACAAATTCAGCCCAGGTCAACCAACTGCAACTGGCATGATGGTGAAGTGGTTCGAGTTTTGCAGTCAGTAGACATGGGGCTCATTTCCCAAGTCAAGTCATAGAAAAGACTTTACAAAATATTCACAGCTTTTCTGCTTGGCAGTCAGCACAAAAGGGATTTCGTGGAAAACAAACTGGCAAGCTTGCTCAGTGTGTCATTGGGCAAGACATTTAACAGAATGCCTCTACCTTTGTCGCAGACAGATAGTGGGGCCAAGCTGTCTACCCCTTGTAGTGGCCCTGTCTAACCGACTAGCAAATAGGGCTAATGAGAAGCTCCTAAACTGAGATGCTTCTCCAAAACTGAAAGATCTTGCCCATACAAAAAGAACTAACTGCAAAGCAAATGCCTTAACAATTATTCTACTGCTGTGATGATTTATGTATTAAAATATAACTCAAAATTTGGAATAATAAAACTAAACAGTGTTTATTTTGACAAATTTGTCTAACAAAATAGATAGGCCTAGATAAACACAAAAACCACTGAAAAAATGCAGCCAATGAACTACAGAGTCGGATCCTTGCATGGATTACACCACACTGTTAATTGTTAGTATTCGGTTTGGAAGTGAAAAAAGTGCTCTATTGCCAACAACTCCAATGCAGCAAGTAGCAGCTTAAAATGTGTTGTGTGGTTTACCAGCGTCTATGCCAGTAGGCATGCTGGTAAAACCTTTAATTTTTAGGAAGTGGCTATTTTGTTATCAACAGCATTTTACCCTAGTAGGCTATTTTACCATCATCATTTATGTGTGTTTAAATAAACATATTTGCTACAATTCTGGCTGTTATGCTGTGCCATAGTTGATAATGCAGCTGCCATGAGGATTACAAAATTAAATCTTCGCTGGTAGAGTATTTAGACAAAGGCAGTGTGCACTGTGGGGAGGGCTCAGTATGTGAGTGTGCAGTGTAGGGGTAAACACTGGAGGTACAAAATTTTTTCAATTTGTTGTTGAAATTGACCAATCAGAAACAACCAAAAATCACACAATTAATGTAATGTAATAATCTACATTGGGAACTAAACGTGCTTAACATGAGTCTACACATAACTCAACAGCAGCATAATGTAGAGAAACAAAGTGGTAAGCAAAATTTACTCTGCAATAATTATGTAAAATCCATAACATAAATACTGGAAAAAAAGAACACAACAATAGTTATATGATGAAAAGTTGAACAGTATCATGGACACTAATAGTGAAGCACATAATATGTTGAAGGTGCTTACAAACAAACAAAAAAAATTATACAAAAGATAACTAAAATAACCAGAATACATTGGACCTATCAATCATAAGACTAAATAACCCTGTTTCTTTCTGTGTGTGATTTTAGCTGGTTTACAGTGACTGAACTCATCTCCTTTATTACACTATAGTTGGATCAGCCCATTTGAGCAACAAACTAGTAAAGTTCAGTACACATTGCATCACTCAATGTACTTCAACTGATAGTTAATCAAATTTTTGGTAGCTGGTGAAAACTCCACATTCTCAGGCAGTTTTGGTTGGTCAGGTATTTGTTTGAAAAACTTGGCTAATGCATCTTTCATCCAGCTGATGGTGCATTAAGTCTCTTAAAGTTTCTTTGGTAAGCAGTTATATAATCGTGCAGCACTGTGACAATGTATTAGTAAATAACTACTTTTGTATTGTGACAATGTATTAGTAAATGGTCATACACATCATTAATGAAAACTATAAAAAGCAATGGACCTAATATGGTACCTTGGAATACTCCACTCAAGTTACAAGGAAACTATCGACTTTAACTTGTTATCTACAACCCAGCAGAAAGTTTCTCATCCATCTGCCAAGACTGCCATCTATGCCTAAGCATTTGATTTTGAAGAGGAGAGAATGTGGAACTTTATCAGCTTTGCTGCAGTCAAGCATTTATCACATCCAATGATTTGCCTAGTTTAAATGCCTGAACTATTTTATTGTAGAATTGAAGGTAGTAAAACCATGTTCACTCATAAATTAGCAGATAAAAATTCACAAATGGCACTTGTAGTTGATTTAAATATCTAGGTTATTTCAATTTATTCATTGGTCCCTATTTATTTTGTCTGAAGAAGTGAGCATTTGCTCACAAAACCTTATATTAATAACTATTTAAGTCGATTACAAGTGTCATTTGTGAATTTCTATTTACTTAATTCTAGTGTTTTAGTAGCTCCATAAGTGTGACATGACTCTTCCTAAACCCTTGTTGATTTTCATTCACAAAACTATTGTTTTTAAGAAACTATCAGAGACAACTATTTATTCACTATTCTTTTCATAATCATCAGATGACAGCTCAAGAATATAGGTTGATAATTTTTTGGCATAAATCTGTCTCCACCCTTACAAATAAGAAAAAGAGTGTCTTTCAAAATCTGAGGAATGCTTCCAATATTTACACACAAGTTTACAAATTCAGAAATAAGCTGATACATATATGCCTTAAGTTTTTGAAAATATTAGGCAAAGATGGAAATTGTAAACCTTGCACCTAATTGGCAAAGCAGCATACCGGCATAAGGGGCATTAACAATTTATTAAAATGAATATGCCAGGAAACAATACTGAGTATACCACCCAACCAATTAAGTTTATTATTAACTTAAGTTTTTATGCAAAATATGATGAGTAGCAGATCTGGCCCTACAGCTAAATGAGATTTCATGCAATCAATGGCTTCTGTAACATCATACATAGACACTATAATCTCCACTGATTTGGATGACAAGTTGTCAAAAAATTCACTTACAGAGTGACAGAGGTATAATTTTATGTCATTGAGACATAAATTTGGAACACTATTGGGTTGTAAACACCTTATTAAAATTGACCAACCATCAATGCTTGACAGCAAAGTAGCCTCCAAGGGGAAAATGCCATTGATGGCAAAATAGCCAGTGCTTAACTTTTAGGCAGTGGCTATTTTGCCGTCGACGGCAATTTTCCCTTGGAATCTATTTTGCCATAATCATTCACATGTGTTTATATAGCCATATTTGCTAAAATCACGCCAGTGACACTGTGGTGTAGTGGATAGTGCGCTGGTCTTGGGATACCATGGTT
The DNA here is from genome assembly GCA_963675345.1 of Trididemnum clinides. NCBI lineage: Eukaryota > Metazoa > Chordata > Ascidiacea > Aplousobranchia > Didemnidae > Trididemnum > Trididemnum clinides. The sequence continues at coordinate 2,166,855 of OY776287.1, read as the reverse complement.
GCGGGTTCGAATCTCAGCTGGCAGGGCATTAAAAGAAAGGCAGTGTACACCATAGGGGCAGGCCCAATATGTAAACGTACAGCGCAGTGTACACTGGAAGGGAGTGTACAGGGTGAGGGATAGAGACCTGGGGGTGCAAAATTTTTTTAATTGGTTTTTTAAATTGACCAATCAGAAACGACCAAAAGTCACATGTTTAGTACATCATTTAGATTGACCAATTACAAATAACTCACGGCAAAATAGTCTCTGAGGGCAATTTGCCGTCAACGGCAAAATAGCCACTGCCTAATTTTTACATTTTGACAAAAAATCAACATTTGCTTATATGGACTAGAGTTCACATTTTGAGCATGAGAAGAAACTTTCTGCTAAAATATATGAGAATACACTTGACATATTAGAATAACAAAAATAACAAGAATTTTGAATGCTTTTTACAAATAATCAAAGTCACCCCAGAAAACAAAGTTGCTTCTGACTACTCTATGTCTTAAACTCTTAAAAGACAACAGAGATCAGCTCTTATCAGCAAAAATCTCATCTAATAGAAAAATATTGCATTTAGATTTGAACCTAGCACATTTGAAATTGCTAGAAACAAGTAATTCTAATTCTGAAAAACATAAAAAAACACGTTTCTTGAAGACCACTGTTACATTTACCAATACTCTACAGATTATCACTGCTTATTTACTACAGCTTCCACATCACACAAATGAAAGAAGTTGTTAAACATACTTGATGTTCATCTTGCCGAGTGGACGCCAGTTGATACTTTCACCCATTATTCAGCTGCACATTACCCTCCACTCTTTGCACACAATGATATGGAACTAACGAAATTGCGGACTAAAATAGTACGCTTAGTTGATTTTGATCAGAGATATTCCGCCTATCCAACTCCGACATATCCGAGCGATTCCGTTTCTGTTGCTAAGAACTCAAAAGATGTGACTGGAAAAACTAAATCAGCTCGAAACTTTATTCATACATTAATACGTTAAGACAAATGCATTTCGCTATAAAGCATCATCAGTGCTGTAAAAGAACAATAAAAGCAACTAAATCTAATGTTCCAAGCAATAACTCTACTGACAAATCTACACTCATCACATAAGTAATTATATATCCAGCGTATCAAAACAAATAATTTCATATTATAGTATTGCAGTATTACCCACAAGGCAGCAGACCATTACGACGAAAAAAATACGATTAAAACGCAGGCTGATAGTAGACTAAATTTAAAGTAGTAAAAAATATTAAAGCACAGTGAGAAATAATACTAGGTTATATGCGAGGTAAAATCATTTTATTAATATTTATTTTTGCATTAAGTACGCGATACCATTTGGCTTCATAAAAGTTTAAATTTTCAAATTCAGGTTTTATAATAAATATAACAAAAAAACATTGCGCTATATCAGGTTTACCGGTAAATATTTCCTTGTGATGTTTATCATAATGTCTAAGTAGGGCCGAATTATCATTATTTTCAGAGTAGTGAAATTTGTTCCATAGTACTCGATGTTTTGTCCAACGTTGTGAAAAAGATGTCATTGTTTGACCAACATAGTAATTGTCACAGTTTTTGCAACATGCCGCGTAAATACCATAATCTTTGCAGTTTAGTTTTTGGGTCAAAGGACGTACTCCATTAGGTGTTCGTATATGTTTCATCAGTGGGACCATAGAATTATGTGAGCCATGATTACCACATAGTGCACATTTACCACAGGGCCCAGATATGCCCCCATCCTTACCCTCAAGAGGACCAAATGAAAGCTTTTTATAACGAGCGACAAAATTGCCTAGTGTCTGTGGGCGCTTGTATGCAAGCATTACGTTTGATTGCAGACGTTTTACCATCTGGCTAGACCGCAGTAGCTTAGGAAACTGGGTAACCCATACGATTTTTTTCTGCTTATTTTTCTTTAATTTGCTCTTGTTAATAGGATGAAATCTATCCACCCAAGACTTGGCCTGCTCAATTATCTTGGATGTGAGAGTTTTAGGAAATTTGGATTTAAAACATTTGTTTTTTAGATATTCCAGACTAGTATCATAGTCGGTTTTGTCTTCGCATATACGCTGCATGCGCATTGCTTCAGATACTACAATAGATTGAAATACCCATAAGGGGTGATACGAAGCACCATTTATGAAAGTCCTGTCAAGGGCAGTTTTTTTGACATAATTACTCGTGACAAATTTAAATGGTGAGTCCGATGAGTGGTTGTGGAGTACGTCTAAAAATTCGACTTGTTGGTCCGAGCATTTGGTATTAAACAATTTAGTGGTTATTTGAAGTCCAACTTTTCCAAGACTATTTTCTATTGCTTTGATTATATTTTGCGTTGAGTTTTCCCCAATAGTTTCCCCAACTTATATATTTTTTTTGTCATAATGGTCTGCTGCCTTGTGGGTAATACTGCAATACTATAATATGAAATTATTTGTTTTGATACGCTGGATATATAATTACTTATGTGATGAGTGTAGATTTGTCAGTAGAGTTATTGCTTGGAACATTAGATTTAGTTGCTTTTATTGTTCTTTTACAGCACTGATGATGCTTTATAGCGAAATGCATTTGTCTTAACGTATTAATGTATGAATAAAGTTTCGAGCTGATTTAGTTTTTCCAGTGACATCTTTTGAGTTCTTAGCAACAGAAACGGAATCGCTCGGTTATGTCGGAGTTGGATAGGCGGAATATCTCTGATCAAAATCAACTAAACTTATTACAAGCTTCAAAGCCGAAAGAAGGTATCCCTATCATAGGCAACTCTGATAGCTTAAAAAGGTACACTAAAGCAACTATTTATGAAGAAAAATCTTTGTTCTTAAAAGAATGCGTCAAACTTAACATCTTATTACCATCCAACAATAAAAAAGGTATTGACTTTGACCTCTTACTGGTTCAACAAGAAAGGCGTATTTCTAAACAGTTACAGGATACTGGCACTTATAAATTGCAAATTCAATTAAAACCACATGAAAAGCAGGATATATCTAAAATTAAATGGCATTATAGAAGAAAATATATTGACAAAATCAACTGGCTGTGGTACAGGCAAGCTGAAAATAGACGTTCACTCCCGACTAATTTTACAATTAACCGGAATAAAACTCGGCGTAACAGGCGCAGTAGATTGAGATATAGAAAGAGACGCAAAGAAAAAAATAAAGCCCTTAATCTGGCCCAAGTTAATTCAATTGTTCTCAATAAATCCAGTATTGATCTGTCGAATGACGTAAAAGAACTTCTGGCAAAAGGATTGAACTTTGTGCCCACACCCAAATGGAATGAAAACATTTGTGACCAAGATTGGTGCTTTTTAACTGAACATACGCGAAGAGTGGAGTGGGCTGATATATTCAAAAACAATGAAAATACGCAAAATGAAGAGTGCCTACCTACTAAACTTATAATCCCCAAATTTTCTAGACCACCAACTGAATCACTCACTGAAGAGGTCGCAACCTACAAAAAATTAGTTGAAACCAAATTACGAAACTTTGGTCCTAAAATTGAAAAGCAATATCTGCACAACAATAACTTTCCATTTCGTCTAAAACAAGCATTTAAAACTATAAAAATGTTAATCTCTGAACAAAAGGTTGTGGTGTGTCGAACAGACAAGGATGGAAAAATCCTTATTGTTAACTATTCTGACTACCATGAAATTATGGAAAAAGAACTAAACAAATTTGACGTTCTACAATTCACTCCACAGATCATGCATAAACAATTTGAAGTTAATAAACGCAAATGCGAAAACCTTATTATCTCGTTATTTGAAAAAGGAGTCATATCTAAAAATTTGCTTTATCATAGCACAGGATACAGAGTTAAAGAAAATTGTTATCAAAAGGTAACTGGAGAGTTGGCTAAATATTTTGCATGCTCTAGCCCAGCGTATGTGTACCCCGTTTTCAAGACTCACAAGCTCCAACCCGATCACCTATTGAATGCTCGAATTACTGACATACCAGTTAGATTATTGCAATCGGCGGGACACATTCCTACATCAAGATTTACTGCAATGATTGAATACATCTTGCATCCTATTGCAGTGAAATATTGTCAGGATGGGATCAATGAATATTGCAGAGATAGCACCCATTATCTACTCGAATTAGATCAATGGAAATCAAACAACCTGAATATTCAAAACAAGCTCATTAACGAAGATCTGTTTATTGTGGCGGCAGATGTTATTGCACTCTACCCCAACATCAACAGAAGTACGCTTAGAGATGCCCTCACAACAGCTCTCAATTTACAATCGCAATTTTGCGCACTGGGTCAAAGGTATTTTGTTGAATTAATTATGCTTACCCTAGAATCGGTTATTATACAACCTGGACAGCACTTTTATAAACAATCTAATGGCATAATTACTGGTGACAACCATTCAGTCTCGCTTGCAAACATAGCTATGCATTTTGCTACAACTCCTGCATTCCCTATTCTAAAAAAAGCGGTTATTTATAAAAGATTTATCGACGACATTATTTTTATTGCTATTGGGGAAAACTCAACGCAAAATATAATCAAAGCAATAGAAAATAGTCTTGGAAAAGTTGGACTTCAAATAACCACTAAATTGTTTAATACCAAATGCTCGGACCAACAAGTCGAATTTTTAGACGTACTCCACAACCACTCATCGGACTCACCATTTAAATTTGTCACGAGTAATTATGTCAAAAAAACTGCCCTTGACAGGACTTTCATAAATGGTGCTTCGTATCACCCCTTATGGGTATTTCAATCTATTGTAGTATCTGAAGCAATGCGCATGCAGCGTATATGCGAAGACAAAACCGACTATGATACTAGTCTGGAATATCTAAAAAACAAATGTTTTAAATCCAAATTTCCTAAAACTCTCACATCCAAGATAATTGAGCAGGCCAAGTCTTGGGTGGATAGATTTCATCCTATTAACAAGAGCAAATTAAAGAAAAATAAGCAGAAAAAAATCGTATGGGTTACCCAGTTTCCTAAGCTACTGCGGTCTAGCCAGATGGTAAAACGTCTGCAATCAAACGTAATGCTTGCATACAAGCGCCCACAGACACTAGGCAATTTTGTCGCTCGTTATAAAAAGCTTTCATTTGGTCCTCTTGAGGGTAAGGATGGGGGCATATCTGGGCCCTGTGGTAAATGTGCACTATGTGGTAATCATGGCTCACATAATTCTATGGTCCCACTGATGAAACATATACGAACACCTAATGGAGTACGTCCTTTGACCCAAAAACTAAACTGCAAAGATTATGGTATTTACGCGGCATGTTGCAAAAACTGTGACAATTACTATGTTGGTCAAACAATGACATCTTTTTCACAACGTTGGACAAAACATCGAGTACTATGGAACAAATTTCACTACTCTGAAAATAATGATAATTCGGCCCTACTTAGACATTATGATAAACATCACAAGGAAATATTTACCGGTAAACCTGATATAGCGCAATGTTTTTTTGTTATATTTATTATAAAACCTGAATTTGAAAATTTAAACTTTTATGAAGCCAAATGGTATCGCGTACTTAATGCAAAAATAAATATTAATAAAATGATTTTACCTCGCATATAACCTAGTATTATTTCTCACTGTGCTTTAATATTTTTTACTACTTTAAATTTAGTCTACTATCAGCCTGCGTTTTAATCGTATTTTTTTCGTCGTAATGGTCTGCTGCCTTGTGGGTAATACTGCAATACTATAATATGAAATTATTTGTTTTGATACGCTGGATATATAATTACTTATGTGATGAGTGTAGATTTGTCAGTAGAGTTATTGCTTGGAACATTAGATTTAGTTGCTTTTATTGTTCTTTTACAGCACTGATGATGCTTTATAGCGAAATGCATTTGTCTTAACGTATTAATGTATGAATAAAGTTTCGAGCTGATTTAGTTTTTCCAGTCACACACACACACACACACATAAAATGGTACGCGGACTATTTCGAGTCCGCATAAAGCAGCTTTGCGGAAAAAAGGTCTAAGCCAATAGTATGAACAAAATGAAGTTAACCAATCAAACAAAGTTAAACAAAATCAAAATTTATTGAAAGAGCAAATAATTGTTCAAATGAAACAACCTATATGTATGACAACATGCGCAAACTGTTGCTATGACAACAAAGGATGCTAAATCAATACTGCATCAAATATTGCTCATTTAGATGAAAAAAATTCTGAATTAAAATCATGTGACGGCTTGTGCATGCACAATCAACATCACGTGTCATAGCGCAGTCAATGAAATACCAGAAAACAACGTTCAAAATTGTGCACAAGCCGTTGCTACGGCAACAAAACCTACTCAATTGACATTTTATTGTTTAAAATACACTTGTTCAGATGCACACTCCTCCTGATTTCAATCCCTGTGACGGCTTGTGCACGCACAATCAATGTCACATGTCATAGCACAGTCAATGGAGTACCGGAAATCATTGTTTAAGGTCGTGCAGAAGTTGTTGCTATGGCAACAAAACACCCTAAGCTATAATTCGTTTATTGAAAAAATCCCTATTTGGATGCACACTCCTCCTGATTTCGATCCATGTGACGGCTTCTGCACGCCCAATCAACATCACATGTCATAGCACAGTCGATGGAGTACCGATTGTTTGAGCCGACTACCGGATTTAAATGCTATGTGCAACGAAGTCCATGCTGTGGATTTCACCGCTATGAGTCGTGCTCAGCAGATCGATGATTTAAATATCACTCTATTGAGGACCGATCATTCTTCAAAGACCGTGAGGAAGTTGGTGCCTTGCTGTGACCAGCCTCTGCTTGGGGACCTTTCTCTAGGAGTTTTTCGACCACTAGTCCCTGTTGGCTTTCAAAAAAAAGATCTTCGATGTGTTGCATTTTTTGTCACTTCCTGGAGTCCAGACTAGCTAGAAGCTTGTCGGCCGGAGATTTGTTTGGTGCGAAATGGGGTCTGACATCAGAACGTTTGTTCAGACGCGTATTAAATGTCAACAAGCGAAGGTTATAAAACACAATCGAGCACCGTTGCACTCGTTTAAGGCTCCTAATAAAAGGTTTTCGCATATTCGTGTTGACATCGTTGGCCCCTTACCGGTTTCTCATGGTTACTCATGCCTTTGTCTATCATCTGCCGTTTTACCAGACACGTAGAGTTAGTTCCTTGCGTGACGTAACTGCAATCGGGTGTGCAAACGCGTTTCTTTTACACTGGGTTAGACGTTTTGGCTGTCCCACTCAGATGACTACCGATAGATCTCGGCAATTTACCTCTTACCTGTGGAAGGAAATGTGCGAGTTTCTGGGAACCAAGCTGTCTCACATCCCAGCGTACCACCCCGTCGTCAATGGAATGGTTGAACGCGTTCATCGCACGGTTAAAACAGCTCTCAAGTGTAACGATAATCCCTCTGTCTGGTACAAAAATCTCGGCCTTGTTTTACTTGGTATTTGCTCCATGGTCAAAGAAAATATTGGCTGCAGCTCTTATGAGCTTACACTTGGCACCACTCTGCGCTTGCCAGGACAATTTTTTTTAGACAATGACGACACGGTTTCGCACATAGAATATCGTCGACGACTTGCAACCTTTATGAAATCACTCAAATCTTGTCTGCCTCGAGAGCCATGTCGTCGTAGTTCCTATTTGGATAAGGCTCTACGCACTTGCACACATGTCTTTGTGTGAGACGATGGTTCTGCGACGTCATTGTAACCGGCATACACAGGACTTTTCCCCGTTCTCGATAAGGAGGACAACTACTTTATTTTAAACCTTGGAGACCGAACTGATTCGGTCTCAATCGATAGACTTAAGGCCGCACACATGTATATCCTGCAACACCTGAACTGTCAGGAAGATTAGGGAGACCACGACAATTCAGCTGCCATTGAAATCCCTTTCATCGCCACTAACGTCGGCCCTTCTGTACACCCTGACGAAGAGTCGGTGCACGAGTTATGTTCGCGCCAGGGTAAAACCATAAGGCTCTCGATTCGTTACAGAAGATCACTGGATGATTAAATTTGGCCTTGCCTCTCTATTTCTCTTGGTTTAGTTCTGCAGTTATGTTTTATGCTTCGTTTTTTGGGGAGATTTTTTTTTTTATTAGCTTTAGTAACGAGCTGCCTTCAAGTTATGACTTTAAAATGTGCCTTACCACTGCCAAGCCCCACAATCTTGTAAATATCTGTATATAATGTTTATGTGCTGTATCGATGCGTGTGCTTTATTTTCAGCTTACACTAAACATGTGCTGCTTTTCATCTTTTGGATGCCAGGAAGACAAGTCCGAGATTGACGACGATATCTTCTTCCGCCCTTTTGCACGTCTCCGCTGGCTGCGCGTGCTTGAGGGGGAGAATTGTGTTGCGTGTCGCGCCTCGCACTTCATCGAGCTACCATGCCAAACATCTTTTTGTCCTGTTTTCATTTTTTGTTAGTTTGCTTTCGGCGGCTCAGCACCTTACCCCCGTCGTTGTGTGTGTGATTCTAGTTTTTACTATGTTGTTCCGCCAATCGCCATGTGGTCTTTTACAGCGATTTGACTTCATACAGCGTAGTCTCTTGAGAACGTGACGCAAAGACTTCATAAGCAATTTTTTACAAAATTGATTAATATTTTGGTAAATTAAGTAATCTCGTGTTGTTTTGTTAGGAGTTTAAGTAAATATAGCTTCAAATTAGACCCCTACAGCGAACCGAACAATTAGCCCCTACTGAGAAGTAGTAGACATTATAACCGGGCTTCCTACGGACTACCGGTACCTCTAAAAGCCTTCCTTTGTTGTATTGTCTTTCTTTGGTCTTTGCCCTGTGGTTAAATAAGGCCACATGTTTGACTCATATATAGAACAGGTGCATCTGCTCGTATATATATAGTGACCACGTGTATTTTCGCTATTCTTGTCAAAACGTCAACGTGGCGAAACGAGTAGTAAATTTTCGTTTCGATCTGATTATGCTTCGGATTTTTGTTTGGGCCTGAGTGTTGGTCCCCCTGTTTAATTGTTATCAAGGCTGTGTGGTAGCCTTTATCGCCGTGAATTTTCGTTCTGCGCACGCTGGGAGGAGCTGCGCATATTTGTAAATAAAACACTGCAAGAAAGCTTCAACCGCTTCCTGTTTTTTGTTTGACGAAGCAGAAAGGATCCGTAGAGCTAATATTACTAGTTCTACAAAGCAACTCTACTGGCTCAGTGCTAAACAACGACGGTACGCTTGGCGCGGGAATCAAAGGGTTGAAACCTGGTGCTGCCGCACCATATGTGTATTCGTGTATTGTTATTGTATGTGTCTAAAATCACACACACATATTTATTTTTTTATTAAGGCTAGATAATGTTTATTTTTTGTCTTCTCATGGTAGCTGGTTAATCGGCTTGCCTTTCCCGTCATCATATTGTTGTTCTATTGTTTTTATTCATGTGACATGCGCAGTGTTCTGGTTTGTATTGACGTGTGCAGCAACCTAGTTTTTGGTGACGTGTGCAGTATTTTGTTGCCGGCCATGCGATCGGGGATTTTCTGCTCTCTTTCGCTGTTGATCGTCGCAGAGGACGGACGTAATTTTGATTGTCTGATAAAACTGAGTAATCGGAGTTCAATATCAATCCAATAAAAGCATAACTGCTGTGCTTCCTTCTTTGTGACTGCCAAAAGAACTTATTTTCTACAGTAGGCATAATGCAGGCTTTGTTAATTATTTTTTCCTTAGTTTTTAAAACTTCCTATGTTTCTAAATTGTGTTTTTTCTCCTTCCCCTACGGTGCCGCAGATCCGCCGCCATGAATCACTTCTTAGTTGCATTATTGAACCTTGCGTTTTCTTTTTTTTCTGTAAGTTAAAATTCAAATTGGAAATGCCACTGCTTTGAGCCTAACCTAATTTACTATATAAGAAAATTTACTGGTAGTTCGTCATTGTATTGGATTTATTTAACTGCATCGAAGTGTCGCATTTTATTGAATTAACCATTTTTGTCATTTGGTTTATTTGTAAAAAATCGTCGGTCAACAAATTGAAAAAATTGCTGCCTTTACTGCTGCCGTTATCGCTGTCTTCATTGCGCTTCTTAAATCAAAGAATAAATAAGCAGCAAGTTATTCAACCACCGGCGTGTTACGGGACTTTGAAAGCAGTTACGGAAACAAACAACAAAGGTTTTTTCAATTTCACCATTACGTTTTTAATACCGAGAACATACTACATCTGCCGGTGTATTGTTTATTAACTGTTGTGATTCAGTTGCATGCTTTGACTGAATCGAATTTGTTAAAGAACTGCAGATTGTTACGACTTATCTTTAGTACTATTTGCCATCATCGCCAGATCACAGTTACTGAATTTATTTACTGGTCTCTGGATTGTTAATGTTAATTCTGGTCGCCAAATTAATTGGTTGCGTAGTGCCAGAATTTGTTGATATCTTGTTGACTATGAATATTAATTTTGTCTGGGTGATGGTGGCTGAGTTTATTAATTGTCCTTTGATTGTTAATGCTCTGGATGCCACATTAATTGGTTTCATAGCGCCAGAACTTGTTACTGTTTTTTGGCGGTTAATATTAATTCTGCCAGCGAACTTATAGCCGAGCGCCATTACTGACCGCTTTCTGCAGTTAAGCTTTTGACGTAACGGTAAACACATAGTTTACCGGTGATAGCCGTTTGAATGGAACCTTTAATTTTGTTACTGGTTGTTTTTGCCAAGCTAATTACTGTGCTTCCCATTGTTACTTGGTTGTGGGTGACGATAAGACTTGCTTTGATCAAACGAATTGTTCATTTGCTAGTTTGAATTTACTCGATCAAAAGTCCCAAGTTCGATACTAGCGCAGCATATAGCTAAAGTTAAAATTTATTTTCTTTTGTGATTCAAAAAACATAGATCTATTGTGATTGATTTTTACTTTGTTAATTTGAGCTGTGCTACTAATAGTTTTTTTGACTGTTAGTTAATGAAACTAAGAAGGGGACGTATTTACGACATCATGAACCATACGCCGACTATTCTTGCTGACGCTGTGGCCCAACTTAATAATTTATATAAATTGGGTGAGACCTTGATGGCTATTTGTTTTGTTTTATTTGCCATATTTATCCTCCATTCACGAGAGAGCAAATTGCATCGCTAGAATTTGGACGGGAAGTCCGCACTCGCTTGGGAGTTGCCTTTTTCGAGGTTTATGGGCCACCTGTCTTCCACATAAAGGTGGGGCATCCCGTTAAGTGCCTTGCCCAAGGACACAACAAGCGAACTTGCCGGCTTGTTCTCCACAACCTCCCATAAATGCCAAACGCCAAGCAGGGAAGCTGCGGATGCCATTTTTTAAAGTCTTTTGGTATGACTCGACAAAAGGAAATGAACCCCAGGTCTACCGACTGCGAAGCGGACGCTCTAACCACTACGCCATCGCGTTGGCTACTACAGCCAATACAGACAAAATGTCCGAGCTTTTAACTAAGGTTAATCTTGCATATGATTCTTTTACATTTCTCTCTTCTGACTTGGCCCATAGGGATGTCATCTAAGGAAGTTCTGCCATTTAGTTAGACTTCAGTACAGGCTAAGGGGAATTCAAACAATGAGTTCAGCAATGGTTTGACAGCTTGAATTTCCCAGACACCCAGGTGAGTAGTAGCGCTACACACTACGTTCCTCCTTCTGTTTCCACAATTCAACCACATTCCAGTTACCCCTCTTAAGCTTCTGGTGTTTCTGTCTCAAATAGTTTCGGGCCTGCCATAAGTATACCTTTAGTTGAGTTCACTCATGCATTTTGTCAACTTTCTGTCGATCCCAACTCTAAGAAAGCATTGCATGTTGAATCTTGCGGTGATCGAGAGCCGTCGGCCGAGTTATGTCTAGGTATCAATGCAATGCAATGCAATGCTATGCAATCAAGTGGCCATGTACCCCCGGGCTCTACCCCGTTTTCTTTCCAAGCAATTGATTTGAAAGGATCGACTTCAAGAAAATCTGAAAAATCGAAATCTAGTTCTTCAAGTTCAAGTAGATTAGAAAATGCCTAGATCAAACTACGCTTCGCACGTTTAGCAAAGGAACAAAATGAACAACAAATTTTGAAGGAGTTGGAAGCCGTCGAGATTGAACGAAAGAATATTCTGGCGGAAGACAATCGTCGTACAAAGATGGCTGAGCTTGAAGCTTCCCTCTACAGAGATAGTCGAGTTATACATGATAACCTTTCTTCAACCAGTAGTTACTGCCAGTCCTGTCCAGGAGAGTCGAATGTTAATGTTTTACCTTCTACGACTCTGGCCACAGAAGAGGCTAGTGACGTCTTGAAAAGGTCTTTTCCAAGCAGTCAATCCTTTAAACAGGTAAGGACTGACGCGCCTTCACAAACGATTGATTGCATAGGCCCTCAAGTCAACTTCTTGTTGAAATAACCTACCTACTTCTGGTCAGTTGTCTTGCCCTGGTAAGTATGCAAATTACCATTTCAATCAGTTTCAGGTTTCCTCTGCTCCCTCAACGATGCAATTTGATCAAGTTTATTATGGTAAGTATTCTGGTTATGCCGAAATTGTTCCCGAAAAACTAATATGCGGAAAGAACAAAATCTGGTATATTCCGCACTATCCAGTATATAACAAACCCAACAAACTTCGAGTGGTTTATGATTGCACCGCAGTTGCAGAAACCAAATGTCTTAATGATTATTTAATGAAAGGACCAGATGTAACAAATTCTTTGGTGGCAGTTTTACTGCGATTTCGAAGATGGCTTGTGCCGATCAAAGCGGGCATAGAAGCCATGTTCTACCAAGAACACGTTTTCCCTCCAGATCGAGATGTGTTGAGATTTTTTTGGTGGACCGAAGGCAATCTTGATTTAGAATCAAGCATTTATAAAATGTTGGTTCATCTGTTTAGAGCCAAGAGCTCACCAAGTTGTGCAACATTTTGTCTTGGTGAAACTGCAAAACAGTTTGGAAAGCACATCGATGCTGACTTAGTAGAAACCGCCATGAAGAGTTTTTACGTTGACGATTGTCTCACCGGAACCAATACTGAAGAGGCAGCAATCAAGATGATTAGTGATCTTCGCTCCTTGCTGGCAATGGGTGGGTTTAAACTCACCAAATGGCTTTCTTCAAGCAGTAAGGTTATTCAAACTATTCCTGAAGAAGAAAGATCAAAGTCCTTACAAAACTTCATGCCTTCAAATGGTTCTCGAGAACGGGTCTTGGGAATCAACTGGGACGTTCTTCCGATCAATTTTTCTTCAAAGTGGATTTGCCAGACGCTCCGACAACAAAGCGAGGAATCTTGGCAGTTACCAATTCATTGTATGATCCTTTGGGGTTTGGGTCACCAGTTGTACTTTTAGCAAGACTGATCTACTGCGAAATCTGTCAAGACAAACTTGGTTGGGATGAGCTAATCAAAGAGCCATATTTGAAAAGATGGCGAGCATGGATAATTGGATTAGTCCATCTAAGGCATTTAAAAATTCTTCGATGTTACAAACCAAAATGTGACAACAAAATCCAAATGCAACTACATTTATTTTCAGACGCATCTAACGTAGCTAGAGGGACTGTGTGCTACTTAAGAGTGATATCTCGAAACTCCGTGCTAAATGTAGTTTGGTGATGGCAAAGAACCACAATTCCTCGAGCAGACATAGAAGCAGCTCTAGACGCTGCGAAGCTATCTAGGACAATTAAACAGGAATTGGATATACCTAACCGCCCTATATACTTTTGGACTGATTCTTTGATCGTACTGCACAGCCTTCACGCAAATTGCAAAAGGTTTTCTTTGTTTCCCCGCAATCGTTTGCAACGAATCTTAATGCACAGAAAAGTATACGATTGGGGGTATGTCAGCTCAAAGGCTAATCCAGCGGACATGACCACGCTGGGTTTGACAGCAAAAGCCTTAGTACAAGATGAGTTGTGGTTCAATGGGCATCCGTTTCTTCAACTTCCACCTAACCAGTGGCCTACTGGATTTTCCATCAAGTCAGTCTCGAAGGAAATCTACAAACAGTATTATCTTCAAAATGCTACCGCAATGTTGACGGCTTCTGAAAGAGATCCTTCGGTCACTCAGATAAGTTCTTGTTTGTCCAAAAAATCTGATCACAGCATTCTTCCAGAAAGTACGCCAACTGATTTCTTGACTTCCTATCACTTGACCTTGTACTGATTAATGTTGGCGAAAGCTTGGTAGACACGATTCAAGGGGTATCCTTTAGCAAAGGCTACTGTTAAGACTGCGCCTATTACAGGCCAAGTAACAGTACAAGAAATGCAGTTGGCTGAGATGAATTCAATACAGTACATGCTGCGATAAAAGTTCTCTGAAATTTCACTTCTCAAAAGCGGCAAAAATCTAAAAAAAGTCATCTCTTTATAGGCTAGATCCTACGGTTCTAGAAAAATTCGCCGCAAACAAGTTTGCCGTAGGAAAACTCGCCTCAGGAAATTTCACCGCAGTCAAACTTTGCACCCCCGGTATCTACCCCCCACCCTGTACACTCCCTTCTACTGTACACTGCCCCGTACATTTACATACCGGGCCTGCCCCTTCGGTGTACACTGCCTTTCGCCTGTTAGGCGAAATTTCCTGAAGCGAGTTTTCCTACGGCAAACTTTTTTACGGCGAATTTTCCGGACACTAGATCCTATATTAGTCGACAATATTCTGCGCGTTGGTGGACGTCTTACTAATGCAGATTTAGCATTTGATTTGAAGCACACTATTATCTTGCCCAAATTCAGTCGTCTCATCTCCTTAATAATTGATCAAATTTACACAACCGCTGTAGGTATATGTGGTGTGAATTCAACGTTAAACCGTCTTTGCCAACGATTTTGGATTATTAATGCCAGAGTAACTGTTCGGCGTGTCATCTCTAAGTGCACTGTCTGCAGAAGAGTCAAGTCCAAACCTTCAAATCAATTCATGTCAGATCTTCCGCCTTCTAGACTGAAAGTTTATGACCCCCTTTTTCTCAGGTAGGTGCAAACTATTTTAGACCATTAATTACTAAAATGAAAGGATCAGAAGTAAAAAAATTCGGATGCCTCTTCACATGTATGACTACTCGAGCTATACACTTGGAGATGGCGCAAGATCTGTCAATGTTCTCCTTTATCAATGCACCACGTAGATTTGTGGCCAGAAATGGCCCAATCAAACATGTATACTCGGATAATGGTACCACCCTAGTGGGCGCTGCACATCTCCTGCGGGCCTCCATTGAATCTTGGAACCAATCCTAGATGCACAAATCTCTTTGATAGATGAAAATAGATTGGACGTTTAATTTGCCATATGCTAGTCACACTGAGGGCGTCTGGGAACGCATAATTTGTTTGGTGAGACAAATTTTGCTTGCTGTAACCCCGAAGCAAATTATACGCGACGACGACTTAGCGACGCTCTTTGCTAAAGTTGAAGCTATCGTGAATTCTAGGCCGCTTACAGACGTGCCTTTGGAAGTAGGTAAACCCACTCCTCTTTCTCCGAATCATTTGCTTCGTGTAAATGCAGCCGTTGCCAAACCATTTATGCTCACTGACGAATCTGACATCTATGCACGGCAACGTTCCAAAATTGTCCAATACGCTGCCGACCAATTTTGGCAACGGTGGTTGTTGGAATATCCTCAGATCTTCCAAACCAGGGGTAAGTGGCATAGAACTCGTAGAAACTTTCTTGTTGGAGATATTGTCAGAGTAACTGACGATTGTGCTCCACGGGGTTGCTGGCCTCTGAAAAGAGTGTCCAAAACGTTTACCGACAAAAATGGACTGGTTAGAAACGTTGTGGTGAAAACAAACGCTACAGAACGGAAGAGACCAAGTTGCAAGCTTTGTGTGATTGTTCCATCTAGCACGGAGGAAAATTCACAAATGCTTAGCCAACCACCATATTTCTGTAATATGATTACATATGGTACACGATATTGTTGTCAACTTTAGTTCTTTATCTTTAGCTGTTTCAGTATCCGAAAATTGAGTCTGCTACCCCATCCTTCAATTTTTGGGAGGAGTGTTAATTATTTTTTCCTTAGTTTTTAAAACTTCCTATGTTTCTAAATTGTGTTTTTTCTCCTTCCCCTACGGTGCCGCAGATCCGCCGCCATGAATCACTTCTTAGTTGCATTATTGAACCTTGCGTTTTCTTTTTTTTCTGTAAGTTAAAATTCAAATTGGAAATGCCACTGCTTTGAGCCTAACCTAATTTACTATATAAGAAAATTTACTGGTAGTTCGTCATTGTATTGGATTTATTTAACTGCATTGAAGTGTCGCATTTTATTGAATTAACCATTTTTGTCATTTGGTTTATTTGTAAAAAATCGTCGGTCAACAAATTGAAAAAATTGCTGCCTTTACTGCTGCCGTTATCGCTGTCTTCATTGCGCTTCTTAAATCAAAGAATAAATAAGCAGCAAGTTATTCAACCACCGGCGTGTTACGGGACTTTGAAAGCAGTTACGGAAACAAACAACAGGCATAGTAGACATAGCACAGGCATGGTAGATATAATACAGGCATAACATGCATAGTAGGCATAGTACAGGCATAAAAGGCATAGTAGGAATAGTACAGGCATAGTAGGCACAGCAAGCATAGCACAGGCATGATAGACATAGTACAGGTATAAAAAGCGTAGTAGGTATAATACATGCATGGAAGACATAGTACAGGCATAGTAGACATAGTACAGGCATAAAAGGCATAGTACAGGCATGGTAGATATAGTACAGGCATAGTAGATATAGTACAGGCGTAACATGCATAGTGCAGGCATAGTAGGCATAATACATGCATAGAAGACATAGTACAGGCATAAAAGGCATAGTACAGGCATAGTATGGGAGGTGTGCGACCGAAAACCAGTCGCACCAATATATCAAAGCCTTACATCTTTTCTTTCAAAAACAAATTTAATTTTTTGAGTTAAATTTAAGCATTGAGCGGATATAATGAGATTTCACCTTAAAAGTTCTTGTTACCATCACTATGCTTGTACTATGCCCACTATGCCTATTTATAACCACCCCGCTAGCAGTGTACACTATTTCAATTTTCATGACCACAAAATAAATAAAATAAATTTTAATATTTTTACTTATGGTGAACTTATGATTTCTAATGTTGTTTTTGTGCTGTGATCTATTTGTGTTGCAGGTTGTGTACTTTGGTGTTTTTTGTCAATGTTGAAGATGAGTATGCTGAACTTTTGTTGTTATACATCTCTACACATCGTAAGAGCATTCTTTCATTCTTTTCCACATATCTTTAAACAAGCTTATTAATAAGCCCGACCAGGATTTTCAAAAAGGTTGCGTTCAATGTCAATGATAAATTAAGCCTACGCTTTATATCTTTTTTGTTAAAAAATGCGTAACCTACAATAATTTTTGTGACATGATGACTAATGTCTTTTCGTTTTGGCCCCAACATCTTGCTTAATTATTCCTTTTTAAAAAAATTTGGATCCCCCAGAATACTTCTTTGCCCCGTGGCCAGAAACATAAAATCTGGTCCTTACAACTCTTAAAGCACAAAACTTCCTAAACATAACATAATTTTAAGCTCCAAGCCCCTCTATCTTCTACCCAGATATCCCATGTGGATCAATCAATTTGTTATGGTCAAATTTTACAAAATCATTTCACATTAATTCTTTTATGTCTTGTTATCGCTGTAAAACAAGATATTGCATTTTACCTATCGATTACTGGTGTAGCAACCGCAGCAACTTCAACTACAAACCACAAGTAGAAAGTCCCCAACAACACCTAGCTTTATAATTTTATATTAGGTGCCCAAAAAAGTCTTTGCCAATTTTTGTTGACTTATTTTAGGCCCCCTTTTTCATTACCAACAAGCATAGTTATACAGGAGCCAACTTGTATTGACAAGTAAATTGTTGAGTGGTCTCAGTTTTTATAATTTTTCATGACTAATGTTATATTATTTTTTATTTCTGAGCCTTAAAAATAACTGATAGAAAATTAATAATTCGTGCTTCTCTGTTGTACGAGTTTAAACTTGGCACAAGTGCTTCATCTTGGCACTTGGCACAAGTGCTTTGTGCTTAACCACACGTTGCAAAAATGACCCTTTCCAAGATAGCAGAACTAAACTGGGAGGTTATGCTCCATCCACCCTATTTACCAGATCTCTCTCCAACTGATTTCCACTTGTTTTTGAGCTTAGATAATCATATGAAGAACAGGAAATTCAATATTGAAGATGACTTGAAAACGGAGGTGCATAACTTTTTCGAGAGTATAACAAAAGTCTTTTACAAAAATGGCATTACTTAGTTGCTGAACCGTTGGGAGAAGGCCATAGAATGTGAGGGTTCATATTTTGATGAATAAATACACCTAATACTTTAACTATGAATCTTTAATTTCCTTCATCAAAATCGGCAAAGACTTTTTTGGGCATCTGATATATGGATCGCCACCTACGATCAGTGCTTCCTCGATTATCCGTAGGCCTACCTCGTTTTATCGGCATTCAATTATCCGGTTGCACTATTTTGCTACAACATTTCAAAATTAGATTGCTTTTAACTAGATGTTGCAGGAATAGTTTCCGAGAAACTTTACGCTAAATCCCACTAAAAAAAGCTAAAATACTGTATCGTGGGCGAATTTTCTGTGGAAGAAAATGCAATTAGTTGAATGACAATTTCGTAGAACAATTTGCCGCACTAAACATTCAATTGACGATCTCTAATATTGACGGTTGGTTTCATGCTGATGGGCCAGGTCATGAATATTTAGATGAGCAGAAAATAGTTGATCTTGCTTCAGTAGCAGAAGGGAACGAATGTGATGAAAAAGAGAATGCAGACAAGAATACACAACATTTAACGCAAAAAGCACAATGCTTTTTTTCTCATGCAGAGGCAATGCAAATGTTTGACCATTGCCTAACGTGGCTCCATATTCAGTCGGAAGCAACAATTTCAAACACTTCCATATTGGTACGACTTCGCGAGTTTGCTGTTGAAAAACGCGAATCTTCCCGCAAACATTCTAAAATTGATTCCTATTTTTAGTAGATCTGGTGTTGCAAGTGATAGTTAAGCGGGACATTTTTTAGAATGTTGTAATGTTGAACTTCTATCACGTTTTAAACCATGAATGTGTTGTGTTTTTGTTCCCTTGACTTAAACGTTAAAAATTCAGTTATCCGTTTTTTTTGCTTATCCGTTCAGATTTCTGAAAGTATTAGCGGTATTTCAATTAGACCGGATAATCGAGGAAGCGCTGTAAAAGTGATTGGTTGCCACACGGAGTGCACTCATTTTAACTCGACTACAGTCGGATGCCTGCCGTTGCGCCACAATGGTGACCCGGACAAAGAAGCTACATCTTCTCCGATGTAGTTGGACGGCAGCGTCTTCAGCCAAGCAGCACAAACCATCTTCGAATTCTAACGTCAAGACTGCCTTCCATTGAAGACTTGGCGGGAATTTCACTTACCGTAAATCTTCGAGTATAGTCCGCATTTTTTTCTGGAAATTTTAAGGTCAAAATCCTTAGTGCGTACTATACATGAGGTTAAAAAAAACATATTTTCTTAAGCGTCAGCCCAATCGCTAAATCCGATCGCGGACATCGCCATATTGAATGGTAACATGATGCACAATGGTCACATGACGCACAATGGTCACATGAAGCACTACCCAGAATGCACCGGTTTTGGCGCGCTTTATTTAAATCAGTGCATTAATCTGAAATAAAATATTTTGTACATTTCATGTCCATAAAATGCCTCGTAGATCGTATACAGCTGTGTTTAAGCTTTAAGTTATATCATATGCTGAAGAACATGGTAATAGGGCTGCCGGAAGAAAATTTGATGTTGATGAAAGTAATGTCAGGAAATGGAGAAGAAATAAAGAGGATATTAAAAAGATGCCAAGTATGAAAAAGGCAAGAAGGGGGAAAAAGGCCCAACATCCTAAACTTGAAAAAACTTTGCTTGAATGGGTAGAGGAAAGAAGACTTGGTGGCATAGCTATTAATACAGTACACTTGAGACTACAGGCAAAACTCATTCAAAAAAAATGAAACTTAATCAGTCAGAATTTAAAGCATCACGTGGCTGGGCCAGTAACTTTATGTCAAGGTATAACTTATCTGTTAGGAGGCGAACCCACATTTCACAAAAGTTACCAGCTGATATTGAAGAAAAATTAATGAACTTTCAACAGTTCATTATTAAAATGCGACGGGAAAAGGATTACCCATTGTCATTGATTGGAAATGCAGACCAGACCCCATTAACTTTTGATATGCCTGCAGTTAGCACAATAGATTTCAGCGGTACTTCGTCAATTTCCATTAAAACCACAGGCCATGAAAAAAATCATTTTACTGTTGTGTTGGCTTGTATGGCTGACGGTACCAAACTTAAACCATATATAATATTCAAACGTAAAACAGCACCCAAAAATGTGGAATTGCCCACAGGAATTATTGTTAGATTTCAACAAAAAGGGTGGATGGATGATGCATTGTTTAGAGATTGGATTGACATTGTATGGGCCAGTCGTCCTGGTGGCAAAATTAAAAAGGACAACAGCTTGCTTGTATTAGATGCATTTAGATGCCACAGAAGTGAAGATCAACTCAAGCATTTGAAAAAACAACACAAAACAGATGTTGCTATCATTCCAGGTGGTATGACCTCCATATTGCAGCCACTAGATGTTTCTGTTAATAAGCCGTTTAAAAACAAATTGCATGATTTATGGACTGAATGGATGTCGACTGGTAAAAAGTCATTCACTAAAGGTGGAGGGGTTCGTGCTCCTGACCTGGCTTTGATATGCAAATGGATCGTGCATGTATGGCAAGAACTAGATCCACAGATTATTGTGCACAGTTTTGTGAAATGTTGTATATCGTCTGCATTGGATGGCTCTCAGGATGACGTTGTATGGAAAGATGATATAACTGACAGTGAGTCTTCTGTGGACTATGAATTTGAAAGTGACAGAGATTTAAACTACAATGATGCTGACATACTTACGAACGAACAAATGGACCAGATATTTAATGCTGAAAGTGACACTGAATTTGCAAAATTTGAATAAATGTTTGAATAAATGTTTTTGTTTGAATAAATCTTTTGCTCTTGCTCTTTGTTTTGTAACTCAAGTTAGGGGTGCGTACTATACATGAGGTTTAGGTTTTTCCCAAAAAAAAACCCTATACTTGCCCTGCGGACTATACAAAGGGGCGGCGTATACTCGAAGATTTACGGTACTTCGGCCGGGAATCCTCACTTTCTCAACGTTGGCGAGGAAACATGCTGCGACCTCAGCAATTTCCTAGGTCCTTACACATGTTTCCGCTAGCTGCTCGTGCTTGAAGAGGGGAATTGTGTAGCAACTTCAACTACAAACCACAAGTAGAAAGTCGCCAACAACACCTGGCTTTATATATGGATCACAATCTACGTTCAGTGCTATCATGATAGAAGTGACTGGTCGCCACACGGAGTGTACTTACTTTAACTCGGACTACAGTCGGATGCCTGCCGTTGCGCTACACTGGTAACTGAAAACGATGCCTTGCACGTTATTCACATTTTGTTTTTGGACTTTTGCCTTTGTATTATTCCATAGACTTAGTATTATAACTGTGCTTTATTTATCACCCCACGTATAAAAATTTGATTACTTCAAGTGAAGGAGACAGAGAGGATTGCTTTGAAGAAGCAAGATGCCCTAAATTGAGCAACGTGGAGAGACGGAGTGCGAACAACTGCAGAAGGAATGGGGTAAATCCGGCCATCTCTGCTAAGGGGACAATACCTACTACTACTTGAATAATAAAGTAGCCAGACATTAATGTCTTATTTGTATCAGAGTTGAGCTAAAGAAAAGCAATTTTTGAACAATTATGCCAAACACTCATCCATTCGTAACTGGATAAAACCCGGCAACTTCGGTTTACCTGATCTTTAATAAAGGGGGTTCGGAATTAATGTTGGTACCGGGTACGGACTGTTCTCTCATCGGCGCTGAAGTTGCACAGCTCTATTTTGCACATTCACCACATCTGAAAAATTTTGTGTTGAGCCTGTATTAATTTTTTGACATGTTACTTTTTGTAGCTTATCTTCAAGCTCTTTTTTTATGTCATTTACGTGACGAAATGTTTAAAATACATACATGTATTGCGAAAGCTTGTGATAAACATTACTTGGCATACTCATATATGTTTAATCAGCCTGTAGTGAAAACAGAAAGTCTCCCGTTGTCGTGGCCTGTTAGTATGATCACCATGAAATGAACCCATTGCGTCCTTGTTTTATTATGTTTTTGTTTGACAGTTTAATGTACACTTGGCTATTTTATCCTTGTCTTGTGGGAAAGGAAAATTCTTTACTAGTTATGTCTGAGCTTTCTACGTCAATCACAAGCATGAGATATTGCTGAGTAAAGTACTTTTTCCAAAAGTGAAACAATGAAGCCGTGGCAGGGTTTAAACTCATTTTCATTTTAACCATGAACGGTGCTTCGGCCAACTGAGTAGCGTCCGTAAACAGAATGGACATGTACAATGTCAATAATAGGAATTTACTATCTTTCCTGATAATGTTGCTAGGCCAAAGCATTTGACGATTCGTGCCCTAGCAAGGTAAAGAAATCATGGTGTAGATAGTTTTGGCGTGGAACAGGTTAAACCCACGCCAATAAAAAACCAACGTGTACTGTAGATTGAAGACCAGATTTACATGCAGGAGATCACAAGGTTTGCAGAGAATTTTTTCGACTGCTGCCCTTTAAATCTTCGGAAAAAAATTAGTGGATTACAATTTAATTGTACATAAAAGCATTCACAAATAGGGATCATACTATTGTTAGAACGTTGTGAACAACTTTGTTTGGCCGGAGCCGAGTCATAAGTTCCATCATTGGTATGAAGTTCTGCAAAATTGAACTCGGGACAATTCTACTCGCTTGCAATGTTTATACTAATTTTTGACTACAAAGTTAACTCCAAAAGCTCATTATCATTTCATTTCACAACAGCTCAACATTACCTGTAAGCCTTAAACTTGACGAAATGGTTGTGCCGTTTCTTTCGATTGCAAAGCCTTTAAAATTAATTGAAAAAAACATTTCGTGAATTTGCTTTACTCAAATCAAAACTAAAACATGTATTTAAAACAAACGGAAAAGATGAACAGTTTGAAATTTACCGGTTAGAATGCAATTGCATTTGACCTAATTTTAAAGAAATCTGCATTGCAAAAAAAGAACCCAAAAAGCTTTCCATTGAAGCTTTTTTTATTTAATAGCAATCAAGATTTACACAGATAACATAAAAAGAAGCTACACAAAGTTGGCAATGTTGATATCAAGTAGCAGTGTTGAAACAAAACTGATTTACAATGTAAAGAAAAGTGCACTCCACAATAAAAACACTTTTTTTTCCATGTTGTACAGCATTTCACCATTCACTTGATAACATGCCTGCACATTACACAAATCAGTTTAAAATTTCTAAAAATTTCTTCCATGATGCGAGATCGACTTATTCACCAAATTGTCGTTTATCAATTACTTTAAGGTTTTAAGGAACCAAACAAAAATCCAAAATAATGCTTTATTAAACATAATCAAATTAACATAACAATAATTAACATAAACAAATCCACCGAAGCTTTTCGTCCCCTCACGGGGACTTCATCAGGGCTAAATAAAAGAAAAGAGAACAAACTTTTACTCTTAAATTTAATATGGTATTAAGATACTAGTCATTGATAATTCAGTTAGTAACGTTTTAGCACTGTACCGCTCAATGGAACACCTGTAAGAGCGACTTGGCTCTTACAGGTGTTCCATTGAGCGGTACAGTGCTAAAACGTTACTAACTGAATTATCAATGACTAGTATCTTAATACCATATTAAATTTAAGAGTAAAAGTTTGTTCTCTTTTCTTTTATTTAGCCCTGATGAAGTCCCCGTGAGGGGACGAAAAGCTTCGGTGGATTTGTTTATGTTAATTATTGTTATGTTAATTTGATTATGTTTAATAAAGCATTATTTTGGATTTTTGTTTGGTTCCTTAAAACCTGGAAGAAAAGTTCCCCCCTATCCGAAATCAATTACTTTAAGTAAATTAAAACTCAGTGCAGCAATTTCATTCTCGTTCATAGCCGACCGTTTTCCTCCAAAATAATGGCATGGCAGAAAACCATAGAGCCCCCAAACTCCCCACGGCCTGGTTTCAAGATCATAGATGAAGAAAAAAGTACGTAACAGCCTGCGGCGCAAAGTCTGTAGCAGGATAGAGCACAATGAAAAGTATCCTTGGTCTGGTGACATGAGCAGCAACATGGATTTCCAAAAGCTCGATTTTAGTACAAATCTGCTAATTCATGCCCAGTGTGTTTAAGCTTTTCTGCTAATTCTTTCTATCTCACATTCTCTGGCACATCTGGCAGGAGCTGTCTTTTCCAACCAACTCGCTCATTTTTTTTCCAGGCAGTAACATGACGACTCTTTCTGTATCTACGACCTATAGGTTCAGGCCTTAAGAAATTTACCAGCCTCTTGGACTCCGTGTCTTGGGGCCATGCCTCCATCCCTTAAAAGGAATGTGGTAACGAAACAACAAAATCCAAATTTAGAAAATGAAAGAAAGCGATCGTTTGTTTGTAACGTCATATGAAATTGTTGTTTGTCTCGGCTATCAACACAGGAGTCATTAACAACGGCCTCTTGTTCTTTTACCTCTCTTTCTGCAGATAAACGTTTGTAGTCCTCAGCTAACTTGTAAATGACTTTCAAGTCGTTTTATTTGTTCTCAGTTTGGCCAATCTCTTTGCTTGATTTGCATAAACTAAATATCACAAACAAGTCATTAGCAGCTTTTGACTGTAGCAAACAGGATGCCTTTACCCACTGCTAAAGTGGTTTTCTTTCAAGTGCTCTAATTGTCTGTCCCTTTTCTCCCCTTGCTTTTTTCAGATAAATCACGTTCTTCACACCATGTTTTTGCTCTAATTTTTTTTCTTTCTCGGCAAGTTGCTGCTCTCCCTCAGATCATAACGTCCTAACCTGAAATGTTCACACTTATACATCAGTATTGCGCCTCGCTCACTTTACTATTTTCGACACTTTTTGTTTTCTGCATGCTCAGACCACTTCACATTTTCTTAAAAGGTTGTACCGTCCTTCAAGCTCTTCTACGAAACGCTTAGCCGTTACTGTTTTATATTGTCTTTGACTCACCGTTCCAACGGCATTTGTCTCTTGTCACTGAAACTCTTGAACATTTCTGGACAATGATCTCTTTTCCCTTTACATCTATTACTTCTATTTCCAGGACGCAAAGAGTCGAAAAGTTTAACTTGCTCTTACGACCACCTGACTTATTGACGTACCTTCACCTCCCATTTAGATGAAAGAAAAGCTAGTCAAGAAAAAAAAGGAATCTTAAAAAAAAGCGAACAGAAGTGACATTAACACGATAGCCTACTGTTGAGCATACATTGCACTTTATATCGATGATCTACCCAGACATTTAAAACATGTAGGTAACAGGGTGTTTACTGCTTTGAAATCGCATCAGTTTCTATGATTTACAGGATACAGATCGGCACGGAAATCCATTGCAAAGAAATTTTTTAAACATGCGTATTTTGATACCCAGGTATTGGTAAAGATGTTGGTGCTAGCGAAAACTTACTTTTTGAACAACTTAATGACTATTGCAGGTAGAAAACGGAGTTTGGTAACAAACGATTCGAGAAACCTTGTTTTTCATCTACCTAAAATTGTTTAGTTGTGTGTACAAAATAACTTCTTTTTCGTGGCAGATAGACCGTAAAAAAGTATTGAAAACAGAAAACAATGTTTTCTGAATTTTTTGATCACAAACTATTTAGTCATGCGATTTCAAAAGTAATAAGAAATGAAAAATTAAACATCTTAATGTATACGTTTTTTTAATGCCAACAATGTTTTGCAAATATTCAGGTAAACCGTGGGTTTTTAAGCAAGGCCGATGGCACTGAAATTAAAATGTTCTTAGTGTAAAAGAATTGGTTGACCCAGAATTCTCTAACTGAAGTCGCTACTACTGTTTAGCTTATTTCCTTGCACAGGCCTCACATAGTTGGCAAGACCACGACCATGAATCGCTGCTTCCGTCTTCAGATTGCTAAAATCGAGACAACTTGAATGGAACTAGCGACGGCAAAAGTCACACCTTAGCTGCAAATAATAAAGGTTCACATGCAGGTAATCGATCAAAAACATGCAGTTAGGTAAGAATATAACGCAAGCAGTAATGGCGGCTATACACAATATACGTTTTTAAAACGTGTACGTCCGGTTTAGTACGCTTTTATTTATACGCGGGTTTGTGCTGAAATTTTCATTTGCTTAACTGTTCCACTACATATACATGTGTAAATAATCACGAGCACAACCAGCTTTTTACGTAAAATACTTATCAAAAGTGAAAACATTTGATTATACAAAATAGTCGTCAATTATTTTTGGTATACTTTGCGGACTCAACTTAATATGCCGATAAGAAGGTACACATATAAATTCGTTTGAATAGCAAAACGGATGAAAATTGTACAAAAACGCATACAGCAGAGATACGTGCAAAGCCGGACGAAAGCGTACAGAAACGTGTTTTACGTCCATTCACCTCAAAATGATACATAGATCCTCACTTACTCATTCACCTCCACTCCTCGCTTCTTTTCCTGCACATAAACTGCAGACGTCGTTCACATTTTCCATCAAAAAACAGACATTAAGCCAAAAAAAGATTTAATAAAATGACGAGCATGCTCTATTTCTCATGCATTTTGTTCTATTTTTTCGAGCAAGATCTGGAAGTGTTTTCCTGATTTATTATTTTCAAATTAAGCCTACGCAATGTTGCGCCATGCCAACTGTAAAGCAAGAAATGCTCATTTCAATTCATCATACGAGTACTTTCAAACAAATTTCCTCATAATTTTTTACAACTACAATTTGTTAGAGGTAACTTTTACACAACTTTTTCTCACCAGAATTGCGTAGCATTTCTTCAGCTAATGCAACTCGAAGTTTTCTAAGTTCTTTGGGATCTGTACATAGGATCAAGAAACATGGCAACGCAGGGATTGCTTTCAATATTTTGATGGCCATCTGCAGTAGTTGAAGTTTAATGACAATAGTGTCGCCAATAAAGTGGTGGAGGGAAGTAGCAAATTATATGGGACAAAAATCTCGGGACATATTTACAGCATATGGGGCAGTAACCCTCCAAAAGTCAGGTAATTAATGCATAACGAGTCGGGAAGTCTCTCTATTTGCACCCTCTCATTTCTCGTTTCTTACTAGCTGACTAGCAATAGCATTTGCTGAAACAGGACATTAAAGATGGAATTGTCGTGACCTACCAGTAAGTCCAATTTAAGCATTAACTACCATCGTCAAGCGTAAGTAAGCCAGATGCGACTATTTTTGAAGCTGATTAAAACTCGACTAGATACCTTATAATTCCAGTTAAATCCAAAGACGGTTCATCTGCATGACAATGGTGCCGCAGCTATAGTCGTCTTCTTGGCTAGCGTGGAGAATGACATGTGGCCCCCAGTTAGTCATTCTCTCTGATATCCCTCTTATTTTCTTGCTAACATCCAAAACATACGCCAAAAGACGCAAGCAGCTT
Source organism: Trididemnum clinides (assembly GCA_963675345.1). Lineage (NCBI taxonomy): Eukaryota > Metazoa > Chordata > Ascidiacea > Aplousobranchia > Didemnidae > Trididemnum > Trididemnum clinides. Next base: position 2,139,104 of record OY776287.1, on the reverse strand, counting down.
GGGCAGCTTCTCCCATAGCCTTCATAGGATCAAGCAAAACGACGTCGCCGGACTTTGGATAAATGACCTGTTAGTGGTGAATTACACTGTGCTGCGTAATTTTAAAGGTTACTGAACTGTTGACGGCACTTATTGAAGTTTTTGAGACTAAATTCAAAACTGTTATCCGTTTTCTTCCATCAGGTCTATTTTTTTGGCAAATTGCATTTGAAATTTTTGATAACTAGTGTTTTTTTGGCTTCCAATTGAGATTTATGATGTCATAAAAATGTTACAGCACTTAAATTGAGTTTTGATGTGACTTCAGTGACATTAAAATGAAATGATAGCGATGTCACAAGGACAAGATCACAACGAATGCACTCGATGCTTTAAAAGTTAAACGTCTTAACCGGTTGTTACAGTCTAGTTTAGCGTGAAATTTAACTGAAATTCTCAGCAAAAAAACCAGAGCCAGTATACTGCTGTACATATTTTAATTAGGACGTTTCGCTAAACACTGCTAGCATTGTCAACCAAAATGTAGACGATCCGCTATGTAGACGATTGTCTAGCAGTATTTTCAAATCATGAAGAAATAAAACAATTTTATCAAGAAATCAATAATATTCACATTAACATCAAATTTACTTATGAATTAGAAGAAAACGGAAAAATACCATTCTTGGATGTTTTTATTGAAAAAAGAAACCAATCATTCATTTCTTCTGCATACAGAAAGAAAACGAACACTGGACTGTACATCAATTGGAAAAGTTTTATTCCTTTCAAATACAAGATAAACATCATCAAATGCTTAATTGACAGAAGTTATAAAATTTGTAGCAGCTATCAAAAAATACACAAAGAATTTCAAAAAGTAACAACTCTCTTATTAAATAATGGTTATCCACGAGGAATTATTGACAGGTACATAAAAACGTATCTTAATAGAAAACATAAACCTCTAAATGAAATGCAAGCGAAATTAGAAAATCCAAGTTTGCTATTTTTTGTTTACCTTTCATCGGAGAAGCATCGCAACAAATTGAGAAAGAAATCAAACACTTTTTAGAAAATAAAATAAAAGCAAACTTTAGCCTTCGGATGAATCACAGCGTATCAACAATTGAAAACCTATTCAGAAATAAGGACAAACAGACTCTACTACACCTCACTGGGACAGCGTATAAACTTCAATGCTCGTGTAAAAAAAACATATATTGGACAAAGTAAACGAAATTTAAAAACAAGATTGGAAGAACATGACCCGATTACATTTGGAAAAAGCGATGTTACAGATCATTTACGGGAAAATCCAGACCACACAATCGACTTTCACAATCCACTAATACTGGCTCAAGAAACTAATTGGCGAAAACTACGTATTAAGAAAACGTTATATATTCAAAAGCTGCAGCCACAATTAAATTCAGATGAAGCTTCACACCCACTATCCCTTTTTAATGTGTAAATTTTGCTTTATTTTTGTTCCTAGTTATTATCTCACTAATTTAACACGAAATAACCTTGACCCTAAAGTATGTAATAGCTATTGTTTTTCTTCTTTCATAATTGAATTGTCACGTCATAAATGTTACACTTGAGCATAGTTTATCAAATTTTAAAGTAATTAGTTGCACTATTTTGGTTGACAATGCTAGCAGTGTTTAGCAAAACGTCCTAATTAAAATGTGTACAGCAGTATACTGGCTCTAGTTTTTTTGCTGAGAATCGTCAAAAGATCCCAATCGTTTGCTCTTAACTGAAATTGTTATGTTTTACTTGGAATTAACAAAGACTGATGTGCACTCAATAGTATATTGCTCATCAATCTTTACTCCATTAGTATATTTGACAGGTTTGTGTCATAATAATAGTTTCAAGTTTTGATTTCAAAATGAGAAAGTGCAAAAATGATCTTAGCAGGTTCTGTTATATTTGCGGCAAGCTCACCTTACCCAGTCGTCAAGCAAGAATTGCACAGTTCGTAAAGAGTGCACACTATGCACATTTTAGATTAAAACTATGCGACCATGACAAGGTATTTGGTCCGCACATGTGTTGTAAAACATGCGTTGAAAGCTTGAGATTATGGAGCGTAAGGAAGATAAAAAGTCTTTTGGAAAACTGCAGACAGCGACACTGTTTTGACCTACCAGGTCTCTTTAGTGCAGCTGGTAACCGACAAGAAGCTAGAGCAATGTTTCTTAATCTTTTTGGCGCACGTACCCTTTAAAATTTTGTGAAATGTTTTTGTACTCCTAGACCTATTGAGCAAACCATTAGGCTAGGGGAAAGATGGCAGCCCATTTCGAACCAGTCTGAAGTGACTGGTAGTCCCACCACCAACAAGGCAGACTTCCACTGGTGGGTACCCAAGAGTCGCCTTTTACGACATGCTGGGTTAGCAACTTCACAATTGTAATCCGGTGAAGTACGGGTAGGCCACCTGTCTGCCACATAAAGTGGAGGCGTCCCGTTAAGTGCCTTGCCCAAGGACACAACAAGCAAGCTTGCCGGCTTGTTCTCCACACTATCTCTTTTTTATGCTAAGCGCCAAGCAGGGAAGCTGTGAATATCATTTCTTAAAGTCTTTTGGCGTCCCGTTAAGTGCCTTGCCCAAAAACGCAAGCAAGCTTGCCGGCTTGTTCTCCACACTATCCCCTTTTTATGCTGAAGCAGGGAAGCTGTGAATACCATTTTTTAGGGTTTTTTGGTATGACTCGACTTTGGGAATGAACCCCGGGTCTACCGACTGCAAAGTGGACGCTCTAACTACTACACCATCGTGCCGGTTACTTTACTTACTTCGCTTGAGCTTATTATTTCGAACTACTCTGTTTGTTTTTCTTAGATGTCAGAACTCATGTTGAATGTAGAACAGTGCTTTTCAATCTTTTTGTCATCGTGGAGCCCCTAATGTATTTTCGCGTTTGTCACGGAACTCCCACTAAACAAAAATTTAGAAATCACGAACTGCTTGCAAGAAAATCAAATATTTCGTTACTACACTTCAAAAAATAATTAAACACTTTAACAAATAGACAGTTATTACAAGTTTCTTCACTACTTACAACCACTTTTACAACAGTTAACTTAATGCTTCTCAGATCTAAATCGTATGACCACATATCACAGCTCTCGACAATAGCCTGTCATCACAACAACAAATTATACCGTATAGCGTTGATTTTCCCTCTCTATTCTCAACTAACTCTGACTTTGAGTTAGCTTTAACTCTAATCATCATTACCTTCTGTCCATCCTCAAAACACGTATTGACTCCGATCTTTTTGGATAGTGAAGTGCAAAATTTCTGTCGTATATATAGTATGTACATGTAAAGCGAGCAAAATTGAACTGCACCAAACAACAGCCGCCTCAACGTGGTGGTGCGGTACCCAACCCGTTTGGGTTGGGTCAAAATGGCTGTTGGCCTTCCCGAGGGTTCCAGTTACCCCGGGCATTCCCCTCACACAAACCATTTATTCGCCGTGCAGCCCCCTGAACGACCGCAGAAGGGTAGCACGCAGCCTCTTTAAAATTGGCCTGTCTTCTCTCTATTCCTTCCTTTCTCTTGCCCGTCTTCTCATTCTTCTCCTTCTCCTGATGAATGGCAACGTTCATTCTCACCCTTGTCCTGTCTTTCCCTGTTCAGTGTGCGCTGGAAATGTGACCTGGCGGGGTAGGTCAGTGCAATGCTGCACATGCTCTAATTAAGTTCATTTAAAGTGCTCACTACTTTCCTTTTCCAGATTCAGAACTCTTGGCAGATCTCATTTCTGGAGCTGCCCTCCCTGCTTTTTTTGAGATTCTACACCTACCAGCACTGTGACTTCCTCCTCGGACTCTTCCATCTGGTATACCTTCATTGCTCAATCTGGCCTTCTTCCGCTAATGCAGCACTTGCACCCAACCCTCATCTTCAAATCTCTTATCCTTTTTCCGCCCACTTTGTATCCTCTCCCTCTGCACCCTCACCACTGCCTCATGCTCCTGGCTGTTCCTCTTTACCTCCTGCCTTCTCTTCCCCTCCCTAACTCTCTCAGGGTTCTTTAATGGAATGCTGGGGGTCTTCAAGCCAAGAGCACTAAACTACTACACTTTATTTCGTCTCATCCCGTTGATCTTATTTATATCCAGGAATCTAACCTCAATTTATCTTCCTCTTTCCGGACCCCTGGATTTTCTGCTCTGCGATCCCATGGCACTCACTCCCGATCTGGTATTTTTTCTACTGATGTCGCAGATGCTAGCGGCGGCGTCATCATTTTTGTCAGGCAGGGCTTATTCTTCTCTGAGCTTTCTACTTCCTCTCTTTCTTCGCTTGGCCCCTACTCTGATTATGTAGAGGTCAACATCTCTCTAAATGACTCCTCCTCTCTCTCATTCCTTAATGTTTATGCTCCCACTATTCGTTCTTCTACAAAGGATAGCAGAACCAATTTCTTTTCTCTCTCCATTCTTCCCTTCTATGTGGAAGCGGTGGATTTTTCGCGCTTCCGCTTCCGCATAAAAAGGACCGCTTCCACTTCCAGCTTCCGCTTCCGCTTCCGCTTCCACATCCCTGGAGCAAACACCTACAAAATTACCAGTAAATATACAATCCAACAATGAAATAAAACACAATGTAGCATGTTACTGGTGTATATTTATTAACCATAATATTGTTTACAACAAAACCAATGCAGTGCAAAACCAATTCTGTTGGAACAAACAAGACGCCATTTATTACGTCACAGTAACTCTTTCTTATAACAAAAAATCATTCACAAGTGCAGATGTTAAAAAAAGGCTTTGGAAAATGTTTTCTTATTTGAAATAACATTGAAAATATATTTTTAGCAAATAGTCAAAAATAACCATTATTCTGACGCCTCATCTCGTATCCCCTGCTTTGGTGCTTTGTACCCCCAAGGGGTACAGGTACCCCCAGTTAAAAACCTCTGAGCTAGAGGCTTTTAATAAAGCATAGCTTAGACCGTCAAACTTGTTGGACTTATACTAGGTTCACTGTAATGGATGTTCTGTTAGTACTTTGCGAAGCCGTATCACTCGTGAAGGAGTGGTGGTTGTCGTAGAGTACTGACAGACCATCCACTACAGTGGACCTAGTATAGGTTCCACAAGTGTGACGGTCTAAGCTATGCTTTATTAAAAGCCTCTAGCTTCTTGTTGGTCACCAACTTCACTAAAGAGACCTGGCAGATCGAAACAGTTCATTGTCTGCGGTTAGCTAAGTGCATCGCTAGCCTCTGGCATTACCATAGAAAGTCTTTTTTTTTGATATTCCTATGGTATGGACAGAAAGAAAAGACCATGGCACAAATTGTTATTTCTGCATGACCAACTTTCAAGGTATGATGATACTTGTAGACCAACTGCATAATGGGATTTTTATTTATTGTGTGATTTAATAGTAGAAGTGTGTATTTTCATCTTAGGAATATATCAGAAGAACAAAAAATGTGTGAAATACGCTAATGTTCTTTCAGCCATAAAACCTAGTTTAGGTTCCACAAGTGTGACGGTCTAAGCTATGCTTTATTAAAAGTGTCTAGCTTTTTGTTAGTCACCAACTTCACTAAAGAGACCTGGCAGATCGAAACAGTTCGTTGTCTGCGGTTAGCCAAGTGCATCGCTAGCCTCTGGTATTACCATAGAAAGTCTTTTTTTTGATATTCCTATGGTATGGACAGAAAGAAAAGACTATGGCACAAATTGTTATTTCTGCATGACCAACTTTCAAGGTATGATGATACTTGTAGACCAACTGCATAATGGGATTTTTATTTATTGTGTGATTTAATAGTAGAAGTGTGTATTTTCATTTTAGGAATAAATCAGAAGAACAAAAAATGTGTGAAATACGCTAATGTTCTTTCAGCCATAAAACCACTGCCACCTGGCTCTGGTATTCCTGTTCCAGAAGTAACTGAAGATATAAGTGAAATAGAGTGTTCTTCATCTACAAGAGAGCGAAACAAGTAAGAAAGACGCATAGAATGCGGAGCAAAGCACAAACCAACCGAAGCATTTAACACAGCTTGAACTGAACGACCTAACACGAGATCTAAATCTCATCAAAAAATCTGCTCAGATCATTGGATCACGACTACGTAAAAACAACTTACTAGCCCCAAGCACCTTATATTTCTGGTATCGGAAAAGAGATAAAGAGTTTAGGAAGTATTTCAGTTATGACAAAGATCATTCCTCGGTATACTGTCAAGATATTTCAGAATTACTATCAGCTTTGGGGATAGTCTATATTCCGTCGGAATGGCAATTGTTTTTGGCTCATCTGTAAAGAGTTTAAAGGCAATATTACTGCACATTGGGAATAAAATTTGTTCTGTTCCCTTTGGACATTGTGTGAAGCTCACTTTTCAGTATAGCCAACACAATTGGAAAATATGCGGTGACTTAAAAATGATTTCAGTAGTTCTTGGGCCACAGACCGGTTACACAAAACATCCATGTATTTTGTATCTGTGGGACTCAAGGGCAGATGATCGCCATAACGCACAAATTAGTTGGCCGTCTAGAACAAATTTTACATCTCTGCCGTCCAAAGGTAAAACGACGTAACTAACAAAGTTTGATTTTCGCCGATTTTTGCAAAGACCGATTTGGGATGGGTCATATTTTATTCCTACAAAGTATCGTCGGACTACTTCAAACGGTTTGTGGAGTTTTTATTCTACAAAACGACGTAAGTGCACTTTTGGCTCCAGCCGCCAAAGCAAAAGCGACGTAACTGCCGCTTACGTCGCTTTGCCTTTGATCTAGAAGAGATCGTCTGGAACAAGCAGCTCTGTCTCCTGCTGGATAGCGCTAAATCTTCCCAAAACAATAGCAGCGCCATTGATGGGTGTTATAATCTTCTCTAGCTGTAAACAATGATTGATACACAGTAATGTAGTACGAATGGAAGTTCTTCATTTTTGAAATGCTGTTTTGCGAGACAGAAGCTGAAATAAAGCAATGGCAGGAAAACTTCGAATAAAGGATGTTGCGAAAATAATTATGAATGAAGAGTGTTCTGATGATGATGTTAATGATAAAGACTACAGCCCAAGTGATAGCGATGAACAAGAACGTGATCCATTGTCGCCGCAGCTGCTGAGATCAAAAGCAAAGGCTTCAGACATAAATGAAGCTAACAGATCTAACGATAGAATTTTCAATGGCATTCAGAACGACTGTAATGATGTTGATAGCAACGCAGAAGCTTGCAACACTTCGGTGAAAAATACGAGTGAAATCAAAAGAATTAGATCAGAAAGAGAGAAGTTAGAACGAGACCTCTTGTCTCATCCTATGAAGAACCCTTGTCTCGAAACCTGCAAAAAAGGATGTACAAAAGTATTCGGTAATGATGAAAGAAAGCAATTTCACTCGCAGTTTTGGTCGCTCAATTTTAATGAAAGAAGAAATTGGATGTGGCAAAACATCCAACAAGCTCCTACAACCCGGCCAAAATCTCAACACTCTAAACGAAAGAACACCTTTGTATACAGATTTCGTCGGTCTGCAGAATCAGGTGGTGGATTTCAAGAGGTATGCAAAACATTTTTTCTTTTTACATTGGGCTATAATCCTAAAAGCGATGGTGCCTTTATGAGGTGCTTAAAAAGTGCACCTCCAGAGGCAATGATTCCAGAAAATGACAAGCGTGGAAAACATCAACCCATTAATAAGAAAGATAAGGATCAGATTTACAAGCACATTCGAAAGTACAACCCAGCGGTCCATCATTATCGACGAGAACACGCTCCAAACCGTCTTTATTTGCCCTCCGATATAACAGTTGCTAAAATGCATGCTGACTATATAGCCACAGAGGAAAAAATTAGCACTGAAACGTACCGAAAGTGTGTAAAAGAAATGAACATCAGTTTTGCAGTCCTGGGTCAGGAGGAATGCGAAGATTGTAAAGCTTATTTGGAGCACAAGAAATCACACAAGCCAGACGAGGAGGTCACTGAAGAATGCGAGCGATGCAGTAAGAATGAGGAGCACTTACGATTGAGAAATGAAGCCCGAATCGCATACCAACGTGATGTGCAAACCAATAAGGAGAACAACGACACGAATACTTATTACGGCAGTGTTGATCTGCAGAAGGTGATCATGCTTCCGCGAATGAATGGCGTCAAGACATGTGCTTTTACTCGTCGCATAATTGCATTTAACGAAACATTTGCAGAACTTGGTAAAGCAAAAAACAATTCAACTGTTGTGTGGAACGAATCAGTCTCGGGGAGGAGTGCTGCAGATATTTGCAGTGCCTTCTGGTGCTTTTTTACGAAAAAACTCAGAGACACAAAACAAATTGTGTTATGGTGCGACAATTGCACGTCTCAGAACAAAAACTGGACCATGTATACATTTCTAGTGATGGCTGTAAATAGTAAAAAAATAGCTGTGGACTCAATTGAATTGCGGTACTTGGTCAGTGGACATACATTTATGTCCGCTGATTCAGTCCATCATCAAATTGAGCTGAGCATGAAGAAGCACGGCGACGTATGCGACTGGGAGGAATTCAAAGAGGTTTTGTCAAAAGCAAAATGTCAAGTGCTCGATATCGACGCAAATGATTTTGTAAAATTCTACGACGGATCCAGCAGAGTTCGTATTTCAAAGACAGTTCCTCGTGTGAAACTTAACCACATGAGTGCCGTTCGTTTTGAACGTGGTTCAAAGTTGCTGAAGTACAAAACAACACACAGCGTGGAAGCACAGTACCACTCACTCGACTTTTTAAAGAGCAAGGTTGATGTCAGTGAAATTCCGCCAGCTTGTACCTCCCCACGTGGTGTTCCACCGCCAAAACGTGAAGACATAGTCAAAAAATTATGCCCGCTAATGCCAACAAACAGAAGAGAATTTTGGATTGAATTGCCTTGCAGCAGTTCATCAAAGGACCTCATTGACGTCGTGTGAAATGTTGTATTGCATTTAAGTGGTGTTTTTGTGGCGTATTTTTGTTTCCATGTGCCCGATCAATAGAAATAAGTGAGATACGTCGCTCTGCCTTTTGCTTCACAGTCAGACAGTGTTATCAGCGTCAAACACAAAGCGACGTAACTGCACTAATTAACGTAATTAAAAATAATTACAACGATCATCTAAAATATTTCTTCGACAAAAGAAAAGTATCATAACACTCCGTTGTTTAAAATGATCAAACGAGTGATAAGAATAAACACATCGTTCTGCCAGCCGTTTAACTTTAAAGCCGTTTTTCTCGGCTTTTGCATTTTGTTAGTTACGTCGCTTTACCATCGGACGGCAGATCTGGTCTCGAAAGTGTCAAATTTGCTTACTTAGTCGATCCACAACATATTCCTTTGCCACCTCTCCACATTAAGCTTGGTCTCATGAAAAACTACACCAAGGCATTTGATAAAGATGGATCAACCTTCAAATTCTTACAAATAAAATTTTTCCGTACCTCTGAAACGAAGCTACGAGCAGGAGTCTTTGATGAGCCACCGATCAGTGAGCTGACCAAAAACGAGGGTTTTACTGCAAACATGCGTGCAAAAGAAAAAAGGGCATGAACAGCTTTTCCAGTAGTACAGTAAACGCCACTTAATATGACCACCTTGGGACCAGGCCATTTTGGTCATAATATCCGAATGGTTATAAAAACCGAAACCGCCATAACAGCTCCTGAATCGACGCCGTAAGCCACAAGAAGTCCAAATACTGTCAAATTCATCGTTTACCCCAAGTAACAGTGTGACGTTGGCAGTAAAACAAAGTACAGTACTTTAACACTACAAATGACGGTAAAATTTAGTACAGTGTGTAACAATATGTTGAAAAGGCGAAGTTATAGGTACGTGGCGGGAAAAAATACTGTACTGTAACAAGAAAGATGGAGAAAGTGTTGGTCATATTATCCGAAATTTGGTCATATTAGACGGAGAATTTTAAATGGAGAAATTCCGGACCGTACCAAATTGGTCATAATAAGCGGCTGGTCATATTATCCGTGGTCATAATAAGCGGCGCCTACTGTAATTTCAAACTTTCTTGGAAAGCATAAAAGCCCTAATTACAAAAACAGATTGAAGAGCTACTTGAAAGCTTTCAATCCCATGGAGCCCGAATGTCTGTGAAAATGCACTTGGATTACTTTCCTGACAATTGTGGGGACTACAGCGAAGAACAGGGAGAGAGATCACACCAAGACCTTCGCCAAATGGAAGAAAGGTACCAAGGATATAGAGACGTAAACATGCTTGCAGATTACTGTTGGTGCTTAAAAAGAAATCTTCCTAGTTCCACACATAAGAGAAAGTCTTTGAAGCGACACTTCTTGTCATCACATTAATAGCGGCAATGTATTTATCGTCGAAGTATCACCATGCGCTAGTAGTATAGGATGGGTCATTTCCCAACGTTTTAGGCGGTGCCATGACGTCACGAGTTGGGGGAATTTTTGATCAAGGAGTATGATGTAATACGATGGTGGGGTTGGGGATCTACAAATCAGTAAAGTGTTTTGTATCACTAGAGGAGTCAATTGTTGAAAGTTTTTAGGATATGAGTTATAATGAATAAAAATTACGTTTTATTCAGCTGTTTATTATGATGCGATCTTTGCTTTTGTGTAGACTGGTCTGTCGAAAGTTTTTAGAATATGAGTTATATAATGTATAAAGATTACGTTTTATTCAGCTGTTTGTTAGGAAATATTGTCTCCGTCTTGCCCGAGCTCGAATCTTTTTCTCCTTAGTGTGCTTACATGATGAAAGGTTCTAAGGAAGTTAACCCTAGATTCTATTCGAAGGAGGTAGGAAGAAGCTAACCCTAGACACAAATCTTATTTGAAGGAGGTCAGAGGGAACTAGCCATAGGACACTAATTTTATGTGGGGGAGGTCTGAGGATGCTAACTCTAGGTCTATTAATTTTTGTGAGCTAACTATAGTTCTAAGGAAGCTAGCTCTAGGTCTAAGGACTTTTGTTTGAAGGAGGTCGGAGATAGCTAACCCTAGGTTTATCAATTTTATGCGAGGGAGGTCTGGGGGAGTTAATTCTAACACGGTGTTGATGTTATGTAAATATTTCAAAAAGTTTGGTGCAAAATTTATGATTTGACTTGTTCTTATATGACGGTTTTCAGGGTGTGATGCCATATCTCAATGATTCATGACGTAATCGGTTCTGTTTTTAACTAGACCGTGGGAATATAGATGCTTCCCTATTGCACAATCCATCATGGTAGAAGCGATGCTATATTTAGCGGGTGAGTGAGAATAGTAATAATATACTATTGTGTGATTCAGTGTGTACGAAAATTCGCTAGTGTTCAAAAATCCGTGTATTATCCATCATTTTTTAAACAAAGAATGTGATAAAGTCGCTATCGTTCAAGTTCTTGATGTAAAAATAAATTTCAATGTTATTTGTATTACTGCCTATTGAGACAGTGCTATGAATGTATGCATTAATTTTCTAATTCATTACTTACATATCTAACATTTTGAATTTACAGCAACTTTTCATTTCCCATGTACATAATTGACATTACATACTTTGTGGTTTATTCAGTAGAGATGGTTGATACAAGTGACTAGACGGTTGAATATCGAGTTCATATACAGTGTGTCCAAAAAGTAGTTATTGTTCAAAAATCCATGTATTATCTATCATTTATTTAACAAAGAATGTGATGAAGTCGCTCTTAGAACTATCTAAAGCATACAGTTTTGAGGCAACTACTAACTGTTTTTAACATTTTACGATTAAGATCGGTCAAAGTTTGTTGCATATTTGTTTTCAAAAGAATGTTCACACGCTTTTATGACAAAAATATTTATCATTTTTGCTAGCTATTCATGTGGTTTCTGCATTATGTAATTACAATGCCAGCGTTTCAGGCAGACAGACTAGGTTGTACTATTGTTCAATCCAGGAAGTTTATTTATCAATCAAAACTACAAATTTGTATATACGCGGAAAATGTAATTTTGTCACCTGACAATGAGACAGCAAAAAAAACATGAGGTCATTAGAATCTACCGCGCCTATCAACAAAATATACAAACTTTAGCAATAACAAAGCGAAAAACACAGTAAAAGATATAATTTTTAAATAGAAACACATTTTTTTTCATTCGCATCCACGCATCGTCTTATAACAAGACAAAACAAATTGATCTGCACCATGCAATGCTATTAAACACGACTTCAGACCAAGAATCAGCCGCTACTTCGAAATCAAAAGTTTTATTTGTTACTTAAACGGTCTTGAGTTCGATTCGATATGACAGTATTTTTACTCAAAAGCTCTTGTAAGCAATGCTGCTGTTACGTTGACTTGTTATTCAAGGTTACAGATCTTAGATGTCGGTTAAGAGTCAAATTCAATTTACTAAGAAAGACACATCATTTACCAACATGTCACAAACTAAAGCAAAATTATTCCTCTAGACTAGTAAAATTTCACCATTTTATAGTAAAAATTTTGTAGGTTAACAGAAACACAACCGACCAATAAAATTTGTTCTTTTTTAAGCAAAACGGGTGGAAATTTAAGTTTACTTTTTGTCAGGGAGACTTTGCTTCAAATAATTCGCAGAGCATTGAATTTGCAATAAGTTTTATACGGCATTACAAAACTATCATTATTTTTGAATGTTTAAATTTTACTCATTCTTTGTGACACATTGGAGATAATCTCCAATAAACATTAAAGATAATTCAAGACACAGGTTTCTTTTCACAAAATTCCGACACTTCTCTTCATTTCTTTGTACTTTCTCACTTTTAATTTCGTCCACCAGCGTTGTTCCACTTGTTAATGTCTTCTTCTCTCGAACACTGTTTTTAACACGCAGCCACGTATTAAAATGTGTATAAGCCATCTTTTTTTCGCGATATCGATTTCACAAAATTTAGGATTTCCACATTTTTCAATTTTACTCGCTCAACTGCTAAATCTGCGACCTTAGAGAAATTCTTACGGTTTTTGGTCATCGTCAAATACAAAATTTTATTTTGGTTATAACAAAGATGAAACGTCACGAATTACCATGCTTGAAACCGCATCACGTAATCGCAAACACGTGATAATAAAAAAATGGGAATGGATCGTTTAATTGAATTACAAAGAATTGTGGAGAATAGTTACATCAACTGACGCTACAAGGGAGTAGTCTCATCTGAAGCCAAGACGTCATGAATTAAAATGCGTAAGACACACGTGACCAATAAGCACGCAGTAAATCATGTTGTCCCCAATTTGAACTTGTTATCTGAAGAAAACGATGCAGACAGCGAGCCAGCGATGGAAACACAACACATACTGGTGCTCTTCACCACTGTCGTGTATACATAAAATAGTTGCCTTTGATTACTAAGGTGACCTAAAAAAAAGTGTTTTGAAGAAAAGTATATCTAATTTGACGTCTTATTTAGTTTAAATTACTTTAAAGATTTGAAATCTTATTTTTAAATATTGTTACAACCAGATTGCTATAATTTAACTTTTAACACAATATAACGCCTTAATCCATAAACGTTTAAATGCTTGAGATGACTAGTAAAAAATTTTTTTTAAGCTCATAAAACTTGATATTATACATCAGAGCCGACATCACTGGAAAAGAATCTCTCTTTACCATCAATTTTTCTCCGTTATGCAACTTTTAGCTGCTTTTAATAAAAACCTCAACAGTCAGAGCTCATTCGACTACCATCACACATTTTGCAGTTATCAGTGCTGCTCCACACATCACAACCTAACCGCGGATTTGAAGACTTTACCGCTTGTTTCAGCCAATATCTTCGTATTTCTGCAGTAATCTTTTTCCGCATTCACACTATCCAGCTAAAATCCCACTTCCACAATTTTCATTTTCTGGAATGACCGTTTTCAAATACTATCTATTTTTCTAAATTTAATGTCATGTAATTTTACTGTCGTTCTGTAGTCCTGTGCATTACCATTTTATGAAAACTCATTAGATCCAGATTGCTAGAGAATACTTAGGTCGAAATTTTAAAAACTCATCAAACTTTTTGTATATAAAATTGCCGAGTCACAACTTTTAACAGTTTTAGTCTGTTTATCTATGTAAAATAATGTAAGCTTACAGCCTCTTTTTGCAACTCTCACGTAAATGTTTTCCAAAATTACATTATTTTTATCAGCGAAAAAACACGAGATTACAGTTTTTCAAATATTTAATCACCTTTTTTGCAATCAAAATCAAAAAATAAGAAACGCACCCACAGCTTTTTTCAAAGAGTTTGCTATCAATTATAGAATGTGTCATACTCATCAACACTACTTCAACTTTAACTAAACATCCAGTTTTTAACTCTTCTGCTGACTAAAAACACATTTGCCAACATTTGCCAAGCTTTACAAAACTTATGTGTTTACAAAGCAAAAAATTTTTTGTACACCAATTTAAACCCTAACAATTAGTCTCACTACCGCTTATATGCATTCATAAAACAAATAGAACTTAATTGGTAATTTACGCAAATTCATTTTTATTTTTATTGCATAACCCTACAACTGAAAGCTTACAATTTCGTTGGCAACGCCTCGCATACGCGTTATTTAACAAAAAATTTACATTTGGTTGATCAATAAAAGTTTTACCTTACAATTTTTTCATCATGCATTAAAACTACTTTAATACTTGTGTATTGGCAACTACAAATCAAAAATTAATGAATCGAAAAATCTGTGAACTTATCTCATTTCTATGCGTTCCTCTTAGCAAGAGCTGCAGCCTGAAGCTTTAACTCTGAAGCCAACCAAGTCTGATGGAACTTAGCATCTGGCAATACTTTCAGCAAACCAGGACATTAATTACCGATATGACTTGCATAAATACAAAAATTTTGTACGTGCTTGCTTATTTTCGTCAAATCCTACCTACTTTTCTCACTAGACGTTGGTCGTTTAGCGTTTTATCTTAGTTGATTTTAAAACTGTTAATTATATGAAAAATAACACTTTTTCTCACTGTGCAATCAAAATTTCTGTTACCTCTAGACCTAGTTTAAATGCAATGATATAAATGTACAAGATATTTTCCAAACTTTATCTAAATTTCTTTATCAAGTGTTGACTCATAAATATTACCCATAAACAAATCTGAACTCACCACCTCTTATTTTCATAAACATCGAAATCTTTTACTAAAGAAACATAATACTTGTGTTTTTATGCTACTATTACTTACACATTTATACAACAAATCTTACTTTTTATATACATCGAATATTTAAAATTTCATCTAAGCATTCTCACAAACACTAATTCACGATTTCTAACAGGGCTATACCTAACTTTAAACATAAACAGTTCTAATCTTTCTAAATAAAATCAGTTGCATCAAATTTTAGTTCTATTATATTCCAGTAGGTAATAAATTTGTAATTTGTACAGCTTGATAAGCATGTACATAACAAAAATAGTGTAAATTTTATCAAACACTTTAAAAGCTTTTATCTGTTTGCCCTCACCAAAGGTTAAACTCACAACTTTTGTCATTTTGACGCAACAAAACTTTTTTATATGTACACTTTACATTCAAGAAATGTTTAAAAAATTCAAGCTAATTATTGCTACCAGGCAATTATCTGCTTTAATCATCACCACTTACAAAAACGCAACAAAAATGATATCACGTTTAAGATGATTCTTTAAAATTCTGTATAGTATAATTCATTCTTTTCCATTCAAGATACTATTCAAGGCATTAATTGAATGTGATTACGTGTAGAAATCTTTGTAAACGTTCTTACAAGTGTTTATCACTAAGCATTAACTCATAACTTTGATACCAAATAGTTTCAGATTTTTACTCACCATCGCGTTTAAATTTCGAACTTGCAATCAATATACAAAGTTTATGAGCAAAGCCAAAAATATTTACGTTTCTCACCAGACGTAAAAACGACATCTTTTATAAAATATCTAATTATACGACAAAAAGTCTAAACTTAAGATTTACCAAATAATTTAAATTTCTTCACTATATCCATCAAACTTGCAACGGTTAACATCAACACACTTGATTTCAAAAAATTTTTTATAAACTTACAATCTGCTTACATTCGTTAGTTAAAAATTCATGTAATTGCATTTTAATAACTTTTACATACAATAAAGCCAAACTTTTGATTAGGTCGTGCATTAAAATTTTCATCTTTACCAAAAACCAAACGCACACAGCTTTGAGGCAAGCTTACACAAAACATACAAACTTAAAATCATGAAAAATTCTGTTACATTCATGCCTAAAGCTTGCATGAAACACTAAATTTGGAAATTATTACCGTGCATGTGCGCTTAATAAAACAAAATTTCAAGTTTTTGTCAATCTTAAGGCATCAGTTGTCGCACCATAGCCTTGGCGCTGATATTTCTGAGTGCAAAACAAAAATTGTGAACAAGTGATCTAATACTTTTTGACTAGTAAGCATTTTAAAAATTATTTCAAGTTATAAATCTACTATATTTGTTGCATTCCATTGTCACAAAAGATCACTAGTTTTTGATGTTACACAAAAGTCTTTACTTGAAAACATTTAGTTGTCTTAGTTTTTGTCTCTTTGGGTGATGTAATAAAATTTGAATAAAGGTTGCATATGTCACGGTTATGTCGGACTCAGCGCGAGTATCACGTGACAACGACACAGTAAAGCGTCAAATGTTGTACGAAAACCAACTGGAATAAAGCAAATTATCAATATTCTACAAGCATAAATGTAAAAATATTCTAAATTGTATTGAATTTTTATAATTAACTACGACGTTGATAGGTTTTTGTAGATTTTACTGATATTTATAGCTACTAGGTAGTGAGTAAAAAAATTAGTTTTTTTTACAATTTTTTTTATTGAGTTATAAAGGCAATTGCCTTTATAACTCATAGAGGTAAGGGTTTTAAATAGATCTCGATTACTATAAATTCTTTGAGTGATACATTGCACTTTCCAGAGAAAAATGTTTTATTGTGGCTAAAAAGCAGCGGTAACAACGCTTTAAAACTTACGGACTTCAAAACACTTCTTTCTAGATACTCCCAGTGTGCACTCCCCCACACTGTACACTCCCTCCCAGTGTACACTGCCTTTCTCTAAGTGCTCTGCCAACCAAGATTCGAACCCATAGCCATTTCATTTCAAGGTAGGTGCACTATCCACACACCACAGTGTCACTAGCAGAATGATAGCAACATAAACACACATGAATGATTACAGCAAAATAGTCTCCAATGGTAAAATACCGTCGTCGTCAAAATAGCCACTTCCTAACAATTTATCCAATCATTTCCTTTTAACAGTTGTTCATACAAAAAAAAATGCGACACCGCACCAGTGCAATTTGTGCTATCAAGCGAAATCTTGATATTTGCGCAATGACGTGAAACTGCACCAGTGCAACTTGATCAACCTTGCAAAACTGCACTGCTGCACTTCCGCAAAGCACCGATGCGATTCTGCTCCGCACTGGTGCAATTTCGCCCTGCACCGGTGCGATTCCACTTTGCACCGGTGCGATTTTACTTCGCACCAGCGCATTGGAAAAATTCTGATTTCACCCTGCCTCAAACATGCAGCTTAATTTTAAATGCTCTAAAATTCTAAACAATATCTCTCTAGCTAGAGTGGCTACCATTACCTCAAAAGATGCAGATTATTAATGAATAGGGGAGACCGGGGATAGTTGTTACAATTACATCATTACGCCCTCTGTATTCAAAGCTATTAAAGCTAGAAAGTCAAAACTTACACAAAATATCGACCATCTTGTGTACTTACTGCAGTATGAAAAAATTGCTAATAACCTTTGAAACATAGGACTAATAGACGATTTTTAATACACATCAAGTGTAACAATTTACCCCGGGGTTTGGGGCAAGTTGTTGCAGATCAAACAGAAAAAAACTCGTTTTTTTAACTCACACACACTCTTCTGAGCGGATGAATGTCACAACAGAGTTAATTATTTGATGTTCTGTTGAAAGAAAAGACACACAAATTGAAAAAATAATAGTTGGGCAAACCGAAAAAATCATTCAAAACAAAAAGTTGTTGCAAAATATTCAAACTCATTATTTTAATCGCAACAAAAATCACAGACATATTTTTGCCTCCCATCAGTGCAAGCACAATAAGCCCATTGTTTACACTTAACACACTGAACCCACTCCTCTCCAGATGCTGAATTGTGGTATGTACCGTCGCATACCAAACATCTCCAGTCATTTGCAGAAACATTTTTCTTTGAAAAACTTAGTTTTCGGCGTTTGGGTTTTTGAGTAGGAGGTTTCTGAGCTTTCAAATTGGCTTCTTCCCTGAGCCTTTTCTGCACAGGTGTAGATGTTAAAACACAAGAAGTGCGCTTTCTCCTGTTACTTTTTCTGTTTTTTCGTGGTTCTGCCTTTTTGAATGGTCTTATTATTTCTGGAGTTAATGTGTGATCATCCAATCCTTTTCGACTTATCACAACAGCCCGAGAAGAGGTTGATAGATTTTGATCACTTGTAGTTGGTTTTGCTGAAATGGCAGGCAGCGCTGAGCTGGATAATGGCTCGGAATTATCATTTTCACCCACATCTGGAGTGTTTTCTCTTGCACATAAATCCTGAGACTGTGTTGACTCAATTTGCTCACCAGTTTGAGAATGCACAGCAACTTCTGATGGTTGGTCATTGTCAGGCAAAGACCGGTCAGTGGTGAAGCTGGGGAGATATTCTTCATCAGTAAAGATATCAGAATTGAATGGAGCAATTCCAGTTACTAGAAACCCTTTTTGAATATTATCTGGTGTAGCTGCCAGAAGGAGAGCTTGCTTTGCAATTTCAGGTATATCATACATTGTGACCGGTTTACCTGGATGGGATTTTAGAAAAGAATCACAAGCAGAGCGGTAATATTTTTTCAACGGGCCAAAAACACTCCGGTCCAGTGGTTGTAACTTGTAAGAGCAGTGTGGAGGGAATAACAAGAGCACAACTCCATTTTCTTTGCAAAAATTAATTGTTTGAATGGATGTGTGTGAGTCATGGTTGTCCAGCAATAACAACACAGGATGTTCTTTGGTGCATTTCACGACTTGAACAAAATGTTTCATGAACACTAAAAAATTGTCACTAGTCATCCATCCTGATGGATGAGCCGATCCAATGCAGCAAGATGATCCACATTTAATGAAGTGGTCTTTAAAGTGCACTCTAGGAAACAAAAATTGAGGTGGAACACAAGACCCTGTTGCACTTACAGCAAGGCACATGGTGACTAACACCCCTCTTTCTGCTGAAGTTATGGCACCAATTTGTTTGGTGCCTTTTTTTGCTACAATTCTATTTGGTCGTTGAACAGTTGTCAGCCCCGTTTCATCACAGTTGTAGATGTCATGAGCATTAAAATTGTATTTTTCTAAAACTGTAGCCAAATTTGTGAAAAAGTTTTTCACATTTTCTTTGTTAAAACTGGTAGCTCGTCCCAAACTTGTAGCTTCAGGTGTTCGAATTGATAAACTGGGGTGACGTTCTAAAAATTTAGAAAACCAATCTGGTCCTGTTTTTTCATTAGTCAGCCAAGTAGATGGAGATGAAATATTGTTTAAATGGGCAAATTCAAAAGCAAGTTTTCTCACTTCATTGGGAGTTAATCCAAAATATAGCTCCGAAGCTCGTTTGATGTAATTAATTAATAATAATTCTTCTTTAGACGAAAAACCTGCCTCAGAGCTCCATATCCAATTGTACATTTTTGATTTGATTTCTTTTTGACACAAAATCTTTGTAGAGTCATAAAATTTATCTGAAAAAAAACAAAGAAAAAAATGTCAGTATTAATTGGTCAATAAGCTTATTAAATAGTTAAATTCTGAAGTTATAGTGGTAAACTGGTATCGGCAGGTCATGAATGCTGAATGCATTGCACTACTCCAGAAAATAGACATCATACTTAACTGACTAAAAGTAACAAGACCCTAATGCAGTGTGTCTTCCTCCACACACCCATAAATCAGTCCATTCCCATAGCCATATATATAACTGTATAAATAGACTAACAACAGGTAGCCCATATACATAATATAATAAAGTCTTACTTACATCAAAATCAGCTGCCACAGTCCACAAAGATTCTTTTTTATCGATAACTCTTCTTGCTGCTTCCTCCATCACTTCCAAAGACGTGGTGCCTGTGGCTGTTGTTTTAACATATTCTCTAACCATAACAGCTTAATAATTTAACCTTTGAAAATACAGTACAGTGATATTAGTCTTCTGAACTGCCCAGGTTTATTGTTCTGGGGCAAGTTGTTATAACTGTAACAACTTTCCCCATGTAAGTTAGCATTAATCTTTTTATTCTGTGCACAAACTGGTTATGTAAATGTCATAAACAAAAGTAGATACAAAAAATACAGTTTTTCAGCTTTCCTTACAACCTAAAATAATGCAGATTTTTAACGCAAAAATTTTCCAGCACCAGTTTTCAAATTTCTGCGAAATTTTGCTTGAGGTACTCCAAAATAACTTTTTTTAAATACCTTTTCACTTTCTTGGATTTCACGAAAATCATTTTGCCTAATAGTAGTCTAGAAGCAGTGGAATAGATAACACTACAAATATTAATTTATTTTGATTTCTAAAAGGAGCGAGTGCGGTTGTAACAACGTGCCTCTGTAACAACTAGCCCCGGTCTCCCCTACCTACCTGCTAGTACTCTGATACTACCATAACTTTATAAAAGCGTCATAAAGACACAATCTAAAAAATTTGGTCCATCAAAACTTTTCTGCAATAGCCAGCTACTAACAATATGAGCTTGACATAACAAATGCATATATGCTTCAACACAGACTAAACGCATAATTGCATTAACAAATTTTCCATCACTTTTTCTCCAAAATAATTCTGCAAAAAAATGGTGGAACTTGAGACAACTACAGAGCCTAGATGGAACCTGAACCTGCAACAACATTGAATGTTAAATGGAAATCCAGTTTTCAGAAAAACAAATGTAACAAGTAATCACTATTCACTGAGTAGACAAAAAGTAGCCCAACGGGGTGAGAAAACAACTAATTTGGCAACCTTGTCACAAATCTTAATAGGGTTTCCACTGTAAGTTGCCATCAGAAACAAACTCATTCCACAGCATACAGCTTAGCCTCCTTACCTTTTTTCTTTTATATAAAAAACTCGGCTGATTAAAGTGTTTTCCCAGAACATGCTGCTGAATAAAATTTTGCATATTTTTAGAAGCAACGGTGCTGTGGTCAAATTACGATGGAAAGAGCTAAGCGAGTGATAGCGCCAGTAGCACGCAGCTCTTTCCATCTAAATCTCTTAGAGGCTGTTTATATCAAGACCTGACACCCGGTGTTATGCAGACAGAAAGAGTTTGTTTACACTCTCAAACTCTTTCGATAATCGCGGCGTTCTTATTTGGTCTCCTGCTGCGCTTTCTTTAGCATTTCGCTATTGCGAAATCTTTCTTTGGCGCGCTTTACAATACTAGCACTATCATTGGCTTGTCTTGATCGCCTAAAGTCCAAATTATTCGCATAAAACACTTATTCACTCTAGAACTTCCTTTTTGACGCGATACCGCCACTGATGAGAGCATCACGAAAAGCTTAGGGCTCAAACAGCTTTTTCAAAGCTAAAAAAAAGAATGCCATTTCATGAGGACAATCACACAGTACACTGCTACAGGGCAGTAATAATCCAAGAAAAACCAATGAGCAATAATTTTCTCTTCTTGGAAAATTCTTAACTATCAGTAACTAGCAATTTAGAGAATGTGCCAACAAACGAGTAGGTAACACCACAAAATGTTAAAAACTTGAAAATTTTGCAGCACAAAACAGATGACAAAAGGTTTTGCTTAGCACCACCGTTGTATTTTACAGAGCAAAAACACAACAATGCACATTACTATTGGGAAACAAATTTTAAGCTGGCTGGTAATCATATCGTCATTCGATCACAATTGAAGGCAATTTTATAAATTCTTTGATTACTAAATGCGTGTTTTAAAGTTACTCGAGCGTTAATTTTGCTGCACTTTTGCTATAACTACTGCACCACTGCAAT
The DNA here is from genome assembly GCA_963675345.1 of Trididemnum clinides. Classification (NCBI taxonomy): domain Eukaryota; kingdom Metazoa; phylum Chordata; class Ascidiacea; order Aplousobranchia; family Didemnidae; genus Trididemnum; species Trididemnum clinides. The sequence goes on along the minus strand of OY776287.1, from coordinate 2,117,014 downwards.
CCCACACAGCACCAGTGGAATTTCTATGGGCAATAATTTTATGGGCAAATAAACTGAACTGAACTAAACTTAAGCAGCCTAACTCAAAATAAATTTACTGCAGAACTAATGGCAACAATTGGTTGCATTGCTAATTGACAATAAAGCATAACATCGATCCCAAGGCAAATGAAAGATCAGCCACCTACTTTACACAGAAAATTACCATCTGCTTGTACACGCTGTAATGAAACTTTCTCAAACTACGCCCATCGCCATTTACCTAATTATGATATCATTTACAATTTATCCAAACACTTCCTTCAAACAGTTATTTATACAAAAAAAGCTGCACCGCACCGGTGCAATTTGCGCAACCTCGCAAAACTGAACCGATGCAATTCCAATCCGCGCTAGTGCGATTTCTAATTGCACCGGTGCGATTTGGTGGAGTCTAAAACACCATAATTAGGATGGGGTAAATGACGGGCTTTTGCAAAACTTTCGGACAAGCTTAGCGTTTTCTATGGCCATTTTGGATGCTGAGTTCGAATCCGTTGGAATTTTTGACCTATGACCTCATCTGACCCCTTAAAATACTAATTTATTCAAATGGCGGTTAAAATCGAGATTTTTGGAGTTTTTTCAGCATAACTTAGAAATATATCGTGTAATATGTCTCTATATATATATATATGTTTTTTGGGTCGTAGATTACGCAAATGACACTTTCGTGATGCTCACATACATTATTGACAAGGTTTATGTAAATTTTCTCTAAAATATCTCTAAATTTATCAATATCTGACACATAGGATAATTATATATCGTTAAAGCACTAAGATTATATTGACTAAGCCAAAAAATACCGATATAATAACAAATGTTCAAGTGCAAATTTTCAGGAGCAGTCCGTCAACATTTTTATCAACTTCATCTTCTGGTTTTATTACGTTTCTGATGCTTGTACGAAGTTCTTCAACAGTAAATTTTTCGACACGAAATTTTCCAGTATTAGAGTCCTTGACACATCTCTGTTGACGAATATTTGGCGCTACGGTGAGCCGCAGGAACACAATTTCAGAGATTAGTTGTTTTTCAGACAACGGTTTAACCAACTCCAAGTTATTGTCAGTCAAAGGTCCTCCATGTTGTTTACAGATGTCTATAGTTTGCAATAACCTTAGATTTTTCTTTCTTTTTAGTTCTTCTTTTTTAGCGAGAACAAGTTTTTTTGACATCTTCACAGTGGCCAAGAAATCTCTCTCTAGCTTCCTTACTTCTGAGCTTTCTTCGGAGGTTCTCGCCCACTTCCAACTATCCAATCTTTCTTTATCACTTAAGTTGTCGAATGATGAATCTACAAGGAGTGCATTGGTACCGATCACTCTTTTCCTGGATATTGATTGGACCGATTCTGTCCCACCGCTAATTTTTACGCGATTATCAAACCAAGCAAACTCGCTCTCGCAGCCTAGATTAGTTAATGGAGCATAAGTCAGTTTATTCGGATCTGGTAGTTCGTCGTTTTGTGCTTCATCATGTTCCAGAATGTCGCAGAAAAATGGCATGGCTGACAGCTGGCGCCTTAAAGTTTCTGATGTTTCTTTAAGCATGGCAGAGTACAGACGATCTTTACCGTTACCAGATTTTAGTTGTTCACATAGGTCATCAATTTCGGGTAGTTTCAACTTAAGAAATCTCGCACAACATACCAGTCTTTGACATTCTTGAGATTTTTCCTTCTCTCATCAATTCCTAGCAGGTCCATTAGGGGAAAAATTACTAGATCAGCGATTTTCCTATAAAGTTCGCAGCACAAACTGAATCAGTCACTTTGAATATAAACGGACACAGCCAGGGCCAATTTATTCGAGTTAATGTCTACCACAGAGTCAAAGAATTTTAGGACCTGATCTTTCATTTTTAGGAATTGATTTGCTATCTGAGCTATACGACCGAACCTGTTTGCTGCAAAGCCCTTGAAACCTTGTCTCTCAATACCTTCTTGCTCCATCTATTGAACAAATTCAGAGTACAACGAAACACTGTGGGTTGCATGACTTGGACTCAACAACTTGGATATAGCTATCTCACCTAGGGTGTGGATAGAAGAACCGGATGAAGTGAAAGCTTTTTTCCGACTTTCACACTTATCAGATTATGAACGCCTATTCTCTGTTTGGGCTCCCTGAACACTTTATCACACGCGTTATCAACACCAAGTGTTATATGAGCACAGCATTTAAGATTTTTAGATTCTGGAACAGCCATACTTTCTCTAAACGTTTTGTTATCTCCCGATCAATCAACTTCGTTTTTTATTTCATCAAGTGTAGAGTCACCCAAAATTGCCAAGATTTTAAGTTTCTCTTTATATGGTGCAGCACTATCTTCTCCAGAATGCGATATATTTTCCATAAACCAGTAGTGAGAGATTTTTTACCTTTTGATCCATGAACTGTTATATGACCAGCTTTTATGTCGCACATTTTATGGCCGGCGGCTTTTGTCGTATCGTCCAACCCAACTGTTATGACATTGTCGCCTTTATTCGTCAAGTAGGACGCAACATGTTTTATATTAAGAAGATAAGCATCTTGCAGATACATTGAGATGCATCGTTTACTGGGGAAGATATATGTTAAATCACCAAAGCTTTTTTGCTTTTGTATCAGGGTAGTACTACTAGTAGCTGTGTTTTCATCTCCAGAATCATCATCACTTTGATTAGCCTCATCGTCCTTATCAACGTTTTCATCAGATGATATCTGCCAGTTCTGACCAAATATCATATTTGCTGAGCGAACTATAATGCCAGAAATATCTGCATGACTAACTTTAAATTCCGACACACATTGCACTATACACCCGACCAAAGCTTTGTTCAGAGTCCTTCTTCCTGTTCTGATTTTAACGTCAGGAAAGTATTTGAGTTCAGCTTTATCATCATGAGAGGCTGAAGACGGAGTCACTGGATTGCTTCTTGTCTGTCCAGAACTAGTTGTTGTGGTCGGTATTACCTTGGTGGGTATAAAGGGTTCATCATGTACATCATGGTCGTCTTGGTCATGATCAATAGTATCTTCAACATGAGGCTCATATGAAAGACTTTCAGCATCTCTCAACTCATCTATCTTCATTCTCTTTCTTTCAGCTGACAGATTCCTAGTTTCTTCTCTTTTCTTTTTTTAGTCCAGGCTTTCGGGACAGTAGGTGTGCATATTGCTACGTAATCACCATAGCAGTTGTCAAGATAAAAATTCTCATCTTCATCTGTCATTTTCACTCCAGTCTCTGCTTCCAGGCTTCTCTGAAAATCTATATTCTTGGTTCTAATATCATACGTATGAGCACACATAGCATCATTGAAGTTTTTATCCTTCTCAATCCACTTATCATCTTTTTTGTGACTTGTGCGCTCGTATCTTACTAGCGCCATTAACGTTTCATAATCGTCCCTAATCTTTTTCGCCACCGCACGCTCAGTCAATGGGCAGACGTTCTTTGATATCCAATCATTACGTATTTCAAATGCCACAGTCTTACAAGCATCATTCTTACTGATTTGTTTTTCCCCCTTGTAAACAGGTTGGCATAAATGTATCATACGTCCAAGTAAGTACTGTCCAGATGGTAGTTTCGATTTAATTTTGTAAGTGTCTATCGATTTGTATTCTTTCAGTTGTAATTTTACAGTAGTGATGCTGCTTCGAGTATCTTTTTTGGATTCAGCCATATTTAAATTTATCTATTTGAAAGCACACAAATCATTAGATACATTAATACCTAACACAACACCGAATTTTCAGCTCTAATCCTGTAAAACAAATAGGTTTAAAAGCAAGTTAGCCCACTTTACATGCCTAGTAGTAATGTATCTGAAATAAGTAGGATCAAAGTAAGGCAATATAAGCATCAAATATCACAAATATGGCAACATAACAAGCAAAAATCAGTAAGAATACGACATAGAAAGCCACACGTGCACGGGAGCACACGAAAGTGTCATTTTCGTAATCTAAGATCCAAAAAACATATATATAGAGACATATTACACGATATATTTCTAAGTTATGCTGAAAAAACTCCAAAAATCTCGATTTTAACCGCCATTTGAATAAATTAGTATTTTAAGGGGTCAAATGAGGTCATAGGTCAAAAATTCCAACGGATTCGAACTCAGCATCCAAAATGGCCATAGAAAACACAGGGCTCTAAAAAATTATCTTATTTACCCCACCTTACCATAATTTTTGCGAAGTAGAATGCAGTATTCCCCTAATTTAAATAAACGTAACGTTCGCAAAATCATCATCGATGACGACGCAAGAATTAAAGTAAATTTTTGCTGCTACAAGCCTGTAACTAGTTAAGTACCGGTACAGTAGTACAGTTGTACAACCGAGCGAGGCAGGGTTATTTGGAACATATTTTTGAGAATTGAAGTAAGTGTTTTTACAGCTAACGAAGTAGCCTATTGCATTAGGTTAGACATGCTGCTGTATATGGTTCACTATCAGTATATGCATGCAATAGGCCTACTATTTGACATGAATCCATTGTTGTCTTTGATTACGCAGGGATTGTATGTGCTATAGTTTTGTTGGTAGTACTGGTATGTGCAATTATGGTGACCACCTTATTATTACTATTACTTTTTTTGGTTAAGCCTAACTTTGTTTATTTATAAATAGTCCAATCAATTTGGCTGCTTGATTTGTTCTTTGTGAGTGACTTTGTGTAGAATTGTTCCGCAAAACACTCTCTTTGAGGAATAAAGCATGTTGCTTATCAACTGGACAAGGTTAACTCTGGATAATGTTGTTTACATTTCACTAATCAATGTATTGCAACAAATTATAGACGTAAATTTTTTCAGGTATTGCAAAGCCGGATTATAGTCTTGTTTTCCTGCAGGAATGCAGATAAACATGGTTCCTGCTGCTTTAGTTTTGTTAGGGCCCAAAGAGGTCATTTAGAAGCCTAATTGTTTGCAAATTTCACTTAAAGTTGTCTAATGCTTTTTCGTAGTGATGTACAAGCATTGGTAATGCTTGAAGAATTATATATGAATTTGTAGTCAACAATGAAATTGATTTTACAGAGAAAAACAGTGTGATTGGCAAATGATAATACTTGTTTTAGCTAGAACATGTTCGTGATTTTTGCATATATGTATGGTTGGGGCAGGAGTTATTACGTAACATTTAGGATCAGTTGATATCACAGCACATTGTGAACATGGGCTATTTAGTAGCACACATACAATCATATTGGGTAGTGCTAGTAACTGAAGTTTTTTTAATCGTGTAGATATATTCTTATTCTTTCTTGTCGTTTGAGCTATTTGTTCTGAGCATTATGCAGGATGATGTATATACACTGCGTTAGCCTTCATGCTCTGTTTGCGATTCTTCAATGAGACTGGGCCACCTCGATGAGTAGACTGTTTGACCCGTTCACCTGTACCAAATCTCTACCACGTAAAGATGGGGGCGCCCCGTTAAGTGTCTTGGCCAAGGACACAACAAGCAAGCTTGCCGGCTTGTTCTCCACACAATCCCTATTTTGCTGAGCGCCAAGCAGGGAAGCTGTGAATACCATTTTTAAAAAGTTTTTTGGTATGACTCGACTTGGGGAAATGAATCCCAGGTCTACCGCCTGCAAAGTGGACGCTCTAACCACTATGGCATCGCGCCAGTTGAAAACTTATATTCTTATTGAAAACACTCATAAACATTCAAGCAAACATAAATTCAAGTCAATATCCCTTGGCCACAATTGTTAAAGTTCCATTTTATTACAACCACTTATATAAATTTTTCAACGCTTTGTCATTGCTTCTTTCTCGTTTGAGCTATTTGTTGTGAGCATTGCGCAAAAAGATTTATATACACTGCGTCAGCGCTCATGCTCGGTTTGCGAGTCTTCAGTTAGGGGCCCACCACCACCACGGGTAGACTGCTTGGCCCCACCACCTGTCTGCCACATAAAGATGAAGGCATCCCATTTAGTGTCTTACCCAAGGACACAACAAGCAAGCTTGCCGGCTTGTTCTCCACACAATCCCTATTTTGCTGAGCGCCAAGCAGGGAAGCTGTGAATACCGTTTTTAAAAATTTTTTGGTATGACTCGACTTGGAGAAATGAATCCCAGGTCTACCGACTGCGAAGCGGACCCTCTAACCACTATGCCATTGGGCAGGTCTTATAATTGTTGTGTATCAAGATAGAGCAAAACATAATTTTGAAGTAAAAAAGTGTGGTTTAAAAACCTTGCAAATGTCCACAAAACATTGGTTTATTAAAAATAGTTTTGTGGGTTTGCCATTGTTATGCAGCTGGCAACCAGTGGTTTAGTGGACGAGTCACCTCCATTTCATAAAAATGGCCATAAATTGTGATTACTTAAGCAAAAAAACTGGTGTTTCATCCAGAAATGCGGAAACGGTGGAAGCCGTTATTTTTCTGTGGAAGCGGAAGCGCGAAAATTCTACCGCTTCCGCTTAGGTTATTTGACTTGAGAGTAACTGGGCAAAAAAAATTTGTCTATTTTCCCATGTGGATTAAACGGTAAAGTTGTACTGTAACTCTGAATGAACGTGCGACATCAGTAGCGCGAGAGAACAAGAAAATGTATCACTAGCATCATATTTTATATCAATGACGGGTAAGAAAAGGGTAGTTTGGAAAATAAAACGTATCTAATAAAATGATGATTTGATTGAAATTAATTTACTTTGGTTCTGGGTTGAAAACGTTGAGAAAGAAATTACTCACAACGGAAACAATTTGATCATTCTACATCAGTGCTCTTTAACAGGGGTTTTGCAAAATATGTAGTTGTGTTCCGTGAGTTTTAAGGGTTTTGTGAGGGGACCGCAAAGATTTTTCGTTAATTACTAGTATTTTTTCTTATTTCAGTATATTGATCTTTTATATGTAGTGGTATTCCGTGTATGCAAATAGTTAGTAATGGAATCTTGTGAAAGCAAGTTGCAGATTGTGACGTAATTCTGTTTACAACTTTAAGAACGTCTAAATTTGCTAACTCCCTTTGTTACGTAACAGTGCGTCTGTAATTTCAATTTTGATGTTGTTGTAGTTGTTACCCGACCCCTTCCGAGGGATGGGAGCATGACAGAAGACCATGGCGCCCCAGAAGCCGGGCAACTCCCCAGGGCCTGAACTAGAGGTCGTAGAGAGACAGAAAATTGCCAAAAAGCGAGCGGCGCAAAGATTCTGTAGCTGGACAGTCCAGAATGAGATGAGAGATGTCGTGGGACGGGTGTCCCTAAGCAGTGCAGGACGGATTCTCAATTCTGCCTATTCTAGTGATTTAGGAACTTAACAGTAGGCTGTGTTCGTTGCAGCGTAGACGAGAGAGCACACATCGAGCGTGACGTGGTAGCACAAGTTCCTTGGTGGAAATTGAGGGAATCTATATGTTAAAGAACTTTGATGAGACTGTATGCCTCCAGTCCGAGAAAAAGGAAGAGTGGATACGAGAGATTAGAAAAAAGAGACCACAAAGAATTGCTGAGGGCACGAGTAGCGCTTCCCGTCTGGCCAACTCATCAGCCGCGTTGTTCCCCGGGAGAAACGAGTGTCCAGGGATCCATTGTAGCCTGATAGAACAAGAAGAGACAGAAAACAGTTTCTGCCAGATCTGTCAGAGAGATTGAGGTAAAAGGAAAGATGGAAGAAAGGACAGAGCGAGAGTCAGATAGGAGAAGAGAAGTGGCAGATTTGTTGGTGCTGCAGAGATCAGCAAAGAGCTTGCAGAATGGCACAGGCTTTAGTGGAAAAACTTGGTCATATTGGGCTTGCTGAAAAGAAAAGGGTGGCCTTAGTGCCACAGAGAGAGCAGTTGGCAAGTACGCTAGAGCCGCCTTTGCCAAAAGGGAAAGAAACAGAGCCGTCTGTCTAGAGCACCAGATCGTGAGGAGGACATTTAGTGCCAGAGAAGTAAAGAGAGCAGCAGCAGAGGAAAGAGAGAGAGACGAGTATTCCTCGGCAGAAGGACAGTGAGAGTCAAAGTAAAAAGCAAAGTCATCTCAACGAGCTTTCTGAAAATTGAAGGAAGAGAGACGTTCGTTGGGACGAAAGACTGGAGAAAGAGAAGCGGTTTATAGCAGGGGTGGGGAAACTTTTGTAAGTCGAAGGCCACTTTTCAAACCACAGGGGATTAGTTAGGCCGCAACTTAAAACAGCAGTACACATAGACAAACTTGTCATGCATAAAAAATAATAAACAACTTAAAAATACACAAAAGCAATTTTACAGCATTTAATGACTACAGTGAGGCTGTTTGTCACAAGCTAATGATGCGATCTTTGGTTCCAACATCGTTGATTTTAGGATTAGTTGGTCTTCCAAGTGAACATCTTGGAATATTGTTCAGATTCTTGATTTGTGTCATGTATGAGAATGCTGATTCACAGCGGTAGGTTGTACCAAAGCATGATAACATTTGTCGAGCGTGCTGACGCAGGCATGGATATTCTACAGCTCCATATTTCAATCGGATCCTTCTTGGCGTTGAATAAAGATTTCAGAACGCTATCTTCTGATAGCTCTATTAACTCCATTTGGGAAACAATCAGGAACTTGGTTGAGATCCACCAGGTATGGTTGATATGCCAGTTGCAAGCTGAGACTGTGCTTTTCAAAATCTTTAATTCTGTCATTGTACTCTTCAATCAGCGAGTCTAGGACCAATGTATATTCCTTCACGTTGCACGATCTGCCTGCTACTGTTGCCAGTTGAGGAAAGTGCTCAGCTGAAATTTGCAGTGGGCTGAGGACAGCTTTTAATAAAATCAGTTTCTTTCAAAATGCCTGGATTTTTTGCCACATGTCATATATAGATTTCGTTTCACCTTGCAGAGAAACATTGAGCTGATTTTGCTTCGACATAACATCACACAAAAAAGCAGCATTTTTGCAAAAATGTTGTTCTCACAATTTGCAAGATATATTTTATCTTCGAAAAAATTGACATTTTGTTTTTGCAAAGACAAAACTTTTTCAAGCACTTGTCCCTGGGACAACTAGCGCACTTTTGAATGGTACGGTAAATCTACACTGAATGTCTCATCATCATACTGAAGCATTTGACGAAATTGCTGATGCCTCATTGTATACGCTCGGATGTAATTCACGATACCTATCACTCCATTCAAGATTTCACTCAGCAAAGCAGATTTGGCACACGAGTGGCAAACGCACACAAGTTTTGCTGATGCAAAATACAATGAGAGGACATCAACGTGTCTGGATTTGGCACTTCTCTTCATAATAATGCCGCAAATCCTTCATGCTTTCTATCATAGAAGGTGCACCATCTGTGCCCACGCTTACTAAATTACTTAAATTTAGGTGTATTTTACAGAATTTTTCTTTAAACAAATTTAAAACGTCGATTCCTCGTGTTTTCTCTGTAAGAGTGCCCAAACCGAGCAGCTCCTAATAGCATTGAAAATCGGAGGTTATAAGACGAATGAAAAATAGCACTTGTGCCGAATCATTGATATCAGTCGCTTCATCCAAAGCAATCGAATAACACACATTTTCGTTTTGGCATAATGCGTAAAGTTGCCCAGATACACTGAGCGCTAACTAATGTTGCCTATCAGTTATAAGTCTAGAAAGCGGCAATGTTTTTGTATTTGTAAACTTTGTCAGAATCTAAACACGACATCACTAGATGGCTTGCCTTTCGTGCCGAGAATGTACGCTATTCTGTAAGTTGCTTCAGTAATGTTTGTCACTTGCCTTGATACTGACTGAAACACTTGCAGCTGTTGCTGATTAAGAAGCTTCATCTTGTTTAATGCTTCCTTACGAGCCTCACCTTCCAATGCAACATATTTATGATTTTTGTGACTTCTGTAATGCTGATTAGCACTGTACTTTTTCGCAGTGGTAATCATAGAGTTGCAAAGTGAGCACATCATTTTATCCTTTACAGCAACTACATAAAACTGCAACTCCCAATCCTCATTGAATACTCTTCTTTCTTCCTGCAGTGTTCTTTTTCTAATGTTAGGCTTTGACACGGTCCTTTTACAGAAAATAAGAATAATATTGTTACTCAAATATATTGACTACTATTCTTCGTTTTCTCACATCAAGCTGCAAAAAAACTTGCAGGTTTGTGAACCATCTCACAATTTTGCTTGCTGTGTACCTAGTTTTTAGTCACTAAATTCTAACGCTAAGAAAATGTAAGATGTAGCTTACACTTCGACGCACAAGTGCAGCACATTGCTGTACAACTAAAATACCTGCTGTATAAATGTAGGTTGTTGCTGTATTGCTAAAACTAAACTATTTCAACCACGCACAAGTGTCTCATCTTTCTGAATTGCTTTATCACGTCCGAATATTTCCAGGCAAAGTTCACTGAACATTAAAAGTTAGTAACATCGCATGGCAGATGCAAGTAGAAGGCACACCGTCGGACCGATTGCGCTTTAATTAAAGAAACAAAGCCATTGTTACGTTATCTCGTTTTTCGATTATTACGATAGAAACAATGTTACCTACCACACTCATGGGATGCTGATGAGAATGTTCCAAAAGAGTGTTTAATATTACTGCACACAATGATTTAAAGATTTTGATTTTCGGGAAAAGTTTTATGTAAAACTTGTAAGAAGAACTCTGTGCTGTTTCAACTGGTCTTATTTGAGAGTACGAATTATGCACACCAGCAAAACATAATTCAAAAAATATGGTAAAGTGAGCAAACAGTTAGAAGGCCGCACAAACTCTTAGAAAAGGCCGCACTTTCCCCACCCCTGGTTTATAGAATTGGTAGGTAATCAGAACCCAGGTCCTCAAGCACCTCCCTGGAGCCAGATCGGGCGAGAGAGGAGGGAGAAAAGGATATGTCAGGGGAGCAATAAAAACGAGTAGGTATTTCAGGGTCATTGAGGGGGAGGAGATCAAAGGAGATGACCCAATCAAATGCTTTCTCCCCACGGGGGTCGAAAGTTCCTCTTGAGTCCCAGTGTGGGTGATGGCAATTGAAGTTCTCCAGAATAAAAAGATTACTGGAAAAGGGAAGGATGAAGGGGAAAAGAAATTGGTTCAGCTATCCGTCGGAGAAGAGCAAATAGGGGGAGCATAAACATTAAGGAATGAGAGCGAGGAGAAGTCGTTTAGAGAGATGTTGACCACTACATAATCAGAGTAGGGGTCAAGTGAAGAAAAAGAGGAGGTAGAAAGTTCGGAGAAGGATAAGCCCTGCTTGACAAAAATGATGACGCCACCGCTAACTTGTGTGACACCAGCAGAAAAAATACGAGACCGGGAGTGGATGCGATCAGACCGCAGAGCAGAGAATCCAGAGATCTGGAAAGAGGAAGATAAGTTAAGGTTAGATTCCTGGATACAAATATGGTCAATGGGATAAGACGAAAGAAAGTGTAGAAGTTCAGTGTTCCTGGCTCGGAGACCCCAGCTCCATTGAACAAACCTGAGGCACTCATGGAGGAGAAGAGGAAGCACGAGGTAAAGAGAAACAGCCAGGAGCATGAGGCGGTAGTGAGGGTGCAGAGGGAGAAGATACGAAGTGGGCGGAAAAAGGATAAGAGGTTTGAAGGCGGGGGTGAAGCGCAAGTGCTGCATTAACAGAAGGTGGGCCAGATTGAGCAGTGGAGATATACAAGCTGGAGGAGTCTGAGGAGAAAGTCCCAGCGCTGGTAGGTGTGAAATCTCCAGAAAAAGCAAGGACGCAGCAGGGAGGGTAGCTCCAAGAGTGAGAGCTACCATGAGTTCTGAATCTAGAAAAGGAGAATAGTGAGCACTTTAAATGAGCCCATTTGGAGCAGGTGCAGCATTGCACTGACCTTACCCGCCAGGTCACATTTTCAGCGCACACTAAACAGCAAAAGACGGGGAAAAGGTTAGGATGAACGTTGCCGCTCATCAGGAGAAGGAAAAGAATGAGAAGACGGGCAAGAGAAAGGCAGGAATAGAGAGAAGACAGACCGATTTGAAAGAAGCTGCGTGCTACCCTTCTGCGGTCGTTCAGAGGGCAGCACGGCAAAAAAATGGTTTGTGCAAGGGGAGTGCCTGGGTAACTGGGACCCTTAGAAAGGCCAACAGCCATTTTGATCAAATCCAAAGGGGGTTGGGGACCGCATCACCACGTTAAGGCGGCTGTTAATTGGTGCAGTTTAATTTTGCTCGCTTTATATACTGTATATACGACAGAAATTTTGCACTTCACTATAAAAAGGTTGCATATGACGTCACACATTTCGCGTCAAAAAAGTGGCTGACCAAACGATGTAATTTATGCTGGAGAGGTATAGGGCGAATACCAACTTTTGGGGTTATTTTGAAGACTAATGAGAAACTAATTAAAATTTGGAATGAATTATTGCTAGTTGGATCCTTGGAAACAAATAAATTTGACCAAAAGCAATTTGGTTGAGATTAGGTCTTTCTTAGCTAATCTCAACTTAGTACTGTATGCCAATTTTTTTAAAATTGCCCTAAGAAAAGTGCTATCTAAATACCACTTGCTCCTCACTTAAAAATAACTCGATACCAATTTGATACTAGTCGGTACATTAGCAAAAACAACCATTATCTGATCATTACTATCGGCACCGTAAGCTTGCCATCAAGCTTGCTTGTTGTGTTCTTGGACAAGGCACTTAACGGTATGCCTCAGTCTTTATGTGACAAACAGGTGGTGGGGCCAAGCAGTCTACTCGTCGTAGTAACCCGACGTGACGAAAGACATGCTAACAGAGCATGAGCTCATACGCAGGAATGAATAAATCGGTACGGTAAGTTTTTAAATTACCCTTGGTCCAGCAGGCTAGATAATAGCCCAAAATTTGTTTAAGGAGTAGTTAAGGCCACAAAACTACATCTGACATATCAATATGACTGGCCTGCAATCACTATTGACAAAAAATTTCAAAAACTTACTGATTTTATCCAACAATAACTAATCCAGCATATGACAAACGGTACAGAAGTCTGCCCTGTCATTTAGGCTACAGTATACAGTGCTGTTTATAATTCAGGAGCCACCCTGCAAAATTTGACGATATTCTTGTTCCAAGCCATATTTATTCATTTATATGAATTGTGTATCTACATGTTATATATTTCGTGAAGGGTATGTTGCAGGTAATGTAATAACAGCAATAATTTTTTTCTGAAATTTTTTTGAAAGCCAAGATGCATCTCATAATGTGACGTCATACCGAAAACTGATTTTGTCATTAGTAACAAAACAACATAACAATATTATTGTGAATAGCAATAAATGGATAACGATAATTTTTTGGCAATAAAATACGTTAAAGTCATTTGACACTTGGTTTGTGATTTTTTTAGTGATTCCATCACACTGCTCTATTTATGACGTCATAATTTATACCATATTTTGATTTTGCCAAAAAATTTTTTTAAATGCATTCTGTTGTAAAACTGGGATATGTAACAGTCTTGTCAAATTATTAGCACTCTTTATAAAGATTATGGAGCCCTAAAAAGGGCCGTTTGAATTGAGAAAAATTGGATTAATATTTTATTGGCCATCCATGGTTATCGATGACTAGTTTGCAGCGGCGAGGAAGTGAATCAACAAGCTTTTTGAGTTCTTCGGGTGTAATTACTCGAAACCAAGCAGCAATAACCTGTTTGATAAGCTCTCTTCTAGTCTTAGGTTTGTTTTTACCGACAATACAGCTAAATCGGTTCCACAAATTTTCAATTGGGTTTAAATCAGGAGATTGGACTGGCCAGTCCAATCTCCTGATTTCAGCCTCGATCGAGATATCAGCCTCAATCAGGAAGAAAGCGAAAGTCAGTAACCAGGTCTGATAGAACTCTGATTAGGATTTCATTGAGAAACAGAAAACTGACTTCAAAAGAGTTGTCCAGGGAGTTGAAGGAGAGCAGTGGAGTTGAATTGTCTGCTCCAACAGTGAGGAGAAGGTTGCTAGAAAATGGTCTTCGAGGGTGCAAAGCTAGAAAGAAGCCGCTGTTGACAGAAAAGCAGAGAAAACATCGTTTAGAGTGGGCACGTTCTCACGTTAAATGGCCTGTTGAGAAGTGGAGGAAAGCTCTCTTCAGCGATGAGTCAACATTTACCCTAAATAACCATGCTGGAAATAATTACGTGAGAAGAAGACCTGAGAAAGAGTACCGACCATATTGCATCTCACCGACCATCAAGCATCCGCAGTCGATAATGGTATGGGGTTGCATGGCTGCAAGTGGTATTGGCAGGCTCAAACTAGTCTCTGGAATGATGAACAGAACAAAATACATTGATGTGCTGGAAAACCAAATGCTATCCAGTGCACGCTCTTTGTTTTCTGACAATGATTGGATATTCCAGGACGATAATGCACCATGCCATCGTGCTACGAAAGTGCAACATTGGTATGGAACCCACAAAGTTGAACAAATGGGCTGGCCAGTCCAATCTCCTGATTTAAACCCAATTGAAAATTTGTGGAACCGATTTAGCTGTATTGTCGGTAAAAACAAACCTAAGACTAGAAGAGAGCTTATCAAACAGGTTATTGCTGCTTGGTTTCGAGTAATTACACCCGAAGAACTCAAAAAGCTTGTTGATTCACTTCCTCGCCGCTGCAAACTAGTCATCGATAACCATGGATGGCCAATAAAATATTAATCCAATTTTTCTCAATTCAAACGGCCCTTTTTAGGGCTCCATAATCTTTATAAAGAGTGCTAATAATTTGACAAGACTGTTACATATCCCAGTTTTACAACAGAATGCATTTAAAAAAATTTTTTGGCAAAATCAAAATATGGTATAAATTATGACGTCATAAATAGAGCAGTGTGATGGAATCACTAAAAAAATCACAAACCAAGTGTCAAATGACTTTAACGTATTTTATTGCCAAAAAATTATCGTTATCCATTTATTGCTATTCACAATAATATTGTTATGTTGTTTTGTTACTAATGACAAAATCAGTTTTCGGTATGACGTCACATTATGAGATGCATCTTGGCTTTCAAAAAAATTTCAGAAAAAAATTATTGCTGTTATTACATTACCTGCAACATACCCTTCACGAAATATATAACATGTAGATACACAATTCATATAAATGAATAAATATGGCTTGGAACAAGAATATCGTCAAATTTTGCAGGGTGGCTCCTGAATTATGAACAGCGCTATAACTTAGGTTTTCAACTTTTCAGTATGCTTATGCAACTAAATATACTGTACAAGTTACACATTACAATTGACTTAAGCTTAACATTCCCAAACACGTTGATTAATCGAACATGAAACTCTCATAGAAGCTGGTTACAAATACACCTGCATGTTCAGCCAAAAAAATTAGCCCAACTAGTTGCAATAACAAGCAAACCTTAGCACCTCTTATCTTACTTTGACCTTAGATTCATTCCTTAACATTGGTAAAACAACATATTTAACGTTCATTCACCAACTGTCACATTTCTTCATTAGATTTGCAAAAAATGGTATCATTCCAATTAAATGCAAAATCATTGAAACTGGTCAGCCACTTTTTTCAAAAGCGCATTTTGATGAAGTTTGATCACGGGCGTGCAACCTTCCTATTCAGAAAGATTAAAGCCAATACGTGTTTTGGAGACGGACAGAAGGTCTGTATTGATGGTTGGAGTTAAAGTTAACTCAAAGTCAGAGTTAGTTGAGGATAGAGAGGGAAAATCGGCGCTAAGTGGTGTAATTTGTTGTTGTGACGACAGGTTATTGTCGAGAGCTGTGATACGTGGTCATATGGTTTAGATCTGAGAAGCATTAGGTTAACTGTTGTAAAAGTGGTTGTAAGTAGTGAAGGAACTTGTAATAACTATTTATTTGTTGAAGTGTTTGATTATTTTTTGAAGTGTAGTAACGAAATATTTGATTTTCTTACAACGAATTTGTGATTTCTAAATTTTTGTTAGTGGAGGTTTTGCGACAAACGCGAAAGTAAATTAGGGGTTCCGCAACAACAAAAAGGTTGAAGAGCACTGTTCTACATTCAACACGAGTTCTAATATCTAAGAAAAGAAAAACAGAGTTGCTCGGAACAATAAGCTCAAGCGAAGTAGGTAAAGTAATAGCAATATAGAGAGGTTTTTGTCCCCTCAAAATGATAAAGTGTAGGAAAGGCAGGCCACAGACCCACAAAAGTTAAAAGAAATTGTCAATGGTTGTTTTTTCATTTTTTGTTAGTGGAAGCGGAAGCAGAAGCAATAGGTGCGGAAGCTGAAGCAGAAGCGGTTGACCAAATAGCCGCTTTCACATCCCTGGTTTCATCTCAAACACGCATAATGATACTGTTCTTATTCAATCTTTGGAAGTTTTTATAGTGTTTTCCATATCAATTTGAGAATTACAGCATTGATAGTAGCTCAAAAACTTAGTCACCACCCACTGTAATGATAAAAAGTACTTTAATTTCTGATTTTCCAATATTTCTAAGGTGTTATTCATATGACATTGATCATATTTGACTGTGATGCAATGTAAAAAAGTAACAATTGATATAAACAACTGAAAAACAATTAGTGTTGTGGATTTTCAAATGCTCAAGATTTATTTTGTTATACTTAAATTTTTTACACCCATTATTGTAAAATGCATTACTAAACAAAAAGGTAATCACACATTTAATAACACAACACGATTGTTGTTGTAATAGTGGTTAAGTAAATTTGGTTTCTCACTGTTACGAAAATATCACCAGTTGTCATGTAGTCTTCCTATTCTCTGAAGAGTTGATTTGTGGTACAGAATTTGAAAATTGCAGAAAGTAGAGTATTCGTCTTTATCTCAAATATTTTATGGGGGCTCCAGATAAAGCTTTTTATTGTCTCAACGTGTTCAACATTTGGTGAAGATTTTAACAAGTGACTAAATCTAAAAAGTTATTAAAAATTTTAAAGTCTCCAACCACATTTTCAACCGAAGAATATTAGATTTATAAAATTTTGATATGAATTCAAGTGTATTGACATTGGTGTAAATTAGGCGAAATTGAATTCTTTGTTGCACAATGAGGTGTAGGGTAAAAGTAAATTCGATGAGAAAGTTAAATGATGGTTGAATATAACTTAGATATTTTGCATATCAATTATGTATAACAATGTTAGAAATTCAAACTTGAAGTTTGGTGGATGTATTGAAAATAGCTTTAAAGTTGCATGTTGGTAAAGAAATTTATATAAAACGACGCTTTTCATCATAATCACAACGAAATAGTGCTCCAAATAGTAATTTTAATTGGAAAGAATAAACCGTACTTTATAGATTTCTACCTAAATGGCTAATTTTTAAAATAATTCGATGCAAATTTGTTAGTGTATGTCTGTTGACAGTGATTAGTCTGAGTTTTTCTTGTCGGTAAATCATGAAAAGCTTTACTTTGAAACAGTACAAGTAGCGAGTTTAATCTTGAATGGAGGTAAAGAGATAAAATTTTTACAGCAATTAAAGGCAAATATTTTGTTGAATAAATCAATATCAAGATGATGAAATAAGTAAGAGCAAAACAATAAACTGAAAACGAATCGATCAGAACGAGGTTATATAATTTTGATAGGTTGAGAAATAAGAATTATTTACGCTTCAGAGTCTTGTATAGCAATATCAGAAATTGTGGTTGTGCTTCTTAAAAATAAACAATAAGTTTGAAAGATTTGTTGTGCAAATGAATGAGTTTAGAAGTTATCAAATTGCGAGTTTGGTGTTTGTTGATTAAAAAGTTGAATGAAAACAGTGGGTCATGATTTTTTATGCGAGTTAATACTCGGTGAAGACATGAAGGTGAATATTTCACATGTTGAGATTTTGAGGTGTTAAAAGCATTGAAACAATTGATTGTGAGGAAAATTTGTTTTAAGGAAGGAAAGTGGCTTGTCAGAAAGTTAGCCAAGACTTTCACGAGATTACATTCAAAACTTTTGTGTGTTGGTCACAGCAATTACTAATGAGGTCACTTAGAAAGACAACTGTAAGTTTATGTTGGATGCTACGATCAGAGTTTGTCCGGTTCAAACAAAGCATTAGATTTGAGAAAGCTAGTAGAAAAACGTTTAGCAACAAGTTCAGGTTTTACATTTTGTAACTAATGGGTTATACTTAATACAGCAGCATTAAAGTTGTTTCATAGAAATAGATAGTAAGAGATTTTGTAATGAATCAACTTGGTCTAATCTGTAATTGTAAACGTGTGTAGCAGTGATTACGTATAACAAGTGTATAATAGATATCAGTTAATGTGGTTTTGCGAGGATTTAGGTAAAATTCTTGATTTATCTATGTGGGAGATAATATGCTGTGAGTTGAAAGTTTTGAATTACAAATAATGGTTTCAAATAGATCAAAACTTAGTGCAAGAGTTTCATTGTACGAAACAAAAGTCTTTGATCAATTAAGATGACTGGTCGCAATGCTTAGTACGTTTGCTTGTAGCACAACGGCAGGCATCTATCTGGCTGTAGTCCGGCGTCAAAAGAGTGCACTCCATATGGCAATTAGTCACTTCTATTATGATAGCTACTATTCGTAGATTTTGTTCGGTTTATATATTGATATTGCTGTTGGTAACTTTCGATTTGTGGTTTGTAACATCTTCGTGCTCACACGGCTCTTAGTAGCTAGATCTCATTGCTGCGATAGCTGCGCACGTATGCATCGAAGTTGCAGTGGCTGCAACATGCTGAAATGCTTACGAATTAACGGTATAGTTGGAAATTTTTGTTAAACCAATGAGTTTTAGATTGGTGATAGCACAGAGTCAGATTTGTTTTGAAGTTTTCTGTTTGTGGTTTTTAGCAAACAACGAAAAATTAAAGAATTGGATCAATAATTTCTATTTGCAGTAGAGGGTAAATACTCATTTTGATAAGAATAAAGAATAATTTTTGTGTTTTGTTTTACTGATGTTCTACAAAAATGCTAAAGTTGTGGTTATTTCTGTGTAGATGAGCTAATTAGACTGTGAAAACCATGAATTTTGTGTTAATGTCCTTGAAATAATGTGAAAAGTTGTGCTTATTTCTACGTACATGAGCTAATTAGACTGTGAAAACCATGAATTTTGTGTTAATGTCCTTGAAATAATGTGAAAAGTTGTGCTTATTTCTACGTACATGAGCTAATTAGACTGTGAAAACCATGAATTTTGTGTTAATATCCTATAAATAATGTTTAAAGTTTGGTTTATTTCTATGTAGGTGAGCTTAAGTAAACTGCGGAAAGTATGAGTTTTATGTTAATGTTCTACAAATCATGTTAAAAATTATGCTTATTTCTACGTAGGTGATCTAAGTAAACTGTGGAAAATATGAATTTTATGTTAATGTTCTACAAATCATGTTAAAAGTTGTGCTTATTGCTATGTAGGTGAGCTAACTAGACTGTAAAAACATGAATTTTACGTTGGTGGATTTAAAATTCGCTAATTTCTAGATGAAATCTTAAAACAGTGTGGTGATACGATACAATTTTGGTTTGTAGTTGTATGAAAAATGAATGTAAATTCGATGCATTTGAGGTGAATGCACGCAATTAAAGCTAAATCTTTTCGATTTTACGATGTAAACAGTAGTGATTTAAGTGAGGTATGGTGTTTAAAAGAAAATGATAACACAATTTTATGGAGAACGGAGAGAGTTATGGTGAGAGCCATATGTGATCACAAAATTATTGACAAAAAGACTGAAGAACAGAGGGTTGATAGTAAACCATTTTTGAATTTTTACATCGACTTGTGATTGGTTAAAGATTTGCTGACGCGATGTTGATGTTTCCGTTTGCATCAGATTTTTGTTGATAGTAATCTTAGCTGATTTCCTGACTTTGAAAAATATGAATTTTATGTTGGTGGCTTAAGAATTTGATAGTTTTTACTTAAAACAGTGTTATAACAGGATACAATTTTGGTTTTCTAGTTGTCGTATAAAAAGATATTGTATATTGGATGCATGGTGAATGTTTACAAGTAAAATTTTAATAATTATTGAAGTAGTCTCCAAACACAATAAAGGTTCAATCTTCTTGGTTTAACAATATTTAGTAGTGATTAAAAACTGTTGAATTGAAACAAACTTCTTTGTTGTGATCTTTTCAAAATGTTTCCACCACTGTACTAAAAATTTCACTACCTCACTGTCATATGTGAAGCAAATCTACATTTCACTCAAAGATCTGGTCAATCTACTGAAATTTTCTTCCAAGAAAGTGTGAAACTAACATAAAAATTTAACTACCTTACTGTCATATGTGAAGTAATTCTACATTTCACTCAAAAGGTCTGGTCAATCTACTGAAATTTTAATCCGAATAGTGTAAAACTAACGGCTAGCGGTACAAGTTTTTGATTGAAATTGTGTCAAATTTGATAGTGTTTCTTTCACCAAACTCACAACGTCACTGTCTGTGATTTTTCTCCAACAAACCTGATAATCTAGAAAACTGTTGATTATTTTCCTCTAAACTAACGACTAGCTGTAATAAACGTAAATGTTGAAAACCATGAATTTTGTGTAAATGTCCTTGAAATATTGTTAAAAGTTGTGTTTATTTCTATGTAGGTGAGCTGAGGAAACTGTAAAAATTATGAATTTTATGTTAATGTTCTTCGAATAATGTCAAAAGTTGTGCTTATTTCTATGTAGGTGAGCTGAGGAGACTTTGAAAACTATGAATTTTATGTTAATATTCTACGAATGATGTCAAAAGTTGTGCTTATTTCTATGTAGGTGAGCTGAGGAGACTTTGAAAGGTAGTAAAAATTTCGTGTTAATAAGTTTAAAAGTTGCTAAATTTCGGAAAAATCTTTAAACAGTGTGATGATAGGATACAATTTTGGTTTCTAGCTTCATGAAAAATGAATGTAAATTTGAGATGAATGTTTTATGATTTGCACACAATTAAAACTAAATCTTTTCGATTTTACGATGTAAACAGTAGTGATTTAAGTAAGGTATGGTGTTTAAAAGAAAATGAAAACGCAATTTTAAAGAGAGTGGAGAGAGCTATGATGAGAGCCATGTGTGGTCAGAAAATTATTGACAAAAAGACTGAAGAAAGACTGAAACCATTACCTACCTAGTTCTACTGAAATAGATGTAAATTAATTCCAACCAACTGCAGAAATATCACGAGTAAAAGAAAATACCTCCAATAAACACATCTAGAAGAGTAAAGAAACAACATTCTAGGGAATCAAAAGGAGAAATCGATCAGAGGCTCTATGATGTTATCAAGAATTTCAAGATGTGAATGATTATGCGCGATTAATGCTTACGCTTCGAAAGGAAGTAGTTATGATTTAATATCAAAGGCTTCAGTCACGACCTAAAGTTAATGTTTCCGTTTTACAGCAGTTGTGTTTACAATAAGACAAAAAATCGTAAACGAGTTGAAAAGTGAAATCAATTGGAGAACTTTTGAAGTGGGGTTATTCTGAAGCGAGGGTACAACCAATTAGGACATTTTCAAAAATAAATGAAATCATTTCCAAAAAGAAATAAAGCCATTTCCAAAAAACAACAACATTTTCAAAGCATTCCTAAAAAGAACTCAAACAAATAAAACCATTCCTAAAAACAAATATACCTAATCATTCCTAAATACAAGAAACAACATTTTCAAAAACAAATCAAACAAATAAAATCATTTCCAAAAACAAATATAATCATTCCTAAAAACAAGAAACAACATTTTCAAAAACAAATAAAACCATTCCTAAAAAGAACTCAAACAAATAAAAAGAATTCAAACAAAGATTCAGCATCGACTTGTAATTGGTTCAAGATTTTCACGCCCAAATGTTTATATTTCCGTGATAGATTTCTAACTCGAGCTATCTTACGGGTCATATGTTTAAAAATGCAGTTAATATCGAAGCGACGGTATTCTCAAGAGGGGTGCCCACAAATCAATTTCAAATTCTATTTACAAGCTTCACATTTCTTTTCAAGTTGTATTGACATTTGTTTAAGTTGTGTTGACATTTGTTTTCAAGTTGTTTTTTACAAGTTGTTACAAGTTGGTACACGTTGTCTTGTACTCACAAGCTGTTACAATGTACTTGAAGTTCATGTATCAACACGTTCGGAAATGACGTATCTGCGCGTTTGGAAATGACGTATCAACACGTTCGGAAATCGCGTTCGGAAATGACGTAGCGCGCCGCAAAAACCGGCTCGAAATTTATATTATATACTACTTATGCTCGACTAAAAGCACGGAGAACAAGTTTGAAAAGTTCTGTGACGAGACAATTGAATAGCTTGGGAAACTATGTAAACGTGGACACTCTAAGTAAATCAATTTTTGAACAAAATAGATCTTCCCTACAGTCAACTCTCAGTAGTTTGCGATCTAATTTAGATCTAATTTAGAGACCTTATTAAACGTGCCCAGAGATGAGCATGAAAATGCATTACAAGATTTGGAAAAAAATGAGCTTGAATATGAAACTAGGGAAGACGACCTCGCTAATTTACAACAAGTTTTTGACGCAAGAATGGCAGAAGCAGAATCTAAATCTAAACCTGCTGAAATATCTAGTACCAAAAACAAAGCCTAAATTTAAACCAAGGGATCTTCGTATTCCCAAATGGGACGGTGATGTTGTTAATTTCAATTCGTGGAAATTGCGCATAACTGATTATTTCAAGTTGACGGGGCTCGATGGTGATCAAGAGCAATTAGCTATTTTGTTGTATGAAGAAGCTCTTCCTGCCACGTTGCAACTTACCCTGCAAGATTGCGTGTCTGTACATGAAGCTAATGGCGTTTGGGAAAGACTTCATGAAAAATTTCCCCCGGAAAGCATACCTAGAGCTATTTTGTTTAAACTAAACGAAACGAAACCAATGGCCTCAAATTCCGCGCGTGAAATGAGAAGAGTGCTAGAAAAAATTAAGGAATATTCTCGTCGCGCTAAAGATGCTAATTGCAATGGCGATTTGAATTGTCATGCTACTCTCGATTTAATCGAACAAAAACTCACAACTACTTTAGTTCGCAATTTTCGTCGTTATTTGCATTCCGAAAATGAACAAGCCTCGGTTGATACGCTTATCAAATTCCTGCAAACTGAAACAGAGCTGGAAGAAAGATTCGCAAATGAATTGTCTTTGAATGTAACTAGTAAACCGAAAAGCTCCACGATCAATCAAGTGCGCTCAAATTCTGATGATCGTTGCACTTTATGTAACAAATCACGCCATAAGTTTGTTGAATGCGAAAAATTTATGAGTTATTCACTCCAACAAAGAACTGACGCAATGAGACGCCTACATCGGTGTTTTACTTGTCTTTCACCAATGCACAAAGATCCTAGAGGCTGCTATTATCGGCGCCGATGCACGAGTTGTAGTCGATCTCATCACACTTTACTAGCTTGCGTATCCAAACCTGAGCAAAACAAGATTCGCGTTGAAAATTCTCAGCAAAACTCTTCGCTAAATGCCAATGCTTCAAGCTTCCAACTATCTCAGCCTTCTGTACGATCGACAAATGAATGTGCACCTAACTTTCGTTACTCGCCCACGGCTTTGGTAGAATTATTAGACACTGACGGTACTTGGCATAAAGCCGTAGCTCTTTTTGACTCCGGAAGTGATGTTACTTTAATTAAAAAGGACATTGTAAAGAAACTTCAGTTAGAGCGTCATCCAAAAACTTTTAAGTTTGGTGTAGCTGGTGGCGGCTATCGCTATGAAAAGTCTGCTATCGTGTCGGTTTGGATTCGTCGCTTCGATAAAAGGTCTTGTCGATACAACATTAATGCTTTAGAATTAGAAAAGCCAGCTCACCCGTCTCACTGTTTAAAAAACGAGTTGTTTGAAGACCTTTCTTATCTAAAAGCAATCAAAAAGTATTTGCCTAAAGAAAACAGCGCAGTTGACATATTAATTGGATATGATTATGCGAATTTAATGGCCCCTATGTCCTATCTAAAACATCCTACTGGACCGGACAATTATCCTACCGCTGCAGAAACGTCTTTAGGGTGGTATGTTTTTGGACCTAATCAATCAGAATCCCTTCCTGAGGGATTTGTACAATCGCAACATGTCCGTTTGGTTGAGAATGATTTACTTTGCGTAAAGTCTTGGTATGAAGCGAATTTATCTGGGGTCAAGCCAACTGAAATATGTACTTGTTCTAATAACGATATAAAAGAATCCCAGTTCTTAAAACACGTGAAAAAGACTATTCATCTGACTGAAGATGGACGTGTCGAAGTGTCTATGCCCTGGAAAGAAGGCTTTCCTGTTTGTCTCAAATTTAATAGGCATCAGGCTTTGTCTAATCTAAAATTTCTTGAACGCAGACTCGTGAAATCCAATCTATTTCAAAGCTACAACGAGGAGATGAACCAGATTATCAAAGAATTCGCAGAACCTGTTCCAGAAGAAGAAATTTCTCGGCAAAATGGCTGGTATTTGAATCACTTTCCAGTTCTCAGTCCAGGAAAATCAACATCCTGCAGAATT
Source organism: Trididemnum clinides (assembly GCA_963675345.1). Classification (NCBI taxonomy): domain Eukaryota; kingdom Metazoa; phylum Chordata; class Ascidiacea; order Aplousobranchia; family Didemnidae; genus Trididemnum; species Trididemnum clinides. The sequence goes on along the minus strand of OY776287.1, from coordinate 2,092,515 downwards.
GTATGGAATTCTGCCGCGAAGTACAATGGATTTTCACTCAATGATGGTCTTCACAAAGGACCAGACTTGCTCAACAACCTATTTCATGTCCTGATTGCTTGGCGCAACAACACTATTGCTATTGTTGGAGACATAAGGAAGATGTTCAATCAAATTGAAATGAAGCTCGCCGATAGAATCTATCACAGATTTTTATGGAGAAACGGAAATATCCGTCAACCACCCAATGACTATCAATGGAAACGACTTCCTTTTGGAGACAAACCCGCACCTGATCTTTCCATTAGTGCCCTCCATTATCTAGCTGAAAAACTGTCATCAATGCATCCCATTGGCTCGCAAATTATCAAGCATCACTGTTACATGGATGATATTGTCACTTCGCTCCCCTCTGAAGATGAAGTGATCAAAGTCAAAGAAGGTATCAATGTGATATTGGCTAGGGGAAAATTTTCTGTCAAAGGTTGGCACTCGAATTCATTAAAAGTTGATGAGTTTCCTAACCAACCAATATTATGCGTGTTAGGTCATGATTGGGATAAATATAATGACATATTCAAACCCAAAATTCCCAATTTAAAAATAGCCGACTCTTTTACTAAAAGAACCATCCTTGGGATTATCTCAAAGTTTTGGGATCCTATTGGAATTTTCGCTCCTGTCACCTTACGGTTACGAATATTGCTTCAATCTTTGTGGCTTTTGCGTATATCCTGGGACGACCCTGTAAGCAAAGAAATTGAATCAAGCGTATTGTATATAATCGAAGAAATGCAAGCTCTCAATCAAGTGGAACTACCACGACCTGTAAAACCTGACAATGTAACTGGCAATGCAGAACTCCATGGATTTTGTGACGGAGGAGAGCAAGCATATGGTGCCGCAATTTGGCTGCGGTGGTCTACGTCAGATGGATTTGTTCTTCGATTTGTTGCTGCTAAATCCTTTGTAGCGCCCATCAAACGGAAATCTACACCGAGACTGGAGCTGCTGGGTGCACTCATCCTCGCTCGTATGCTGACTTCTATTAAAACTATCATTGCTGCTTCTAATGTGTATATGTGGACTGATAGCGCTGTTGTTCTTCATTGGTTATCTAAGCCCTCATCGAAATTTAAGGCCTTCGTTTCAACTCGTGTACAAGAAATTCAAGAAAGTTTGTCTGATATCCCTGCATGTTTTAAATACATTGATAGCAAATTAAACCCTGCTGATGCATTAACGAAACCTATTCATGTTTCTAAGCTAGCAAAATGGCATTTAGGGCCTCAGTTTCTTGTATTGCCTCCAAAAGAATGGCCTCTAGGTAAACCCCCTTTGGATAAACTTTCCTCAACGGCACAAGGTGAGGAAAAATGTCCTCCTCCTTTTGTACTGCACTCAGAACAGTTGATCGATTTTACATCACATTTATTAGCACGTATTTCGTCATGGCAAAAATTAGTTCGGGTAGTGGCATGGTTAAAAAGACCTTTAATAAATCGCGAGAATAGAATTTCTATTTTAACATTACGTGAACTAACTAATGCAAAATTGTGTTTGTTTTGGATCGCACAGGATTATTTGAGAGAGCCTGAACAACAACGACTTCGTAAGAGAATGAATCTGAAGGCTCTAAACACTCAACCTGCCCTCCTTCGCATATGTGGACGTTTATCAAACTTTTCGTATAACGATGAAGTAACCAAACCTATTGCCCTGCCTAGCAACAACAAAATTGTGGTATTACACGCAGATTATATGCATCGAAAGCTCGGACATCAAGGTTATCGTGTAATTATTCTTAATTTGCGTGTAGAAGGTATTTACATTCTACGTGGCAAACAACTATTGAAGCAAATTGCTGCCCGATGTATAACTTGTCGAATCAACAGACGCAACTTGATGAAACAGCAGATGAGACAATTGCCCACATTTAGATTTAAAGTAAACCAACCCCCTTTTTACATCAGTTTCTATGGATTTTTTGGCCCCATTAAACTTCGAAAAACAAGAAATGTTGTAATTGATGGATGTGTATTACTGATAACTTGCAACACCACAAGAGTCGTTTACCTTGAAGTAACTGAAACTCAATCTACAAATGATTTTATCTTAGCTTGGCGACGTTTCGTATCTAAACGAGGTACTAACCCTGTTCATGTTTTTAGTGATCAAGGAAAAGCGTTCATTGGCGCTGAAAACCCCATCAGACAATGGATTAGTGGATGGAATAAAACAATCATAGCTGACTTTATGGCCGCTCATCACACTTCGTTTATGTTCGAGTGGAAGTAGAATATTTCACAAGCCAGTCATATGAACGGAGTGGCAGAATCGTTGATAAGGAGCTGCCGCAAAGCCTTTGATGCAGCTTCTAACTACCGCACTCGAGCATACACTCGAAATGAGTGGGAAACTATTGTTGCAGAAGCTAATTATCTTTTGAATTCCAGACCTTTGTTTCCTAAATCTATTGATGATCTAGATGAAGAACCCTTCACTGGAAATACACTGCTTTATCCGCACGGACAACCCTCAATTCCACAACCTCAAATGATCGAGCCATTGGACCTCCGAATATCCTATAAATCCGTTCAATCTTTCGTTAAACAATTTTGGGAAGCGTGGATTCGCCACATGCCACCACATTTACTTTTTCGAAATAAATGGTTCCGGCCACGGAAAAATGTGAAAACAGGAGATTATGTAATAATACTGGAACCCGGGATGAAAGGCCGAGCTGCGCCCCGCGGTTTATGGGAACATGCCATTGTCACTAAGACCTTCCCTGGGATTGACGGACTGGTACGAAAATGCGAATTGCGTCTCTCTGGTCAACGTACGCTAATACGACCTATTCACAAACTTTGCTTAATAGCAACCGCTGAAGAACTGAACTATGATAGTTAGACCTACTGTTTGTTATTGCGTGTAATGTATATTTATTCCGTGTGACGATGTATAGCTTATGGTGTTTTGACTCCACTTCGTCCCCTCTGATTCCGGGTTTTACCCAAAATAGGTTTTGTTATCGCTGCTCAATTTCTTTCCGCGCTTGGCGAGGAGTGATTTGGTTTACTCGTGCCTTTTGTTTAATCTTTTCTTTTTTTGCGTGCTTGCCCGTATCCAAAATGAGTAATTAATCCGATTTGCGTAGTTTGCCTAGCGCATCTCGCACTACAATCTATTTGGATCTCCTTTGTTGCAGTAGCAGTAGTAGTTTGTTCTTTGTTAAGGAAGCTGGGCACCTGTTAGAATTACTTTAGTTTTCGAATAGCATGTAGCTTTAGTTAGAATTTGTTTAATTAACAACATTTTTATTTGATCTAGACTTGTGTAGCCATTACTTATGTTCGTAATCTATTGTGTCTCTGGAATCTATTTCGGCTCGCCACTTTTGTAAGTAATTAGTTTATTAATTCGTTTATGAGCAGATTATTTGTTATTTTATGTTTTAGGGTTACGAGACAATACATCTAAACGTAAACCAAGCGAGTGTTGAAACAGAGGCACGCGGTGTTCCCCCAAATCAAGCGGGCCAATGTGCTTCGGTCCTGAGAAATATGCTTCTGGAGAATGGTTTTCGGCACGTGCTGCTTAATCCTCTGTTGTAGCCTTTGAGACGTACGACCCACGTACCGACTATCGCAGTGGCACAGAAATTGGTAAACAATGTTGCTTTGATGAAAAGCGGGTAGTACATCCTTTTTGGCTGCAGGCAGAAGTTGTCTGGTGGTGTAGACAATGCATGGTTCAACTGCAAAGTAACAGCGTTTGACAGCTGTTTTAATTTGCATTTCGTACCTCAGCAAAACATTGCCCAGCCATGGCAAGTGGAGATAAACTGGGCATTTCTTTGGACCGAATTGCGTTGGTCTGCGAAATTGATTCATTTTCTTGGTCATAACAGTGTTGATTATAGCTTCAGGGTAACCGTTGTTGATAAGAATTGATCGAATGTTGGAAAGTTCATTTTCAAGAATAGATTTCGAACAGATGACTAGAGCTCTGTGGACTAGAGTTGAAATCAAATTGGTCTTCCGCTTCATGGGGCAAAAAGAGTTCCAGCGAGTGTATTGGCCAGTGAAAGTCGGCTTCCTGTAGATAGATGTAACAAATTCGTGATCATTCTTTTCTACCAGGACGTCAAGAAAGGGCAAGTCCGATTGCATTCCTTTTCAAAAGTGAAACGAAGCGATGGATGGAGAGAATTTAGAAGGGATAAAAACTCATTGCATTCGTCTTCGTCGTTAAAAACTATAATAGTATCATCGACGTATCGATAATACATAAGAGGTTTGTTGACTCTTTTGAAAAGCAAAGCTTCGTAATATCCGACAAAACTGTTGGCAAGAGATAGGCCAAGAGGTGAACCCATAGCAACGCCATCAATCTGTCGGTGCATTATATTGTTGAAACTGAATTCAACAGAGGAAGTAGCCGTTTGCATCAGCTCAACAAAAACTGCACGAGGAAAAGGAGGCGGAGTAAGCTCGCCATCACACATAGCATTAGCGCAGATTTCAATAGTTTCTGCGAGTGGAACATTAGTAAAAAGGCTACAGACATCATAGGAGCAAAGAAAGACAGATGGAGGAAAGTTAAAAGTTTTGACTTTGTCAGCAAAAGTAAAGGAATCGGAAATAGAGTAGTTAGAATAAAGTGAAAGAACAGGATCAATAACTGACGTAAGCCATTGCGCTAATTGATGCTGTGCTGAGCCAGTCATTGACAATATAGGACGTAAGGATACATCTTGTTTGTGAATTTTCGGCAAACCATACATTCGGGGTCGTTGTGAACCAGTTGGTCGAATCCTGATGTAAATCTTGAATGGAAGAAGGCCTTCTTTCTTGAGTTGAAGCAACCGTCTTTGAATATGAGCTTCAATCTTCGCAGTGTTGTCAAATTCGGAAGAAGGCCAAGATTTTCAAATTTAGAGTTGTCTTGCAAAATAAAATCCATTTCTGAAATGAAATCACTCTTATTCATTATTACAACCCCAGAACCCTTGTCAGGTTTAGTGACATGGATATTTTTATTGCATCTGAGGGATCGGGTTGCCTGGATGCACTCTTTTAAAATAAGAAAGTCGCCAAAGTCAATCGGATTACCGCAGTAAGCATGGGCGAGGTCGCTCAATCTGGCTTTCAGGGCTGAAAATTGCTCGGAGGAATGAGGGACATGATGAAGCAATTGACCAATGAGCACCTCGAATTCGGCAAAGATCTCTTCTCGTTGAACACTGTGAGGTGGTAAACAAAAATTCAGTCCATGGGAGAGAACAAATTCTTCCGTTGGGGAGAGTTTGTAATTAGAGAGATTGATAATAGTGTCCTTGTTTGGTTTCGCCATGTTGCCAAATCGTTGTTGGAAAAGAAATTTGAGTTTCCGTTCATTCTTGATTGAAAATTCTCGTTCTTTCCGTTCGTCAATGGTGGCTATATATCTGCAGAATCGAATAAAATTGAAGAAAGACAGCAATTGTCTGACTTCTTGCCACAGTGTGCGCAATTTGCCTTTCAAGAATGTTATCAGTGATTTACTCTTTTCAATTTCATCGCACATAAACGCACGTTCTATATTTGGTGTCTGACACACTGATGACTTTTCTATTCGAAACTTTACGAACTTAGGGAGCGTTCGTTGACCAACAGAAGCCTTAAGAAAGGCTGTTTGTGAGATAGCACTTCTAATCTTTCCACGAGTTTTGACCAGCTTGTTGAGGATCTTCAGTTGCTGGTCGCTGTACCGTCTTCGGAAATATTTGAAGAGTTCTTCAACTCTTCAAATATTTCCTCTTCAATACTCTTCAAATATTCAACTCTTCAAATCTTCAACTCTTCAAATATTTCCTCTTCAATACTCTTCAAATATTTTCGAAGACGGTACAGCGACCAGCAACTGAAGATCCTCAACAAGCTGGTCAAAACTCGTGGAAAGATTAGAAGTGCTATCTCACTCTATTTCTGACGGATTCTCTTAAAAAGTGTCAGACGAAAAGCTTTTGTTTGTTTTGTTTTGTTTTAGTTGCCATATTTATCCTCCATTCACGAGAAAGCGAATTGTATCGCTATACTTTGGACGGGAAGTCCGCACTCGCTTGGGAGTTGCCTTTTTCGAGGTTTATTGGCCACCTGTCTTCCACATAAAGGTGGGGCATCCCGTTAAGTGCCTTGCCCAAGGACACAACAAGCGAACTTGCCGGCTTGTTCTCCACAACCTTCCCTAAATGCTGAGCGCCAAGCAGGGAAGCTGCGGATGCCATTTTTTAAAGTCTTTTGGTATGACTCGACAAGGGGAATGAACCCCAGGTCTACCGACTGCGTAGCGGGCGCTCTAACCACTACGCCATCGCGTCGGTACAGCTTCGAGAATGAATACTCTACTTTCTGCAATTTTCAAATTCTGTACCACAAATCAACTTTTCTTATTTTTAATGTTGTTCAGGTAGGAAAATCCCAGTGCACATAGGTACGAAGTTGAAAATTGCAGTAATATTTTGATGGCTTATTTACTTAGAGTTGGTGGGTATTCTCCAGTAACAGAAATCCAAAAGGCGTCCAATGGTAGTTGTGTGTAATTCAATTTGAGAGCACGATCACTGGAAAGACTAACTTATTCTTCCTCTTAACATAACTTAAAATTGTAATAGTTGATGACTGATAAATCTAGGAACGGATTGCGAATCCAATCAAATTCTTCAATGTTGATTAAGAAAAAATATTGTTTAATTTTATTTTCTAAACATGTCAAATGCTCACCAATAATGGGATTCATCTCGGTAACACAACTTTTTTGAACCAAGGGAAATGTATCCAAGTTATCTTCCCTCATTCTTTTCTTTCATATTGCAACTTTTTTCTTAAAGCAACCAATTTGTCGGTTGCTATAAGAATATTTTCATTTCTACCTTGTATATAGCTGTTCAGACTATTAAGATGTCTAAATATTTCACTTAATTACTCTAATTTAGACATCCACAATTCATTTTTATGGTATTTACAAAATCTATCAAGTTTTCCATTTTCAAAAAAAATAAGAAGTTCTTTCTGAAGCCCAATTACTCGAGATAGTATTCTTTTTTGATAACCATCTTACTTCGGTGTAAAGTAGTAAACGACCGTAATGAAAATTCATATCCTTACACAGCAACTCAAAAATTCTTGACTTCAAGGGTCGAGTTTTTATAAAATTTTCCATTTCAATAACTTGATTCGCTGCCTCTTTTAATCCATATTGTTCAATATTTGAAACTAACACATCTTAGTGTAAAAAGCAATGAGTTCGTACGATGTAAAGATTCTGTTTTTCTACTAAAGATGCAAAACCTCTTATACAACCAACCATTGATGGAGCTCCATCGGTAAATATTCCCACACATGAATCCCAGAATAAGCCATATTTTTCGAGGCATATTGTGATTGTATCAAAAATATCTTGACCCTCTGTAGTAGTGGGGTAACAACTGTTTGCAGCATAGAAATTGATTAATTATGGCATCTTCATCGACAACACGTATGAATGCAATTAACTGTGCATGGTTACTGATGTCAGTGGATTCATCAATTAGAAGAATAAACAGATTTTTTTGAAATTTTGATATTACACTTTCCTCAATACTGTCAGACAAGTCAAGAATCCTTCGCTGAATTGTATAGTTTGAAAGAAAGATTTTGCAAATTTCTTTTAAGCTAAATGGAATCTCTTTTAAGCTAAATGGAATTTAATGGCTCCTAGTCCTAGGTATCATCTCTTCGCGGCACACCAGTAATCATTTCGCGGCACAACCACTGTGCCGCACAGTGGTTGGGAACCACTGAGTTACTGGCTTGTTGCAGCAAAAATCTACTTTAGTTCTTGCGTCGTCATGGATGATGATTTTACGAACGTTACGTTTATTTGAATTAGGGGAATACTGCATTCTACTTCGCAAAAATTATGGTGTTTTAAACTTTACCGTGCGATTTCTAAATGCACCGGTGCGGTGCACAAATTCTGATTTCACCCCACCTCATTGACTGCTACGAGCGTAAGTTTAGCATTAGTCCATTTTGTAGGCAGTCCTCTGTAGTGCAGGCGCTGTAAATCAGCCACTAGCATGCAATAGTCATTTTCCAATTAAAGTTTGTCAAGCAGAGAGCCAGAGATAGAGGGAAGCCGCTTTGACAGTTTTGATGTAGAATCACAATAACTTCGTTTATCAATTAGCCTACACGTTTCTGTTATATCTTGGCTACAACCCTAAGGTTAGCTAGTTAATTAACATAATCAAGCCTAGATTTACAACTGCGTGAGGGACTAGACATTTTATAAGATTTACCGGTTTTATAAGAGCAAGTCAAGCTACCGTTATCGATATCAGGTTACCGAGAACTGGTATGACATAAACGTCTATGCAGTTGACAGGGAATACTTGCTTTGTTACGGTAGCCTGCTGGCTCAGCACCAGCAGGGCAATAAACTGATAAACAGAAATCTTGGGTTTATTTGTGATGTCCAGACCAAAGGTCTACGAGACATTAGAATGCTAGCATACAGTTGTGGCAAAGCAGTAGCCAGTGACAAAGTTCAACAGGCCATGCTGGTGAATGAAATTCTGGCAGTCTGGTTCAGTATACGTAGAAATTTTAGGCCAGAACACCAAGTGTTCAGTGCTTGTAATAGGCTATGTCTGATAATACTAGCCTACCACAGTACCAATAGGCCTACCAGTAAAGTGATTAGAAAGTAACAACTGCCAAATTTTTAAATCTAGTCTACCATAAATTTTGGCTATTAATCAAGAAAAACTTGCTGTATCCTTTGATTGTGGATTTTTAGAATGTATGGCTATTATTTACAGTAATTCTGTTGAATGTAAGGCTTTATTTACTTTTACATGGCTTTAAATATCAACCCTGTTTCAAAATTAAGGGAGAGTGGGGCACCGTGAGCCTAGGGGTACCTTGAGTCAGAGCTCTCCTGCCTGAGCTTTGTGGTTTAACTTTTATTCAAAACATAAAGATATAAATGTTGCTCTATTGACTAAGAAGTAGGATACAAATTATCACTGCATTGTTTTTTAATTTAGTTGGAGTTTCAGCAGACATTGTACGAGGGTCAGTCAATAAGTAATGAGACTTTCTCAATAACTCAAGTTTGCAATGACTGGTAATCAAAAAATGCTTTTTTATTTTTCAACATAGTGTCCCTCCTTTGCAACACACTTGTTCCATCTTGATATTAGATTGTCTATTCCTTTGGCATAGAATTCCGTGGACTGGGTCCTTAGCCAGTTGCTCACAGCAGCCCAGCACCCTCACAGAACCCAGCTGTCGCTGGGTTCCCAAGATGTTAACGGATGATCACAAAATGCAACGCCTGATGGCTTCTAGAGCATCACTACGCAGATACAGAAAGGAGGGAGATGCATTTCTGTCGAGAATAGTGACAACTGATGAGACCTGGGTTTTTCATTATGAACCTGAATCGAAACGACGATCAATGGAGTGGAAGCATGTTTCTTCCCCAGTGAAGAAAAAATTCAAATCTCAAAAAAGTTTAAGGAAAGTCATGCTCACTGTGTTCTGGGACAGAAATGGGCCGATCACTATCAGTTTCTTGGAAAGGGGCAATACTGTGAACTCAGAGAACTACTGTGAGCTGCTAACTCAAGTGAAAAAAGACATTAAGAACAAACGGAGGGGACTTCAATCAAGAGGTGTGATTCTTCTTCAGGATAATGCAAGGCCCCACACAGCAGCAAGAACCCTAGCCAAAATTGAAGATTTAGGCTGGAAACTTCTAACACACCCACCCTACAGCCCAGACCTTGCACCATCTGATTTTCACCTCTTCGGCCCACTCAAAAGAGAGTATGAAAGGAATTCACTTCCAGACTGACGAAGAAGTGAAGGCTGCTGTGAGCAACTGGCTAAGGACCCAGTCCACGGAATTCTATGCCAAAGGAATAGACAATCTAATATCAAGATGGAACAAGTGTGTTGCAAAGGAGGGAGACTATGTTGAAAAATAAAAAAGCATTTTTTGATTACCAGTCATTGCAAACTTGAGTTATTGAGAAAGTCTCATTACTTATTGACTGACCCTCGTAATTTTTACACACTAAAGTAACTTTTTTGGGTAGAATGCTTTTTCTGCTTGTACGTTGATAACTGGCAGCAGCCGTCTGTGATATGGTACAAGCAAGAAGGCTTGTGTGCGCTACAGCACTAGTGTATAAAAGATATCAGTTAGCCAAGAGTTTCTAGGTTACATGATGGGTGAGAAGTAATTATGTTCACTTGGGGTACCTTGATCCAGCTGTTGTGGGGAAGCTTGAGGCCGGTTCGTAGTGCCACACACTTATAAACTAAAAGACAGTGTGGCATCCTTGTTAAATCATAGACAGATTTAATTTCAGCATTTTAATTTTCTAATGCGAAACACTGTTTTGCGCTCTTTTGCTGGTAAATGAGGAAGAAACTTGTTGAAGAAAGAGCAGCTTAGCTCCGAGGTTGTTTTATGCAGAGTGACTTGAATTAAAAAGTTTTTGCAAGCGTTGTGTTTTAGACATAATCGTGGAGACTGTACAGTAAATGAGATGACCTATTCATTGTTTGGCGGAATGCAAAATTCACCAGGACCCAGTACAGCAGGCAAAGCTACTTTTATTCGGAAGTTCTTTGCATGGATTTACTACATTAAAACTTAATAAATAGCCGAAAAAAGATGTATGTGGCATATAAATCTTTGTAATCTAATCAATGACTTCATTTTTCTCTTTCCAGACATAACGGTGCGAAATGATAAGCGTAGGTCTGGTAAAGGTGTTTTCGATTTTGGCATTATGCAGAGAGCTGTTCATGAAGTGGTTCAGAATGGTGGCAAAATTCGAACCGTTGCTCGTGGCATGCAAGTGGATAGAATGACCCTTACACGATATGTAAAAAAATTTAGAGATGGTCAAATCAGCAAACAGGACATCCTGGTTCCAAAACTAAACACAAAACAGGTTAGCATGTTTTCTTTCCTAATTTTTCATACAAAAGGGTGGGCCTATGTGGTACGCTATTAGCTGATATTGTTGTTAGCTTACCCTTTGTGTTTATGCTGTTTGAGATGGAAAAATAGTGACTAAAAGAGAGGAAAAATGAAAACTGACTTTAGCTCTTTCTTTAATTCTAGTCTCTATCTCACTCAGTTAAACTCTCTGCCTGAACTTAGGATGGAAAAATGATATGGCCACTTTTGTAGACAGAGCATGTCAGCTTTTAGTAAATGAGTCCCAAAATCGATGCAACTCTGATATGACTTACAAAGGTGTGCAGAAAATTAAAGGTGTTATTCTCAGTCATTATTGGTAAACACGATAATTTTTTATTTACAGATTTTCGCAGAAAATGAAGAAAAATCCCTAGAAGAATATATTCTGATGTGTTTGAAGATGTACCATGGTCTGAATTACCAACAAGTCCAGAAACTTACTTTTGAATTTGCTGAAAAACGATGTATCTTATTTCCTTAGTCTTGGAAAAAAAACAAGATTGCGGGAAGAGACTGGATGTATGGATTTATGCAACGCCATCAAAACATTAGTTTGAGGAGTCCAGAGGCTACTAGCGTTGCTAGGGTATGTGGCTTCAACAGGAAGGTAGGGTGTGAATTTTATGATATTTGGAGAAACATCGTTTGTGAAAAAAGTTTGAGGCTCATTCCGTATTTAATTACGATGAGACAGGTTGCACCACTGTTTAGAATGTGCCAAGGTTCTTGCTCCAAAGGGCATGAAGCAAGTTGGACAGACAATGGCGACAGAACGAGGAACACTCGTAACAGCTGGATGTTGCATAAGTGCTTCTGGTCGTTCGCTTCCTCCCGCATTGGTGTTTCCACGTGTCAACTACAAGAACCATTTTATATGAGGAGCCCCAGCAGGGACGCTTGGCCTGGCCAACCGAAGTGGTTGGATGACTACGGAACTTTTTCTGAAAATCTTGACACACATCATCAAGCACATAGGTTATACAAAAGAAAAGCCAGCTGTATTATTGATGGACAATCACGGAAGTCATTTAAGTCTGGAAGTTGTGGAAATGGCTCAGGTCAACAAATTATCCATTTATATTTTGCTTTTGTCACCAGGCATCCTTTAACTTCTCAATATAGCTCTTCTGGTGTAATCGAAGGTTTAAATGATCTTTATTTAGATTTAAAATCTACATAAAATTCACAAAAACTCAACGTTTCGAAAAACTAAAATCAGTTTTTCTTCGTCAGGAGTGACTAAAGTTTAAACACAGACAACGGTTACATAGTAATCAACAGGACGATAAGGAGAAAAAATAAAAATTATGGCAATAAACAAGTGCAGCAGCGACAACTGGCGGTCAAAAATTTATAAATTTGTACAATCCGGGATAAAAGCTGTTAATTTTATCGTTAAAAGAAAAATCAGTTTTGTGTATGTAAAATGATTCTAAAAAACGTCTTTTCTTATAGTCACTTTCAGTAGCTAAAATTTCAGAGCTTTCCCAATCAATCCGGTGTCCATTTAAGCAAACGTGTTTCACTAGAGCAGATTTCTTTTTTAATTCCTCATTTGTTAGTTTGGCAATTATATCAGGTTTGACGTCCCTTTGATGTTCTTTGCGTCGTGTTTTAAATGATCGACCAGTCTCACCAATATATACACCTGTACAATCTAAACATGGAATTTTATATACAACACCGCGTTGATCAAATTTGTTGATTTTATCTTTTAAACTTGGCAGCATGTTTCCCACGGTGCGTAATGGTTTTTGTTGCCACTTTGATTTGATGGTTTTTCAAAAGACGTTTCAATCTTTCAGTTATTCCTGGTATAAATGGCAAAATAACCAATCCAATATGTCTTTCTTCTTGTTGTAATTTAACTTGAGCTTGAGTCTTTCTTTTTTTCAGTGCTTTTTCTCGGTGCTTTTTCAGTGCATTTGAATAGCGTGGACCCGAACATAAATTTTACAATGGAACTAGAGCAAGATGACAATTTAGCATTTTTAGATGTCCTAGTCATGCGAACGCAGGATGGAAAGTTGGCCACTAAAGTACACCGAAAACCAACCCACACCAATCGATACTTAAATTACCATTCAGCTCACTCCAATGAACAAAAACAAGGTGTTGTGATAATTTATACAACCGAGCTCAATCGCTCACGACCAAATCAACAGACTGAAAAAAGAAAAAAGTTTTCTGTCTCATATGCTCGCTGAAAATGATTATCCTAATTCAGGGGTGGGCAACTTCTCTAGTCGGCGGGCCAGATGTGGAAAAATGAAGTCTTTGGTGGGCCGGATTATTGCATAAATAGTATTCAATATCTTAATTACATATTTGTTCACTAATGCAAGAAATAAAATAATAAATCGTGTTTAATGTAAAGTTTAAACTTTACAAAGAATAGAGACCAAAAAGTACCTAATGAATTTATCATTTTATCATAATGTACTAATTGTACTTCAATAGCTACTGAAGTCAATGAGAGATTTGTGGTCGATCAAAGTTGTCAACAAGTTGTTTCAACTCTGGCTGCATGTTTGATGTAGATATTCTTAGTAAAGACTGCAGGTGAACATCAGTTAGATTGGAACGTAGCTTGATCTTATTAACGTTCATGGTCGAAAATGTTTGTTTACAAATGTATGTGGACCCAAACAGAACGAGTAGTTTCATAGCCATCTTTCTCAGGTTGGCAAACTTGATGCATTCAGTAATGCATAGAATTTGTCAATGCTTTCAGATTAGAATTTCTCTTTCAGGGTAGAGTCACACTGCAGATCAATCACTACCAGCTTGTACAGCATCCGGCGCTTTTTCAAAGTCAGTTGTAAACGATGATGACACAATATTAAATTCAGCAGCAAGTTTTTGAAAGTCCGCGAAACGACGACCAAATTCATTAACTTCTCAATATAGCTCTTCTGGTGTAATCGAAAGTTTAAATGATCTTTATTTAGATTTAAAATCTACATAAAATTCACAAAAACTCAACGTTTCGAAAAACTAAAATCAGTTTTTCTTCGTCAGGAGTGACTAAAGTTTAAACACAGACAACGGTTACATAGTAATCAACAGGACGATAAGGAGAAAAATAAAAATTATGGCAATAAACAAGTGCAGCAGCGACAACTGGCGGTCAAAAATTTATAAATTTGTACAATCCGGGATAAAAGCTGTTAATTTTATCGTTAAAAGAAAAATCAGTTTTGTGTATGTAAAATGATTCTAAAAAACGTCTTTTCTTATAGTCACTTTCAGTAGCTAAAATTTCAGAGCTTTCCCAATCAATCCGGTGTCCATTTAAGCAAACGTGTTTCACTAGAGCAGATTTCTTTTTTAATTCCTCATTTGTTAGTTGGGCAATTATATCAGGTTTGACGTCCCTTTGATGTTCTTTGCGTCGTGTTTTAAATGATCGACCAGTCTCACCAAAGTCTCACCAAGGTCGATCATTTAAAACACGACGCAAAGAACATCAAAGGGACGTCAAACCTGATATAATTGCCAAACTAACAAATGAGGAATTAAAAAAGAAATCTGCTCTAGTGAAACACGTTTGCTTAAATGGACACCGGATTGATTGGGAAAGCTCTGAAATTTTAGCTACTGAAAGTGACTATAAGAAAAGACGTTTTTTAGAATCATTTTACATACACAAAACTGATTTTTCTTTTAACGATAAAATTAACAGCTTTTATCCCGGATTGTACAAATTTATAAATTTTTGACCGCCAGTTGTCGCTGCTGCACTTGTTTATTGCCATAATTTTTATTTTTTCTCCTTATCGTCCTGTTGATTACTATGTAACCGTTGTCTGTGTTTAAACTTTAGTCACTCCTGACGAAGAAAAACTGATTTTAGTTTTTCGAAACGTTGAGTTTTTGTGAATTTTATGTAGATTTTAAATCTAAATAAAGATCATTTAAACTTTCGATTACACCAGAAGAGCTATATTGAGAAGTTAAATTATCCATTGTCACCTTTCCACCTCACTGTTCAGGTCAACAAATTATCTTACTATAAAAATGCTGTTGGTGAGTGGAATTTGAGTAATCCTGGCAAGAGAATTTCCATTTATGATATCCCTGCATGTTTTGCAAGAGCATTCAACAAAACTTGCACTCATGAAAGTATCACGTCTGGTTTCCGGAAGAGCGGAATTTTTCCATTAAATTCAGATACGTTTACTGACGCAGATTTCCTTGCAGCCACTTTCTTCCAACAAGAACCAGAAAAAATGCAAACCAATGTACCAACCACTGAACCATCTGTTTCTACCTCTGCAAAGATTATAACAGAAAGCCAAGCAACCACATCTGCCATCAGAGATGTTAATGAAAGCTTTTTTGACCTTACTGAAATAAGACCACTTCCAAAGAAGAAACAAAATAAAATAAAAGAGAGAAAGAGGAAACAAGGCTATGCAAAAGTTCTTACAAGCACGCCAGAGAAAAATAAACTAATTAAAAGCCATCAAAAGAAGAGTAACAAAAAAGCCAAAGGAAAGATAACAAAGAAAAGGAAAGCAACCAATGGAGATGATTCTATTTCTAAACTGGATTCTGATTCTGACAACTATGAGGAGGAGTTTGAAGAGGATTTTGGACTGCAAAATCCAAACAAAGAACTAGAAGTTGGTGATTACGTAATTGTAAAACTGATGCCAATAAACAGTACGAAAGCCCGCCATTATGTTGCCAACATTGTTGAAAAGAATGAAGATGGGAATTATGAAGTACAGTTTTTTAGACAGTCATCCAAAGTACCCGGAAAGTTTGTGAAACCAATTGAGGAGGACACTAGTACAGTGCAGAGAAAAGATATTGTTTTCTGTCTTACTCCTCTATCGTCAGTAGGTGGCACAAAACGGATCCAATCGATGCTCAGGTTTCCCGTCAATATTGACAAATTCTCGTGTGAATAAAAATGTTAACAAATACAATTAGAAGAAAACCGCTAATATGCGTGAAATTGAGTTGTTGGTCTGTGGTTATTGTTAGAGTCGAGCATTGTGGCCCATCATGATATATTAGATGATCCGTAAGCATTTCATTTTAATAGTGCCAGTACTTTATCAAGCTTTCTGAGAAGTTGTTTGCTTTTCCCTGATGTGCAACAGTAATTAAAATTTTATTGAAATATGTGTGTTAATGTACTGGCTTAAGGTACCCCAAGCCTGGCTCAAGGTACCCCAAGATAGGAGTACCTTGAGCCATTTGAGAACACATTTTTAAAATGATATTAAACTGGTTTAGAGTAATAACCCATTATTAAAAATTTACCAAAATAGACACAACATATCATAATATGTTCTAAGAGTAAAAGTGCTTCAATCGAGCAACACATAAATTGTCTACGGTACAAAAAGTGAAAAGTGGCTCATGGTGTCCCACTCTCCCCTACTTAAAGAAAAGTTTTTTCGGAAAGTGTGTCAGCCAACATAAGTGATGATTGGAAACATTTTTCCCTTCTTCATTTTTCTAATGATTATTTTACTGCTCTAGGACAATGTGCTGGTTTTGTGTTATGTTGCTTTTGCAAAAATGCATTAAAACATAATAGAACAACAAGTGGCACAACTCACTTGCGAGACCATGTGGCCCATTGCTTGAAAAATCCAAGCAATCAACTTGATTCTCGTCAGACCACGTCAAGACCTATTGATGCTTTTTTTAAGACACCCAAACAATTGTCTCAATCTGATCAAAAGAAGTTACTTGATGCATTGATAGTATATATTGCACGAGACATTAGGCCTTTTAATGTTATAGAAGATCCTGGATTCAGAAATATGGCTGCCTGCTTTGTTTCGCTTGGTACAAAATGTGGACGTTTTGATATAAATAAAGCCCTGCCATCCCAGCACACTGTTAAATAAAATGCTTTTAAAGGCTGATGAAAAACTAAAGAAGGTTCTCAATCATTTGCAATTAGCTATAAAAAGAAATGGATATGTGGACTGATTGTGGTGGTCGGTCATACTTATCTTTAATCTTTCATTTTATTGAAAATAGTTTCTTGTATCACTGTGTGCTAGCAATTGACCAATATAAATGTAAGTGACACAAAAAGTACAAAAAACATTGGGAAAGCAATTGACAAGTTTTTTCATGAAAGAGGGGTTGCATTACACGCATTAACTAAGCATAGTGTATTTGTTTCTGACGACAGAAGTAGAATGATTCTTGCATTGAATGATTTTAAGCGAATTCCTTGTGCATGCCATATGCTAGCAACTGTGTTGTCAAACACATTGCAAATCAAATTCTTGATTTGATTGTCTTGCTTTCCTTTAGATGTTGGTGATCCTTCCCTTCAGTTAGTAACTGAAATCAAGTGTAACGTTTCTGCTGTTAAATCCATTACCACATATCTCAAACAGTCTGGTTTCAATAAAAAGCTTAAAGCAAATTACTCATTAAAACATGATTTTGTTCATCTAAAATCTTATGATGAAAACAAAGATGATGTTGAAATGATTTTAAATTTGAATTGTTGGCCATTTGTTGTTAAATATAGATATGCTTGTAATATCAAACTTGATAAGGTTTTCGGAATCTTATGAAGAAGCTACAAAAGCTTTAGAAGGTGATCAGTGGCCAAAATTGCAAAAATTGTGTATCTTTGCTTTTCTAAATTGAAACAAAACCTGGAAAAAATGTCAACAGATTCTAATGTGCTATCATTTCTCAAAAAAGAGGCTTGCAATGTTTGGGAGAAAAGTTTAAAATTTCAGATTTTCGTTTGTTGGCTCTGTTTTTTAATCCAAAGTTTAAGTCTTTTAAGAACCCCAGATCTGACCAATGACGACAAAAAAAGAATTCATGATTTGGCAAGATTGCTAAGGTCAGATATTGTTTTGCCCCCATCTGTTATTTATATTGACAGAGAACATTCTTACGGACAACCAAGCAAAAGATCCAAAACAGCTGCGCTGGAGGATAAATTTTTTGATTGGCAATGTGATGACAATGAAATTGGAGAAAAAAGATGAAATTAGCAAGTATTTTTCTACTGTGTTTTCAAACCAAAATGTGGTGATTGTTTCACAGAAAATGAGTTTGACATTTTACAGTTTTGGAATAATGCCACCATCGAGTTGCAATTTCTTGTGCTAGGTTGCATGGCTCTAGAACTCTTTAAGTTTTCCAGCTTCAAGTGCAACGAATGAAAGAGCTTTTAGCACGAGAGGCAACATATTGGAAACAAGGCGTGGAAGCCTGTCTGCTTCTGCAGTCAGTAGCTTGATGGTATTGAATAGTTCCAGCCAAAATACTATGAAAAACTTTAAAAGTAATTTGGAACCCACTTTTTCTTTTAGCTTCTTTACCATTGGTATAGTGCAAACTTGAATACATTTTTCGGCTATTTTTTATGATGTAGGCTGCAATTAGTATATTGTACAGAATGACTTATCCAAGATGCTAACATGTTGCAGTAAATAAGTTTTTTTCATTTAAACTTAGTGATTCCAGTAAGGAATATCGAACAGGTGTTGAGCTACAGCAAAATGAATTAAAATTGATATTACACTAGGCAGCTAAGAGAAAAGAGTCCTGCTTGTACTTTTAATATTTTTACAAAATTTTGAATTTTCAAAAAAAGGGTAATAACAATTGCAAGCTTATAATCTTTAAAAGCTGTGTGTAGCAATATTTCACAGACAGTACTGTGTTTCTAAAAAAGCAGCTTTGCAGTGTTAGATAGTACAGTAACATGCTGTTTAAGTTACCATACTAAAATTTTGTTATATTTAATTAAATGTAACTTGTGTCATACAAAGCAGTTGCTTGTGTCATACAGAGCAGTTGATTCATTTATATCAGATATGTCGGAGCTTTTTGCGATTTTCAGTTTTAGTGTAGATTAATGTTGTTACAGTTTATTCTTTGCTAGAAGCAGGGAAAAAGTGTGTTGCTGTTGCCTGTTCTTAGTGAACTATATATTTTTACAAAAATTATTTTACAAATGTTTCAACCTCATAAGTAACACTAATTTCTGTAGTGATTGTGAATTAATGACATTTTTCAAGACTTACTGTAAATTCGATTGGCAATGCTACAAAGCCAGTAATGTTTTCAAAAAAACTGCCTTAGTATTACATTGGAGCGACCAATCATTTTTATGGTGCTTCAGTATTTTATTGCATTGGCTCATCATTTTTGGTTATTTTAAGTGATGTGCGTTGTATTGTATGGCTTAGTTGTTCATGTGATTGAGCATTTTGGATTTTTGGCAGAGCAGTGATCTATTATTACTTTGTTGGTAACTGACAAAAGCAAATGCTGCACCATGATCTTGCAACAATATTTTTGCAAAGATATGGAAATTTTTATTGGTAGAAAAAAACTAAATCCAATTGACGATCTTTCTAAAATCTAAAAGGTATATTGATAGTGTTAAGCAATATTTTAGAGTTTTCAGTTTTTAGTATTGAACAGTGATCTATTGTTACCAAACACCATTATTGCTTTGC
This sequence comes from Trididemnum clinides, assembly GCA_963675345.1. NCBI lineage: Eukaryota > Metazoa > Chordata > Ascidiacea > Aplousobranchia > Didemnidae > Trididemnum > Trididemnum clinides. The sequence continues at coordinate 2,073,034 of OY776287.1, read as the reverse complement.
TCTAAGCCAATTATATTTTCACTGCTTTACACTTTTAAAATAGTCTTGTGGTGAATGATTTGGCCGAAACATGTTTCATTTTGTTGTTTTTCAGATTTGATTGTAAAATAATTCTACCTTAGTTAACCTTTTCTTTCCCGAATTATGATTTAGGTACAGGACATTCCAAAATGCATGTTTTAATTAGTTTTAGACTCTATGAAAAAAAAAATTTTTGATTTAGTTTTGCGTTGGCCGATTCGAGGGGTGTTGCCATTTGGCAATATTGGGAAGATGAGGTAGCATATATTCACAAGTAAAGAAGCTAAATTTATATTGGATTTAAGGTGTAATTCCTTGTTGCAATGCTTCTTGTTGCCAAGATAAAATAAACCTCCCTAAAGCATAGACTGAAAATTAATCAATAACCTCTTACAAGCTAATAACTTTCATCACAACATGTATTTTGTGAAACAAACGACATTATTTTACATGAAATTTCACAAAGCAGTCACTCTGATTGTTGAGGCAGAGTCCAACACCACATTTTGAACATGCTATTCGTGTGTTGCCAACAGAACATAACCGACATCTTATCTTTTTGTCATGGTGAATAGGCCAATGCGCATGCTGGTCATATCTTACATCAGCAGTAGGCAAAGCTGTGGCCGCATTGCGATTGGCCACTGGTTGAAGATTCTCATCATTGCTCGCAGCTAATGGGCGACCTCGTTTTTTACAGGTGTTTTTTTGCATGAAGTAAAGCAGAAGCAACACTGTATCGAAATTCCCACAAAGGAATATATTTTGCATTGTTGTATTGTTTCATGTGCCTGCGGTAAAGTAGCCATTAATTTACAACCGCCAAATTAATGCAGTAGTAAACAATTCGCATGTACCATTTGTTGTTTCTGATGTTTGTTCGATAAAATTCGATCATCATGTCACATAAATCAACACCATCCATGTAACGATTGTACTCTTTTACAATGCTTGGTCGATCAATTTCCACTCTTTGCTTTGAGGCCACACTCCAACGATTAAATTTGTCTCTTGGCTCAACACCAGAATACGATGAAATAAGTTGAACTGGCCTGTTGTCATACCATTTCACTATAATCACTCCATGCTCCTGGTCAACTTTGAAGTCACAAGCTCCTCTGCCTTTGTTTTTTAGCTCTTGGTCTATTAGCAGTGTACAACCTTTCAAACGATTGGGACGAATAATGCCAACCGTCCATATCTTTTTTTGCTTTAGACATTCAACCAAACCAACTAAAGAGAACAAATTGTCAAAAAATTCTTCGAAATTACTTGCAGCGTTAAAATTTTGTATCAAGCGCAGTACTACATTGCCTGAAACACCTAACTCACCAGGCCACTGCATAGACTTTCTGGTGTCAACTTCAAAGTCATATATGATGCCTGAAGTACCTGCTTGTGCAAATACTTTGAAACCCCACTTATAAGGCTTTTTTTTCATATACTGTTTCCTTGAACTTCTACCTTTGAAAGGTATCATTTGCTCATCAATTGCATGCATTTCTTTGGGTTCAATGGACTGCATGGCAGAGCGAAAACGATCCAACAAGGTTGAAATTTTAAAAAGTGGATTATACTGTGGGTGTTCTCGGGGCTTCATGTTGGTATTGTCATTGAAATGTATGTAGCGTAACAACAACTCAAATCGATTTCGAGACATCACATCAGCAATCATATTAAACCGACAAAAATTAGTCCAGTACGATCTATAAGATATGCATGAAAATACTCCTGTAAGCAAAAGTGTGCCAATAAACTGTTCAATTTCACCGAATGATGTGCTAAGCACTTTTCCATCTTTCTGCGTAGCATACACGTTTGATTGGTAAGCAATATATTCCGTACATTTTTTCGAAAAAAAACGCCTAAAATACTGCAGAGGTGTTGGAATTTCATGAAGAGGATCTGAAAAAGATCCTGTAAAAGCAATATCATCAGTAATGAGAAGATCTCTTTTGTGCCATGTATAGCTGGAACTGGGAGTTATTGGGTCATTGTGCTGCCCTGGTGTTGTTCTATTTGCTGGAGCACTTAAAACATTCAGTTGATGATGTAGCAGCTGGGCCATCTAGTTGATCATTTGTAGCTGCTGGACCTTTCATTTGATCAATAGATGATGTAGTAGCTACACCATCCATGGGATCACATCTTTCCATTTCTATTTCAAGTAGGCATGAGTCGCATTCTCATCTGGAACGTAATTTGGATCTAACTCTTTTTATTTCTCAGGATCTTCTTCAAAATCAGAAATATTGCCATCTGGCAATAAAACCATAATCACCGCCTCATTAAGATCATGTTGCTGATAATCATCCATTTATACACAATACTTGCAACCAATAAAAGCACACAAAATAACAAGTGGTAATATATCTTTTAGAGTGATTTAGTCGCGCTCGAAACCTGCAGCAGCAAAACTTTCAAAGCACTCACTAAGATTGCTATGCATTCACAAAATTAGCCTACTTTCCCATTGTTTCCAAATGGCAACGTGCATTTTCAAAAAATTCTGCACACTCTCATTGTCTTCAGAAAAACTTGAATTTTTCTGTGCTGTTACCTTGGGGTCATACCTTTGACGTATAAATCAGAACCAACTTTTCTTGCAGTAGCAATAAACTTTCACTTCATTTGCTAACGCATCACTTCAAGCTGTTATTTAGTTGCGGTTGAGCGGGTGTTTTTGAACTACTGCACGTCACAAGTGTGATCAGTGAACCGAAACTAAATAGTAAAGGGACTTGATTCACTTCATACCATATTTTCTCATAGAAAGGTTGCACGCACGTGATCAAACTTCATCAAAATGCGCTTTCGAAAAAACTGGCTGACCATTTTGAGTGATTTTGCATTGAATTGAATAGAAGTGATATCGTTTTATGCAAAGCAAATCGATAAACGTGACAGTTATTAAATGAACCTTAAATATGTTATTTTACCGATGTTAAGGAATGAATCTAAGGTCAAAGTAAGATAAGAGGTGCTAAGGTTTGCTTGTTATTGCTAATAGATAGGCTAATTTTATTGGCTAAACATGCAGGCTTATTTGTAGCCAGCTTATGTGCGGGTTTCATATTCGATTAATCAGCGTGTTTGGGAATGCTGAGTTTAAGTTAATTGTAATGTGTAACTTGTACAGTATATTTAGTTGCATAAGCATACTAAAAAGTTGAAAACTTAAGTTATCCTGTAGCCTTAATGACAGGGCAGACTTCTGTACCGTTTGTCATATGCTGGATTAGTTATTGTTGGATAAAATCAGTAAGTTTTTGAAATTTTTTGTCAATAGTGATTGCAGGCCAGTTATATTGATATGTCAGATGTAGTTTTGTGGCCTTAACTACTCCTTAAACAAATTTTGGGCTATTATCTAGCCTGCTGGACCAAGGGTAATTTAAAAACTTACCGTACCGATTTATTCATTCCTGCGTATGAGCTCATGCTCTGTTAGCATGTCTTTCGTCACGTCGGGTCACTACGACGAGTAGACTGCTTGGCCCCACCACCTGTTTGTCACATAAAGATGGAGGCATACCGTTAAGTTCCTTGCTCATGGACACAACAAGCAAGCTTGATGGCAAGCTTACGGTACCGATAGTAATGATCAAATAATGGTTGTTTTTGTTAATGTACCGACTAGTATCAAATTGGTATCGAGTTATTTTTAAGTGAGGAGCAAATGGTATTTAGATGGCACTTTTCTTAGGGTAATTTTTTAAAAAATTAGCACACTGTACTAAGCTTATACTAGCCAACTAAAAGATCTAACCTCAACCAAATTGCTTTTGGTCAAATTTATTTGTTTCCGAGAATTCAACTAGCAATAATTCATTCCAAATTTTAATTAATTTCTTATTAGTCTTCAAAATAACCCCAAAAGTTGGTATTCGCCCTATACCTCTCCAGCATAAATTACATCGTTTGGTCAGCCACTTTTTTGGCGCGAAATGTGTGACGTCATATGCAACCTTCCTATTGGAACCTTCTGGCAACAGTTTTGTCATGAAAACGAGGTTTGATTTTATTGTTGCCAAATGGCTACTATGGGAAAGAAATGGTTGACTACTAGGTAAGAATAATATTAGGTCAAAGTTGCAATATTGAACTTCTCCTGTAGCCTTAATTGATTCTATAAATTGAATCTAGTTGAAGAGAGCAAACAAAGCTTATTAAGTTGAAGTAAGCAAGCTTAATAGAATGAAACATTTTGAGTACAGGTGAGCAAACTAGTTCAGCAATTTTTTTACAAGTTTGGCAAATAAATTAGAAAATCATATTGTTCATAGTCAAAACCAGAAAATGTGTGTTGTATACTGTGACTTTCTAGAAGTTGCGAAATACTTAACCGGCCAATTGTCATAAACAGGAGTCGGAGTTTAATGTTTCCACTACAACAGGAGCAGGAGTAGAAGTCAGATTTTTTTGAGCAGGAATGAATTCAAAGTCAAAAAATTTAGACTCCGATCACCTCTGGTGTGCGGTCACCTCTATTAGTCAGTTCAGCGCTAAAGTTCGTACAACTAACGCCATGAATGAAAAAACTCTGCTCAGCACTATGCCTTGTGCAATGCAGTTAAGGATAAACAAAGTTGCTACAAAATTGAAGTAATAATTCTAGCCTGAATAACTTAGTTTTTGTGCATAAAAATTTTCTTTGGGTGGCTTTGTAGTGTGTCGCGCCTCATACTTCATCAAGCTGCCATGCTAAATTTTTTTTGGTTTGTTTTTCATTTTTTTACCTTTAGTCTGCCTTTGGTTTTGTTTGGCTTGCTTATATTGCAAATGGAGTAATTGCTCATGCTGGCTTATTATTAGCGGAAGGCCCCCAACTTAGGAGATAAGTGAATTACAGGAGCGTGAAGTTTAAAAATTATTTTGAATCACCCGTAGCGGTCATATAGATGGGAAGAGTCAAGTGCGGCAGAATTGATCGAGAGATTTTCTTTGTATCGAGTATTATTTTGTGTACCTAAAATCTCACACATAGCTATACTTTCCTTTTTTAATTTAAGACAAGATATAATGATATATATTTCTTTTTCTTGACATAGTAGCTCGTTGATTGGCTTGTGTATTCGCTGCCATTTTTTGTCTGTCGCTTGGTAACATTGGTCACGTGGCCTTATGTTTATAGTAACGGAATATGTGATTTTGTTATCGACCATGCGGTAGGAAATTTTCTGGTCTCTTCTCTCGCTGGACGTCTTGACGTCAGTGATTTTTTTGTTCTGCAATCATTGCATGGTTAGCATGTCTGATTTTGCGGATTGAGCATTGCAAGAAGAATTAATGTTGTGCTTCCTTGGATTCTTAACTGCGTTAGCGCCTATTCTAGGGTCTTAGTCAGCACGTGAGGGCGTAGTTACCCTTTGTAACCTACAGCCGTGTGAGCTGGAACAGCATGTTGTTGCCATTTATCCAAAGCTACTTCGTTAACTTTTTTAATTTAATCTTTGCGATTTAGAGTTGTAAGAAATGGTTCACTATCAACCTGGTGACTTCTGTAAATCACTTCACCATTTGAAATGTTAAGTCCAAAGTGCAATGCACTCTGTGTAGCGCATGTCTTTCTTTCAGCTGGCGATACATCACACATTAGTAAAAAGGTTTCACTCACGTGATCAAACGTCATCAAAATGCGATTTCGAAAAAAGTGGCTGACCACTTTTGTTGTTTTTGCATTGAATTGAATGGAAGTGATACCATTTTTTGCAAATTAAATGGATAAACTAGACAGTTGTAAATGAACGTTAAATATGTTGTTTTACTGATTTTATGGAATGAATCTAAGGTCAAAGTAATGATCAGATAATGGTTGTGGTTGTTTTTGCTAATGTACCTACGAGTATCTAATTGGCATAGAGGTATTTTTAACTAAGGAGCAAATGGTGTTTAGATGGCACTTCTTTCAGAATCGATTTTTTGGCAAATTGGCACACAGTGCAAAACTCAAACAGTCAACTGAAAGGCCTAATCTCTACCGAATCGCTTTTAATTAAATCTATTTGTTTCCGAGTAGCAAACTAGCAATAATTCGTTCCAATTTTTAATTGATTTCTCATTAATTTCCAAAATCACCCCAAAAGTTGGTGCTCGCTCCAAACCTTTTCAGCATAAATTACAACTTTTGGTGAGCCACTTTTTTTCTCGCCAAATGTGTGACGTCATATGCAATCTCCTGTTGTTTCTCGAACAGCCCGTGTTGTCCAAACAGGCACGAATAAAAATGTACAGCAGTTTATAACTGCTTAGTCAGTGTCATGACGTCATGGTATACATAATGAGGGGCGAAGCCATAGCGTTTGCTACAGTCCTCCACCACCCTGAAAAATATCTAAGCAACTCAGCAATACACAAAGCAGATACTTACAGCACACACGATGTCATTTACAAAAACTGGTTTCGCGCCACAACTAATCATGACGAGCTTATGGCGATTTGCAGAGTTGACTACCAATGCCTCCAAAATTAAGGTGTATTATCTGTCAGGTGAATGAGTCGTCTCACCGATCGGCTAGTGCGTGTCATGTATGTAGTGTAAGTATCGCGATCGAGAGCGTAAGTAGGTTGTGTCGAAGGATACATTGCAATGGATTTAACAAAACTGGTCTCCACTGATACAGCCAATACACTGTGTTTCACATTTTTTTCCAACATTTTTGCAACAGAGCTAATTTTCTGTGGTTGTGTGTTACTAAGGAATATTTTTTGCTGATCTATAAGTTATAATTTAGTTGGAAATAGTTAGTTAAAAAGTTATAAATAATTAGCTTGTGGAAACTACATCTACTTTTTAATAGTACCTAATGAATCACTAAATCTTAACCTTTGTTTGGCATTACCCACTTTTAGTTGCGACTAAATGTTTGTTTCTGAGGACAGCGGTGTATAATGAGATTCATTAATCTTTCCTGTTGTTTGTTTTATGTAGTTTCTGTAAAGAAATTGTAGAATGCAACATTACTTGAAATTAAAACCAACTGGAAGAGATTCTATGCAGTGGAAGAACTAAATGACACATTTGTACCCCACTGAAGCTACTGCACTGTGCAAGTTTGATGCTATAAACCATTGTTGCAACCTTGTAGCAGATTGTCTTTTGATTGAATGTAAAATTCGACTAGGCCTTTGCTGCTCTGAAGTGCAATACCAAAACTATGATGCTACACAAGCGTGATAGCTATGTTATATATAATGGTCTCAGAAAGGCTATCTATGTTTAAACAAGGACTGCTTTGTACGAGTTGTTTTTTTGCTTGCTTATGCAGCAACTACGCTGATCAGCGGCCATTTTTGTATCCATATCACCGACTAATCATGAACTTTTTATGTAACATGCCCAGTCACTGAGTAGTTGACTTTCGAAAACTGCAGATTTAAAAAAAAGTAATGTCCCTTTTGCGGTGTAAATATTGATAAAAAGCAAAGCTGATGGATATAACTTTGCAGGGTCTACCAGAACTGGTGCTATCATGGTTCCAGGATTTTCAGGAATAAATGCATTTAAACATTGATTTTATCTGATCCCAGATAATTAATCGTATAGCTGTGGCGGAGTAGATTGATTGGCACAAGACCACAGAAAACAAAAAAGGACTGATTTGTTTTTCGTTTTTATAGATTAATTTTCTTTATTCATTATCAAAAAGAAGAGAATTTTTTGTGTAGTAATTTTTGTGCATAAAAAATCTGCATCTAGATCATTACATTGTTGTTGTTGTTACCCGACTCCTTCCGAGGGATGGGAGCTAGGCGGAAGACCATGGAGCCCCAGAAGCCGGGCAACTTCCCAGGGCCTGAACTAGAGGTCATAGAGACAGAGAGTTGCCAAAGAGCGAGTGCCGCAAAGAGTCCGTAACTGGACAGTGCAGAGTGAGGCGAGAGGTGTCCTGCAACGGGTGTCCCTAAGTGCTACATATAGGATTCTCGATTCTACCTACCTAGTGAGATAAGAACTTAACAGAAGAATGTGTTCGTTGCAGCGAAGACGAAAGAGCATGCATCGAGTCTGACGTAGGAGCACAAGTTCCTTGGTGGAAATTGAGGGAATCTGTGTGTCGAAAAATTTAGATGAGACAGTATGTCTCCAGTCCAAGAAAAGAGAAGAGTGGATACGAGAGATAAGAAGAGAGAGACTACAAGGGATTGCTGAGGGCACAAGTAGCGCTCTCTGTCTGGCCAGCTTATCAGCTGCGTTGTTCCCCGGGAGAAACGAGCGTCCGGGGACCCATTGTAGCCTGATAGAAGAGGAGGAGAGAAAACAATCCCTGGCGGATCTACCACAGAGATTAAGGTAAAAGGAAAGATGGAGGAGAGGATAGAGCGAGAGTCGGATAGGAGAAGAAGAGACGAGAAATGGCAAATTTGTTGGGGCTGCCGAGACCAGCAAAAAACTTACAGAATGGCACAGGCTTCAGCGGAAAAATTTGAGCATACTGGGCCTGCTGAAAAGAAAAGAGTGGCCTCAGTGCCACAGAGAGAGCAGTTGGCAAGTACCTCGGAGCCGCCTTTGCCAAAAGGAAACGGAGCAGAGCTGTCTGTCCAAAGTACCAGATCGTAAGGTGGGAGAGAGTCAAGGTGAGCAAAAGCCCCACCTTGGAAAAAGAGAGGGGATCCGAGCGGGAGCATCGAGTGGAAAGGGTAGACTCCACAGTGAAGGAAGGGACGTTCCAAGGAGGAGAGGAAGAGCAAGCAAGGAGAGCGTCCCTAGGAGAAATAGAAAAAAGCATGAGCGGGTAAGTGGACGCAAAACTCCCCAGAGAATCTGCAGAGTCTTGGTTGCACTTCAAGTCTGGCCAAACCTGAAATGGGAAAGGAGGTTGGTAGACGAAGAGCTTACTCATAAGATGAGAATGCGAAATGAGACAGAGTGACTCGTAGGGGAGGTAAACAAGCCTCAGAGAAGAGAAGAGGGATAGGGGAGGACGAGATGCAGCTGGAGATGGCGCGACTAGCCTCTCGGTGAAGGCGTTCCAATTGGTGATATTGGTAACGCTTAAGAAAGGAAACCATCCTAGTCAAGCTTAAGTGAGAAGGGGTCGAAGAAAAGCTTTATACAGAAGAGAGAGGGACTCTTTAGAGGGGCGCCATGAGGAAGTAGAGATACAGTGCAAGGGACGAGACAAGAGTTTGGCTTTTAGCGAAGATACATGTTTAGAAAAGGAAAGAGTGCGGTTGAAGGTGGCCCCAAGAAAAGTTGGAGTGGGATTGAAAGGGAGGCGGAAGTTGAATAAAAAAAGGTGGGGCTGGAGTTAACTTGGTGAGGATCCACTGAGAAGAAGGAAGCCTCACAATTGGTCCGATTGAGAGGAAGACACCAGTACTTAGACCAGCGCTCCAATCGAATCAGAGCTGCTTGTGTGGCTTTTACCGCTGTAGAGGCCAAAGGGAAGGAGGACCAAATGGCTAGATCGTCAGCATAAAGAGAGCAGCTGACGTAAAAAGGCAGGGAAGCAGGGAGATCACTGATGAAAAGAGAGAAAAGTACAGGGCTAAGAGCGGATGCTCATGGAACACCTCGACGGACTCGAAAGAAACAAGTTTTGTGATTTTGAGAAACCACACAAGGGCGCCTATCAGAAAGGAAAGATTGAGTCCAAAGAGCAAAGCAAGGAGGGAGGCCAGCCGAAATGAGTTTGTGGAAAAGGGCGGGGTACCAAACAGAGTCGCAAGCTTTAGAGAAATTAATAGTAGCGAGGATTGTCCGAGATCCCTGCCTGGGCTTGTTAAACCCAGTGGCATACGCAGAAAATTTCCGAGGGGGGGCCCAAAGTTTCGTCACAATTGTGTAACATCACAAACCACCTTTGCTTTTGCTTTACATTTTTTATTTTTAGGGTCTGAGGGGGAGCATAGCACAGTGGTCTCCCCCCTCGGTACGCTAGTGGCTAAACCCATCCAAAATGGACTGAGAAAGGAAGATCATCACATTCGCAAACCTTTATGCTTTTTTTCTACTGCTACACGTGAAAATACAAAAGTTATCAAATTGCATAGAATAGTTTTATATTCATATTGTTTATTAAAAAGTTGTGTTATTGAATGGTGTATGAGCTTGTTTTTTTATGAGCATATCATGGCTTCGGCTTGATCGTACTCAATCAGCACTTTTGCTAGTTGAAATTCAGTCATGTTGAGCGTAAATTCTCGGTGCGCAGTGACCGATAACTCAACCTTGAAAGAGCTTACATGTGATCAACATTTTTTGTTTCGTGTTGTCTACGTCAATGCTATACGAGGAACTTGGTTTTTTTCTTCCCTCACTTCCCTTCTTCAATTGTTTTTATCATACTATTTTGATTTTTGCGTGGAATGTCGCTGAGGTGGACCTACGGATTGAGCACAGACCGTATTTTTGTAGTTGATGATAACTTCATATTTATTAATACAATGTTTTTGTGAGATATGGAGCATAGCAACTGCAAACATAGCAGAATGCAACTGGTCACGTATAGAAACTTCGCATTGAATTAGCGGTATAAATTTACAAATATTCTTTTGAGAAGCCAGGTTCTCAGACTCGTTACGGAAAAATTGATTAGGGGAGGTCATGCACTTTTCCTACATATCCTATCTAAACATACCATCAATATAAAATAAATAAATGTACGCCTCTGCCAAAATATTGTCAGTTCTCCCGTCTCCACAAATTTTCAAAATATGCAAAAATCTCACTTATAAAAGAGTAATAAGGTCCCTTGGATTGTGTGGAGCAAAAGAGTCGCTCAAAAAAAGATGATCTTTAAAAAAGCCATCAACTTTGTTTTGAAATGTAAATATCTTTAGCCCCCCCAGAATTATTAAAAATGGGCAATACACGTAGAAAAAAGATCTTCACTTTTGTTTGGAACTAAAAATGGCAAAAAGTCAATCACCAATTGTACAAATTTTCCCATTAAAAAAATTTTCAACTTTGTTGTAAAATTAAAATTCTTTCAGCCCCCTCCCCCCATCCCTCAGAATCTTTGAAAATATACGTAATGCGTAAAAAATGGTCTTCGCGCTTATTTGAAGCTGAATATAGCCAAAAAGTCACGCAGAAAAACGTTATCTCCAAAAAAGTTCTCAACCTTGTTTTGAGACCAGAGTGTCATTCCTCTCCCCCACCCAATGCACAATAAGTGTTACGCCCATGAAATAAGCCAGTTTTTAGGGGTGTTGCGAGGTTGATCTTGATTCGCGTTTCATTTTTGAGAGAATTGAGTTAATATGTTCCACCACAGGGCAAATCAACGCTTTTTTAGTAAACACTTAACAGTTTAGCTGAAAACGGACTTTTGGGCGGACAAAAGTTAAATCCTTTTCTCAAAGATGCCGAAATAATTTTTTAAAAAAGAGTTAAGTTGCAGCTTCCACTTCAACTACTCTGGGTTCTCTATTTAGTCCCCAGTTTGTCGGTATCGCTTGGATTCATCTCAACGCAACAGCCTACTTACGATTGTTTCAAAATTCAGTTTGGAAAATTGCTAATCATACTGTCCTAGGTTAGCTTACTACATATAGTCTAAAAATCTTTTATTTTTAGCACATTTGCTTAGAGTGTCCTAATATTTAGCTGTATTATCAATCTATGTGATTTTCGAAAAAAATTACAATTTTAAGCCATAAAGTGTCAACAAAATGATCCGATAAATGCCTACATTGAAATTCTTTGCAAACAACGCGTTATTGGTCCTCCAACAAAACTTTAAAGGGCGCCACAAGTGGTGATGACGTCACTGCAATTGATCTATAAGCTTTTTCACAATAACTTGGCTCTTTTTTTCTTCAGCTCGTGGGTTTATTGTAACGCCTTAGTAGTTGAGAATAACAGTAAAAAAATTGCGTCATTTTTGATTTTTAAAAGCTTAAACTTTCTGAATAGACACCACACAGACATAAAACCGAATTCAGAGAAGATTTGGAGAAACAATTATGTTTTAAAGCATTTTCTACCAGCAACAAGGACCTTTTAAAAAACCAAAATAAAAACTTTTTACGCAAAATTATTATGCTGAAATAAAAATAAAGCACTTTTATTGGCAGAAAAGTGGGCTCCCTTGCAAACGGGGCCCTGTGCTTAAGCACACTTTATCAGGATGGTAAATCCAGGCCTGGCTGGAGGTCTTCACAGTTATTTACACATCAATTTAAGTTTGACGTTATTTGCCACTACAAATGGGTTTCTGTTTAATATAAAGCTTTCAAGAATTTTGTGAGATTTTTAAGTAAAAATTTGTAAACCCTGTAGCGTCTTCTGTTGTACTTGACCTTAACTGAGGTCTCACCGAAGATTACATCTTATTAATACTATATACAATTTATTTACAAGCTTTACATTTTATTCACAAATATAATACTGAGCAACAGGTTTCACGTGCTAGAAAAACTTGTTCATAATTATTCAGTCCTAGAGAATGTGACTCATGTTACTGAAATATGTTTGGTTCTAAATGCGAATACAAATTTCCAACGAAATAATGTCATATTTAGCTTGTACAGTGCAATGTTGTTTTGTTGTTTCAATACTCTACAAACTCCAGTGTCAAAAGCTTTTGTTAAATCCAAAAAAAGCTGAGCAATCGACATTTTTGTTTTCTAAATTCTCAATGACATTCCAACTTGTTTCAGGATACCTTTAGATTTGTGTAATGATTTTTTCTGAACCAATAAAACTCTTGAAAAAACTTTGTGCGCACAAAAAGCATGAACAGACGTCAAGAATAGTTCAGGTAACAGGAACAAAAAACGTCTTTTATTTACAGAAAATCATTTGTGCTCGTTTTATGGAAAAAAGTTGGTCCTTACGTATTATCGGGAGGACCTTTGATTTTTACTTTTTCTTTTTTTTGACAGGGTTAGGTTAGGTTAGGGTTAGGGTTAGGGTTAGGGTTAGGGTTAAGGTTAGGGTTAGGGCAGTGGTTCTAACCCAAACCCTAACCCTAACCCTAACCCGTTTCAATAAATAATTTACTTCAATTTTTGAGTCGTGTTTTTAAAGGTCCTCCCGTTAATACGTAAGTACCAAAAAGTTTTTCAAAAAAATATTTTACGCAAAATATATTTATCATAGTAAACTGGCATCATAGCAAAAAATGTATATAAAATGTGGTAAGGCGTACTCAGGATAATGATAGTTGCATCGGGTATTGGTAGTGAATCTTGGTGTATGACTTGTTTAAAAGCTGTTTTTTGATGATTAGACTTAAGGTTCTCAGTGATGTGATAAATAGAAGCAAATGATTACTGAAAGTTTGTAATCCTTGTCACTTAATCTTTTATGTCTTGCAGCCAAACTGAGTAACCTAGATTATTGAAAGGTTTTCACCTTAAAACTGAAAGGTTGGTTGTTTGGAAACTTTGTTGTTACAGTTGATTAGGAAACTTCATTTTATTTAGCTCTTCTGGTAATGATAACGCTTATTCAATTTAATACAAGTTCTTATCGAGTATGCAAAAAACTTCAATATTTGTCAACGTTTGGAACAGCTATACAACTGTTCTTTATTAGGACTAATAATAAACGAAAGCAGGAGTGATGCAATAATAATAGTGTGCTACGCAATCGAAAGAAAAAGGCAAACAAAAAGTTTAAAAGCGAATAATAACTGACTGTAGATTACGCCAAATTACAGATTTCAGAATGAAAACAATTTTCTTTATCATTAATTGCGTTTTCCTGGCCCCTCACGATACTTGTTTGTAACGTCAATTATTTTTTCACTCTTATACAGTATTTTGTTCCCATTCAACTTCTCTTTTTCATTTTATTTAATTGTTTGTTTTGAATGTTTTGATTGGGTAAGCAATAAATTCAATTCAATTCGTTATACTGATGGGGGCAGGTTCTGTTTTGAGAAAGCGCATTACACAGTGGAGTAGATTACCCCAAGCTCAAGGTGCCCTAGCAGGCAGCATGATATTAACCTATTGAGGTAGTCGAGAGCCTAGTTTGACCGGGAGCTAACAAGACTAGATAGAGCTAACAAACTAGATGAAACCAAGAGCCCCAACGAGTCGTGTACTGCCAGCAGAACGGTGGCTCGCAGTTTACATTTATTTTAGATAAGTTAGTCAAAGAGCTAGGAACGGAGCCTATTGACCAGGCTTCATTTTGTATCGAGACGATTTTAGGAAATAAATTAACATGCATAAATCTGGTAAAACTTGAGTTGCTTTTGGAGGAAACCTTTGCTTGAAGTAGCATGGCAACTAACAAATTTTGGTGAGATAGCATTGCTACACTTCCACACTGGCGAAATATGAGTGCTTGCGAATGTTTTAAAAATGTTGAATTGCTTGCTTTGCCGGATAACAAGTCAGTTGAGCTGTTTATTGGAAATGATAATGCGTTTCTTATGCCAGATCTTGAAGAAAGGGTAGGAATGTCCCATAGCAATCCGCACGCAATTTTGGCTCCCTTAAGTCGGCCGGCTTGTGGCGGTGCATCTCCGCTGGAGAAAGGGCCCGTGAAGGTTAGTCGTGTTCAATCATGTGATCTAGATGTTGATATCCCTCTAAGCCCTGAAATTATGTCTCGTGCGAGTCGTGACGATTGTATACGGCAACTTGAGCAAGCTCTAAGGGATCTGAATTTGCAGAATGCTAAAATTGATAGCTCCCAAAGAAATAAGGACGCTGGAAAATTTGTGGATACTCATGCCGTGGTTCAGGATTCTCGATTTGAGATACCAGTTCATGTGAAGATAGGTGTGTCGTCGTCGTCGTTTGGTTAGGCACCCAAACTCGATCTGGGCCAGCAAAAATCAAGGCCAGGGCCGAGGGTCTAACCTTTTACCATCCCGGGCTGCTGCGCTGCCCATATTAGATGCTGGCAGTGGTGGTGTTAAGCCAACATCGAGTGGGGTTGTGGTCCAAAAGCTTTTATAGCGTTTTTCTTAAGGCTGTCTAAACGCTTTTGGTTGTGGTCCAAAAGCGTTTAGACGGCCTTAAGAAAAACGCTATAAAAGTTAGGAATAGCGTGTGTTTCTTGCAGAATCATTTCGCTAGCTAATGGATTCGTATTAAAATGAGCCGGCTGATGAAGGTCAGGCTGTCAAAAGGTGTTACAGGATCGGCTTCAGAATAATCAAAAAAAGAAAAAAACTTAATTTCCTTAGCTGCACTGAACTGGCGCCCTTTATTTGGTATCTTGAGGTTGAAATGCGACTCTCGTGCGTTTTGCCAAAAACCGGGCGAGATTCGCATTTGACAAACTGGCCTCTCGCTCTAAACACTTGATAAATAACGTTCTTTGAGTTGAAGTAGTGTTGTTTTTCATTTTGTTGTTGCACGAAGGTTCATTTGTTACAGCAATCAATTTAATTTTATGAAGGAAGCTCTCGATAAATTTTTGTTCTTTTTTTCTTATTTTACATTGGAATTTATTTTAAATGAGTTTGCATTTCAATTCTTTTGACTGAGTTGACCACAATAAAAGAAGATTTTACTTTGAATGTTGTGGTGAAGAAAGGGCGAAGATCTTGGAGTTCCTCCCGGGCACTTGTGGACAAGTTTTCGTTGTCTGAAGACTCTGTAACATTAAATGATTCACCGCTGTCCCCTTTCTTTGCCAATTTTCCGTTTTCGACTTTGGACCCTCTGCATACTTTGAAGACCCCATTTCCAGAAAGCTTTCATTTCATTGAAATCATCGCCAACTTCAAGTGAATTCGAAATTTATTTTGTGGAAGCTTTAAACACTGAAGCTTCCGTATACTCCGATCGAATTCATTTGAGTTAAATATCTTTTGGAGAATCTTCAACTTTTTTTCTTCGAGCACCATTGGTTCGAAGACTACGATCGCAGAAGATCAGAGCTGGACTTCCTCATAAAAAGTAAATCGCCTTTTTTATTGTTATTATTTTCTTGTAGCTTTTATTTATTATGTCATTTGTTGTAAACCCTGATACCGGCAATGATAAAGAAAAAACGTCTGATGGGCCTACACCCTCTTTGCCCCATGCTAATAATGTGTCTCCTTCAGTTCAGGATAAGTTGTACTGCAAGCTGTTGACTTCGAAAAGAGCACTGGTAGTCCACATAAAACACCTTAAAAATGAATTGGAATGGGCTAAAGGCAATGACCTTGACGATCTTGCGACACAGTTTCAAGAAGTTAGAATATCTTTTGCAGGTTATAAAACTCGCGTTAATGAAAACATATGCGATCCGGAGATAGCAGCGCAACCACCTAATGATGCAGAAGACCTGTTTAGTCGGTGTCTTGGACTGCATGATATTACTATGGGTGATGCACTGTGCATTAGTGCAGACCTCAGCAGAAAACTTGAACATACTGGGCTTGCCGGGTGGCCTCAGCGCAACAAAGTAAGCAGTTGACAAGGAAGTCAGAGGTACTTTTACCAAAGGGAAAAGGAGCAGAGCTATCAGTCCACACCACCAGATTGTGAGGAGGGATAGAATGAAGATGAGCGAGAGCCGCACTTTGGCAAGAAAGAGGAGAGTAAGAGCGGGAGCATGAAGTGAAAAGAGTTAGCTCCACACTGAAGGAAGGTGGGTTCCAAGGAAGAGAGGGAGGGAAAGCAATGAGAACCTCCTGAGTTACTCCATGACAAATTACCACAAGCCTTTACCCACTACCTTTCCAATTTTGATGAAAATTGATGTATAGGGTTATCTTATAGTCAAAATTCACTGGTGAAAACTTTAGGTTTCTACGACTAGAAATTTTTGAGTTATAGGGGGTGAAATTTGGGGGAAACAAACCCCCCTTTCAAAAAGTGCATTTATCTTCCTCAAGATACGTTTAAAATATAACAGGTTATATATGGTTGGAATCAGAAAAAACAAGGAATTCAAATATAGCATCAAAAATTCTACAAATATTAATATAAAAAAGTTATTAACTTTTAAAAAATATTTTTCCTCTTACACAAAAAAATATTTTTCCTCTTTTTCCTCTTACATAAAGATTTTGAAACCCTCCAAAATTTTTCAAAAAATTTTTGTTTTATAAGCCATAAAACTATGCAATAAAAACAATGGGTATAGACCAGGGGTGGGCAAACTTTTTAGCCGGAGGGCCGCATCGACCATTCAAGAGTGGTCGAGGGCCAGGGTTTGTTGTCTCGTACAGCTGCATGCTATAAAAGAAATTGCATTAGCTCAAAATTCTGTGATATATCCTTGCAATGTGGTATCTCAAGGCGCAAAAACGGTGGTGTCTCTAAAAAAAAAAAAAAAAGTCATCGCCTTTTCGAAGACGGTAAATGCGTGCGTGATTGGGGGAAAGTGTAAGCTCTGACGCATTTTCCGTCTAAAGAAAAGGCGATTACCTTCTTTTTTAAGGACACCGTTGCTTTTGCGCCTTGTCAATCCCCTTGTATTTATTTCATTATAGCAAAGTTTCAAAAAGTGTTCGCGGGCCGCACAGAATGCTCTCGAGGGCCGCATGCGGCCCGCGGGCCGTAGTTTGCCCACCCCTAGTATAGACCATTTATTATGCTTAACACTCAATACAAATAATCCACTAAAACAATTTTTAAGGCAAATATTTCCAAAAATTTAATTAAAATGTGAAGAATTTTTTTATATACCTAAATTTCAACCTTGAAAATATTCTCTATTGAAAAAGAAAAACAATCAACTCAAATTTTACAAAATAATTAATAATTATCAGCGCTTATTGCTTGAAACAATATTTATCAGGGATATCTAGAGCATCGAGATTGATAACTCCATTTGATAGCTGTCATTAGGAGGATTACTTTCTCAATTTCTACAAAAGTAAAATATTGTTACTAAATTGCTAATTTTGTCTTAGTTATGAAGTAGTTCAGTTGTCATAGAAAAAATAAATCAAGTATTGCGGTAACAAAGATTTTGTTTCAAAATTCAATCGCATTAGCAAACAAATACAGTGGTAGCTATTTCACACTTAAATTTGGTAGAAGAATTGCAGCCGTGAAAAACATTGCGTTCATTTCATGATTTCCAGCAACACTTGCTGCACAAATGTATCCAAAGATTGCTCAAGTCAAGTTCTTATATTATTTGCTTGCTTAACGCCCATTCACATAGGTCCAAATCAAACAAAAACACAGCAGGAAGAAATAGTAGAACTATTTAAGTAAAACACTTGCACAATGAAATTTTACTTTTAAGTTCATTTTAAAGTGATTAAATTTTAATACCATAACTCATACACCTGATTCTTGAGCACCAGTTAAGCATTTTTTGAAGAATTTTGTCTAAATTGCCATCAATTAATAGGAAGGTTGCATATGACGTCACTAGGGCGAGTAAAAGTCATTAAAGTCATATTTTTTTTGGTGGTACAAAAAGCTATGAAACCTATAATAATACAAAAACTACTTTGTTACGGGGTGTATTGAAGAAGTTATAAAGTCATAAAAAGTCATATTTTCTGCATTTGGTCATAAAATATGACCTTTCATTTTTACTTTAAAATGCAAAGATTAACCCCCCGTAACTTTGTGCATGCAGTGTACACAGGTCCTACAGACATTAATATTTGATAAGTGGGTCAATACACCAAATAAGGAAGGCAATGAAAGTTCTAATGCAGAGTTTCCTGAAGTATTTCATAGCAGTGCTTTCATTCTTAAGTGTAGCCTTATGATTCCGCTCTTTATTTGATGACAATTTCTATTGTAACGTTGTCCAGCCACATTATTTTGCAATACACAGTAATACAGTACATTATTTTGCAATGCATGGCAAAAGTAGTTTACCTAGAGTCCTAAATACTTTTACTGTCTAGACAGCAAATGCCTGGCTGAAGGAATTTCACTTTAAATTCACAATGGGAAGTTACGTCTTAGTGTCATTAAGGTGAAGGTATACTCGTATACAATGAGGTTGCACAGAAATACTTTTTTAAAGTGGCGACTAATGGGGGTCGCAGAGCAAAAAAGTTTGAGAAGCCCTGCTCCAGAATGTTGGTACTGGTAGTGACTATTGTCTGACTATTCAATTCCTTAAGTTTAATGCTGACCTAGTTACTAAAGCCTCTCTAAATTTTAGTAAATATTGTCAAAAGTTAGCTTTAGTGAAACTCATAGCAGGAGTAAGCTGTTCCATCTCTATGTCAGTACTAGCAATAGCAACAAAATAGATGACACTTTGAACAGAATGATAAAACTCAAGTCAGATCGAAGTGCTATCTGCTATTTTTTGTTTAGTGAAAGTACTATATATTGTGAAGTGAGCATGCCAAAAATAAAAGTTTCCGATACGAGAAAGGTCCGATCGATTACAAAAGACTTCAAGGAGTTCACAGTCACTCCAAAAGATGAACTTTACTGCCCGCTATGCTGCTGCATAGTTAAGCATGAGAAGCGATTCTTTGTGGAGCAACATGTTGCTACTCTCAAGCACGGAAAAGGCGTTGAAAAGACAAATAGTGCTGGAACTTCCGATACACGTCAAACATTTATCGGTTCTGGTGAACACAAAGATTTTGCAACAAAACTTGTTCAAGCTTTTGCATCATTTGATATACCGATGGCAAAAGTAAATCATCCAGCTATTCGACAGCTTTTTCGAGATTTGGGGCAAAGCGTACCATCTGAAACTCTTTGTCGTCTGAAAGTTAAAGAACTAGATGAAGCAAATGATCAGAAGCTGGCAAAAGACTTGAGTGAGAAGCCGTTGTTTTTTGTTATAGATGAAACTGAATTAAGAGGTAAAAACTTTTTGCACATACTTTGTGGTACGCTGGATAAACCGGACTGCTGCTTTTTGGTTAGATGCTCTGTGATTGATGGTTTGGCTAATAGTCAAAAGATAATCCATGAACTGGATGATATCATAAAGAAATTTAAGGTAAGGAAGGAAGACGTCAATTTGTTGATATCTGATGCTGCATCCTACATGTGCCGTGCAGGCAACGTTTTAAAAGAAATATATCCAAACCTCCTGCATGTTACCTGTCTTGCACACTTAATGCATAACTGTGCTTTGAAGATAAAAAGTTTTTACAAGGAAGTAGACGACTTGATTGCTGCTGTAAAAGCAAGCGTTGTGAAGAATAAAACCAGAGCTGCTGATTTTGATGTTTGTGGAAGACCTCCGCAGCCAGTTGTTACTCGTTGGGGGAGTTGGTTGGATGCTGCTAACTACTTTGCTGAGAAACTACCACAAGTTCGGGAAATTGTTAATTCATGGAATGGTGAAGGAGTGATTGTGCGAAAGGCCAAAAGTATAGTGAATGAACAAAAGCTGACCAGTCAGTTGACTGAAATTAGTCAATGCTACAATGGGCTGACAAACCTAATTTTTAAAATGGAAAATTCTACATACACAATACAAAAGGCCTATGAAGATATCAACTCTCTTGGTTTTGGAAGTGACCCTCTGCAGCTGAAAAAGTACATAAAGAAGCGCTTGGAAGAAAATGATGTAGAAATCATTGTGGAGCTAAGTAGGCCAGATATTCCACCAGCATTGTATGCAAAATTGTTGCAATGTCAGCCTACTTCAGCATCTGTGGAGCGGTCGTTTTCCCTTTTGAAATCATTCTTTCGTCCAAGCAGAAATTTTGCAGATGCTAACATTGTACACTACATGAAACTATATTTCAATGCTTAGCCTATTGATTAAATGCATAAGACATTTGAACTTGAGTGACACTGATGAGTTGATGATTTTCAAGTGAAATAGACGTGTTAATACATCATTGATCGACCGTGTTTTTCTTCAAAATATACCCAAAACACTTGCATTCGACTTGCTAATTATGAGATTAGCAAAATATGATGCTCTAAAAATAAAGTCATATATTGTCATATATTTCAAAAAATAAAGTCATATTTTTCGATTTTTTAGGTCATAAAAATGGCCCTAGACGTCACACATTTCGCGCCAAATAAAATGGCTGACCAAAAGCTATAATTTGTGCTGGAGAGGTATAGGGCGAACACCAGTTTTTGGGGTTATTTTAAAAACTAATGAGAAATTAATTAAAAATTGGAATAAATTATTGCTAGTTGGATCCTTGGCAACATATAGATTAAATCAAAACCAATTTGGTTGAGATTAGGTCTTTCAGTTGGCTAGTCTGAACTTTGTACTGTGTGCCGATTAAAAAAAAAATTACCTCTAAGAGAAGTGTCATCTAAATACCACTTGCTCCACTAAAAAATAACTCTATACCAATAAGATACTTGCCGGTCCATTAGCAAAAACAACCATTATCTGATCATTACTACCGGTACCGTAAGCTTGCTTGTTGTGTCCATGGGCAAGGAACTTAACGGCATGCCTCCATCTTCATGTGGCCAACAGGTGGTGGGGCCAAGCAGTCTACCTGTCATGGTGGCTCAGTCTAACTTAAACTCAGCATTCCCAAACACGCTGATTAATCGCATATGAAACCCTAACAGAAGCTAGCTACAAATTAGCCTGAATGTTTAGCCCATAAAATTAGCCCAACTATTAGCAATAAAAAGCAAATCTTAGCAGCTCTTACCTTATCTTGACTTCAGATTCATTCCTTAACATCAGCAAAACAACATATTTAACGTTCATTCAACAACTGTCCCGTATATCGATTTGATTTGCAAAAAACGATATCACTTCTATTCAATCCAATGCAAAAATACTGCATGTGGTAAATCACTTTTTTTCGAAAGCGCATTTTGATGACGTTTGATCACGTGCGTGCAACCTTCCTATCAACCAAGGCACAGGAGGCTTTTAAATATGAAGAAGCTGCACAGTGCAAATATAAAAAAATGCACAAGCATTACTGAATTTATAAAATGAGGGAATAAATATTGCAATAGCAAAATAATAGCCATAAAAAGCAATTTAGAAAGATGACTTGGATGTTAGCGTACGCAGTGATGGCTTTAGGGGTGGGCAAACTGGGAAACTACTAAGGCCTCCGAAACTTTAAGGGTTCCACCGTACATAACATTCGCACATCATCATGATTGAACTAGTTTTTTAGGTTTGAATACTATTATCACTCTGTGACTTGATCAGTTTTACAAAACTTTAAAAGCATGCCTATTGCCATGGTTATAGAAATTCGTTGAAATCGATATTGATAGGTGACAGCAATATTTTAAATTTATTTGTTCTGCACATTTTCAAAGTTTGCTTTTCTTTTGCAAGTTTTTTTTGTTATTTTGTTAAATTTAAGCCAAAAATATTGCTTTTGTTTATTGCAGCTGATGTAATAATGCTACTAGTATTTGTCCAATGTTTATGTATTGTTGCTCCATGCAGTTTTGCAATACAAATCCGCGCTGTCGCATCAACATATGTTTTTCCAGGCCCCCCAAAAGCCTAGGGTCATTAGTGAGCGTACGAGCTTTTATCAAACACTTAAGTTGGAGATCTTCCGAGTTTGTACAACTGTTAAAACGTTTTAACTGGTTTTTAGCAACGCAATTAAATGCACTTCGGAAAATCAAAACGAAGTTGCAATGATATGATTCCAATCGGATGTCTTGAAAATTGCATTCTGTGCAGGATAGAGCAGTGGCAGACAAACAAAACTTACACCTATAAGCTTGTCGGAACTACTTCCTTTGATTTATTTGTCCGTTAATTTCTCTGATGTTTTGTTTAAATTCATTCATGCGTTAATATTGTACTTTACCTTTAAGTTACGTAACATCACCATTTTAATTTACTTTGTTGATTATTTTGCCTTTTTTTTCACATTCGTAGTTTTTGGGCACGGTCGGCAAATTAGTAGGTGATGCAATTTAGTTTGCAATTTTTTAATCAATTCTAGTTTGCGTCTTTTGAGTTTGGAGACATTTTAAGTAAATTATAATTGGCAAAGTTTTAAGAAATAAATTGTTTTATCCTGATTGTTATCTAAAGCACGCAGTCATTCGAGTGTAAACCGCTTCATATATTTGGTGACCCCGACGTGAAATTGAAGTTTGAAAATTGAAGTTTAAAAATTGAGGTTGCAATTGAGAATTTCGAAATCAGAAGTCAAGAATTTAACGTTGAAGAAACTAAATCAAGTCTACAGAAATTATCGAATTGTTGGACGACCACGTTTTTCCTGCCATGCCCATCTCGCAAACTTTAAGTAAAAAACAGAGATCTACGCTTGGATTCGAACACAATTAATTGTAAAGATCTGGTTATCAACAAATTTGGGAACTTTTTAATTCGGTTAATTGCTTGACGACGTGCACTCCATCGATCGCTTAATTTGGACCTGGATCTGAATCGACGGACTGTTATAATTATATTCTATTATAGCCTGACTAATATTAACTTTCCTAATAATAGTATTCTATTGCGTATTATGTCGTTTTTAGTGTGATGATTCAGGTAGGCTTGGTAAGCTTTCCGGCCAACAATCAAACCAAGTTTTAAGCTCTTCTAAATCGTTGTTAGACGGGGCTCGACCACTGGCACCGGTCCAATATCCATCATTGCCTTTTTTGTTCAGCACTAATAACACGAGCACTTATTCTTGTTCTACCTTAACTACAAGTACATCGAACAAATGGTATGAGCCATTGAAAGATTCCATACCGTCATGCCCACGTGTCTACCTTTCCACTCCACTTTCAAACAGCTATGGTACATTCACAGGTATGATCAGCCACAGAGCGCTATAAGTATTATTCCCTTGTCTTATGTGGATAACAAAGAACCTGCTGCTTCTTGCAACCTGTTTGTCTTAAACCTGACTGAAGTGAAGACTTACGATAAGTGTAATTCAACAATTGATATAGGCCTTAGTCAAAGAGAAATGGAATGGAACTTTATTGTCGCGGACGTTGCCACTGCTATCATCGGCGCAGACTTCTTATCCTATTGCAAGCTTGCTATTGACGTTGGTACTAAACGTTTAATAGAAATCGAAAAATATAACGTGCTTAAACTTGCTGAGCCTAATTTTTAAGTGTTACATAAAACCCCTTGTAAAGTATTAATTGCCAAAGAGCAATGTTTTAATACTGAAGTTTACAAACAAATGTTAATCAACGATTTTCCGTCCTTATTGCTTTTCCAACCACCCACTAATATCGAAAGTGATATTTGTCATGTCATCAAAACTAACGGTCAACCTATCTGCAGTAAAGTTTGCAGGTTAAGTCCTGAGATGACGAAAACCGCAAAAGAAGAAATCGACAAATTACTGAATGCGAAGATCATTCGACCCGGAACCAGCCCGTGGGGATCACTCATACACATGGTCAAAAAGAAGCAACCAGGTAAGTATCGTTTAACTGTTGACTTTCGTGCTCTCAATGCTGTTACAAAGCATGACTCTTATCCGTTACCGATATTAAACGATTTTGTCAATTCTCTTCATGGCTGCAAAATACATTATTTTCCTTAATTGATTTTAAAAGTGCGTTCCATCAGATTGCGATGCACCCGGACTCTGTGAACAAAACTTGTACCACCATTCCTTTTGGTTCTTTTGTTTGGGATTATTTGTCTTTCGGACTTGGAAATTCGGCACAGTGTTTCCAAAAATTTATCAACCAAGTTATATCGGATTTTGACTTCGTCTTCGTTCATTTGGATGATGTTCTTATTTTCAGTCCAGATCATGACACACACAGTCAACTCAATTGCGAAAGCTATTTGAAAGATTTTCTGAGTACTCGCTAACCATTAATTTGGATAAATGCAAATTCGGTGTTTCGTTCTTGGATTATTTAGGTCATCACATTGATGCCACTGGAATAAAACCTATTGCTGACAAGGTTCAGGTCATCGTAAATTTTCCTAAACCTTCTAACATGCGACAGTTACGACGTTTAATTGGTATGATTGCATTTTACAAAAAGTTTATTCCCAATTGTTCAGAAATTACTAGACCTATTTTGGCTTTGCTTTCACCTCATAAATATTCAAAGAAGGCAATCGAATGGACTAAAGACGCAGATGATGCTTTCCAAGAAGTGTTAAACAAACTTTGCTCTCCTGTCACTTTGGCTTTTCCCGTTGAGAATGCTCCAACATATCTCGTTACTGATGCTTCAAATGTCGCTGCTGGAGCTGTATTACATCAAAAGATCAAAGGTGAGTTACGACCATTAGCATTTTTCAACCATGCGTTCAACAAAGCGCAGCTTAAGTACAGTGTTTTTGATAAAGAACTGACTGCAATGTATATGGCTGTGAAACATTTCAAGTATTTTCTTGAAGGACGTTCATTCAAGATTGTCACTGATCAGAAAAGTATCACCCGTGCTATTTTAGCACCTTCTACTAACCTTTCGCCACGTCAAAGTAGGTATATTGATTTTATTGCGCAATTCTACTGACGTCATTCATATTTCAGGTTCAAAGAATGTTGTTGCAAATTGTTTGTCCTGGACTCAATGCAATGCTTTGTTTGAAGAACTTCCTCCAGTATCCTTGCACGACATGGCGGTCAAACAAGCTGATGCAAGCATTTTTAACTTGATGAATTCCGATACCAACGCCCTTTCTATTGAAACACGAACGTTATCTGACAGTAACACTAACATCGTTGGTGATGTTTCCACTGGATCTTTTCGGCCGATCGTTCCCGAATCCATGCGTAAACAAGTATTTGATGTTTTTCGTTCACTTTCTCATTCTGGAATAAAGGCTACTCGATCCCTAATTAAAGAGTGCTTTGTGTGGCAACGGATGAATTCTGAAATCAAAGATTGGGTTACAACTTGCGTCCCTGTCAAACTGCCAAAGTACAACGTCACAACAAAGCTCCAATAAAAACTTTTCTTGCTTCAGACGATCGATTTAGCCATATTCAAATCGATTTGATTGGTCCTCTAAATGAATGCCATGGTTATTATTATGCCTTAACTATTGTTGATAGATTCACTCGTTGGTGCGAAGCTATTCCTCTTCCTAACATTAAAACTGAAACCATCGTTAATGCATTTCTTTTGCACTGGGTTGCTCGTTTTGGTTAATCATAACCTGTGATCGTGGAAGACAATTCACGTCTAATCTTTGGCATTCGCTTTGTGAGTTCTTGGGATGCAAACTTTCTCACACATGTGCATACCATCCTGCTGCTAACGGCATGCGTGAGAAGTTTAACAAACAGTTAAAAACTTCTCTAAAAACCCATGCTAACGATGACTGGACTTCTCATCTTCCCTGGGTTCTGTTAGGAATTCGATCTTCATTAAAAGATCTTAATTGTTCATCTGCATAGTTAGTCCTTGGTTCAAGTGTACGTCTCCCTGGTCAATATTTTGAGTTTCGTAAATATCAATTTTATTCCCATTTTGAGTATTTTCATCGACTAAACAAATTCCTTCATTCACTTTGTGCAATTCCTCCTCGGTTAGTCACTTTAAATGCATTCTTGATTGACCCGCAACTACATAATGCAGACTATGTTTTTGTGCGAAAAGATGCATCGCGATCTCCCTTGGAAAGAACATATTTTGGACCATTTAAGGTAATCTATAAAGCTGATAAGTACTTTACTTTGTTATAGGATCGAGTAGTTAATAACTAGGGCCCGCTAAAGTCAAAATTTTTTCAGGACCTTATTACATGATCAAACGTGTACTAACGTTCGTTTCAGGTGTGCAGGAGTCTGTTTTGGTAGATTTTATAAGTCAAAATAAAGTCAAAATTTTGCATAAAGTCAAAACTTGTCAAAATTGTCTTCATCAAAATTTTCCTTACAAAAACCAACTAATTTATATTTTTTTTAATTTTTGAGTTGCTATTAAAATTTTATGCGCAGTTTTATTTGATTTTAAACTTCTGAAATAGTTGCAATGGTAAAAATGCGTGCGGCAATTGAGAAGGAAATAGCACTTATTATGCATCAAATCGTCATTGTTGATGCATAAACACATAATTGTTGGACAATTAATCTATTCCTATAAAACCTTTGCGCTCTTTACACGTGGTCTTTTTAAGTCGTAGCTTGCAAAGCAAAGAATGCCTAAACAAGCCAAATCTTCTACAGCGAAAGTTAGGCAAATTTGCCAGGAATATCCGGATGAGTTTTCGGCAACTCCTGCCCGCGACTTGCGATGCAACCTTTGCGACGGGTTAGTCAAATGTGACAAAAAGTTTTTTGTGGAAAGCCACCAAAAAAGTAAGCAGCACCAAAGAAAATTGGAGACGAAGAGCAAATCACAAAGTAAGCAAACCTTTTTACAACTCGATCAAGCAAACTTCAAGAACAGGTTGTCTCTTCATTCTTAGCTGCAGATATCCCACTTCATAAACTGAACCATCTTTCTTTAAAGTCTCTGTTTGCTACAATGGGAAAAGTATTGCCTTCGGAGACTGCAGCCCGGGCATGTGTTGGTAAATTAGCATCCCAAAAAGAAAAACAAATTCAAGAATTACTTCGTGACAAAAATTTTTTTTTAATTGTGGATGAAGCAGAGATTGCTAAACAAAAGTATATTAGTGTGCTTGTGGGTAGCTTAGATGTCCCAAATCAGACATTCCTCGTTGATTGCCATTCACTTGACAGCGGTAGCAATGTTAATACAGTAGCAGTATTATTCTGCACACTGTGGATGACATATTGCGACAACTTGAAATAAAACGCGAGAATTTTTCATCGTTCTTGACTGATGCTGCTCGGTACATGTCTTTGGCTGGAAAGACATTAAAGGAATTATACCCTTCTTTGATGCATGTCACCTGCGTTGCGCACTTACTACATAACTGCGTTATGCGTGTGCGTGCTCATTTTAAACATATTGATCAAGTAATAGCAACGATCAAGGCAGCAGCAATCAAAAACAAAGATCGCAAGAAGGATTTTCATGATGCTGGTCTGTCATCTCCTCCTGACCCTGTAATTACAAGATGGGCACCTTAGCTTAGAGCTGCCTTATATTACAGTGAGAACCTTCCAGCTGTTCGTACCATTGTCAACAATTGGACAAGTGCAGGCCTCTTAGCCAGCAGAGCAAACGACGCTATCAATGTGGAAGATTTGGTGCTGGACTTGGTTAAAATAAATCAATACCGGACTCTAGCAGCCAACGTAGAGTTCTTAGAAGAAAGTGCCTGCACGATAACCGAAGCATACGGACTGCTGAAGAACATGCAATTCGATGATGATCCGTGCGCAATTAAATTAAAAAATTACATTAAAAAAACGACCAACCGACTCTGATTTAGAAACAATAATAAACTGTACCAACTTGACAATTGACCCAACATGCTACGCACTATTGCAAAAAGTCCAGCCAACCTCTGCTGCTGTTGATAGTTCGTTTTCTATGCTCAGTAAATTACTGAGAAAAGACAGAAATTTTGATGTTAAGAACGTAAAAACATATATGATGCTCTGTTACAATAAAAAGTCCTGGTAATTATACTGTGTGGCTTTCGTTAAAAGCATCATAGACAGACTGTTAATGTACAGTACAGTTGCGATAACAACGCATTTTTTGCATTACACACTAATTGATACTGGTACACACAATGGCTCGTTATCCTAGGCTTTGACGTCATGCGTCACTTTGTTGCATTAGCTTCAAGACTGAGTAATTGAGAAAATGTTTAAAGTAGGCCGCCTTTCTCTTTAAAAACTTATGTAAATTGCGGATTATAAAACATTTTTAATCAAAAAAGTGCAACAAGACATAAATAATAGGCGAAAGCGGTTAGGTCAAAATAAAGTCAAAAATATATTTTTTTAGGTCAAAAAAAATGATCCTATTAATAACGTTTCTATCAACCGTCTAAAAACCGCACACTTACCCCTTTTTCACACAGTTGAATCCTTGCAATCTTCAACCTGCGAAGCTACAGAATCTACTGAAAATGTTCATTTATCTTCTGATGGCTCATCTTTTTCGCAATCACCTCAACTTCCTGACTTGGCATTCGACTTGACATTCGACGCGTGTAAGTCTACTGAACGGACGTGTCTTTTTTTCTCTCGAACGCGCTAGTAAACTTGCTATTTTACTATGACAAGACAAAAAAGCAAAGACTGTTTGAGCACTGAGGAAAATTTAAATTGCAAAAGTGCATGCTTCACAGAAGAAGACAGAAAACAACTAAAAGAAATTAATGTTTCATTTTAAAAACTAATTGAAGAAGTTAATGAATTAAAAAGTGAATTGGTCATGAACAAGAGAATTTTGGAAGAAACAAAAGAAGAAAACCAACGACTTAAACAGCAATTAAATTTGTCCTTATATAAATCAGATTCTCTAGAACAGTACGGCCGCCGTGAGAATCTCAAAATTTATAATGTTCCTGAAAGTGCAAATAAAAAAGATGATGGAGAAGATATCATTATTGAGATCGCAAAGCTTCTTAATGTTGATTTAAAAGATTTAGATATTCAAAGAGCTCACTGGCTGGGACAAAAAAGAATTGGAAAAACTCGACCGATAATTGCAAGATTTGTCTCATTTAAAAAGAGAATAGAATTACTGAAATTAAAAAAAAAATTGAAGAATATAACCACAGATGTAAAGATTAAAGACCCGTCCATAAAAAAATTTAAAAATGTGTTCATTACGGAAGATCTTACTTCGTTGCGAGCCAAATTATTACATTATGTTAAAGAGGAATGTGATGGTCGACTTGCAAAAGTTCATACGATTAATTGAAAGATAGTTATGAAAAAAACATCAAATGAAAACGATGACGATGATAAAAGTGATGAAAATGGAAATGCAATGTGGCTGAAGATTGAGACGCCAGATGATCTTCATAGGTATGGAGTTGACATTGATTTCCTTAAACTTAATTACCGACCGTAATGTGTTATTAATTATAGTGTTACCGAAAGTTAATTTGCCTAAAAAACTTTGTAATTAACTAAAACTACTTTTCTAGACAAAATGGCAACTTTTCAAAATCACTCTAGAGAATCTAAATCGAAAATGAAGACAAATGATTTATGCAATTTATGCTTTCGAAATCCTGTACAGTTTGATAAATCAAGATGCAGTACTTGTTTAGTTACATCACCTGATAGTTACAGTGATAAAATGCTTGAAAGCGCTGACACACCATTATCTATGAGCGTATCTATACAGCCACTTGATATCAACTTATCAGCTGCTGATTGCCTGACACCTTTAAGCAATGCATTATCAACACACACTGCAATTGCCGATTACAATGACTTCTTTTCGAACTGTAATTACTATAGCATACAAGAACTAAATAACAAATTGAGTAATGGTAAGGATTCTGAACTATTCCTTATCCATGTTAACATCAGAAGCATACAAAAAACTATTGACAATTTAACTAATTTCTTATCTGAACTTAAACAAAAACCAGATTTTATATTACTTACTGAGACTAAACTTATAAAAAAACGTGACATTATTGTCGATATTAGAATACTCGGATACATATTTGTTCATGAAGATACCACTGCTAGCGCTGGTGGAGTTGCTATGTACATTAAGGTTGATATTAATTATAGCATTGATTCTAATATTAAATTCAAAATATCTGGTTCCAAAAGTTTATGGATAAACATAAAAAATGATATCGTAGGTAAACTAACTGTTGGAGTAATTTATCGTCATCCAGTATATGACAAAGATAGCATTGGGAAATTTATTGAAAGCATCGAAAACGTGCATCGCAAAATAATTAGTCAAAAACGATATTTCTTTGTGATGGGAGACATTAACATTGATTTATTAAAAATGGAAAAAAATGAAAATTCTAGAAACTATGCAAATTCTTTAATTAGTTCCTCGGGAAAATGCCTAATAAACATACCCACAAGAGTGAATATTAATTCAGCGGCTATACTTGATCATGCGTATACCTCACTACTTAAAAACATTTTATTAAGTGGAGTATTAGTGACAAATATCTCAGACCACTATCCTATTTTCTCTCTGATTTCGAATGCAAGAAAAAATTACAAAACAGAAAAACATATTACGGTACGAGATTTTACAGCTTTCAGTAAGGACGAATTCAATAAAACTTTGCAAGAAGCTTTAAATGAAAATGTGGTTTCGACTATGTCTATTACTGAACAAACTAAAATTTTTTTGAATACCTTTCCCAATTAGGGATGCGGAAGCTGGAAGTGGAAGCGGTCCTTTTTATGCGGAAGCGGAAGCGCGAAAAATCCACCGCTTCCACATAGAAGGGAAGAATGGAGAGAGAAAAGAAATTGGTTCTGCTATCCTTTGTAGAAGAACGAATAGTGGGAGCATAAACATTAAGGAATGAGAGAGAGGAGGAGTCATTTAGAGAGATGTTGACCTCTACATAATCAGAGTAGGGGCCAAGCGAAGAAAGAGAGGAAGTAGAAAGCTCAGAGAAGAATAAGCCCTGCCTGACAAAAATGATGACGCCGCCGCTAGCATCTGCGACATCAGTAGAAAAAATACCAGATCGGGAGTGAGTGCCATGGGATCGCAGAGCAGAAAATCCAGGGGTCCGGAAAGAGGAAGATAAATTGAGGTTAGATTCCTGGATATAAATAAGATCAACGGGATGAGACGAAATAAAGTGTAGTAGTTTAGTGCTCTTGGCTTGAAGACCCCCAGCATTCCATTAAAGAACCCTGAGAGAGTTAGGGAGGGGAAGAGAAGGCAGGAGGTAAAGAGGAACAGCCAGGAGCATGAGGCAGTGGTGAGGGTGCAGAGGGAGAGGATACAAAGTGGGCGGAAAAAGGATAAGAGATTTGAAGATGAGGGTTGGGTGCAAGTGCTGCATTAGCGGAAGAAGGCCAGATTGAGCAATGAAGGTATACCAGATGGAAGAGTCCGAGGAAGAAGTCACAGTGCTGGTAGGTGTAGAATCTCAAAAAAAGCAGGGAGGGCAGCTCCAGAAATGAGATCTGCCAAGAGTTCTGAATCTGGAAAAGGAAAGTAGTGAGCACTTTAAATGAACTTAATTAGAGCATGTGCAGCATTGCACTGACCTACCCCGCCAGGTCACATTTCCAGCGCACACTGAACAGGGAAAGACAGGACAAGGGTGAGAATGAACGTTGCCATTCATCAGGAGAAGGAGAAGAATGAGAAGACGGGCAAGAGAAAGGAAGGAATAGAGAGAAGACAGGCCAATTTTAAAGAGGCTGCGTGCTACCCTTCTGCGGTCGTTCAGGGGGCTGCACGGCGAATAAATGGTTTGTGTGAGGGGAATGCCCGGGGTAACTGGAACCCTCGGGAAGGCCAACAGCCATTTTGACCCAACCCAAACGGGTTGGGTACCGCACCACCACGTTGAGGCGGCTGTTGATTGGTGCAGTTCAATTTTGCTCGCTTTACATGTACATACTATATATACGACAGAAATTTTGCACTTCACTATCCAAAAAGATCGGAGTCAATACGTGTTTTGAGGATGGACAGAAGGTAATGATGATTAGAGTTAAAGCTAACTCAAAGTCAGAGTTAGTTGAGAATAGAGAGGGAAAATCAACGCTATACGGTATAATTTGTTGTTGTGATGACAGGCTATTGTCGAGAGCTGTGATATGTGGTCATACGATTTAGATCTGAGAAGCATTAAGTTAACTGTTGTAAAAGTGGTTGTAAGTAGTGAAGAAACTTGTAATAACTGTCTATTTGTTAAAGTGTTTAATTATTTTTTGAAGTGTAGTAACGAAATATTTGATTTTCTTGCAAGCAGTTCGTGATTTCTAAATTTTTGTTTAGTGGGAGTTCCGTGACAAACGCAAAAGTACATTAGGGGCTCCGCGATGATAAAAAAGATTGAAAAGCACTGTTCTACATTCAGCACGAGTTTTGATATCTAAGAAAAACAAACACAGAGTAGTTCGAAATAATAAGCTCAAGCGAAGTAGGTAAAGTAATAGCAGTAAATGAAGGTTTTTGTTTTCTCAAAATGATGAAGTGTAGGAGAAGGCAGGCAACAAACCCACAAAAGTTAAAAAAATTGTCAACGTTCGTTTTTTCGTTTTTTGTTAGTGGAAGCGGAAGCGATAGGTGTGGAAGCGGAAGCGGTTGAAAAATAACCGCTTCTACATCCCTGTTTCCAATACTGTAGACAAATTAGCTCCATTTAGAAAAATGACGCAAAAAGAAAAGAGGCTTAAAAGGAAACCCTGGTTAACGCGTGAAATACTAAAATCAATTAAAATAAAAAAAATATTTAAAAATCTTCATTCTCGTATGTTAAGTAACAACCCCAATGACTCGGTTAATGATGTTAATCAGAAGTATAAAACATATAGAAATGCTTTCAATCGTTTGACAAGTAATGCAAAAAGGTATTACTATGATAAAATACTTATTGAGAATAGAAGCAACCCGAAAAAGATTTGGTAAACTATTAATATACAACATAATTCTCAAAAACTAAAAAATCAAGTCGAGATAGCAAAACTGCTAACGTCCTATGGGACTGTTGCTTCGCCCATAGCCATTGCTGAAACTCTTAATGAATTTTTTGTGAATATTGGTCCACAAATGGCATTAAACATACCAGATGTTGAAGTTGATGCAACAACAACTGTTAATCTACAATCACACCTAAGTAGGACCTTTTTTTTCTCCAGCAACTCCACCAGAAGTTGAAAGGTTAATTGATCAGTTAAAAACAAACAAAACTTGCCACCAACTACAGGTCGATATCTTTGAACCATCAGTTTAATAAAATATTTGAAAAATTAAGTTAGAGTAGAATGTATCAATATCTTGAAAAATATAATTTAATTGATGAACGCCAATTCGGGTTTCGCAGCAATCATTCAACAATTCATGCAATCAGCAGCATTTATGAGGAACTTTTAAAAAGTAATGATGATAAATTATACAATTGCTGTTTGTTTCTTGATTTTTCAAAGGCATTTGATACAGTGAACCACAAAATATTAATAAAGAAACTGGAAAATAAGTTCGGATTTCGAGATAACGCTAAACTATTTCTAAGTAATTATTTAAGCAACAGATATCAGTATACAAGAGTTTCCAATTACAGATCAAATCTGAGAACTGTCACTTGTGGGGTGCCTCAAGGGTCTGCTCTTGGGCCGCTACTTTTTCTTTTATATGTTAATGATTTACCTTCGTCTTCAAACTTTAAAATCACTTTATTTGCTGATGATACTTTGTTGCAACTATTTGACTGTAATATCAAAAAGTTGGAAAAACGGGTTAATAATGAACTAAATAAAATAAATGTTTGTGGAGGAAATAATAAGATATCTTTAGATATATCTGAAACTAATTATATGCTTATTGACAATTATATCAATGCCTCAACAAATAAACATTTTGAAATCAAATTACAACAAAATGTATTAAACAACTTTCTCTGCAACTTTCGAAATCCTCAGCTGTAATATATCGCTTACGTAACTTTGTTGATACTGAAACACTCAAATTGTTATATTATAGTTTGATTTATAGTCGTGTTCAATATGGTATTGTTTTATGGGGAACAACAATCTACACTAGACAAAAAGAAATAGTTCTAAGACTTAACAACATTGTTTGGATTATGACCTGGAGTAGGAAATTTGATCACGTTAGCATACTGTATAAACAATTGAAATTATTGAAATTAGAAGACATTTACAAATTAGAATTATCAAAGTTTATGCATCAATTAAATTGTAATATGACTCCTAAAGTTTTTGAAAAAAATTTTGTTAAACTTGAAAGTGTGCATTCGTACAGTACAAGACAAAAAACTAAAAACAATTATTTCTTAACCCCGGTCAACAAAACAATGTCACAAAAACAATTGGCTTTTCGTGGTACTAAATTGTGGGCAACTCTAGACAATTCTATAAAAACGAAACCGTTACCAGTCTTCAAAAAAATATTAAAAGAACGAATGATTAGAGATTATTAAATTGAAAGTTTTGCTTTAGTTCTAGATTTATTTTATAAAAATTGCTGATGCATTAAATATGTAACTTTCACGTTATGCTCTTTTATACAAAATTTAACTTCCTCTCTTTTTCTTTTTTTCTCTTTTACTTCTTTTTTCCAGTCTCTATTAAGTTTTTATTTATTGATGGTAATTTATTTGTTGTTTTTTTGTTATTAGGAGGCACTGACTAGAAAGCCTTTGGGTTATTTCAGTGTCTCCTGTCCCATTGCACGAATGCACTATTTTATCTTACTACTGTTCTTTGTTGACGTCTATTGAGTGTATTGGGCAAACAACAATAAACTATGACTAAACTTGGATCCCATTTTCAGACGACGCAGTCGAGTGGGGCGTGTCATCAGACTTCCAGCTATTCTTGATTTATAGTTTATATTGGGCGAAGCTTTAGTCACGTAAAACCCACCCAGTTCATTCATCATTTGGTAATCAACCAACTTCAGAGGCCTTACTTGCTGTTTTCTCTTGTCCTAATAATCTGTTTTGCTCTTGCTAGCCGGCTCCTTCCATTGGAAATTTGTCACCTATACCTTGGCAATCTTATTGAATCTCTAGTAATGGTAAGTGAGCTTTACTGACGTCATATTGTATCCGCTCTTTCCTTGCTGATGATTATTTTCCTTGGTAAGATAAGATCATTTTTTTGGCTCGTTATTTACTCGTGCATTTTTGTGTTACAGGTCTTCTGATTCGTCGCCCACAATTCCTATGGTGTTAGTGATGGTGTCGTGGTTAATATGTCTCGCATGCTCTCTTGATCGTTGGCGAGACAGCTTATTAAACTGCCTACGTTAATTTGTTTAGATTTTTAGTTAACAATGCATTATTTATTATACATGTATTTTTTTAGTTTCAGATTATTTTCTCCGACACTGAGTTGACCTTGTCGATGTCGATCTCCAATCGCCATCTTGAGGGAAGCTTATGTCGGAACTACTTCCTTTGATTTATTTGTCCGTTAATTTATCGGATGTTTTGTTTAAATTTATAAACTACAAATGTGATAAAAAAAAGGCAAAATAATCAACAAAGTAAATTAAAATAGTGTTGCGTAACATCACTATTTTAATTTACTTTGTTGATTATTTTGCCTTTTTTTTATCACATTTGTAGTTTTTGTGCACCGTCGGCAAATTAGTAGGTGATGCAGTTTAGTTTGCAATTTTTTGATCTATTCGAGTTTGGAGACATTTCAAGTATAGTTGGCAAAAAATAAATTAAAAAAAATATATAAGCTTATTTAAAGATAAATTGTTTTATCCTTTTTAATAATTGTTATCTAAAGCACGCAGTCATTCGAGAGCAAATTGCTACAAGCTAAACAACCTAGACAGTGGTCTGCATAGCTTTTATGCAAATCATATCACTGCATTACCAGACTTAATCCACAGCTACTAGCAATGGTTTATTTGTACTTTTGACCCTTCTTGAGGCACTTCAAAAGTGCAGGAAAACAGAGTTATCAATCCCATTCTAGATATCCCTGATAATTATAAAAACTCCTTTTTACACTCATGTACAAATGAAAATTGCAAAAAATATATCTAGACTGTTAAACATCATTTAAAGTATTAGCTGAATGTGAAGCTGTACATAAATTACTGTAACAAGTTAAATATTAGTTTGTTCATTTCATAATTGCTCCTTCTTTCGTTTAAAGTAATATTGGATTCTGTGAGTTCCTAATTTAAAGGATGAAGCAGCCAATATTTTCAAGATATTTTTTGTCCAAATGGCAAGAGTCTTCTATTTCAGGATAGCAATAATATTTATTATATCCACTCGGATACAACAATTTAACTTTAAAATCATTAAACTTCATCGTAAGAGCAGATGAATGCCACCCAAACTTTGTCATCATATTTGCAAATGACATAGTCTCCAGATTTTGGGTGAAGCAAACCTCGAACCACATCTTTTTTGAATTCTTTTGTGTAATTCTTTCCTCTCCTTTATCAGCACTTGATGTTTCATAAATTTTAACCAGGGCTGCGAACTCGGTCGATTTTTATATCGAGTTTAAGTTTAATTTCGAGTTCTGCAAAAACTTATCAAGTTTTTTCGAGTTCAGAAAATAAAGTGGTTGACTTAGCCTAAGCACGTTTGCAATAAAATTGCGCGTTCAAACTTATGTTCAAACATCTGTTATAATAAGCAAATGCTGTTGCCATAAGCCAGGCAACATGTGTGTTGTGAATTTGCATTGAAAGCGAAAATTGAAAAATAACTTGCAATTGAATCATTGTAGATTCCCTGATTATGCACTTTCGATCAAAACAAGGGCTATGTCTGCGATTCATTATTTATGAAGAAAAAGTTAACTGTTAACTAGGCCACGGTCACTCATTCTCTACGGTGATTGCTTACCTTGCAAAACTGTAAAATATAATTAGAGCGTTCTTAATGTTTTCATTAAACATTTAGAGTGTTATGCAGAAAGCAGACTTAGTTTAGGTCGAGTTTCAGCCTAAGCCGAGCTTGCGCAAGTCGGGCTTACAAAGAAAGGCTTGGTGGTATGCAGAAACTAAACTCAAACGAGACTTTTGGAAGCATGGCTTAATGTATTATGACGTTACCGTTATTGAAAACCCAAGCTTATAAAGGGATTATGAGGTTGCCGTTAAATATATTCTGTGTCGTCATATTGGCAGGTGACACGCTGTACGTTATTATGGTGCGATACAAATGGAAGTTGTTGTTTGCAAGGTTTGGTTAAACCGGTTACAGTAAGTGATACGGGATGTGACGTCAACCGTGTTACTGATTTAAGCTACCTGAGGCCCATTGCCCAAATTTATCAACAGCAATAAAATATCTAGGGTTTTGCGTAATTGCGTACATAAGTCGCGATTTAAGCCATCTACAATGGTGACTTTTAAAAGGCCGACTTAAACAATTAGCTAAGCCATGCTTAACGCTAAAACTTCTTTCTGCATAAGAAATCGATGACTTAAGTTGGGCTTAGACAATTTTAGAAAAAGCCTGGCTTAAGCCTACTTTCTGCGTAAGATCCTTAATTACCGATAAAGAGATTTTATTCTTTTTAAATTCAGTTGTAATGATATTGTACAAGTGAAAATTAACTCGAACTTGCTTTAAATATTTTCGAGTTCGAGTTCCACGAAGTTTTGAGTTTCGAGTTCAAGTTCGTGTTTGGCAAAAAGATCGAGTTCGCAGCCCTGATTTTAACTCTACCATTGCCGGCTGGAATTATTTTATGCAATTTTTGGGTTCAAGTAATAAATAAAGCATTCTGGAAAATGGTCGCCAAAATTTTTTCTTTCCACTATTTTTTCACTAGAAGTATAAAAAAAACTAATTTTTTCTCCAAACTTTTCTTTGCAAAATGTATACATGTCCTGAGGAGTTATAATATTTGATTTTCAGATGGTCTTTGTAGTCTAGCTTTAGCGATCATCTTTTTCACCATTCCTCCAATTCCATCACAAGCACTTTTTTCAAAAAAGGTGCCACTCGCATTCTACATCAAAATCCATTTTGTGATAACATAAATTTATTATTGTCCAGCGCAACCATCACTGTAGTAATAAATTTTGCTCAGTTCGGGTTATAAAGCACTTAATTTTAGGCATTACAGCAGATATAAAAGTGTACACCATAGATGTATTATGCTTTGTGTTTGGTGATAAAAAACAAAAACTTTTATGGGTAATTTCATCATCATTTGATTTCTGGTAGTAAACTACAAATGATGTACAGTACATTGGAAATTTTCCCAATGAAAACCTTGGGATTCACCTTGCATGATAAAAGAAAAAGTCTCAGAAAAATCTAACATTATTATCACTTCATTTATAAAAAGATTGCTTTTTGAATTTTGAAGAAAAATTTCAAAAGATTTTGAAATATAGTGGTGTCCTGTTGATTCATATATTCTTTCACTCAGTGAAGTACCAAAATCATTGAAGTCTTCTGTTTTTTCCAACAAAGTGCATCTGTCCACTGTCACTCACTGTTTATATTTACCTTCTTCTACATCTAAGAAAAAGACCTGAAGTGAAAACATAATTATGTTTCCATAGTTTGCTCTTAGTGGCTGGTGCTGTCAGCGGACGTCCGAATTATTGAAATATTATTACGTTTTCACTCTAGACCTTTCCTTTTGACGCGTTTGCCGCTGATGAGAGCGTCACGAAAAGCTTGTGGCAATAACAGCTTTTTTTCAAAGCTTTAGTAAAAATAATCCATTATATTTGGATTTAATTTGGTAAAATTATGAGAAGGGGCCGAAGAAAAATTGTGTATAACATAAAGAGGTACTATGAGAGGGGCCCTATGGGGAAGCAGAGATACAGCGTAAGACCTTAAGACGAAGGAAGAACTTGGCCTTTAGCGAAAATAAATGGTCGAAGGTGATCCCAAAACAAGTTGGAGTGAGGTTGAAGTGAAGGTGGGAGTTGAATAATAGGTGAGGCAAGAAGTAAGCTTAAAGGGGATCCAACAAGAAGAACGCCACACATTTGCTCGGATTGAGAGAAAAACACCAGCGCTCCAGTCAAATCAAAAGCTCCTTGTGTAGCCTCCACCGTAGCGAGGACCGAGAGGGAGGAGGACTAAATGGCCAGGTCGTCAGCATAAAAAGAGCAGCTGACGGAAGAAGGTAGAGAGACAGAAAGATAATATATGAAGAGAGAAAAGTACAGGGCCAAGAACGAATGCTTTTGAAACACCTCGACGGACTTCAAAAGAAGTGACTTTTGTAATTTGAAAGACCACTCAAGTGCACCTATCAGACAGGAAAGATTGAGTCCAACGAGCAAAGCAAGAAGGGAGGCCAACCTGAATAATTTTATGGAAAAGGGGATGCCAGGCTGAGTCAAAAGCCTTGGAGAAGTCGATAGTAACAAGAATCGTCCGAAAGCCCTGCTTGGATGTCACGAATAAGGAAATTTGCCGTATAAGAGTTGTTTTCATATTTGTGTAAAGCGCTGTGTCATTTGTTCGCTCGGCTACTGACTGAGAAAAGACCCTTTTTTCCTCGCAAGTCGATTGCTGTGTACGCCTTTTATTACGTCAAACTCGTTATTACGACATAGTAAAATTCCAGATCGGTCTCTAGTGATTCTACCTTCTTCGAAGAATTTCGATAAACGATTAACATAACTTGAAATGCTTTTTTTCTTTTGTTCACGTGATTTCGTTCTAGCGTTGTCTAGATTGTTTCGTCAAATTTATATATAAGACGATGGGATTTTCTTTGGCCAGAGAGAGAGAGAGCGGGAGAGAGAAAAGAGATCGGTTTGACGGATTAAGGAAGGGCCATTGTGTTTTTTTTTGCGATAAATTATTGTGGATTTTGTTGACGTGGAGAGTTATTGGTGGACTTATTTTGCGGTCTTTCTTGATTGTGTGGTAAAGTGATTAATTTTGGGATCGTTGAGCGAAGAAGTTTTGAAGTCGTGAAGTACCATTTCTGTGAATACATTATTCTGTTATTAAAGTGGTTTAAGGTGTTTTAGTGGAAGCCAATCTTTTCCAAGTTTTTATTAAGTTGTAGCCAGACCTAATTATCCGAGCGATTATCACACGTCGCCTCAATTTTAAAAGAAATTTGAAATTGAGATAGAACCGAAAGTTCTATTAATAATATTATCATAAGTTATATTAAAAACGCGACATTGGGTTTCTTAAATTTGTCCAAAATGGACTGAGAAAGAAACAGAATTTGATTGAGGGTAAACCGTCCAGAGCGGAAACCGGCCTGGCGGGGAGAGAAAATGGAGTTGGACTTTTCAAACGCATCATTCAAAAAGCTTTGAGACGCAGGAGGTGAGAGGGATAGGCCCGAAAGAAGCAGAAGAATTGAGAAGCTTTTCCATCTTATGAATGGCGACAATAGAAGACGTCTTCCAGATAGCAAAAGCAAGCTAAATTCGAAACGAAGCACTCGAGTAGTGCAACAGCAGGACCTACATCATCAATTAATGTTGAGGTTAAGAATAACTGGCTGCGCCGGCCTCCTCACCCAATCGCAAAGGAAATTGCTTTAACATTAAGAGGATATGTCGCTCGACACTAATATTTTGTTGCAAAAGATTAAAAGGACCATCTCTCTCCCTTCTCTTGTTCTAGGGTGATTACCAAAGGTTTTGCTTCAATTTTCCACATATTAAAACCTGTGGAGACTTTATTTTTAGATAAATCTTTTGATGGACAACGCCAAAGAACCATGCTATCGAAACAAAATAGGCAAAATGTATCATAAAACTTAGCTTTCTAGAAATAGCAATTTTGTGAAGTGCAGGCACCAAAGTATTGAGTGTTTTTAACCAGGAGGCTACGCTACGTTTCATAAACGTTTAAAGACTTTATTTTTTGAAAACGTGGACAGATAATGCCAAAGAGCCACTTTTTAACTCGTGATGAAAAGTAGTCAAAATGTGCCGAAGAACTAACTTGGTCAAACAATTGCAAGTTTGTTAGGTCTAGTAGGATAATTGTTCTACTAAAAATACAGGGTGTCCTAAAAAAATGTATGCACTGTTTGCATCGTTATTGATTTGGACTTGTAAATAAAATTGATACAAAAGAAAGAATACACATTTAAAAAATCGGTAAGTGAAATGTACAAAAACATATCAAGTTAACTTTTAAGATAAGACACTTGAGGCAATTTCAAAATGTTTACATAATGACGACTACACATAGGCCTACCGTATATACTCATGTGTAGGTCGATGTGTATTTTAAGACAAAAAATTACATCATTATAAGTATTACTCGTGTATAAGTCGACTCCACATTACAACATGTTTTGATGGACTTGCAGTATTGAGGAATGGACTGAACTGTTTGGGGATAGCAATACCGATGCTGAGAACTGCTTTGAAGGATTGAAATAAACTTTTTATTAGACTACTATTACATAAATGTCGACTGTTTGTTGGAATTAAAATATTTGGATAATTACCGGTATTTATAGATTAAGGTCTATTTAAAGGTATGTGCATTAGACTTTATTTGAAATTTACAGTAATAAAATTTCGTTTAATGGTTTCCCAAATATACTAATTTGGTAAAACTCAAAACTGACAGGTGGCATACAGCACAACAATGGTGGCTCCCAGGTTATAATTGAGCATGCCGTCGTAAGCTTGCTTACTAATAACATATACCGTATATTACAGGCTAATTCAAAACCTCTACAACAAAATTCACCGATATTTGATAATTTTGTGAAGTAACTTTAACATTCATAAGGTGAAGCACCATATTATTAACGTTTGTTAAGACTTTCATACTCGGTGTGTATATTGCATGTAGGCCTATAACGGAGTTTTCTTTTCATATTCACATTCTATACCACTCGGCAGCAACATGTCCATAAACATTACTTTTGTATAAATCGACCCCAAAAATTTTACCTTAAAGTCGTCTCCCAGAAATTCGACTTAAACAAGAGTATATACGGTAAGTGCTCAAACTGGTCGCTGTTTTGTTCAATACGCTTTTTGTATCTTGAAG
The DNA here is from genome assembly GCA_963675345.1 of Trididemnum clinides. Classification (NCBI taxonomy): domain Eukaryota; kingdom Metazoa; phylum Chordata; class Ascidiacea; order Aplousobranchia; family Didemnidae; genus Trididemnum; species Trididemnum clinides. The sequence goes on along the minus strand of OY776287.1, from coordinate 2,030,778 downwards.
AAATGGACCTAGAACGTCTAGTAACATTTCCTCCCGTATTTGAGCACATTGTTTTTCAATTGCTACTCTCATTATAGCTATTGTTTCAGGTTTCTCTTGCTGTAAACTTAAGTCTTTTCGAAACTCTCACACAAAGAAATTCACGGGTGTCAAATCTGGTGAACTAGGTGAATATTCAACTGTACAGTACTTCTTCCAAACCATTTGTTTTGCATATTTTTATGAATTCTCACATCACAATAAAAGGGGGAGGTGTACTATCTTTCTAAAAGTAAAACTTGGCCTCTTGAAACTGTTCTTGTCGGCGCAGAATAAATTCTTGTAACAGGTGTATTTAGTGTGTACACATTTTCAGAACACGATGTATGGCAATTAGTTGTTGATCAGCCATTATATACCAGTAACCTACTTAGCCCAAACTAATTCGAGTTACTTATCTCTGGAAAGCTCATTAAAACCTTTGTGTATTAAACTTACCTGTTTTTACTCAGCTTACCACTTTTAAATTTAAGAGAGGTAAAAAGTAATACTAAAGGTATATATTATATGCGCTACTATCGGAATTGTCTTTAAATTACTTTTAATTCGGTGTAAAAAGTTTGAAAATCTGTTGAAAACTGAGGTCACAAATTAGTTTTTAAATAAACTAATTTTGTAAAAATGCTGTAATTTTTGAGATAAATTATATTGTGATTTCTGCTAGCGAAAGACTGCCAATCGTAGCCAACCAGACAGCATCATGACATCATAGAGCGAGTTTTAAGCGCGCAATAGAAAAAGATAAGCATCCTTAGAAGGCTTAAAGAATTGCTCGTTGCTTTGTCAAATGAGCTTAAATCAAGGGAGCAAAATTTTTTTGAATTTAGTAGCGCGTAGAAACTGTTGGTCGCACATGCATGTATAAACCAGTGTTGCCAGATGGTTGCCGGTGCTTTTCCCCAACTAAGTCTAAAAATTTTGCCAATTCACATCAAATTTCCCCAAAGGATCGTGGCCGAAATTTCCTGAGTCGTAAGGCAAAAGTTTCATTGATGCATCGATCGACAAGAGATGACCTTTTCTTTTTTTTTGGAGATCAACGTTAAACACATGCCTGAATTAATTTTTTTATCGTATTTATAATTTACCTACACCGAGGGGCAGGACATGCATAGCAGCAGCGATTAACCTGCGTGACTTTTTTTTTGTTTGGAGATTAATTTCAAGCACCCGCTGATTTTGGTCGTCACATTGTTGGGAAATTTCATCAGGTGCACGTGAACATCTTGGTCGCGACCGTATTTTTGCACCCCTGGCTTAAATTGTTGTAGTTTTTTTTTGTTGAAATTATCAGCTCCAAAAAAGGCGTTTAACTGCGTTTCTACAACCAGTAATTTTTAAGAAAATACAGCCAACAAATTGTGCAACTAAGCGTTGATTGTGACCCCCAAAAAAATTGAAATTAGTTGTACAGTGATAGGTTGGGTGCTAACTTTCGTTTGAGCACAAAACAATATTGCTCTGTTAAGGAATGCAAACTAAAAAATTATCTTTGATTTTGACGTCACAAACACCCTTATGACACTCACTGCGAGGTGGTGATTAATCGTGCCAAGTTTGATGTTTGTACGTCAAGTAGCTCCGTAAGAGTTAAAGCGCACGTACCTAGACAGAATTGCGCTTTATTTACTAGATTAAGGTGCACAAGTTATGTGGCTCTTTTACAATGCAATAAAAATTTTGTCATTCATACCATTTTGCACATTAAAATCTCAGAGATGGCCGAACTCTCCAGCGCAGGGGTTCTTAACACTTGTCGAGCCGTGTCCCCCTTGACGATACTAACAAAACTCGCGCCCCCACTTAAATACAAGAAAACCACTTTTTCCAGAGCGGTCATTTTCCCACATCTGCTATCCGAAACAACACAAAGATCTTTTTTTTGAAGCAAATTTATTTAAAGCCGTTATTTACCCACATTGTCTTCAAAACAACACGAAAACCTTTTCCTTGAAGAGCAACTTCTTTTAAGCATTAATTTGACAAATTTTTGTGCAAACGCGAGACTGAGGCACCGTGGACTAGCGTCCCCCATATGAACCGTATATGCCTCCCAACACAAGAGCCCCTGCTTTAAGGTATTGCCCACTACCGATACAAAATTTTCTGGAAGGGGTAAAATCACAATCTAGACGGGCAGTTAGGCAAAGTAGGCTACAAACTTTTCAGCGACCATGATCTGCGTGATTGGGTAGAAGGTGTAAGATCTGAATATTCTGTTTTGCACTGCGCGTTCATTCATAAGAATGCAATTACTACCGTTCTCAAGAGGCCGTTTGCTTTCAAGCTCAAGTTCAAACCACGGATTATGCCAGGGATGGGCAACTTCTCCAGTCGGCGGGCCAGATGTGGAAAAATGAAGTCCTTGGTGGGCCGGATTATTACATAAATAGTATTCAATATCTTAATCACATATTTATTCACTAATGCAAGAAATAAAATATTAAATCGTGTTTAATGTAAAGTTTAAACTTTACAAAGAATAGAGACCAAAAAGTACATAATGAATTTATCATTTTATCATAATGTACTAATTGTACTTCAGTAGCTACTGAAGTCAATGAGACATTTGTGGTCGATCAAAGTTGTCAACAAGTTGTTTGAACTCTGGCTGCATGTTTGGTGTAGAAATTCTCAGTAAAGACTGCAGGTGAACATCAGTTAGATTGGAACGTAGCTTGGTCTTGTTAATGTTCATGGTCGAAAATGTTTGTTCACAAATGTAGTTGGACCCAAACAGACCAAGTAGTTTCATGGCCATCTTTCTCAGGTTGGCAAACTTGGATGCATTCAGCAATGCATAAAATTTGTCCATGCTTTCAGATTAGAATTTCTCTTTCAGGGTAGAGTCACACTGCAGATCAATCAGTTCCAGCTGTACACCATCCGGCGCTTTTTCAAAGTCAGTTGTAAACGGTGATGACAGAATATCAAACTCAGCAGCAAGTTTTTGAAAGTCCGCGAAACGACGACCAAATTCATTATCCAGTGCAGATATCATATTGGGGTACTTTTCAGTTGACATCATTGGTTGTGCCGTAGTTGCAAGTGTTGCAAAGTGTGTTGTGATATTCTGGCTAAGCTGGCAAGAAAACAGTTTTAGCTTTACCCTGAATGCCTTCACTGTTGAGTACATTTCGTGAGCAAAAGTGCCCTCCCCTTGAAGTTTGGTGTTCAGTTCATTCATATGTTCAAAGAGATCGACTGCAAATGCCAAATCTGACAGCCATTCTGATTGTTTGAGTTGAGGATAATCTTTATCTTTCCCTTTCATCTCCAAAAATAGTAAGATTTCTGTTTTTAGGTCCCAGATACGTCTCAGAACTTTCCCCACACTCAACCAGCGTACAGCTGTATGATACGGAACACCACTGTAATCCGAGTCACAATCTTCCAGAAGCGTGATAAACTGTCTGTGATTTAGACCTCTCGCCCAAATGAAATTAACAATCTTTACAACTGGATCCACAACATGTTTCATGTCCAGCACCTTTTTACACAACACTTCCTGGTGTATTGTGCAATGTAGAAATATTAATTCCCTAGTGCAGTTGACCTCTGCAACACGGTCACTTGGTCTCTTCAGTAGACCAACATTCTTTCCTGTCAATGATGGACAACCATCCGTAGTAACACTGACCATTTTCTGCCATGGTAATTCCATTGTACGAAATGCATTTTCCACACATTCGAAAATATCTTCCCTGGTAGTTGTGTCTTTCATTGATTCCATAGACAGCAATTCTTCGGTGATTTCAAAGTTTTCTGTAATGCCTCGTACAAAGATGAGCAGCTGTGCAGTATCATCGATGTCAGTGCTTTCATCCAATGCCAGTGAAAACAGTTAAAATGAAGGTACAAGCCCTTTCAACTGTGATATCAGGTCTTTACCGATTGCTTTGATGCGGCGAGCCACGGTTTTTCTCGATAAACTTACTTCTTCAAACTTCTGTCTGTGTTCATGACAGACTTGATCAGCTACATCGAGCATGCGCTTTTTAAAAAATTCACCATCACTGAATGGTTTGCTGTGTTTAGCAATGTTGTATGCTACTCTATAGCTGGCATGAGTGGAAGCTTTCTGGGCTAATTTGCCTTTTACGAATACATTCTGCTGCCTCGCTAGTTTTCTGTCCAGTTCTGTTGTTCTAGTTTGCCGTTCCACTGCTGATAAATTATTGCCATAGTTTCCATGTTTCGTCGCATAATGACGACTAATGTTGTACTCTTTCAACACAGCAAACATATTGCTTTATTGCCAACCTTTGTAAAAAAAAACACTTCGGCATCCAATCTTTGTGAAATGCTCGACACTCTCTGTCAACTTTACGTTTCTTGGGAAATTCTATGGTTAATAAAACTTAATATCAAATCTAATTTCTTTAAAATGTAAAAAATTGTAAATTCTAAATCTAAATCTAACACTAACTGATAACAGCCAAATAATAACTAACACTAACAGTCACGTCGTCACACAGTAGTGGGAGATGTTTACAACATTCTCTGCTGTGACCTAATTTCCAGCAATCGCAGTGAAATAAAATGTAACGTTTAAAATCGTGCCAGTGGAATGCAGTGTCTTAAGCCAGTTGCCGCTCGTGTCTCGCACCGACAGCTCGGTGAGAGCACAGCGATCGGCAACTGTCAGGAATGAGGCCACGGGCCACATTACAGGGTATGGTTGGATACAGTCTGTGGGCCGGTCAAAATGCCTTCAGGGGCCGGACCCGGCCCGCGGGCCGTATGTTGCCCATGCCTGGATTATGCCAATCGCAGTAAACGATTTTGAGAGGTTAGAACACTGTAGATCATGATGCCCTAAACTAGGAGTTTATCTTGGGCTGCATAGTTTAAAATGTCTACAATCGGAAACGTTTATAAATGTTCAATACACGATAAAATAGGCAATGGATTTACAACAGATTTTCACACACTATACAGTACGGTAGGTCAAAAATTAAATTTAACAGTAATTTGAGGCTATATTTACCGAACACGAAAATCATGCGCTTTTAACGAGAATAACATGCAAATAATTTAGATTAAAACACGAAGGCTACAGCAAAATCTTACGAGTGGCAGAAAATTAAACAGTTATAATTACATCATTGAAACAGCGGATGGATATAAAAAAAGGATTTAAACAAACAAAGTTGGTTTATGACGTCCCATTTACTTTTTTAGTTTCCTTTTGTGTGGTTATGTTCAGTGGCGTACGCACGGCGGGGTGCGTATAATTTTTTTTCCGCCCATGAATTTTGTATAATTTTTTTAACGTCATAAAAAATTTATGCAGCCATTTACCTAAAACTCTAGAGAAAATACAAATTTTTTAGCGTAAATCTAAAATTTTTCATAGGGCGGTAGGTCCCCGGGCCCCTACAAAAATCGTCTGTTTGGCATGCTCAATGACAGAAACTAAAACCCTCCTCGTAACAGATTTCTGCATACGCCACTGGTTATGTTAATGTTTTTGATATCTTGGCTCACTTAATAGCAACATTCAAGTCTTTGTTTGTTCTTAATTGTAGCCGAACTATTTGCCGTGAAGAGATTTGCTTTTTTTTCTTCTCGGAGCATTGAGCTTAGTTTAATAACCACAATATCTGGTCTAAAACTCAAATACCGTTAAGATTTCCTATCACTTATTACTGGAATTATAATTCTGACTCGCTTTTATAAAAATGAACGAAGTTTTGCAGATAACATCGATCACAATAAATCAATTCAGCACTTGAATTCTTACTCGTTCATTCCTAGTTGGGCTACAAGTAAAAGAGAACCAGAAATTGCAATTCAGTCAAAATTTCATTGATATTCATTTTGATAAATTTGACATTTCGTTACGGTTGATCAAATTTCAGTATAGTTTTGAACAAAAAACGTGCGATTCTTTCAGGAACTAAATACAAACCCCAGTTTATTAAAATATTGACAAAAAATACAGTAGGCACGTGGAGGGAAACGCCACAGCTATTTAAAAAATGTTAAATAACTACTAGATTTTTTGCTACAAGTAAGATTTCGCCGTAGCCAATGTATTATAGAGATAGTAAATCTAAATTCTAGCCTTCTGCCAACAACAAAGTTTTTTACTTTTTGCTTTCTCATGCTTTAAACCGGCTCAGCGGGTGTACGTTGCGCCATCCAAAACTGGCAATTATAGTAATTGTTACGTTCACTGAACCGAATAATACTTTCTATGACATCATAATGCGTGGTTCAACCATAATCGATTGCCGGCCATTCGCCTCGTGGCAGGCAAGCTTATTGCAGCAGCTAGATTGTTTGTTTTAGCCTAATTGATTTAAGGGTTAGGTTAGCTATTAAGTTAATTTGTGGTTTTTCTTTAGACAAAGTGATATCGAATTTAACGGCATGTATGCAAACGGCATATGTAAGCAAGTATTCAACAGTTGGTTTTAATTTCATTTAAGTGGTAACTGTTGGACTGTTGTTAAACTCTGAATAAAGCTTCAAGCCTAGTTAAAATTCCTTCCTGTCTTTTTCGAGTAGGATCGCTCGCCGCTGCTGTGGCGTTCCTTACAGTAATCTAAAAGTCACGAACATAGCACAAGCAGTAAGGTTTAACAAACCAAAAGTTTATAAGATTTTTGTTGCATACCAAAACATCCTAACCTGCAACTCTTGTCCCACGCAAGTTCAAAACGTGGACGAAACCGGGATATTTAATGTATCGGAGCTTGGAAACGTCGCTGCTTGAAAGGAGCAACGGTTGATAAATTAACTATTAGTATCAGTAGGAGAGGAAAAACGTTCTACGTAGAACAACCAATGCCGAAGGTATGTATATTTCCACGATATTTATCATTTTCTAAGAAGCATATGGCTGATAATCTCATAACAAATGCATCACATGTTGCAATTGATCAATGTTTTTCAAGCGGTTGGACTGACGATAAAGGTTTCAAATATAAAAGCGATATTTTCTTTTAATCGCCAAACCGACACGGAAGAAAAATACGTTATTTTGGACGATCAGTTTGAAATAACACTCTTGTAGCAAATTCACAATCCTCTTGCATCATTTTTTAAATCCTAAAAAGTGCATATCATTAATCTGTGAACACTTGGACAGCTGCTCTCCAAGTAGACCGATTTGTTTCTAAAAAGTGCATATCATTAATCTGTGAACACTTGGACAGCTGCTCTTCAAGTAGACCGACGTTGCCGAAATTTTTGCGTTTTCCTGCAGTAGGTCGATTACGTGGGAAAAGTTACTACAGAGTTTCAACGCTTACGGACTGTGGTCTTACATTAACGTTTTTTTTCGACAATTTGACTTAGTTGCACGTGCACTTACAGGAGAAACGGAAACTTTGGAAAAAGTACTGTTTAAGCTATGGTTTTGGAATTTAATAATAGCGCAAATAATATGGAAGAACAATCAGGATTTTCAGCACGACATTAGGAATTGTAAATTATCAGTTTTACTCTGATACTTGAAAATGTTAACAAGCATTTTGCCAAAGATGCTGGTGGATCAGATCAAGCAACAAACCGGAAAAGCTTATTACAACAAATGGCGGGGCGCGGGTTACAACATACGTCAAAAAAACCTGGCCAATATTTTTCAGATACAGTAGAAACTGGATATAACGTCAATTCGCTTTTAACAACGCATTTTTGTTGGTCCCGGCAGAATTCCTATCTTTTATATACATTTGACTTCGGCTTTAGCGACAGCCGCTTTTACGACGCCACTTCTTCATCCCAGCGAACAAAATTATCTTATTTTGCGACAGTTATTGCCTTTTTTTTAACACATTTGCTACAAACGCTTCATTTGTACGCATTGACGCTGCGTGTCAAACGTTTTTTTTGCGAGTTACGCAAAGCGCTATTTAATAACTATTCATGCGTGACAACCACACAATGAAAACGCGTAGACTGCATGCAACTCGCTTTGAGTTCGTATACAAGACCATTGTTGACCTAATAAAGAGTCCGACTTTGCTCTACTGTGTACTGTACAGTATTTAAACTACACTATACATTGTGACTGCGGCTAGTTTATTTACAGTAGAGTGCAGAAAGATGTCTAAAAAAAGAACGGAAAAAATATGATATCGTTAATGAGGTGAACAGGAGAAATGATACGCCAGTGTCAATGCTTGCTAAGGAACTTGAAATTTCAAGAACATCCTTAATCACAATTTTGAAGAATAAAGAAAAGATAATCGAAGACTTTGAGGCAAATTGCAACAGCAAAACTAAACGAAAGCGTAAGCATAATTTCGAAGCGGTGGATGAGCCTTTGGTGAAATGGTTTAGTCAAGCAAGAGACAAAAAAATTCCAGTCAGTGAGGAAATGTTACTGTTGAAAGCTCAAGAGTATGCAGAAGTTTGCAGTTGTGAAAATCCCAAGCAAGTAAGTATGAGTTAGATAAATCAGTGGAAGGTGAGAAAGGACATAGTGTGCAAAAAATTACATGGTGAGGCAGAACCCGTTGACCAAAATGGCGTAGATGAGTGGCAAACAAACTGTCTTCCTGCTCTTTTAAAACAATTCAAGGCTGAAGACATTTTTAGTGCAGACGAAACCGGGTTGTTTTACTGATGCTTACCAGATAGGACTCATGTTTTTAAAAATGACAAGTGTGCCGGTGGAAAACTTTCGAAGGAAAGATTAACTGTGTTAGTGACAGCGAGCATGGCTGGGGAAAAGTTGCCCCTTCTTGTTATTGGCAAATCAGCCAATCCAAGATGTTTCAAAAACATCAAGAAACTGCCTTTGCCATATGAATCGAACAAGAAAGCTTGGATGACTGCAGCAATTTTCGAAACGTGGGTAAAAAACTAGACTTGCAAATGCGAAAAAGTAACCGAAACATTGCACAGGTGCTTGACAACTGCACAGCTCATCCCAAAGTTAAAGGGCTCACGAATATCAAGCTAATCTTTTTCCCACCGAATACAACAGTAAGAACCCAGCCAATGGATGCTGGGGTTCTTCGATGCCTTAAATCGCATTATCGAAAAAATTTAGCAAAAATGCGCTTGGTAGCCTTTGAAGAAAAGAAAGACTACGATCAATGTTTTAGAAGGAACGAAACTTCTCAGCAATGCCTGGAATGCGATCAGTGAAGTAACAATAAAAAACTGCTTCAAAAAAGTCAACTCTATCCAAGTAGAAGACAACCAAGTTCAAGAAGAACAAACCGAGGATGATGGTGATGATGAAGTTGTTGGGATATGAGAAAGACTTCAAGCGGGTGGATTAATTCCGAAACACTTGGCTTTACCGATTATGCTACAAGCCACGATGGACTGTTAACACGTGAAACGATTACAGACGCAAGCATTTTGAATGAATTAACAACCGTTGAAGATCAAGAAGACGAAGATAATGACGTGATTTCTGTAGAAGACGTTCAACCTGCCGCTATGTCACCATTTGAAGCACTGTCAGCAATCAGACAATTAGATCTCTTCTTCTTAAGAGGTAGAGATAAGCACCAAGACGCGCTGCATTTGCTTGCACAATTACAGCAACAAGCGTTCAACATAGTAGTAGTAGTAGTAGTAGTAGTTATTCAGTTTTTATCCGGTGTTTTCCCTTTAGCAGAGATGGCCGGATTTACCCCATTCCTTCTGCAATTTTACGCACTCCGTCCCTCCACTTGTCTCGTCTCAGGGCATCTTCCTTCTTCAAACCAATCTTCTCTGTCTCCTCTTCCACTTGCTTCTTCCAGGTCTTCTTCGGTCGTCCTCGCTTTCTCTTGCCAGTCACTTCAAGATTCAGAGCAACCCTCAAAACACTATCGTCATCCCTCCTCAGTACATGTCCATACCATCTAACTCCATTCGCTGTTGCTAACCGGTCTATTGTTTCCTTCAACCCTAACATATCCATCTGTTCTTCAGTCGTCTTTCTGTCTACCACTTTCTGACCGCACATGGCTCTCACCATAGCTCTCTCTGTTCTTCTCAAAATCGCTTTTTCATTTTCTTTGAGACACCATGTCTCACTTCCATACAGTATTGCTGATCTTACGCAACAACAATAAACTTTACCTTTCATCTTCAGAGGGAACCTATTTCCAAGCAACAACTCTCCACATTTCCTGAATCTTACCCAACCGATTCTTACTCTTGCTGTGACTGCCGCTTCACAACCACCACTAGCATTCAGTCTGTCTCCCAAATAACAAAATCCATTCACTGTCTCCACTTCATCGCACAACTTCTCGATCGAATCCATCGTCCCTTCCATTATTCCTTTACATTTCAAGCAAACAAAATGCATTGCCAACCTAGCGGTAACTCTCTTCATTTTTGCACATTTGCCATGAACCCAGTTTTCACATTTTGTGCACAACACTGAGTTAGCCATGACTCTCCTTCCACAAACTCCACATGGATCTATCTTGCTTTTGTATAGTTCGCCTTCTGACCCGCTTACCATCATTTTTGTTTTTCTGGTGTTGACCTTTAAACCTTTACTTTCCAGTGCATTCTTCCAATTCCAAAACCTTTCCTTCAAGTCTTCCATGTCTTCACTCATGATAACAAGGTCATCTGCATATAGTAATTCGTTAACCACACCCCTTCTTGCATTTTCAGTAACAACGTCCACCACTATTGCAAACAATAGTGGCGACAGCACAGATCCTTGATGTACACCAACATTTACTTCGAATTCCTCTGAATATACAGATCCCACCCTCACTCTTGTCTTTGCACCATCATACAGGCTCATAACTGCCCGAACTATTACTTCTGATAGACCCTTCTTTCTCATGGCCCATTCCATCACTTTTCTCGGCACTCTATCAAAAGCTTTTTCCATGTCAACAAAACACATATACAACTTCTTGTCCTTCTTTTGATATTCTTCCTGCATTCGTCTCACAATAAATACCGCATCCACTGTTCCTTTTCCTGGCATAAATCCAAACTGCATTTCATTCAAATCGACTAGTGTTCGTATTCGCCTCTCTAGCACTCTTTCAACAATTTTCATGGCAGAGTGCTAGAGAGGCGAATACGAACATAGCAGTTACTAAACCAAAACAAAAAAAATCAGCGAGTTTTTCGTACGAATGTAACTGTGTATGGGGTATAAATTGTGTTTTTTAAATTTAATTAACTTTTTAATAGCAGTGTCTCTATATCTGAACTGTACTACGGTATCCTATTTGCGTGTAAATACACTTACTAATTTATTTTTGACCTACAGATTTGCTTTGTTCTTGCACAGATAAAACGTAACAAAGACACGCCATAAAGCGGTAATGCTGATTTGAGTACGCTTCCCTGTTAGATCTTTAAATTGAACTAAAAACACTTTGTAGGAACAAAATACACCAATCCCGCTTTAGCGACAATTCGCTTTTAACGACACTTCTTTCACGGTCAGTTGAGATGTCGTAATAGCCGGATTCTACTGTAGTTGTTTATTTAAATCATAACCCGTGGGCCGCATATGGCCCACACACATTTAAAATGCGGCCCGCAAGGTCATTGTCATTTCAAAAAAAATTTATCTCATTTTCAAAATTTTCCAAGCATTTGTAACAATTTTCACTTACGAGAAGAATGTACATTACTTATTAGATACCTATTAGAATAGAAATTAAACATTATAGCGATTGAAAAAATTCTATTTTATTAAAAGGTTTTTGCATTTATAGTATCAGTTACTTTTAATTTTGAATTACTTTCGCATTCAGTAATGCATCGACTTCTAAGAAATGAAAAATTCAAAATGAACATTATAAGTTTAATCCTGAGTGGACTCGCAAACATTTATGTATAAAAGAACACGATGTGATTAAGTGTCTTGATTGCCAACAAACAGTGAGCTGTGCTAATAAGTATAGTATAAAGCGTCGCTATTCAATCATGCTAAAAAATATGAGAAGGTTATTACAAAAAGTGCCAGATTAATGCTTGTACAGCAATTAACTGAAAAACTAACTGCTTAGAAAAACTGTTTTAAATCTTTTAAAGTGCTAACACCCACTAATAGTGCTATATATGTAGATGCGTCATACCATGTTTCACTATTATTGGCAAAAAAAGGGCAAATCATTTCGCACAGGTGAGACAGTTTAAGAATGTGCTATTGAAGTGGCAAATGCTATTGGAGAAAATAAAGTTGCCAATAAATTTAAAAATATTTTTTTGCCATATCAGACTGTTGCAACAAGAGTGCATGAAATTGATTCAAAATTGGAAGATACTCTGAAGGAAAAAATTACTAAATGTGCATATTAGTCAGTTGCTCTTGAAGAAAGCACAGACATTTGTGATATGTCAACTGTCTACTGAACTATTAGATGTAAAAGCAATGTTTGGAAGGATAACAGAAAAAGAAATCTTTCAAACATTTGATGCTGTAGTTGGTGGTACAAAATATTAATGAAGCTTTCAAAAAAGCTGTTTGAGCCATAAGCTTTTCGTGACGCTCTCATTAGTGGCGGTATCGCGTCACATTTCAACTTTTTTTTGTCAAGTTTATGCTCCATTTACGAGAAAGCAAATTGCATCGCTAGAATTTGGACGGGACGTCCGCACTCGCTTGAGAGTTGCCAATTCCGAGGTGTCTGGGCCACCTGTCTTCCACATAAAAGTGGGGGCGTCCCGTTAAGTGCCTTGCCCAAGGATACAACAAGCGAACTTGTCGGCTTGTTTTCCACAACCTCCCCTAAATGCCGAGCGCCAAGCAGGGAAGTTGTAGATATCATTTTTAAAAGTCTTTTGGTATGACTCGACAAGGGGATTGAACCCCAGGTTAACCGACTGCTAAGCGGACGTTCTAACCACTACGCCATCGCGCCGGTTAAACTATAACAATAAGCGGTTTTCAATCCTCGCTGCAGCACGCAGCCTTTTCCATCTTAATCTCTTAGAGGCTGCTTATACCAAGACCTGGCGCACGGTATCATGCAGACCGAGTTTGTTTACACTCTCAAACTTTCGATAATTGCGACGTTCTTATTTGACCTCTTCCCGCGCTCTCTCTAGCATTTCGCTATTGCAAAATCTTTCTTTGGCGCACATTACAATACTAGCGCTATCATTGGCTTGTCTTGATTGCCTAACGTCCAAATTATTCACATAAAACACTTATTCACTCTAGATCTTCCCTTTTGACGCGATACCGCCACTGATGAGAGCGACACGAAAAGCTTATGGTTCAAACAGCTTTTTCCAAAGCTATATTAACTCTTTCGATCCCGCGTGTATTGTGAGAAAATGTCCGCAAGGTGGCAGAGCAAAAAACTGTCATAATCAATCATAATTAATCATTATAAAATACCCAAGTTTGTTTGTAAATCATTACTCATCTGTTTACTTCTACATCAAGTGTGATATATCGTTGAAATCTCTATTTCTTGAGGATTTCAAATATAATAAAAACAAAAAAATTTTTTTTTTGAATATGCAAATTAGCCCCCCCCCCCACCCACATTTATACTTTTTGGGAGGTTGTGGCTCGCACTTTCATTAGAATGAGGAAAAGTGGCCCTCTACGTATTTGAGTTCGACCACACTGGTTTAAAAAATGGTGTATTCATCTCACAAGATTGAAGATTCTGCAGGCGTTGTATTTTCTGAACTGTGGGCACCCATTAAGTTGGTGACTAAACCCAAGTGTACAAGTAAAACAGAAACAGCTGCAGTACAATATCACCTCATAAAGAGGCCTTGAGCCTAATACATAAGACTTAAACAACAGCACAGCCAAAAAGAGAAGACGGCGAAAGAAGCATCCTAATAATTAAAAAAATGTATACAATCCATTCAGGAAGTTCCTCAAAAAGACAAAGTCTTCCTTAACGGGAGCTTTTTAGCCCGTGCTACCCTAATTAACCTACGTTTACCATCGACACTTACTATCGGTACCAGCCTACTATGCCATTTGCTGCACCAAAAACAGATTTTTAAGTAATCTGACAGACACACATTATTAATGGCAGCCAAGTCAAAAAAGTAAGCACATGGAACACAAGCCAGCGTTGTCACATCATTAACAACTGAAGACATTTTGCATTTACATATTCCATTTTTTGTCATAATTTGGGTATTCGGTAAAAGACAAACTTCGAAAAAGTAATCGCGAAAGTACAAGCAACATTTGTGTCATCAGTGAACGCAGCAAAGGGTACGTTTTCTCAAATTTCATAAGCTCTTACTTGCTTGCGATTCGATCAGTTCACATACATTTTGACAGAAACCTAAAGCCTTGACTAAATTCTTGAAACATCGCGATACACACAAACAACAAATTGGTTTGCCAATTCAAAACAGCAGCAACTTCGCGTATACGCTGAGCTTGAGTGACTCAGTCATAAAATCTTGCTAACTGACAAAACGTTTTGTTTGGATAAAATTAATAATTTTATATATTAATGCTGCTATGCATCCTAACGTTTTGAAAAGTAAAAAAGCCCCGTGCAGATATACAGTAAATCATGTAAAATCGATTCGAGACGTCACCAAATACAGAAATGTACGCCATGATTTCGATAAATGGAACAGTGACACGGTCACTGATGATAATCTTCAAGGAATAGGACATCTGAAATTAAAAGTAAAGTGAGCTGCCTGAAGAGCATTGGCACAGTTTGACCAAAACACAGAGCTTAGTTTCTATTTTATTCAAATTTTGTAACCCTTTAAATAATCGTTGCGATGTTTCTTTTTCCAGATATCAACCCTGCTCCAACATAGACCTTTTTCAGACTACGGTAAATGCATAGGCCTACATCTTCTTTACCAGTTTTCTCTCTAATAATGGTGGCAGCATAGTAAATGTACGAGCTCCTTATAAGCCTCACGATCCCAGTTTCATCTGCTTACTCAATTGCAATTACGGTAAATATAATTGTTGACCAATCCAAGTCGCTTACGTAACCTACCGACCTAGTTCTTGGCGGCCACGTGTTCTTTTCATGTTGGTGCGGCCAAATATATTTAACGAGCGAGTTTTCGTTGGGAAATGCTATTTAGATGGCAAAGCCAATTCAGCTAAAACCTTTCAATATAAAAAAGCAACGATTCAAAGCCGAATGTCGACGCTACAAATTTTATCCATTCGTGAAACACCCTAAATTTTTTAGCAATCCCCGCGGCTTGCTCTCGACAAATCATAACACATGATTAATAACTGTGAGACAACCTTGTTTCGTGACAACTGAAAAGTTCGCTTGCATTGCCAAATCGGACATCCACTTCTTTGTTCTGTGTACCGTAATGCAGGCAGGGCTACAGCGAAAAAATGAGAACAAACAGAGCCTGCCAAAAAGTAACTTCAGTGCAATGGTGTGAGCAAGACATCAAAAGCACCACAGCCTTTTTTCCCGCAGAGTAGGGACAGACACCAGTCCGAATCGTGAAAACATGGTTGAGGAGAGTCGAGGCGGACAAGTGGCATGTGCAGGAGAGCGAAAGCAAAACCTCTAAAACCTCGCCAGGAACAACTGGTAAGCCTCGGCTTTATTGTATCGCTAGCCAAACCCAAAATGAGAAAGGATGAAGGCAAACTAAGAGCACGCTGATAAGGACAGCATAAGTCAAGGTGTCCGACAAAAAAGAAAAAGGATCCAAAAAGGCTTGTAAAGATAGGTAATCCTGAATGGGCCCCCTCTGAGAAGAAACGCACAAACTACAAGGCCTTCAGACAAACTGGCTTTCAGTAAAAAGAAATAAAAAAAAAAAGGTGCGGTCGAAGATAAACCTAAAAAAAGTAGGCGAAGCAGGGACCTGAGCAGATAAATGCGAAGCCGAAGATGAGTCAGTTGAGATTCCACTAAAAAGGTTTCGCTTGGGAATAGATTGGGAGCACCATAGTACCGAGAACATTACGTGGCTTCCACAGCAAGAAGGATAAAACAAAAATAGATGGCCAAGCCGCTATTAAATAGAAAACAGCTGACAAAAGAAAAGTAGAATACTAATATATATAAAATATTATAAGGTAATAAAATTATAAATAATAATAAAGTAATTATAAATACTATTGTTGAATTTACACGTATAAATTTTACATAAAATGTTCTGAGTTTTAAACCTGCAGTCTTTCGATTCAAACCTGACACTTAAATTCATTACGTCGTGCTGCTATTAATAACATTTGAGCCTTTTGCCCGGAGCTTTGCTAAATTTACGTGTGCTTAATTCGAAAACAAAGTCAAAAATGTATGTGAACCAGTATAGTTGAGAATTGACTACGGGGAGAATGGTCGGAAGATTTGTAGCTGTCAGAAGATTCGTTTGATATAGTTGTTGGAAAGTGTTACTGCTAATTTTGGATCACAAGTATACTGTACGTCTTGCATATACAGTACATTTGGAATGGTTCCGCCATAGTCCGGTAAGCCCAATTTTGATATTGCTTTTGTTACTTATTTTCCCGCTGGATTTTCCTTATAACGAGTGTTTTATATCTAAATTATTAATCCAAAATTGGAGCATAACTTGTAGTAGTCTGATCCCGTTTTGAACCCGTAGTCTTGATCCCGTTTTAGTGTATGTGATCTTGTGTGTAATCGAACGCGCATTATAATCTTATTTGTGTGTGTTTCACTTGCTAATTCGTCTCTCGTGTTGCAGATAACCGTACTTCTAGCGCTCGCCCACATTGATACAGCATCAATATACAAATATTTATAACATCGGGTAGAAGTGAATTCTGGAATACGCGTAAAATTCGGCTATATACACCTGTCTCAGCAGCCTCAGTCTTCCAAAGCTGATTAAAAAGGCTGTTGTTACAATTATATTTTAATATAATATTATAAATTATAAACATTATAATATTATAAATAATAATAAAGTAAAAATAAGTAATAAAATTATAATAAAATAAGTAATAAAATATTGTAACGTAATAAAGGCACTGGCTTGGCTGGAAATTTAAAGCATATGTCGCATCAAGCTCACTGTAGTGAGCGTGCACTGTATGTAAGCTTAAAATTAACAGCATCAGTTGAAAGGACCGATGGCGGAGTGGCATAAACCGCATGAAGCAATTCATGTGATCGTCAGTTCAATACCTGAGTCCATCTGACGAGTTCTAATAGGAACGAAACCGGTCGTAGAAGTGGTATTCTATTCAACTGATTGCAGTTAGCCTATATGCCTTAATATCAATTAATTAAAAGTAATATATCAAATAGTCACTTAAGACGCACCACCTGATGAGCCACTAGGCGAAACAAACTGTTGTGGTTTTAATGTCTATTCTGTAGCTGTTCAAATAGAAATATATATAATAAAATGAAATTTATTCCAGTTAAAAACAACTCAACAGTCTGTTTCGCCTAAGGCGGCTCGTCAGGAGGTAGTTCTAAAACACAACACTGACGAGTCGCCTTAGGCGAAACAGACTGTTGAGGTGTTTTCAACTGAAATAAATTTCATTTTATTTTATTGCTCTGATTCTATCATTGAGCTCTTTACTGCTAAATCGACCGACTACGTATATATATATATATATATATATATATATACATGTATATATATATACACAGACTGTATATACATATATATTTCTATTTGCACAGCTACAGAATAGACATTAAAAACCACAACAGTCTGTTTCGCCAAGTGGTGCGTCTGCAAAATACATATAAAACGCTATAAAAACCGGCATAAAAATGTGAAAGTCAACCAATAAGTGCAATACATTTGGAAATACAGCAACTAATGCAACACGTCTCAGAAGTTAGAACAGATGTCAATTAAGCCGCCGGTGGTGCGTGTTGCATTAGTTGCTGAGACGTGTTGCATTAGTTGCTGTATTTCCAAATGTATTGCACTTATTGGTTAACTTTTACATTTTTATGCCAGTTTTTATAGCGTTTTATATGTATTTTGCAGACGCACCACTTGGCGAAACAGACTGTTGTGGTTTTTAATGTCTATTCTGTAGCTGTGCAAATAGAAATATATATATTACGACTCCGGCAAGCTTGCTGTCGAGCACTATATAGCTAAGTGACTATTTTATATGTAGACTGTATATACATATATAACTTAAAACACTACACTTCGGGATAAAATAATAAAACCACTACAGCTGTTTCGCCAAGCGGCTCATCAGGTGGCAACTTATTATTCAAATAGCATCTGCATAGAAAGCAGAACAAGTCCAAAAACGGTTTCTGGAAAAACTCCTCGGCACACTCGAAACAAAATGGCTTTTGTTATCATGACACAAAACAGTGCAACCGTAACTAACAGAAAGAAATAGACAGTCTACCGAACAAAGCAAGAAGAAAGATCAGGAAAACGAAACTAGAGTAAAAAGGCAGAATTTCAAGCAGAGCCACACACCTTAAAGAAGTTACAGCAGCAAGGATTGTGTGAGAATTAGACCTAAGTT
Organism: Trididemnum clinides; assembly: GCA_963675345.1. Classification (NCBI taxonomy): domain Eukaryota; kingdom Metazoa; phylum Chordata; class Ascidiacea; order Aplousobranchia; family Didemnidae; genus Trididemnum; species Trididemnum clinides. The sequence goes on along the minus strand of OY776287.1, from coordinate 2,012,381 downwards.
TGTGATACCCATCAGAGATATAGGCACAAAAAACAGCACTGACTAATGATTAACTGACCACTGCAGAAACTGACATGATAGAGATAAAATGAAGTCGGACCCCAATAACAGAGTAGACTAGCTCAAACGATTCGTCAAACGACTTTGAAGCCTGCACCAATCAACAGCCGTCTCAACGTGGTGGTGCAGTCCCCGACTCCATTTGGGTTGGGTCAAAATGGCTGTTGGCCTTTCCGAGGGTCCCAGTTACCCTAAGCACTCCCCTCGCACAAACGATTTTTTTGCTGTGCTGCCCCCTGAATGACCGCACGGGCAGCACGCAGCTTCTTTCAAATCAGTTGCCTGTATTCTCTCTTCTTCTGCCTCTCTCTTGCTCGTCGTCTTCCCATTCTCTTTCTCCTGATAAGCGGCAACGTTCATCTTAAGCCTGGTTCCGTCCTTCCCTGTTCAGTGTGCGCTGGAAATGTGACCAGACGAGGTAGGTCAGTGCAATGCTGCACCTGCTCCAAATGGGCTCATTTAAGGTGCTCACTATTCTCCTTCTCTAGATTCAGAACTCTTGGCAGCTCTTACTCCTGAAGCTGACCCCTCTGCTGCGCCCCTGCTTTTGCCGGAGATCCCACACCTACCAACACTGTGACTTCCTCTTCGGACTGATTCAGCTTGTATTCCTTCACTGTTCAATCTGGACCCCCTCTGCTAACGCAGCACTCCCACCCCACCATCACCTTCAAACCTCTTATCCTCCTTCCACCCTTGTGTATCTTCTCCCTCTACACCCTAACCACCACCTCATGCTGCTGGCTGTCTTTCTACACCTCCTGCTTTTTCTTCCCTCTGACTCCCTCAGGGTTCTTCAATGGAATGCTGGAGGTCTTCGATTGGATTCTCTACTCTGCAATTTGATTGCACCCACTCCTAGTCTGGCACTCTCTCTTCTGATGCCAAGCACGCTAGTGGCGGTGTCATCATTTTCATCAGGCAGGGCTTATCCTTCTTGGAACTTTCTACCTCCTATCCTTCTTTGCTTAACTCCTACATGTAGGGGTTAACATCTCTCTAAACAACTCCTCCTCACTCTCATTCCTTAATGTCTATGCTCCCCCTATTTTCTCTTCTCTAATGGATAGCAGAACTGACTCTTTTTCTTCCTCCATCCTTCCCTCCTCCAGAAATCTCTTCATTCTGGGGGATCATTATTTTATTTGATTATCATTTTTTCGTGTATTTTTAGATCATCGGCATTTATTTATGAACTTTTTTTCATGGAATATCTCAAAATAGGTGATACAAAACAGGATGTGGACTGTCTTCTACAGAAAATCTTTTATCACCTGACAATTGAAAAAGGACCTTTACAAATCTGGAATGATAGAATAATAATCAACTAAATTCCAAAGAGTTGGTATGTTTTTTTAGTTAAAACAAAAATTTAGGAAATACAGTATAAATTTTGCAAAAAAGCCTTCTATGACAATGAAAATTTCAATTGTTAGTATGATTACAGGGTGGGCCAATAAAATGTTACCACTTTTTGAATCCTTGCTATTTCCAAAATAGATTTTTTTTATTCTCAAAAATACTAACAACAAAACATTGAATTCTCACACCAATGGATCGAAAACAATATACTGTGAAGGAGAGAGTAAAGATCGTGGAAGCATATTTTGAATTAAAATTGGTAACCCAGACTCAGTGACGATTCGTCATTGACGTTCCGGAAAGAAATCCTCCATGTATACTCACAATCAGACATCTTCTTCGAAAATTCAGGAAAACAGGATATGCAACCAAAGCGAATAAAGGACATAGTGGTAGGCCAAGGTCTGCGAGAACAGCCATTAACACAGAGATCGTGAGACAACGTCTGGAGGAATCACCAAGAAAATCGACCAGATGTTTGTCAGAGGGAGACTGCCCTCTCAAGGACCACTCTCAGACGCATACTGAACACAGATCTTTATTTCTTTCCCTACAGAGTTCAGATTTTACAAATTCATTGATATTAAATGTTGGTTTAATGTTTCTTATCACAAATCTTTGAATAAAATTTTTGAATAAATTCACATTTGAAAACTTGGGTATGATTGAAAAGTGGTAACATTTTATTGGCCCACCCTGTATAAACCTGCGAAACTGTGAACCTAATAATTGCAAAATTAATATCTTCCTTGAAACTATGCAACAATAGTTTCAAACTCATGTCTTTAGAATTACAAACAGCCCACTGATGCACAGAATTAATAAAGTAGTAACCGATCAATTTAAGTTCAATAACTATACCATTTTGAGTAATAATAAATAAAATATCATTATGTTGTTGACAATTGTTTCAAATGCAATGGTTTTTTGTGCCAGGATACGTCAATAATTACCGATTAATTCATCTTTATGTATTATTTCCCGCATTCCCCTATTGATGAGCAACAAGCAGATTTGTGAATATCGTACATAAAGTCTTGGTAAATCTCAACAATGGTATTCATTACCTGTCTATCAAATGCAAAGCGGACGCTTTAATCACAGTATTATCAGAGTGTGTACAGAATACTGTTTTCATGGGTCATAATCCCAGCTATGCCATCAATACAAACTTTCTACAGATTTTCACAACTTCACAAAGGCACATGAATTGAAATAAAACATGAAATGGTGGTTTCACGTACGGTATAGAAAGTCCTTAGCATATACATCCCAAGCATGGCCATCATCTTATCATCCAACATTTACAAAACTTTACCTCTTAAGCTCGTAGTAGTATCTGGTTCCCACCTGTTGACTAGTCCGACCACGTAAAGAAATATATGCCAAAAGTTTATAAAGGATGTGCCGAAAACTTAGAATTTTGCGAGAGATTTTGTTATTTTAATAGTGCCATGACGTAGAGTTTGCAAAACCTATGGCTTGTAAAACGAGGTTGAGGTAGTACTCACCTGCGAACTACAGCAACGAACAAGTAGAGTTTTTCTTTTTCTTCTTATATAGTTCAGGGTTTTTTTTATTGATTAGCTTCACTAAGTCGAAAAAGACCTAAACCAAAAATAACTTGTTTGAAACTACATAAGCAAATGTTGGGAAAACAATTACGTGAGAAAACAATACAGCCACATTTTTCTGTAAAATTCTTCAAATTTTCTAAATATAGTGATGCCTCACCAGCACTCTATTAAATTACCTCAATCTACACCAGCATCTCACATGCCAGCCATTCTCAGGGCTCCCACACAGAACATTGGATGGAAAGGAAACTATCAGCAATTCCGGGAACTTACAAGGTTGCAAAAGCCATTACCTGTGCAAGATCTGCTATGGATTTAATAATGACTTGGTCCAGGTTTGTGCGTATACTAACTTGTGGTTGCTGTTTACCCAACTCCTTCCGACGGATGGGGGCATGGCGGAAGACCATGGAGCCCCAGTAGCCGAGCAACTCCCCAGGGTCTGGACCAGAGGTCATAGAGAGACAGAGAGTCGCCAAAGAGTGAGCAGTGCAAAGAGTCTGTAGCTGGACAGTGCAGAATGAGATCAGAGGTGTCCTGGGACGAGTGTCCGCAGGCGCTGCAGAAAGAATTCTTAATTCTGCCAATCCTAGAAAGATAAGAACCTAAAAGAAGGCTGTGTTCGTTGCAGCGAAGACGAGAGAGGACACAGCGAGCATGACGAGGGAGCACAAGTTCCTCAGTGGAAATCGAGGGAACCTGTGTGTCAAAGAATTTTGATGAGACAGTACGCCTCCAGTCCGAGATAAGACAAGAGTAAATACGAGAGATAAAAGGAGAGAGACTACAAGGGATAGTGGAGGGTGCAAGTAGCGCACCCCGTCTGGCTAGCTCATCAGCCGCGTCGTTTCCCAAACAGAATCGAGTGTCCGGGGACTCATTGTAGCCTAATAGAACAGGAGAGAGAGAAGACAGTTCCTGCCAGATCTGCCACAGAGTTTGAGATAAAAGATGGAGGAGAGGACAGTGTGGCAAGGACGGAACGAGAGTCAGATAATATGAGAAGAGAAACGGCAGACTTGTTGGTGCTGCCGAGACCAGCAAAGAGCATGCAGAATGGCACAGGCTTCAGTGGAAAAACTTGAGCATACTGGGCCTGCTGAAAAGGAAAGACTGGCCTCAGTGCCACATAGAGAGCAGTTGGCAAGTACGCCAGAGCCGCCCTTACCAAAAGGAAAAGGAACAGAGCCGTCTGTCCAAAGCACCAGATCATGAGGGGGAAGAGAGTCAAGGTGGGCGAGAGCCGCACCTTGGCGAGAGTGAGGGGGATCAGAGCGAGAGCATGGAGAGAAAAGGGTGGACTCCACCGTGAACGAAGGCAGATTTCAAGGAGGACAGGGAGGGCAAGCAACAAGAGCCTCCCTAGAACAACTAGAAGGAAGCACGAGCGGGTGAGTGGATGCAAAAGCTCTCCAGGACGATCTGCAGAGTCTTGGTTTCACTCCAAGTCCCGCCAAACCTGAAATAGAAAAGGAGGTTGGGAGACGAAGGGCCCGCTCATAAGATGAATGAGTAAACTGAGTCAGAATGACTCGTAGGGGAGGTAGAGAAGCCTCAGAGAGAAGCAGAGGGATAGGGGAGGACAAGAGGCAGCCAGTGATGGTGCGACTGGCCGCTCGGTGGAAGCATTCCAATTTGGTGATATTGGTGACGCTTAGGAAAGGAAACCATCCGGGTGAAGCGTAAGTGAGAAGAGACCGATGACAAGATTTATACAGAACAGAGAGGGACTCCTTAGAGGGGACCCCATGAAGGAGCAGAGATACAGCGTAAGGCCTTGAGACGTGGGAAAAACTTGGCCTTCAGCGAAGATACATGTTTAGAAAACAAAAAAGTGTGGTCAAGGTGACCCCAACAAAAGTTGGATTGAAACGAAGGCGGGAGCCGAGTAGGAGGAGGATGGATTGGAAGTTAGCCTGGTGGGGATCCACTGAGAAGAAGGCCGCACATTTGCTTGGATTGAGAGGAAGACACCAGTGCTCCAATCAAAACAGAGCTCCTTGTGTGGCCTCCACCACAGTGGGGACCAAGGGGGAGGAGGACCAAATGGCCAGATTGTCAGCGTAAAGAGAGCAGCTGACAGAAGAGAGCCCGGAAGATCATTAATGAATAGAGAGAAAAGTACAGGGTCAAGAACGGATCCTTGCAAAACACCTCAACGAACTCGAAAGAAACGACTTTTGTGATTTTGATAGACCACAGAAGCACGCCTATCAGAAAGGAAAGATTGAGTACAACGAGCAAAGCAAGGAGGGAGGCCAGCCGAAATGAGTTTGTGGAAAAGGGCGGGATGCCAGACCGAGTCAAAGGCTTTAGAGAAATCGATAGTAGACAGGATTGTCCGAGAGCCCGGCCTGGGTTTGTTAAACACATCCAAAATGGACTGAGAAAGGTACAGAATTTGATCAAGTGTAGACCGTCCATGGCGGAAACCGGCCTGGCAGGGAGAGAGAATGGAATTAGATTCCAGAAAGAAGAATAGATGGGATAGAATGATGCGTTCAAACAGCTTTGATATGCAGGAGGTGAGAGAGATAGGCTGGAAGGAAGCAGGAAAATCGAGAGGCTTTCCCATTTTGTATGTAGGAATAATGGAAAATGTCTTCCAGATGGAAGGAAAGGAATGTGAAGACCAGGAGAGATTGAAGATGTGAAGAAGTAAATCCATGCCAGAGCGAGGAAGATGCTTTAGCATGGGATAGGCAACTTTGTCTGGGCCAGTGGCGGTGGAGGAGGAGAGGTTGGAGGCAGCCGTGAGAAATTCAGCAAGTGAAAAAAGAGAGCAAAAGGACGAGTGAAACTCCTCCGAGCATGTGGCTCGGCAAAGCTCAGAGAGGTAGCCTTTGGCTGGGAAATGGAAAAGTGAAATCTCAGGTAAGCGGCATAGACCGAAGCCAATTCTCTTGGAAGAAGAACAGTTTGAAAAATTAGGAAGACGAGGAACGAGAACCAGCGATAGAGTGAAGAAGAGAGTATACAGTTTTTGGGTTTAATTTAGGTGAAAAAGAAGAGCAAGTCGTCTGCCATGCCTCCACCTTGGCCTTGGCAATGACTGACGAGGCGCTTCGAGAAGCGGAGATGTAAGCCTGGCGATCTTCATCACTTCTGTGAGCGGCAGCAAAAGCCTTGCATTTTTCACTAACCGCTTGTTCTACCTCAGCAGACCATTAGGCTTTAGGAGGGCGTTTGATGCGGCCGAAAGGAATGGAAGATTTGGCCGCATTCATTGCCAGAGAGGTAAACAGAGCAGCTGCAGAGGAAAGAGAAAGAGACGAGTATTCCTCTGCAGAAGGACAGTGAGAGTCAAAGAAAGAGGCAAAGCCATCCCAGCGAGCTTTCTGAAAATTGAAGGAAGGGGGGCGCTCGTTGGGGCAAAAGACCGGAGAGAGAGGGATAGATAGAAGAATTGGTAGATGGCCAGAACCCAGGTCCTGTAGCACCTCCCAGGAGCAAGAAAAAGCAAGAGTAGAAGGAGCAAAGGGGATGTCAGGAGAGGAGCAATGGAGAAGGGTGGGTGTGTCAGGGTCATTGAGGGGGAGGAGGTCTGAGGAGATGACCCAGTTTAATACTTCCCACGGGAGTTGGAAGTACCTCTTGAGTCCCAGAGGGGGTGATGGCAATTGAAGTCCCCCAGAATGAAGAGATTTCTGGAGGAGGGAAGAATGGAGGGAGAGAAGGAATCGGTTCTGCCATCTGTTGGGGAGGAGCAAATAGGTGGGCATACACATTAAGAAATGACACCGAGGAGGATTTGTTTAGAGAGATGTTGACTCTACATAATCAGAGTAGGGATCGAGCAAAGAAAGAGAGGTGGTAGAAAGTTCAGAAAAGGATAGGCCCTGCCTGACGAAAATGACAACGCCGCCACTGGCATGCGAGGCATCAGAAAAGAGAATGCCAGACCGGGAGTGGGTGCGATCAGAACGCAGAGCAGAGAACCCAGGAATCCGGAAAGAGGAAGATTAGTTAAGATTGGATTCCTGAATGCAGATAAGGTCGACAGGATGGGACGAAAGAAAGTGAAGTAGTTCAGTGCTCCAGCATTCCATTGAAGAACCCTGAGAGAGTCAGGGGGAGGAGAGGAGGCAGGAGGTGCAGAAGTATAACCAGGAGCGAGGGACGGTGGTGGGAGGGCAAAGGGAGGAGATATATAATGGGCAGATGGGGGATAAGAAGTTTGGAGTTGAGGGTGGGGTGAGAGTGCAGCATTGGCAGAGGGGGGACCAGATTCCACAGTGGAGGTATACATGTCAGAGGAGTCCGAGGAGGGGGGAGTCACAGTGTTACAGCAGGGGAGTCAGCTCCAAGAGTGAGAGCTGCCAAGAGCTCTGAATTGGGATAAAGAAAGTTGTGAGCACCTTAGATGGACCCATTTGGAGCAAGCACAGCATTGCACTGACTTGCCTGGCCAGGTCACATTTCCAGTGCACACAGAGCAAGGAAAGATGGGGCCAGAGTTGGGATGAACGTTACCGCTCATCAAGAGAAGGAGCAGAATGAGAAGACGAAGAAGGGCAAGAGAGGGGCAGGAGAAAAGAAAAAAACAGGCGACCGATTTTAAAGAAGCTGTGTGCTGCCCTTCTGCGGTCGTTCAGGGGACAGCATAGCGAAAAAATAAAGGGGAGTGCCCAGGGTAACTGGGACCCTCGGGAAGGCCAACAGCCATTTTGACCCAACCCAAATGGGGCTGGGGACCGCACCACCACGTTGAGGCAGCTGTTGATTGTTGCAGGTATAATAACTTTGTCCAGCTTTATGTGGAAACACTGTGAATGGCTGGCATGCGAGATGCTGATGTAGATTGAGGGAAGTTGAGAATGCTGGTGAGGCATCGCCATATTTAGAAATTTGAAGTTATAGCATTCTATAAAATTGCATGATATACTTCAAAATAGCTCAGAATAGAAAAATTCCAAATCTAAGTAAACTTCTGTACTACCAACAAATTATTTGCATGAAATACTTCAAGAACTTAAATTCGCCAATAAAGGTTTATTTATCGTTAAAATCTATGCCATCACTAACCATTGCCTTAATTTTTAATTTTCATATTTTCATACATCTGATTAGCTGGTGTGTGGCTTTTATCACCACTGTTCTTTTAATGATAAGTTATTCAAGAAAAAAGTTATTAGACAAAAAAGATCAAAACTACTTTTTTGGTAGTGTTTGGAGGTTAAATGATTTAAAACAATAGATATACATTAAGTTTTGTAGCAAATAGATCATTTGCATTGTTTTCAGTATCTGAAAACATACCGATAGATGACTTAATTGCTGTTAGAAGTGTGGTTACTTATTGAACATTAATTACTCCAACTTATTTTAATACTTTTGACGTCGAGTGGTGTTTGATTTTGCTGGTGCTAGTTTTTATGGTTACTTAGTGCTATTACTGTGGTTACTTACATGATTTTTTTGATTACCTAGGATTAAGTGGAGTAAAATAGTGGCGCAGCTCAACCACCATGTCACAAAGGCAATTTGGTGCCAACCCATTACGTGCGAACCTAAGTTTCAAACTGAGGTTAGACACTTCAAATCTAAAAACTGAGGTTGGAGGTAAACAAGAGCTTGTTTTCATAAAAGCTCTTAAATAGGCAGGGGATGTAAAGAATTTCCAGACTAAAAAAAAACAATAGACTTCAGGAATGATTTGGAAATTAGAGGTTTTTGTGGCAGAAGAACGGAAGTGAGTATACAGTTAAAAAGAGAGTGGATGTATGCTGTCTACAGCGCAAGTGAGGTGGAGAGAACTAATAACTCAATTTGTTGGAGTCAGAAAACGGAGATACAAGCTATGCTAGTCTGGAAACGATACTAAAAAAAAGTTAGAACCGTAGTAAAAAAATAACTGTGCAAGAAGATTTTTGAAGTTTGAAGATAAAATGACCAGGTAATGGTAATAACACTAGTTTTTGAGGGGGAAGTTGTGAGAGTGATATGTGCTGGTGGACTCCAGGTAAAAAGATCAATTTTATGATGATATGTAAATGGGATTTTCCAAATCATAATGAAATGGTTCTTGGCCTGGAAGACAGATTAATGGTTTTGGGTAGTGACGTACCAATACTACATATTCAACTAATGCCATAACCGATAGTTTTATGGTGAGCTGATACTAATACCGCCAACGCATTTTAATCTTTTGGATACGTTCCATTGAAAGCATTTGTAAATCACAAAAAATGTTACATGAAATTAAGCTTCTCATAAGAAGTTTCATAGTTCAAAAATACAAATTAAAATCAAACAAATTAAGACGTACCACTATCGCCAATATCACAGTGATAAACACCTACCAAATAGACTAACATAAGTTTCTTAATGAAATATTATGCTAATAAAAAGAAACTTTTGCACTTTTTTGATTTAAAAAGTATAAATATTGAGACTTTTTGAGAACAAAACTATGTTGATTTTTAAAGATTATAAATAAAGCAAACAGTTACACAATCAAAATAAGAAGTTGGCTTGTCTTAATACTTCATGGTTTAACAGATGTTTGCAAGTATCAGCTAACTTTTACTTATACCAATACTATATTACTAATCGATACCATAAAAACAGGCTTAAACCACCAAATCAACACTTCAATATCGGTATAACACCAGTTTTAACAAAATGCATGACGGAAATAAATTTGGCAAAAAAACTTGATGCTTGAGTTTTGTGATAAAAAGAAGTAGTGTAACAAACGCATGGTCTTAAACAAGGGAGCAGAAAATAGTGACATACAACACGGGTTGAAGTAAAACAAATTAATTTTGTGTGAAAAAGTAAAAACAACAGAAAGTATTTAAACGATGTGAAAGTAATTCTTTGGAAATTGTAGATCACAGGTAAATAAAAGGAAGTGAAGAATAAATGAAGTGTTAGAAGAAAGCTTTAAGAGCAAGATTCCAAGAGTCAAAATGTTGATGCACTAATCTATTAGATGCCTTAAACAATGGGATTTTGAAGGCTTGCGACAAGGCATGTGAAAAGAAAAAAAGAAGAAATCACGGGAATATTTGGTGGTGAGAAGATGAAGGAAGCAGTAAGACAAAAGAAAATAGAACACAAAATATTAACATAAATTAATTGGAGAAAAACAAGATTAAAAAAAATAAAGAAAGTGGTTGCTGTAAGGAGACCGAGAAGGAATCAAAACAATAAAGTTTATGAAAAAGATATTTAAAGAAAAATGCATAAAAAATACTACCGGCACCGCATGTAATAACAAAATAATCAGAACTTATCATGAACGTGTTGTCAACCCTTAGCCCAGGTCATTATTTAAATCGCCTGTACACAGAAAATAGTGCAATTGGTAACACTGCAGGACTCATCCATACAGCATTGCTACGGTCAAACTCAGCGCAATGAATTTAATGTGACATAAAAGACAGTGACGATTTGCTGTTGTTTATTCTATCTACTACAGCAGAGACTTTGTGCATCTTGGCGCGAACATCACTAGAAATAAAATGCCATAATTTTCCTTTGAAATGTACATTGAGAGCTTGCTTTACAATGCCGTCACACTCGCTTATGTGTGGTCCGTTCCAATGAATGACAAGCTCATCGCTAATGTCTTTGATGTCTTTTTTATTCGTTGATGTTTTCGTACCACCACGAACATTTCGAATCTTTTCAATAACACTTTTCATGCTTTCAACGACGCTCTCTGGGGGATAGCTGCAAAAAATTTGGGCAATTATGCTAAGGACGTGATCAGCACCAAGATAAGGATTAGCGGTCGTAAAGACGCAGTGATGTAATTCAATTTCAGAACAGCACTTTTTCAGCATGTCAATGTCACGAGTGCGGAAAATGTTGATCGACAAACTTCTAGCGCCTTCAACATAATCTGGATGCTTCGATAGAAGCAAGCGAACCGGCTCAGACGTTAAAAACTCATCTTCGTTAGGGGCAACTTTGGCAGCGTTAAGTAGTAGTAGTTATTCAGTTTTTATCCGGTGTTTCCCTTTAGCAGAGATGGCCGGATTTACCCCATTCCTTCTGCAATTTCTCGCACTCCGTCCCTCCACTTGTCTCGTCTCAGAGCATCCTCCTTCTTCAAACCAATCTTCTCTGTCTCCTCTTCCACTTGCTTCTTCCAGGTCTTCTTCGGTCGTCCTCGCTTTCTCTTGCCAGTCACTAAGCAACGGAAAGCAACGGAAAAAGTGATGCTGCTTGTTCTCTTTCTTTAATTTCGCTGAAGTATTCTGCAGTAAACCTTTGATTCATGCTTGAAATCATCGCTTGAAACATTACCTTCCCCTTTGTCAATGCGTTTCCAACAACAACTTTGGAAAGTTCTAGATTGGTTGAGCCTGCAAGCGCAGTGCTGTGTGGGAGAGAACGGGTTTCACGTAGCGGGGTCATCAAGCGACGTCTTTACTGACAAGGGGCAATCCAGCAAAAACACATTCTTGCAGGTCTGCTTTGTGGGTGTGAAATTCCAGTATATGGTCAGGTTTCCCTTCAACCATTTCACCAAGACATACCATAAAATATTCTATCGCCTTTGTTTTTTTCCAAAACGGAATATTGACTTGTTGTAGTGTTTGACTAACTACTCCTAAAGCGCGGTAAAAATCAACACACAACAGCAATTTCACAACAAATTCCAGTGTTCTGATACGACGGAGAAGGTCATCAGCGTCTTTTGCCTGGCGATTGTCACTTGCTGCGATGTTGTCTAAGACACGGCGTACAATACGTAATTGTCGGCGAAATTTTTAAAAACGTTATGTGCGTATGAAGCGAACCTTGTTTCCGAGAACCATGTGGGAGCTTTCAAATCTACGCCAAGGTTGTGGGCCATGTCAAGTGCAGCTTCAAGGTTTTTTCCAAATTGAAATTTGCTCAGTACAGCACCAATGTCTTTGCAGATGCTATCAACCCAGGAAATGCTTTTCCGCATGTCTTTATCAGCGAGCTGTAACAAATGTGCTGGGCCCCTTGCAAAATTGACGTTCTTGCTTAGTTTCATTTTGTCCTGCAGTTTTGTGTGAACATTCAAATTAAAATATTGGCCGTCAAAACCGAACCCTGCAATTTGATCATTTTGGATTTTGTACTTTTTACACATGCTACCGATATCTTCCGCTATGCTATCACCATCATGTTTAGGAACTGACTCGACACCCAATGAAACAGCTGTAAGAATGTTAGGCATGCCTGGTGTAAACAGGATACCTGCAAGCATTTGTCCAGTACGCCTTCTTGTCGTAAGTTTGTCAGCAACAATACCCAATGGCGGTAAATTGGATGTTGCGTCTAGCGGTTGTGCCAAGTACTCCATCAGTCTATCTTCAATAACTTTGGCAAAGACTGGTCTTAATTCTGAAGGAAATTTTCTGGAATGGTTTAAGTTACCAATCTTGGCGTTTGCGTGAGCTAGCAAGAGAAGGTCAACTTCGAAATCTGCGAACGGGCGTCCATACTTTAATAGACGATATGCTTGTTTGCCAACGGTTATCCCAATTGATTGCTGTTTTGCAGCCCATTTCCTTGAATGTTCACTTTCTTTACCAATGCGAACCAAGTTTGCTTGATGCGTCTCTGCAGCTATGTGTCTTGCTATGGATTTTTTTAAGTTGATAAAACCAACTGGCTGGTCACTCTCGGCGAAATCGATTCCAAGAGCAAAGTCGTAATTAAATAGTCCTGCACCGCAGCGTAATCGAGCACTTGCATCATTGGAACAAGCATCGCATATTAGCATATTGTTATCGACATCAATAGTGAGTTTGGCGATTTCGCTAATTCGTTTTACCGATTTGCTGCTTTGGACCAATATTTTTACGGGCTGAAACTTCATCGTATTCTCCAGGTTTATGAGCAAAAGATTGCTTGTTCGCTGTTAATGTAATTTCTGCGAGTTTCATGAGAATTGTGTCAAGCTTTACATTAATTTCGGAATTTGGTGATTCTGATTCAGCTGCTTTACTTCTGCGACGACAAGGTTCTTCAGGTTGTTGGGTATCTGACGTTACGTTGTCTGCGGATTGTATGGCAGTGGCAATCTGTTCGACTTGGACTTCGCTAGTAGTAGCAGTACTACCAGATTGTGTTTCATCTGGTCCATCGGTCTTTTTCTTTTTTGCGGTTGGGTTGGTTTCTCCTTCATCTTCTCGATCATGTGGTCTTTTCCGGGATAAAATAGCTGTGAGACTTGTTTGACCACGTTCTTAAATAGGCAAACCAGGATGTTGCTGACGGGTATGTTCGCTAAGCCTGTCCCTTCGCATAGATACTTTACAATAACCACACTGAATGGAAATCTTTGATTTAAATCTAGTTTCTTTTGAAGCCATTATTCTACCGCCAAGTACACTGATACAACTAAGTTGAACTAACTTCCAATAGGCGAACTCGGCAAGCCAATAACTATGAATGAGTCTATGACATAAACGCGCTAACTCTGATAAGGAATTGGATATAAGATTGCGCAAAACAGCTTCACTCCCGTTGGTAAATCAAATTTACAGCTTTCGCACTTAACGTCTTTAAAGTGACAAAATTTGTGATAAATTATCTGAAACAAAGCGATCCGACGACGTAAATTGCTATCAAAGAGATCCGAAGGCGAAGCAAGCAGCGTTGATAATCACGCTGTTGTGATGTCATAAATACGATTTGCTTGTAAAGAATGCGCCGACCTGCGCGATGCGACCTTAAACTACCGATCGTTCACTAATGGGTGGGCCTTCCTACAACGTAGCTAGATTGCCGATTTACCACAAAAACTTCAAAAATTTTTTTCAGAAATTTCATCTTAAATTATTTTTTTAGAAAATCGGTGAAAATTTCCCGCGAACTAGCAAAATTTCCCGGGAATCTCATTCCCGGATTCCACATTTTTTCCCGGCCTGGTGGCGCTACCTTACCGCCAAAACCCACCTGTGAAAATTTTAGGTTTCTACAACTAAAAATTTTTGAGTTATAGGGGATGAAGTTTTGGGTGGAACAAAAACCTCCTTTTCAAAAAATGCATTTATCTTCCTCAAAATACAGTTAAAATATAACATGTAATATATGGTTGGAATCAGAAAAGAGCAAGGAATTCAAATATAGTATCAAAAATCTTATAGATATTAATATAAAAAAGTTATTAACTTTCAAAAAACATTTTTCCCCCCAAGGATTTTGAAACTCTCCAAAATTTTTTATCCATAAGCCATAAAAATATGCAACAAAAACAATGGGTATAGACCATTTATTATGCTTAACACTCAATACAAATGATACGCTAAAGCAATTTTTAAGGCAAATATTTCCAAAAATTTAATTAAAATGTGAAGAATTTTTTTATATACCTAAATTTCAACCTTGAAAATATTCTCTATTGAAAAAGAAAAACAATCAACTCAAATTTTACAAAATAATTAATAATTATTAGTGCTTATTACTTGAAACATTATTTATCAGGGATATCTAGAGCATCGAGATTGATAACTCCATGTGGTAGCTGTCATTAGAAGAGTCACTTTCTCAATTTCTACAAAGTAAAATATTATTACTAAATTGCTAATTTTGTCTTGGTTATGAAGTACTTGAGTTATTATAGAAAAAAGAAATCCAATATTGCGGTAGCAAAGACATTGTTTCAAAATTCAATCGCATTAGCAAACGGATAAAATAGTAGCTATTTCACACATAAATTTGGTAAAGAGTTGCAGTCGTGAAAAACATTGCGTTCACTTCACGATTTCTAGCAACACTTGCTACAAAAATGTAGCCAAAGATTGCTCAAATCAAGTTCTTATATTATTTGCTTGCTCAATGTCCATTTACATAGGTCCGTATCAAACAAAAACACAGCAGGAAAAAAAAGTAAAACACTTGTACAATGAAATTTTACTTTTAAGTTCATTTTAAAGTGATTAAATTTTAATACCATAACTCATACACTTGACTTTTGAGCACCAGTTAAGCATTTTTTGAAGAATTTTGTCTAAACTGCCATCAATTTATTAACCAAGGAAAACTTGCAACTGCCCAGCCCCCCTTCCGAAACTTTAAAGGCCCCCGTATTCAACATTCATACATCATAATGATTGAACTAGTTTTTTTAAGCTTAATTGCTATTATCACTTTGTGACTTGATCAGTTTTACAAAACTTTAAAAGCATGCCTATAGCCTATATACCATGGGTTGTAGAAATTTGTTGAAATCGATATTCATAGGTGACAGCAATATTTTTAATTTTTTTGTTCCTGCACATTTCCAAAGTTTGCTTTTCTTTTGCAAGTTTTATTTTGTTAAATTCAAGCCAAAAATATTGCTTTTGCTTATTGAAGCTAATGTAATGATGCTACTGGTATTTGTCCAATGTTATGTATTGTTGCTCCAAGCAGTTTTGCAATACAAATCTGCACGGCCGCATCAACATGTGTTTTTCCAGGACCCCCCCTTACTACCTTTGCCCAGGCCCCCAAAGCCTAGGGCCATTACTAAACATACGAATTTTTATCAAATACTCAAGTTGGAGATCTTCCGAGCTTGTACAACTGTTTAAACGTTTTAACTGGTTTTTAGCAAAGCAATTAAATGCACTTAGGAAAATCAAAACGAAGTTCCAATGGTATGATTCCTATCGCATGTCTTGAAAATTACATTCTGTGCAGGATAGAGGAGTGGCAAACAAACAAAACTAGCGCTGGTCTGCATAGCTTTTGTGCAAATCATATCACTGCATTACTAGACCAAAACCACAGCTACTAGCAATGGTTTATTTGTACTTTTGACCCTTCTTGACGCACTTCAAAAGTGCAGGAAAACAGAGTTATCAATCCCATTGTTCTAGATATCCCTGATAATTATAAAAACTCCTTTTTACACTCATGTACAAATGAAAATTGCAAAAAAATATATCTAGACTGTTAAACATCATTTAAAGTATTAGCTGAATGTGAAGCTGTACATAAATTACTGTAACAAGTCAAATATTAGTTTGTTCATTTCATAATTGCTCCTTCTTTCGTTAAAAGTAATATTGGATCCTGTGAGTTCCTAATTTAAAGGACAAAGCAGCCAATATTTTCAAGATATTTTTTGTCCAAATGGCAAAAGTCTTCTATTTCAGGATAGCAATAATATTTATTACATCCACTTGGATACAACAATTTAACTTTAAAATCATTAAACTGCACATATCAACAGCTGCCTCAACGTGGTGGTGCGGTCCCCAGCCCCGTTTGGGTTGGGTTGAAATGGCTGTTGGCTTTCCCGAGGGTCCCAGTTACCCCGGGCACTCCCCATTCATTTTTTCGCTATGCTGTCCCCTGAACGACTGCAGAAGGGCAGCACACAGCTTCTTTAAAATCGGTCGCCTGTTCTCACTTTTTCTTCTCTCCTGCCTTACTCTTGCCCTCCTTCGTCTCCTCATTCTTCTTCTTCTCCTGATGAGCGGTAACGTTCATCCCAACTCTGGCCCCATCTTTCCTTGCTCTGTGTGCACTGGAAATGTGACCTGGCCAGGCAAGTCAGTGCAATGCTGCGCTTGCTCCAAATGGGTCCATCTAAGGTGCTCACAACTTTCTTTATCCCAATTCAGAGCTCTAGGCAGCTCTCACTCTTGGAGCTGACTCCCCTGCTGTAACACTGTGACTCCCCCCTCCTCGGACTCCTCCGGCACGTATACCTCCACTGTGGAATCCAGCCCCCCCTCTGCTAATGCTGCACTCTTGCCCCACCCTCAACTCCAAACTTCTTATCCCCTATCTGCCCATTATATATCTCCTTCCTTTGCCCTCCCACCACCGTCCCTCGCTCCTGGTTATACTTCTGCACCTCCTGCCTCCTCTCCTCCCCCTGACTCTCTCAGGGTTCTTCAATGGAATGCTGGAGCACTGAACTACTTCACTTTCTTTCGTCCCATCCTGTCGACCTTATCTGCATTCAGGAATCCAATCTTAACTAATCTTCCTCTTTCCGGATTCCTGGGTTCTCTGCTCTGCGTTCTGATCGCACCCACTCCCGGTCTGGCATTCTCTTTTCTGATGCCTCGCATGCCAGTGGCGGCGTTGTCATTTTCGTCAGGCAGGGCCTATCCTTTTCTGAACTTTCTACCACCTCTCTTTCTTTGCTCGATCCCTACTCTGATTATGTAGAGTCAACATCTCTCTAAACAAATCCTCCTCGGTGTCATTTCTTAATGTGTATGCCCACCTATTTGCTCCTCCCCAACAGATGGCAGAACCGATTCCTTCTCTCCCTCCATTCTTCCCTCCTCCAGAAATCTCTTCATTCTGGGGGACTTCAATTGCCATCACCCCCTCTGGGACTCAAGAGGTACTTCCAACTCCCGTGGGAAGTATTAAACTGGGTCATCTCCTCAGACCTCCTCCCCCTCAATGACCCTGACACACCCACCCTTCTCCATTGCTCCTCTCCTGACATCCCCTTTGCTCCTTCTACTCTTGCTTTTTCTTGCTCCTGGGAGGTGCTACAGGACCTGGGTTCTGGCCATCTACCAATTCTTCTATCTATCCCTCTCTCTCCGGTCTTTTGCCCCAACGAGCGCCCCCCTTCCTTCAATTTTCAGAAAGCTTGCTGGGATGGCTTTGCCTCTTTCTTTGACTCTCACTGTCCTTCTGCAGAGGAATACTCGTCTCTTTCTCTTTCCTCTGCAGCTGCTCTGTTTACCTCTCTGGCACTGAATGCGGCCAAATCTTCCATTCCTTTTGGCCGCATCAAACGCCCTCCTAAAGCCTGGTGGTCTGCTGAGGTGGAACAAGCGGTTGGTGAAAAATGCAAGGCTTTTGCCACTGCTCACAGAAGTGATGAAGATCGCCAGGCTTACATCTCCGCTTCTCAAAGCACCTCGTCAGTCATTGCCAAGGCCAAGGCGGAGGCATGGCAGACGACTTGCACTTCTCTTTCACCTAAATCTAATCCTAAATCTGTGCACTCTCTTCTTCGCTCTATCGCTGGTTCTCCTTCCTCGTCTTCCTCCTCTCCTAACTTTCCCAACTGTTCTTCTCCCAGGGAATCAGCTTCGGTTTATGCCGCTTACCTGAGATTTCACTTTTCCGTTTCTCAGCCAAAGGCCCTGCGCAGCAGAGCCAGAGGCTACCTCACTGAGCTCCGCCGAGCCACGTGCTCTGTGGAGTTTCACTCGTCCTTTTGCTCTCCCTTCTCTCCCGCTGAATTTTTTGCGGCTGCCTCCAATTACTCCTCATCCACTGCCACTGGCCCAGACAAAGTTGCCTATCCCATGCTAAAGCATCTTCCTCGCTCTGGCATGGATTTACTTCTTCACATCTTCAATCTTTCTTAGTCTTCACATTCCTTTCCTTCCATCTGGAAGACATCTTCTATTATTCCCATACATAAGATGGGAAAACCTTTCGACTCTCCTGCTTCCTTCCGGCCTATCTCTCTCACCTCCTGCATATCAAAGTTTTTTGAACGCATCATTCTATCCCGTCTTCTCTTTTTTCTGGAATCCAATTCCATTCTTTCTCCCTGCCAGGCCGGTTTCCGCCCTGGACGGTCTACACTCGATTAAATTCTGTACCTTTCTCAGTCCATTTCGGATGGGTTTAACAAACCCAGGCCGGGCTCTCGGACGATCCTGTCTACTATCGATTTCTCTAAAGCCTTTGACTCGGTCTGGCATCCCGCCCTTTTCCACAAACTCATTTCGGCTGGCCTCCCTCCTTGCTTTGCTCGTTGTACTCAATCTTTCCTTTCTGATAGGCGTGCTTCTGTGGTCTATCAAAATCACAAAAGCCGTTCCTTTTGAGTCCGTCAAGGTGTTCTGCAAGGATCCGTTCTTGACCCTGTACTTTTCTCTCTATTCATTAATGATCTTCCTGCTTCTCTGCCTTCTTCCGTCAGCTGCTCTCTTTACACTGACGATCTGGCCATTTGGTCCTCCTCCCCCTCGGTCCCCACTGCGGTGGAGGCCACACAAGGAGCTCTGTTTCGATTGGAGCGCTGGTCTGAGTACTGGTGTCTTCCTCTCAATCCGAGAAAATGTGAGACCTCCTTCTTCTCAGTGGATCCCCACCATGCTAACCTCCAGCCCAACCTCCTCCTACTCGGCTCCCGCCTCCGTTTCAATCCCACTCCAACTTTTGTTGGGGTCACCTTCGACCGCACTCTTTCCTTTTCTAAACATGTATTTTCGCTGAAGGCCAAGTTTTTCCCACGTCTCAAGGCCTTACGCTGTATCTCTGCTTCCTCATGGGGCCCCTCTAAGGAGTTCCTCTCTGTTTTGTATAAATCTTTTCTTTGGTCCCTTCTCACTTACGCTTCACCCGGATGGTTTCCTTTCCTAAGCGCTACCAATATCACCAAATTGGAACGCCTCCACCGAGCGGCCAGTCGTGCCATCACTGGCTGCCTCTCGTCCTCCCCTATCCCTCTACTACTCACTGAGGCTTCTCTACCTCCCCTACGAGTCACTCTGACTCTTTTTTCTCATGAGCGGGCTCTTCGTCTCCCAACCTCCTTTCCCATCTCAGGTTTGGCCAGACTTGGAGTGAAACCAAGACTCTGCAGATCGTTGTGGAGAGCTTTTGCGTCCACTCACCCGCTCATGCTTCCTTCTAGTTGTTCTAGGGAGGCTCTTGTTGCTTGCCCTCCCTGTCCTCCTTGGAATCTGCCTTCCTTCACGGTCGAGTCCACCCTTTCCTCTCCATGCTCTCGCTCTGATCCCCCTCACTCTCGCCAAGGTGTGGCTCTCGCCCATCTTGACTCTCTCCCCCCTCATGATCTGGTGCTCTGGACAGACGGCTCTGTTCCTTTTCCTTTTGGCAAGGGCGGCTCCGGCGTTCTTGCCAACTGCTCTCTATGTGGCACTGAGGCCAGTCTTTCCTTTTCGGCAGGCCCAGTTTGTTCCAGTTTTTCCGCTGAAGCCTGCGCCATTCTGCACGCTCTTTGCTGGTCTCAGCAACACCATAAAGTCTGCCATTTTTCTTCTCTTCTTCTCCTGTCTGACTCTCGTTCTGTCCTCGCCGCCCTGTCCTCTCCTCTATCTTTCCTGTTATCCCAAACTCTGTGGCAGATCTGGCAGGAACTGTCCTTTTTCTTCTCCTGTTCTATCAGACTACAATGGGTCCCCGGTGTAACAATAATAATTTCTTGAATATTCAATCATTATCCCGTGTCGACGTAGTTTTGCGGTTTTGGTCATTAATTCCGGTATTTCCCCGTATACAAACTGTCGCTTATGTATTTTATTCTCAAAGCAAGTTTATTGGTAGTTATTTCCTGTACTCCCCCCCGTAGACAAGCCTTTTTAATTGATTTTATATGCGTTTCTATTGATTGTTCTTTGGGTAGCAGTTTCCGGTATTCCCCCGTTTTCAAACCTTTTCTTGTTAATTTTTACTTTCTAGATTTTTTTTTGGTTTGCTAAAATATTTGGGAATGTTGTTTCGGTTACGTACGAATGGGAAGCATATATATATACGGGTGGGTCATTTTGGAAAAAAACGGAGAGAAAGAGAAAGAGATAAAAGCAAACAGACGACAGAACAGAGAAGAAAGAAAAGAAGGAAGAAGGGTGAAGAATTAGAAGGCAAGGGCCAAGTACTATTAGAAGGAAGGGGGACTATCGGCTGCTACAGCGTGGTGTCCGTGATTGTCGGAGTGCAACCGCTTGTGCATTAATATAAGTTGTGGTGTTAAAGAGTGGGCTGCAACTTAGCTTCATAAGCGTAAGTCCTTAGGCCGAAGGATAGGGCATAGAAGGTAGTCGTTGCACTCTACCGAGCTATCTTCTAGTCGTCAAACCGTCGCTTGCCGGTCACTAGGATACAGGGCAGGTGACCTAACCGTATTCGGCGACACCCGGACACTCGTTTTTCCCAGGGAACGACACAGCTGATGAGCTTGCCAGACGGGGAGCACTGCTCGCGCCCTCCGCAATCCCTTGTAGTCTCTCTCCTTTTATCTCTCGTATCCACTCTCGTCTTTTCTCGGACTGGAGGCGTACTGTCTGTTCAAAGTATTTTGACACACAGGTTCCCTCGATTTCCACTGAGGAACTTGTGCTCCCTCGTCATGCTCGCTGTGTCCTCTCTCGTTTTCGCTGCAATGGACTCAGCCTTCTTTTAGGTTCCTATCTCTCCAGGATTGGCAGAATCGAGAATTCTTCTTGCAGCGCCTGTGGACACCTGTCCCAGGACATCTCTCATCTCATTCTGCACTGTCCAGCTACGGACTCTTTGCACCGCTTACTCTTTGGCGACTCTCTGTCTCTCTATGACCTCTGGTCGAGACCCTGGGGAGTTGCCCGGCTACTGGGGCTCCATGGTCTTCCGCAATGCCCCCATCCCTCGGAAGGGGTCGGGTAAACAACAACAACAAGAAGCAGCCAATATTTTCAAGATATTTTTTGTCCAAATGGCAAGAGTCTTCTATTTCAGGATAGCAATAATATTTATTATATCTACTTGGATACAACAATTTAACTTTAAAATCATTAAACTCTTCATCGTAAGAGCTGATGAATGCCACCCAAACTTTGTCATCATATTTGCAAATGACATAGTCTCCAGATTTTGGGTGAATTTGATGTTTCATAAATTTTAACTCTACCATTGCCGGCTGGAATTATTTTATGCAATTTTTGGGTTCAAGGAATAAATAAAGCATTTTGGAATCTGGTTGCCAAAATTTTCTTTCGCTATTTCTTCACTAGAAGTATAAAAAAAACTAATTTTTTCTCCAAACTTTTCTTTGCAAAATGTATACATGTCCTGGGGAGTTAATATTTGATTTTTAAATGGTCGCTGTAGTCTGGCTTTAGCGATCATCTTTTTCACCATTCCTCCAATTCCATCACAAGCACTTTTTCCATGTAAAGTTGCAAAAAAGTGCCACTCGCATTCTACATCAAAATCCATTTTGTGATAACATAAATTTATAAAATTAAATCTGTTTTTATATTGTCCAGCGCAACCATCACTGTAGTAATAAATTTTGCTCAGTTCGGGTTATAAAGCACTTAATTTTAGGCATTACAGCAGATATAAAAGTGTACACCATAGATGCATTATGCTTTGTGTTTGGTGATAAAAAACAAAGCCTTTTGTGGGTAAATTTCATCATCATTTGATTTCTGGTGGTAAACTACAAATGGATGTACAGTACATTGGGAATTTTCCCAATGAAAACCTTGGGATTTGCCTCGCATGAAATTCTCAGAAAAATCTAACAATATTATTATTTCATTTATGAGAAGATTGCTTTTTGAATTTTGAAGAAAAATTTCCAGAGATTTTGAAATATAGTAGTGTCTTGTTAATTTTTATATTCTTGCACTCAGTGAAGTACTAAAATCATCGAAGTTTTCTGTTTTTTCCAACAAAGTGCGTCTGTCCACTGTCACTCACTGTTTATATTTACCTTCTATATCTAATGGGAAAGACCTAAAGTGAAAACATAATTATATTTCAAGTTTGTTCTAAGTTACTGATATTGTCAGCTGACGTCCGAATTATTGAAATATAATTACATTTTCACTCTAGACCTTTGACGCGTTAGCCACTGATGAGAGCGTCACAAAAAGCCTATGGCAATAACAGCTTTTTTTCAAAGCTTTATTAAAAATAATCCATTATATTTGGATTTAATTTGGTGAAATCTTCTTTCCTAAAAATTGCTTTAGTGGATCATTTGTATCGAGTGTTAAGCATAATAAATGATCTATAGCCATTGTTTTTGTTGCATATTTTTATGGCTTATGGATAAAAATTTTTTGAAAAAAATTTTTTTAGGGGGTTTCAAAATCCTTGGGGATGTGGGGGAAAATGTTTTTTGAAAGTTAATAACTTTTTTGTATTAATATCTATAAGATTTTTGATACAAAATTTAAATTCCTTGCTCTTTTCTGATTCCAACCATATATAACATGTTATATTTTAACTGTATTTTGAGGAAGATAAATGCATTTTTTGAAAGGGGAGGTTTGCTCTCTCAAAACTTCATCCCCCTATAACTCAAAAATTATTGGTCGTAGAAATCTAAAATTTTCACCAGTGGGTTTTGGCTATAAGATAACGCCACACACCAATTTTCATCAAAATCAGAGAAGTAATGGTTAAAAATGTGTCTTTTTTTTGTGGTGATTTGTAATGGAATGACCCATAGACTTTTAATGTGGAGTAAACTGTTTCATACAATCCCCTTCCACAAATAGCTAAACTTCAGGACCAGGTGATTTTTTTCTAAACTATGATATAGTGGACATTACAAAAACCATGTTTTTTGCACAGCTAAAAATTCCAACAAAAGCTGCAAAATCAATTATTCAAACCTTTGAAAAATGTCTCGCATACTACAGGGTACCTAGTAAATAAACCTGGTAAATTTCATATCTGGTACTAGCTGGCGTCGCCCGGCAGGGGCCCTCCATCAGTAATGTCCGGGTTTAGTATTTCAGTTTTACCGGCTGCACCAGCTCCACTCATCCGGCTCTTGTGTGAGCAGTGGCGAAAAGTTAATGAATTTTATGCACTTTCACAATTCTTGTACATGAAATTGTGATTATTGTATTCTCGTTATCATGACTGGCAATGCTCACAAAGAATCTTGCAACAAATTATTGTTAATACCTGTGAGGGAGCAGGGATTAAAACATAATTAAAACTGATTGTAGCGGCAAAATGGCAGTTGCTTTTATAATTACAGAAAAAAACTATTTAATGGTAAGCCTATTTTCCTATGTGGTGTTGTCCCTATCCTATTTTTATTAGTGGTATTAAGTCCCTAATTTGGTTGAACTATTGGCCTTGTTTCCGGCATAGCGACAAAAGCGGCTATTGTTCTCTCTATATTCAGTTTTACAAATTGTTAGTGTTATACTTCTATGTTGATTTTTTCTTAAACTTGGGATTTTATTACAATATACAGAGTATACACATAAATACCTTAACAGGCAGCATATGAGCAAAACAAAAAATCTTTGCTTTATAGTATACTAGCAGATTTCCCCGTCGTTGATCGGGTAAAATGTAAAGACTGATTAAATTTTTACATTGAATAACCATATTTTAATATAGGTTGAATAAATATAGGCTCGTAGCCCCCCATAGACGATTCTGATCGAAATCAAAATACCGTACTTGGCTTCCCTGGAAAAAGTTATATAAGATTCATATGTTTGTTTGTATCTAAATGTCTCCAGTTTTATTTCTATAGCGGACATACAGACAGACAAACTTTGAGTTTTATATATATAGATACGACGGGATCACTTGAAGAGCCCCTGTCGGTAACGTCGGGATTGAGAGTGTCAGTTCAGTTGGCCAAGCCGCCTTCAACTATAAGGCTTTTGTGTGAAGAGTTGCCAAACGTTTATGTGTTTTCTGCACATAAGATGTTCACGACTTTTTGTGCTCCTTTACCTAATAAAATATCTCATTTCAAGATCCTGGCTATGCCTTATGTCTATGTGCCTTGTTCATTGCTGACATGAATCAAGGGAGGCTTGCGTTTGCCATAATTTGGAAATAGGGAACACATTTCTGATATAAAGCTATTCTAAAGCAAAAAGGCAAAAATGTCTTTCGTGTGGTGCAATTTCACGTAGTGACGGTGTTTTCTTTTAATTTCCCTTTACACTTTCTCAAGTTCTCGCTGGCTTCACATTATGTAGCATGTTCTTTTCTCCCTTTCTCCCTGCTTGACGTGCCCTCGGGAGTGAAAAGAGCCATTGGTTTTCCTCAAATGTTTGGTTTGATCCCGGTAGCTCATAAAACTATTATAAAGCTAAATACCAATAATATTTTTCATGTGGTGCGATTTGACAGTGACGTTGTTAATTTTGATTTCCCCTAAAACTTTTTCAAGTCCTTGCTGGCTACGCATTATAATTCATATTCGTTTTTCCTTACGTAGGTATGCTCATAGAAGTTAAATGAGTACTTGCTTTTCCAAAATTTTCAGGTTTGATCCTGAGAGCTCTATGCAGCTATTATGAAGCAAAGTAGAAAACATGTTTCTCCCAAGTATGGTGCGATTTTACCCTGGCAGGCACACTATCACCTGTGCCGATTCCAAACGTCTCAATTAATGTAGCAACGCTAGCTTCGCCGTACAAACATTTGTGGGAGCCACATCAAAATTTTTTAATAAATATAAGCCATAATTCCTGTACATCCAATAGTGATCATCTTGGCATATTAATCAAGATTGGAATTGTTCAAAATAAAAGAATGATGAAACAAACTATTCTTCGTAATGTCGGAACTACTTCCTTTGAATTTATTTGTTCGTTAATTTATCGGATGTTTTGTTTAAATTTATTCATGCGTTAATTTTGTACTTTACCTTTAAGGTGCGTAACATCACCTTATTTTAATTTACTTTGTTGATTATTTTACCTTTTTCTAATCACCGTGTAGTTTCTTGTGCACCCGCTGGCAAATTAGTAGGTGATGCAGTTTAGTTTTGCATTTTTTTAATCAATTGGAGATTTGCGTCTTTCGAGCTTGGAGACATTTTGGACATTCGAATTTTTAAAGTTTACACCTGGCAAAAGTGTTTAAAAAATAAATTTGTTTTAACCATTTCGTGTTTTTTTTTATCTAAAAGCACTGAGTCATAAGATAGAGAACCGCTACATATATTTGGTGAGAACCCGACGTGATCTAGAAAATTAAAGTTTGAAAAGTATAGTTGCAATTGAGAATTTGGAAGTCCGAAGTAATTAATTCAACGTTAAAGAAATCAAACCAATTCTACTGAAGTTAATCGAATCGTGGGACAACCACGTGTTTCCCGCCACGCCCATCTCGTAAACTTTCTGTAAAAAACAGAGATCTACACTTGGGAATTGAACACAATTGATTGTAAAGATCTGCCAATCAACAAATTGTGGAAGTTATTAATTCGCTTATTTGCTTAACCACGTGCGTTCAATCGATCGCTCAGTTTGGATTTGAATCCGAATCGACGGACTGTATAATTATTCCTCCATAGCCATATTATAATTAACGTTTATAATCATGGTATTCCATTGTGTATTATGTCGTTTTCTAAATGTAATGATTCAGGTAGGCTTGGAAAGCTTTCCCGCCAACAATCTAATCAAATTTAAAGTTCTTCCGAATCGTTATTCGACGGGGCTCGACCACTGACACCGGTCCAATATCCATCATTGCCTTTTTTGTCCAGCATTAATAATACGAGCACTTATTCTTGTTCTACCTTAACTACAGGAACATCGAACAAACGGTATCTGCCATTGAAAGATTCCATACCGTCATGTCCACGTGTCTACCTTTCCACTCCACTTTCAAACAAACAAATTCACAGGTACGAACAGCCGCAGAGCGCAACTTGTCAAACTAATTCCCATTTTTGTCAATCCAATCTCACAAGTAAGTATAATTCAGAAGTTTCAAAAAGTCATCTAGATGTTGTTGTTGATTGCCCAATCTCTTCCGAGGGATGGGGGCATGGCGGAAGACCATGGAGCCCCAGAAACCAGGCAACTCCCCAGGGTCTGGACCAGAGGTTGTAGAGAGACAGAGAGTTGCCAAAGAGTGAGCAGCGCAAAAAAGTCCATAGTTGGACAGTGCAGAATGAGATCAGAGGTGTCCTGGGACGAGTGTCCGCAGGCGCTGCATCTCTTTAGGATTCTTATTTCTGCCAATCCTAGAGAGATAGGAACCTAAAAGAAGGCTGTGTCCGTTGCAGCGAAGACGAGAGAGGACACAGCGAGCATGACGAGGGAGCACAAGTTCCTCAGTGGAAATCGAGGGAACCTGTGTGTCAAAGAATATTGGTAAGACAGTACGCCTCCAGTCCGAGATAAGACAAGAGTGAATACGAGAGATAAGAGGAGAGAGACTACAAGGGATTGCGGAGGGTGCAAGTAGTGCACCCAGTCTGGCCAGCTCATCAGCCCTGTCGTCCCAGGCAGAAACGAGTGTCCGGGGACCCATTGTAGCCTGATAGAACAGGAGAGAGAGAAGACAGTTCCTGCCAGATCTGCCACAGAGTTTGAGATAAAAGGAAAGATGGAGGAGAGGACAGAACGAGAGTCAGATAATATGAGAAGAGAAACGGCAGACTTGTTGGTGCTGCCGAGACCAGCAAAGAGCATGCAGAATGGTGCAAGCTTCAGCGGAAAAACTTGAGCATACTGGGCCTGCTGAAAAGGAAAGACTGGCCTCAGTGCCACATAGAGAGCAGTTGGCAAGTACGCCAGAGCCGCCCTTACCAAAAGGAAAAGGAACAGAGCCGTCTGTCCAGAGTACCAGATCATGAGGGAGGAGAAACTCAATGTGGGCAAGGGAGAGGGGGGATCAGAGCGAAAGCACGGAGAGGAAAAAGGGACCCCATGGTGAACGAAGGCAGGTTCCAAGAAGCAAGGGAGGGCAAGCAACAAGAGCCTCCCTAGAAGAGGTAAGAGGAAGCATGAGCGGGTGAGTGGATGCAAAAGCTCTCCAGGACGATCTATAAAGTTTTGGTTTCACTCCAAGTCTGAAAGGAGATTGGGAGACGAAGGGCCCGCTCATAAGATGAATGAGTAAACTGAGTCAGAATGACTCGTAGGGGAGGTAGAGAAGCCTCAGAGAGAAGCAGAGGGATAGGGGAGGACGAGAGGCAGCCAGTGATGGCGCGACTGGCCGCTCGGTGGAAGCATTCCAATTTGGTGATATTGGTGACGCTTAGGAAAGGAAACCATCCGGGTGAAGCGTAAGTGAGAAGAGACCGATGACAAGATTTATACAGAACAGAGAGGGACTCCTTAGAGGGGACCCCATGAAGGAGCAGAGATACAGCGTAAGGCCTTGAGACGTGGGAAAAACTTGGCCTTCAGCGAAGATACATGTTTAGAAAACAAAAAAGTGTGGTCAAGGTGACCCCAAGAAAAGTTGGATTGAAACGGAGGCGGGAGCCGAGTAGGAGGAGGATGGATTGGAAGTTAGCTTGGTGGGGATCCACTGAGAAGGAGACCTCACATTTACTTGGATTGAGAGGAAGACACCAGTGCTCCAATCAAAACAGAGCTCCTTGTGTGGCCTCCACCACAGTGGGGACCAAGGGGGAGGAGGACCAAATGGCCAGGTTGTCAGCGTAAAGAGAGCAGCTGACAGAAGAGAGCCCGGAAGATCATTAATGAATAGAGAGAAAAGTACAGGGCCAAGAACGGATCCTTGCGAAACACCTCAACGAACTCGAAAGAAACGACTTTTGTGATTTTGATAGACCACAGAAGCACGCCTATCAGAAAGGAAAGATTGAGTACAACGAGCAAAGCAAGGAGGGAGGCCAGCCGAAATATGTTTGTGGAAAATGGGTGGGCCAGTGGCGATGGAGGGGGAGAGGTTGGAGGCAGCCGCAAAAAATTTAGTAGTAGAAAGGAAAGCAAAAAGGATGAGTGAGACTCCTCTGGGCACGTGGCACGGTGGAGCTCAGAGAGGTAGCCTCTGGCTCTGCCACTCAGAGTCTTTGGCTGGGAAATGGAAAAGTGAAATCTCAGGTAAGCGGCATAGACCGAAGCCAATTCTCTTGGAAGAAGAACAGTTTGAAAAATTAGGAAGACGAGGAACGAGAACCAGCGATAGAGCGAAGAAGAGAGTATACAGTTTTTGGGTTTGATTTAGGTGAAAAAGAAGAGCAAGTCGTCTGCCATGCCTCCGCCTTGGCCTTGGCAATGACTGACGAGGCGCTTCGAGAAGCGGAGATGTAAGCCTGGCGATCTTCATCACTTCTGTGAGCGGCAGCAAAAGCCTTGCATTTTTCACTAACCGCTTGTTCTACCTCAGCAGACCATTAGGCTTTAGGAGGGCGTTTGATGCGGCCGAAAGGAATGGAAGATTTGGCCGCATTCATTGCCAGAGAGGTAAACAGAGCAGCTGCAGAGGAAAGAGAAAGAGACGAGTATTCCTCTGCAGAAGGACAGTGAGAGTCAAAGAAAGAGGCAAAGCCATCCCAGCGAGCTTTCTGAAAATTGAAGGAAGGGGGGCGCTCGTTGGGGCAAAAGACCGGAGAGAGAGGGATAGATAGAAGAATTGGTAGGTGATCAGAACCCAGGTCCTGTAGCACCTCCCAGGAGCAAGAAAGGGCCAGAGAGGAGGGAGCAAAAGATATAACAGGAGAGGAGTGACTGCCAGAGGAGCGATGTAAAAGGGTGGGTGTGTCAGGGTCATTAAGGGGAAGGAGATCAGAAGAGATGAACCAGTTTAATACTTCCTCCCCGCAGGGGTCGGAGATACCTCTTGAGTCTCAGAGGGGTGATGGCAATTGAAGTCCCCAAGAATGAAAAGATTTCTGGAGGAGGAAAGAATGGAGGGAGAAAAGAAGTCGGTTCTGC
Source organism: Trididemnum clinides (assembly GCA_963675345.1). NCBI lineage: Eukaryota > Metazoa > Chordata > Ascidiacea > Aplousobranchia > Didemnidae > Trididemnum > Trididemnum clinides. The sequence goes on along the minus strand of OY776287.1, from coordinate 1,983,103 downwards.
CATCCATCGGAGGGGAGCAAATAAGGTGGCATACACATTAAGAAATGAGAGTGAGGAGGAGTTAAGAGAGATGTTGACTCCTACATAATCAGAGTACGAATCGAGCACAAAAAGAGAGAAGGTAGAAAGTTCAGAGAAAGATAGGCCCTGCCTGACGAAAATGATGACACTGTCACTAGCGTGCATGGCATCAGAAGAGAGAATGCCAGACTGGGGGTGGGTGCCATCAAAACGCAGAGTAGAAAATCCAGGGATCCAGAAAGAGGATGATGAGTTAAGATTGGATTCCTGGATACAGATAAGGTCAACAGGATGGAGCGAAAGAAAGTGAAGTAGTTCAGTGCTCATGGCTTGAAGACCTCCAGCATTCCATTAGAGAACCCTGAGAGAGTTAGGGGGGGGGAGAGAAGGCAGGAGGTGTAGAAGGACATCCAGGAGCAAGGGATGGTGGTAAGGGGGCAGAGGGAGAAGATACAGATTGGGCCGAAGGGGGAAAAGAAGTGTAAAAACGAGGGCAGGGCGGGAATGCAGCATTAGCAGATGAAGGGCTAGATTGTACAGTGGAGGTTTACATGCTTGAGAAGTCTGAGAAGAGAGTCACAGTCTTACGAGTGAGGACACAGCGGGGGGAACGGCAGCTCCAAGAGTGAAAGCTGTTAAGAGTTCTGAATTTGGAGAGGGAGAGTTGTGAGCACCTTAGATGGACCCATTTGGAGCAGGTGCAGCATTGCACTGACTTGCTTCCCCAGATCACATTTCCAGCGCAAACAGAGCAGGGAAAGATGGGCCCAGGGTTGGGATGAACGTTACCGATCATCGAAAGAAACAGAAGAAAAAGGAGACGAAGATGAGCAAGAGAAAAAAGAGAAAAAACAGGCGACCAATTTTATGGAAGCTGCATGCTACCCTTCTACAGTCGTTCAGGGAGCAGCATAACAAAAAAATGAAGGGGAGTGCCCACGGTAACCGGGACTCTCAGGGAGTCCGATAACCATTTTGACCCAACCCAAACGAGGTCGGGGACCGCACCACCATGTTGAGGCGGCTGTTGGTTGGTGCAGAGTCATCTAGATCCTTCTGGAGGTTTAACGTGTTTTTAATGTTTTGCCAACTCTAGTATTCCACTAAACGCTGTCCCTATGTTTTCTCAAGAGACTCCTGAGCTATGGTTTAAAGTCTTAGAAGCTTCTTTTGAAGAACAAAAAATTTTTAGTGTACTAACCCGCTTTAGATGTACTTTAATTAAACTAAAACCTTCGCATCTTGAAGTTGTTGCATAGCTTCTATATATGGACCATCCACAACCATATACTCAGATGCAGAAGCTCTTGATTCAAAATTTTGGCGCTTCTGATCAAGAACGATACGTTGCTGTGACTAGGATAAAACTTGGTACTGACAAACCATCCGTACTCTTATGGAAAATGAAATCTTCATTTTATGGGAAACCGTTAGATGGCGTTCTTGTCAAACTCTTACGTAGCCTATTTTTGCAAGCTTTACCATCTGAAATAAAGTTATACCTAATTGGTGATATTCCTTTAGACGATATTGCACAAAAAGCTGAATTAAATTTATGCGGAATTAAAATATACTTCCAATCATCCTGTGCATCTGATACAAAATCGCCTAATTTGCAATTCTACAAAACTGAACCTAATCAGGTTGTATTCTTGTAATGTGGGCCATTCCGCAGTAAATTATGAATGAGAGAAAACCTAACGACGACACTTATCATTCAAACAATACTCATTACCGGAGACGACATGACAATTGCTATTCACGTAATAGTGATTGTAGTCCCTTTAATCCCAGCGATGTGACTGAGTTGTGCTGGTACCACTATAAGTATAGTTCTATCAAAGCTAGGAAATGCCATGGAAAACTTTGTCAGTAGTATATGATATCATTTTTAGCCTAGTTTTTGTGGTGGAATTGTGGTGGACCACGTCATTTCCGAACGTGACTTCCGAACGTGGTGATACGTCATTTCCGAACGTGTTGATACATGACCTTGAAGTACATTGTAAACACGTGTAACAACTTGTAAACAAATGGTAACACAAAGACAACGTGCACCAACCACTAACAACTTGTAAACAAATGTCAATACAACTAAAACAAATGTCAATACAACTTGTAAATACATCTAAATAGAACTTGAAATTGATTTGTGGGCACCCCTCTTGAGAATACCCCCACTTCAAAAGTTCTCCAATTAATTTCGCTTTTCAACTCGTTAACGATCTTTTGCCTTATTGTAAACACAGCTATTGTAAAGCGGAAATACTAACTTTTAGGTCGTGACTGAAGTCTTTGATAACTACTTCCTTTCGAGCGTAAGCGTCAATTGCGTGTAATCAGTCACTTGGTGAAATTGTTATGAAATCATATGGCCTCTGATCGATTTGATTCCCTAGAATGTTGTTTCTTTACTCTTCTATTGGAGGTCTTTTCCTTCACTCGTGATATTTCTGCAGTTGGTTGGAATTGATTTACATCTATTTCAGTAGAACTAGGTAGGTAATGGATTGAGTCTTTCTTCAGTCTTTTTGCCAATAATTTTCTGACCACACATGGCTCTCATAGCTCTCTCCACTCTCTTGCGTTTTCATTTTCTTTTAAACACCATACCCCACTTAAATCACTACTGTTTACATCGCAAAACTGAAAGATTTATCTTTAATTGTGTGCAAATCATAAAACATTCACCTCAAATTTACATTCATTTCATAAAACCAGAAACCTAAATTGTATCCTATCGTCACACTGTTTAAAGATTTTTCCGAAATTTAGCAGCTTTGAACTTATTAACACGAAATTTTACTACCTTTCAAAATCTCCTCAGCTCACCTACATAGAAATAAGCACAACTTTTAACAATATTTCAAGGACATTAACATAAAATTCATAGTTTTTACAGTTTCCTCAGTTCATCTACATAGCAATAAGCACGACTTTTGACATTATTCGTAGGACATTAACACAAAATTCATAGTTTTACAGTTTCCTCAGCTCACCTACATAGCAATAAGCACAACTTTTGACATTATTCGTAGGACATTAACACAAAATTCATAGTTTTACAGTTTCCTCAGCTCACCTACATAGAAATAAGCACAACTTTTGACAATATTTCAAGGACATTAACATAAAATTCATAGTTTTTACAGTTTCCTCAGCTCACCTACATAGAAATAAGCACAACTTTTAACAATATTTCAAGGACATTACCATAAAATTCAGGGTTTTCAACATTTACGTTTATTACAGCTAGTCGTTAGTTTAGAGGAAAATAACCAACAGTTTCTAGATTATCAGGTTTGCTGGGGAAAATCGCAGACAGCGACGTTGATTCCAGAAGAGTGTGGTGGAAGAAACAATATTAAATTTGACACAATTTCAAGCTTTTATCGTTACTTTTACACTTTTTAGATTAAAATTTCAGTACATTGACCAGACCTTTGAGTGAAATGTAGAGTTGCTTCACATATGACAGTGAGGTAGTTGAAGTACAGTGGTGGAAACATTTTGAAAAGATCATAACAAAGAAGTTTGTTCAAATTCAGCGGTTTTAATCACTACTAAATATTATTAAACCAAGAAGATTGAACCTTTGCTGTGTTTGGAGACTACTTCAATAATTGTTAAACTTTTACTTGTAAACATTCACCAAGCATCTAATTTACAATATCTTTTCATACAACTAGAAAACAACATTGTATCCTATTATAACACTGTTTTAAGTAAAACTATCAAATTCTTAAGCCACCAACATAAAATTCATATTTTTCAAAATCAGCTTAGATTACTATCAACAAAAAATCTGACGCAAACGGAAGCAATAACATCACGTCAGCAAACCTTTAACCAATCACAATCGACACAGAACTTTAAAAATGGTTTACTATCAACCCCAACATATCCATCTGTTCTTCAGTTTTTCTGTCAACAACTTTCTGACCGCACATGGTTTTCACCCTAACTCTCTCTGTTCTCCTTAAAATTGCGTCTTCGTTTCTTTTAAACACCATACCTCACTTAAATCACTACTGTTTACATCGTAAAACCGAAAAGATTTATCTTTAATTGCGCAAATCATAAAACATTCACCTCAAATTTACATTCATTTTTCATACAACTAGAAGCCAAAATTGTATCCTATCATCACACTGTTTAAAGATTTTTCCGAAATTTAGCAACTTTTAAACTTATTAACACGAAATTTTACTACCTTTCAAAGTCTACTCAACTCACCTACATAGAAATAAGCACAACTTTTCACATTATTTCAAGGACATTAACATAAAATTCATGTTTTTCACAGTTTACCTAGCTCACCTACGTAGAAATAAGCACAACTTTTGACATTATTCGTAGGATATTACCATAAAATTCATGGTTTTCACAATTTACCTAGCTCATCTACATAGCAATAAGCATAACTTTTGACATTATTCGTGGGACATTACCATAAAATTCATGATTTTTACAGTTTACTTAGATCACCTACGTAGAAATAAGCATAATTTTTAACATTATTTGTGGGACATTAACATATAACTCATATTTTCCGCAGTTTACCTAACTCACCTACATAGCAATAAGCACAACTTTTGACATTATTAATTAATGTATTATTTTGGAATAACATTGCATAATGAAGGCTTGGAGTAATAAGTCACTGGAGATTGGTAGCCTGTGTGACAAACTCAGGAGCGGAAGACCAACTAAATGGAAGATGTGATCAATGATGCGCAGAAAGATGTCAGCAATGATCCAAACAATTCAGTGAGGCGATTAGCCAATGAGTTTGTTATTCCAAAATAATACATTAATTTTTGCAATATCAATTATATACACGAGAAATGAGAAATTGCTGTAAATTAAAAATGTTAAATATCTAGACAATGAATTCAGAAAAACACTCATCACACTGTCTCAATAGATAGTAATGCAAATAACATTGAAATTTATTTCTACATTAAGAATTTAAAATTGAAAAAACTTGAACGGTAGTGACTTTTTGTGAAAAATAATGGAAAATATATAAATTTTTTTGAAACGTAGTGACTTTTTATGAAAAATAATGGAAAATATATAAATTTTTTTGAAACGTAGTGAATTTTTGTGAAAAGTAACAAAAAATACATAAAATTTTTAAATGGACTAACTTTTTGGACACATTGTATATCTTATGTGGATTATTTGAAATTATTACATCGCATTTACAGATTTCAATTCTTGAAAAGGTCTTTGCAAAAGTAAAACGTTTGAAATTGTAGATGTTTATTATTTATTAAGTCGCTTGTAATAACAACAGTTTTAAGCTCTTTTTAGCAAACATACATCATGTCATAACCCCAACTTATTCCACATCTCAAATTTGTAGTATGTTCTCAAAAATTTTAGTGAAAAGTTACTTTCTCAGCTATAAGAACAATATCTGTCAAGGTAAAGTTATTACTCTTAGATTAATGGCCACGAATTGATGTAACCAGGATGTTATGCAGCAATATGCTAGAGAAAATGACTGGAAAGATACCAATCTCTACTGCAAACAAATGAAAATCGGCAAACGAAAAGGAGATGAGAAGCAATAAAATGATTTAGGTGTGGATTGGAAACAGGTGGTTTTTGAAATTGTGTGTAGTGGCAATGTTAGTTTCGTTCACTTCTACAAGTTTGCAGTTGGTACACCGAACCCATCACCTATTTGTAGTGGAGAACACACTTTTTGAAGGAAACTAGTCTTTCTCTAAACAAACCTTTCATATTGAGCACTAAGCTGCAATCGCTTAAAAGTCTTTGACAAGAAAATCAAACCCAGGTCTAATACGCTCTAACCACCATATTTGTTCATTTGATAATTGGGAAAAGGTTGCAATCGTCATAAGTTTGACTTTTAGTTACATAAAATAACTTGTAAGGTAATCAAAAAATTGTTTTGTTTTGGTGATATGTAGTGTTGAAAGTTACAAATATGAGGCTTGATACATAAACTTTTAAGAGTTTTGAGAAAAATTCAATTTACAGTTATGTACAGAGGTGAAAATGAGTTTGAAAATGCTTTACACTGTAAGAGAGGGTTTTTTGATTTAAATTGATATGCAACACAAAATATTATATTTATTACATGGTGCAAAAAATACGTGATGGTTGAAAAACATCAGACTACTCGTTTACCGTTGAACTGAGTTGTGATAAATTAAGAAAACAATTTGATGTAGTGTCAAATATTAGGCTTGATACATAAACTTTCAAAATTTTTGAGTTAAATTCAATTTATAGTTACTGTATGTATAGAGATGATAAAGTGAGTGCGCGGTAAGAAAATTTAAGTTTGAAAACACTATAAGATAGGATTTTTTGATTTAACATACAGCAACAAAAGTATTGTGTGATGCAGAACATAATGCAAAAATGTGTGATGATTGAAAAATATAGTCTGTATCTAAAAAAGTTATTAGAAATTTTAAAGGGTCCAACTACATAAACATTTTCAACCGAAGAATATTAGATTTATAAAATTTTGATATGAATTCAAGTGTATTGACATTGGTGTAAATTAGGGGAAGTTAAATTGTTGTTGATCTTTGTTGCACAATGAGGTGTAGGGTAAAAGTAAATTCGATGAGAAAGTTAAATGATGGTTGAATATAACTTAGATATTTTGCATATCAATTATGTATAACAATGTTAGAAATTTAAACTTGAAGTTTGATGGATGAAATGAAAATAGCTTTAAAGTTGCATGTTGGTAAAGGGATTTATATAAAACGATGCTTTTCATCATAATCACAACGAAATAGTGCTCCAAATAGTAATTTTAATTGGAAAGAATAAACCGTACTTTATAGATTTCTACCTAAATGGGTAATTTTTAAAATAATTCGTTGTAAATTTGTTAGTGTATGTCTGTTGACCGTGATTAGTTTGAGTTTTTCTTGTTGGTAAACTATGAAAAGCTTTATTTTGAAATGGTGCAAGTTCAATCTTGGATGGAGGCGAAGAGATTTTACAGCGATTAATGGCAAATATTTTGTTGAATAAATCAATATCAACATGATGAAATAAGTAAGAGTAAAACAATAAACCAAAACGAATCAATCAGAACGAGGTTATATAATTTTGATAGGTCAAAAGATTAGTCAGAGTCATGTATAGCAATATCAGAAATTGTGGTTGTGTTTCTTGAAAATAAACGATAAGTTTTGTTGTGCAAATGGGAATCAAATTGTGAGTTTGGTAAAAACTTAAATGAAATTTGAAAATAGCGGGTCGTGATTTTTTATGCGAGTCAATACTTGGTGAAGATATGACGGTAAAGCTCAGAAAATATTTTATACGTTTAGATTTTGAGGTGTTAAAAGCATTGAAGTAGTTGATTGTGAGGAAAAATTGTTTGGTTTAAGGATGAAAAGCGACTTGTCAGAAAGTTAGTCAAGACTATCACGAGACCACATTCAAAACTTTTGTGTGTGTTGGTCACAGCAATTACTAATGAGGTCGCTGAGAAAGACAACTCTAAGTTAATGTTGGATGCTACTATCAGAGTTGTTCACTTTCAGCAGAGTATTACATTTGATAAAGCTAGTAGGAAACGTTTAGCAGTTGGTTTTGTGAGCTCAGATTTTACATTTTGTAACTAATGGTTTATAGTTAATACAGTAGCATTGAAGTTGCTTGATAATGGATAGTAAGAGATTTTGTAATGAATCAACTTGGTCTAATCTGCAATTGCAAACGTGTGTAGCAGTGATTACGTATAAGAAGTGTATAATAGATATCACTTAATGTAATTTTGCCAGGATTTAGGTAAAATTCTTGATTTGCCTATACGGGAGACAATATGATGCGAGTTGAAAGTTGCGAATTACAAATAACGGTTTCAAATAGATCAAAACTTAGTGCAAGAGTTTAATTGTACGAAACAAAAGTCTTTGATCAGCTAAGACGACTTGTCACAATACGTAAGTATGTTTGCTCAAGAGCTTACAAATTAACGAATAAGTTGAGAATTTTTGTTAAAGCAATGAGTTTTAGATTGGTGATAGCACAGAGTCAGATTTGTTTTAAAGTTTTCTGTTTGCGGTTTTTAGCAAACAACGAAAAATTAAAGAATTGGATCAATAATTTCTATTTGCAGTAGAGGGTGAATAATCATTTTAATAAGAATAATTTTTGTGTTTTGTTTTACTGATGATCTACAAAAATGCGAAAGTTGTGGTTATTTCTACGTAGATGAGCTAATTAGACTGTGAAAACCATGAATTTTGTGTTAATGTCCTTGAAATAATGTGAAAAGTCGTGCTTATTGCTATGTAGGTGAGCTAGGTAAAGTGTGAAAACCATAAATTTTATGGTAATGTCCCACAAATAATGTCAAAAGTTGTGCTTATTGCTACGTAGGTGAGCTAGGTAAAGTGTGAAAACTACGAATTTTATGGTAATGTCCCACGAATAATGTCAAAAGTTGTGCTTATTGCTATGTAGGTGAGTTAGGTAAACTGCGGAAAATATGAGTTATATGTTAATGTCCCACAAATAATGTTAAAAATTATGCTTATTTCTACGTAGGTGATCTAAGTAAACTGTGAAAATCATGAATTTTATGGTAATGTCCCACGAATAATGTCAAAAGTTGTGCTTATTGCTATGTAGATGAGCTAGGTAAATTGTGAAAACCATGAATTTTATGGTAATATCCTACGAATAATGTCAAAAGTTGTGCTTATTTCTACGTAGGTGAGCTAGGTAAACTGTGAAAAACATGAATTTTATGTTAATGTCCTTGAAATAATGTGAAAAGTTGTGCTTATTTCTATGTAGGTGAGTTGAGTAGACTTTGAAAGGTAGTAAAATTTCGTGTTAATAAGTTTAAAAGTTGCTAAATTTCGGAAAAATCTTTAAACAGTGTGATGATAGGATACAATTTTGGCTTCTAGTTGTATGAAAAATGAATGTAAATTTGAGGTGAATGTTTTATGATTTGCGCAATTAAAGATAAATCTTTTCGGTTTTACGATGTAAACAGTAGTGATTTAAGTGAGGTATGGTGTTTAAAAGAAACGAAGACGCAATTTTAAGGAGAACAGAGAGAGTTAGGGTGAAAACCATGTGCGGTCAGAAAGTTGTTGACAGAAAAACTGAAGAACAGATGGATATGTTGGGGTTGATAGTAAACCATTTTTAAAGTTCTGTGTCGATTGTGATTGGTTAAAGGTTTGCTGACGTGATGTTATTGCTTCCGTTTGCGTCAGATTTTTTGTTGATAGTAATCTAAGCTGATTTTGAAAAATATGAATTTTATGTTGGTGGCTTAAGAATTTGATAGTTTTACTTAAAACAGTGTTATAATAGGATACAATGTTGTTTTCTAGTTGTATGAAAAGATATTGTAAATTAGATGCTTGGTGAATGTTTACAAGTAAAAGTTTAACAATTATTGAAGTAGTCTCCAAACACAGCAAAGGTTCAATCTTCTTGGTTTAATAATATTTAGTAGTGATTAAAACCGCTGAATTTGAACAAACTTCTTTGTTATGATCTTTTCAAAATGTTTCCACCACTGTACTTCAACTACCTCACTGTCATATGTGAAGCAACTCTACATTTCACTCAAAGGTCTGGTCAATGTACTGAAATTTTAATCTAAAAAGTGTAAAAGTAACGATAAAAGCTTGAAATTGTGTCAAATTTAATATTGTTTCTTCCACCACACTCTTCTGGAATCAACGTCGCTGTCTGCGATTTTCCCCAGCAAACCTGATAATCTAGAAACTGTTGGTTATTTTCCTCTAAACTAACGACTAGCTGTAATAAACGTAAATGTTGAAAACTCTGAATTTTATGGTAATGTCCTTGAAATATTGTTAAAAGTTGTGCTTATTTCTATGTAGGTGAGCTGAGGAAACTGTAAAAACTATGAATTTTATGTTAATGTCCTTGAAATATTGTCAAAAGTTGTGCTTATTTCTATGTAGGTGAGCTGAGGAAACTGTAAAACTATGAATTTTGTGTTAATGTCCTACGAATAATGTCAAAAGTTGTGCTTATTGCTATGTAGGTGAGCTGAGGAAACTGTAAAACTATGAATTTTGTGTTAATGTCCTACGAATAATGTCAAAAGTCGTGCTTATTGCTATGTAGATGAGCTGAGGAAACTGTAAAAACTATGAATTTTATGTTAATGTCCTTGAAATATTGTTAAAAGTTGTGCTTATTTCTATGTAGGTGAGCTGAGGAGATTTTGAAAGGTAGTAAAATTTCGTGTTACCTCTTTCGATCCGGCGCCGGTATCATTACCGGCAAGCGATCTTTATGCGTTCGCTCCCGCGACGGTATATATACCGGCAATAACAGAAATGGCGGACATGCGAACAATTGTTTGCGTTCATCTCGTTCAAGCAAAAACGTTTATATATAAACCTTTCTAACATTCTGTTTGTGGTTTGTAATTGAATTTTTTGAATTTTGTTGTGTGCTTTGGTCACGCGACGGTAAATATGCCGGCAAAAAAATTTTTGATGGATGCTCTTTTTACGCGCACGCCAGTTTTACAAAATGGCGGACGGAACCGAAAGAGTTAATAAGTTCAAAGCTGCTAAATTTCGGAAAAATCTTTAAACAGTGTGACGATAGGATACAATATAGGTTTCTGGTTTTATGAAATGAATGTAAATTTGAGGTGAATGTTTTATGATTTGCACACAATTAAAGATAAATCTTTCAGTTTTGCGATGTAAACAGTAGTGATTTAAGTGGGGTATGGTGTTTAAAAGAAAATGAAAACGCAAGAGAGTGGAGAGAGCTATGAGAGCCATGTGTGGTCAGAAAATTATTGGCAAAAAGACTGAAGAAAGACTCAATCCATTACCTACCTAGTTCTACTGAAATAGATGTAAATCAATTCCAACCAACTGCAGAAATATCACGAGTGAAGGAAAAGACCTCCAATAGAAGAGTAAAGAAACAACATTCTAGGGAATCAAATCGATCAGAGGCCATATGATTTCATAACAATTTCACCAAGTGACTGATTACACGCAATTGACGCTTACGCTCGAAAGGAAGTAGTTATCAAAGACTTCAGTCACGACCTAAAAGTTAGTATTTCCGCTTTACAATAGCTGTGTTTACAATAAGGCAAAAGATCGTTAACGAGTTGAAAAGCGAAATTAATTGGAGAACTTTTGAAGTGGGGGTATTCTCAAGAGGGGTGCCCACAAATCAATTTCAAGTTCTATTTAGATGTATTTACAAGTTGTATTGACATTTGTTTTAGTTGTATTGACATTTGTTTACAAGTTGTTAGTGGTTGGTGCACGTTGTCTTTGTGTTACCATTTGTTTACAAGTTGTTACACGTGTTTACAATGTACTTCAAGGTCATGTATCAACACGTTCGGAAATGACGTATCACCACGTTCGGAAGTCACGTTCGGAAATGACGTGGTCCACCACAATTCCACCACAAAAACTAGGCTAAAAATGATATCATATACTACTTTTGTCCCATGTTCCTTTGTTTAAATGAATCAAAAAACGTGTAAGCTGGCTTGCGACCGTCACCAGTCGTAAGCCATTTTCGTTTTCTAACTTGGTTTATGTGAAGGATTCTCTATCGGACATGGAATTTTTAATCGACTCTGGCTCCACTGTAACTATCGTTCCCTTGTCTTATGTGGATAACAAAGAACCTGCTGCTTCTTGCAACCTGTTTGTCTTAAACCTGACTGAAGTGAAGACTTACGATAAGCGTAATTCAACAATTGATATAGGCCTTAGTCAAAGAGAAATGGAATGGAACTTTATTGTCGCGGACGTTGCCACTGCTATCATCGGCGCAGACTTCTTATCCTATTGCAAGCTTGCTATTGACGTTGGTACTAAACGTTTAATAGAAATCGAAAAATATAACGTGCTTAAACTTGCTGAGCCTAATTTTTAAGTGTTACATAAAACCCCTTGTAAAGTATTAATTGCCAAAGAGCAATGTTTTAATACTGAAGTTTACAAACAAATGTTAATCAACGATTTTCCATCCTTATTGCTTTTCCAACCACCCACTAATATCGAAAGTGATATTTGTCATGTCATCAAAACTAACGGTCAACCTATCTGCAGTAAAGTTTGCAGGTTAAGTCCTGAGATGACAAAAACCGCAAAAGAAGAAATTGACAAATTACTGAATGCGAAGATCATTCGACCCGGAACCAGCCCGTGGGGATCACTCATACACATGGTCAAAAAGAAGCAACCAGGTAAGTATCGTTTAACTGTTGACTTTCGTGCTCTCAATGCTGTTACAAAGCATGACTCTTATTCGTTACCGATATTAAACGATTTTGTCAATTCTCTTCATGGCTGCAAAGTATTTTCCTTAATTGATTTTGAAAGTGCGTTCCATCAGATTCTGATGCACCCGGACTCTGTGAACAAAACTCGTACCGCCATTCCTTTTGGTTCTTTTGTTTGGGATTATTTGTCTTTCGGACTTGGAAATTCGGCACAGTGTTTCCAAAAATTTATCAACCAAGTTATATCGGATTTTGACTTCGTCTTCGTTCATTTGGATGATGTTCTTATTTTCAGTCCAGATCATGACACACACAGTCAACTCAATTGCGAAAGCTATTTGAAAGATTTTCTGAGTACTCGCTAACCATTAATTTGGATAAATGCAAATTCGGTGTTTCGTTCTTGGATTATTTAGGTCATCACATTGATGCCACTGGAATAAAACCTATTGCTGACAAGGTTCAGGTCATCGTAAATTTTCCTAAACCTTCTAACATGCGACAGTTACGACGTTTAATTGGTATGATTGCATTTTACAAAAAGTTTATTCCCAATTGTTCAGAAATTACTAGACCTATTTTGGCTTTGCTTTCACCTCATAAATATTCAAAGAAGGCAATCGAATGGACTAAAGACGCAGATGATGCTTTCCAAGAAGTGTTAAACAAACTTTGCTCTCCTGTCACTTTGGCTTTTCCCGTTGAGAATGCTCCAACATATCTCGTTACTGATGCTTCAAATGTCGCTGCTGGAGCTGTATTACATCAAAAGATCAAAGGTGAGTTACGACCATTAGCATTTTTCAACCATGCGTTCAACAAAGCGCAGCTTAAGTACAGTGTTTTTGATAAAGAACTGACTGCAATGTATATGGCTGTGAAACATTTCAAGTATTTTCTTGAAGGACGTTCATTCAAGATTGTCACTGATCAGAAAAGTATCACCCGTGCTATTTTAGCACCTTCTACTAACCTTTCGCCACGTCAAAGTAGGTATATTGATTTTATTGCGCAATTCTACTGACGTCATTCATATTTCAGGTTCAAAGAATGTTGTTGCAAATTGTTTGTCCTGGACTCAATGCAATGCTTTGTTTGAAGAACTTCCTCCAGTATCCTTGCACGACATGGCGGTCAAACAAGCTGATGCAAGCATTTTTAACTTGATGAATTCCGATACCAACGCCCTTTTCTATTGAAACACGAACGTTATCTGACAGTAACACTAACATCGTTGGTGATGTTTCCACTGGATCTTTTCGGCCGATCGTTCCCGAATCCATGCGTAAACAAGTATTTGATGTTTTTCGTTCACTTTCTCATTCTGGAATAAAGGCTACTCGATCCCTAATTAAAGAGTGCTTTGTGTGGCAATGGATGAATTCTGAAATCAAAGATTGGGTTACAACTTGCGTCCCTGTCAAACTGCCAAAGTACAACGTCACAACAAAGCTCCAATAAAAACTTTTCTTGCTTCAGACGATCGATTTAGCCATATTCAAATCGATTTGATTGGTCCTCTAAATGAATGCCATGGTTATTATTATGCCCTAACTATTGTTGATAGATTCACTCGTTGGTGCGAAGCTATTCCTCTTCCTAACATTAAAACCGAAACCATCGTTAATGCATTTCTTTTGCACTGGGTTGCTCGTTTTGGTTAATCATAACCTGTGATCGTGGAAGACAATTCACGTCTAATCTTTGGCATTCGCTTTGTGAGTTCTTGGGATGCAAACTTTCTCACACATGTGCATACCATCCTGCTGCTAACGGCATGCGTGAGAAGTTTAACAAACAGTTAAAAACTTCTCTAAAAACCCATGCTAACGATGACTGGACTTCTCATCTTCCCTGGGTTCTGTTAGGAATTCGATCTTCATTAAAAGATCTTAATTGTTCATCTGCATAGTTAGTCCTTGGTTCAAGTGTACGTCTCCCTGGTCAATATTTTGAGTTTCGTAAATATCAATTTTATTCCCATTTTGAGTATTTTCATCGACTAAACAAATTCCTTCATTCACTTTGTGCAATTCCTCCTCGGTTAGTCACTTTAAATGCATTCTTGATTGACCCGCAACTACATAATGCAGACTATGTTTTTGTGCGAAAAGATGCATCGCGATCTCCCTTGGAAAGAACATATTTTGGACCATTTAAGGTAATCTATAAAGCTGATAAGTACTTTACTTTGTTATAGGATCGAGTAGTTAATAACTAGGGCCCGCTAAAGTCAAAATTTTTTCAGGACCTTATTACATGATCAAACGTGTACTAACGTTCGTTTCAGGTGTGCAGGAGTCTGTTTTGGTAGATTTTATAAGTCAAAATAAAGTCAAAATTTTGCATAAAGTCAAAACTTGTCAAAATTGTCTTCATCAAAATTTTCCTTACAAAAACCAACTAATTTATATTTTTTTTAATTTTTGAGTTGCTATTAAAATTTTATGCGCAGTTTTATTTGATTTTAAACTTCTGAAATAGTTGCAATGGTAAAAATGCGTGCGGCAATTGAGAAGGAAATAGCACTTATTATGCATCAAATCGTCATTGTTGATGCATAAATACATAATTGTTGGACAATTAATCTATTCCTATAAAACCTTTGCGCTCTTTACACGTGGTCTTTTTAAGTCGTAGCTTGCAAAGCAAAGAATGCCTAAACAAGCCAAATCTTCTACAGCGAAAGTTAGGCAAATTTGCCAGGAATATCCGGATGAGTTTTCGGCAACTCCTGCCCGCGACTTGCGATGCAACCTTTGCGACGGGTTAGTCAAATGTGACAAAAAGTTTTTTGTGGAAAGCCACCAAAAAAGTAAGCAGCACCAAAGAAAATTGGAGACGAAGAGCAAATCACAAAGTAAGCAAACCTTTTTACAACTCGATCAAGCAAACTTCAAGAACAGGTTGTCTCTTCATTCTTAGCTGCAGATATCCCACTTCATAAACTAAACCATCTTTCTTTAAAGTCTCTGTTTGCTACAATGGGAAAAGTATTGCCTTCGGAGACTGCAGCCCGGGCATGTGTTGGTAAATTAGCATCCCAAAAAGAAAAACAAATTCAAGAATTACTTCGTGACAAAAAATTTTTTTAAATTGTGGATGAAGCAGAGATTGCTAAACAAAAGTATATTAGTGTGCTTGTGGGTAGCTTAGATGCCCCAAATCAGACATTCCTCGTTGATTGCCATTCACTTGACAGCGGTAGCAATGTTAATACAGTAGCAGTATTATTCTGCACACTGTGGATGACATATTGCGACAACTTGAAATAAAACGCGAGAATTTTTCATCGTTCTTGACTGATGCTGCTCGGTACATGTCTTTGGCTGGAAAGACATTAAAGGAATTATACCCTTCTTTGATGCATGTCACCTGCGTTGCGCACTTACTACATAACTGCGTTATGCGTGTGCGTGCTCATTTTAAACATATTGATCAAGTAATAGCAACGATCAAGGCAGCAGCAATCAAAAACAAAGATCGCAAGAAGGATTTTCATGATGCTGGTCTGTCATCTCCTCCTGACCCTGTAATTACAAGATGGGCACCTTAGCTTAGAGCTGCCTTATATTACAGTGAGAACCTTCCAGCTGTTCGTACCATTGTCAACAATTGGACAAGTGCAGGCCTCTTAGCCAGCAGAGCAAACGACGCTATCAATGTGGAAGATTTGGTGCTGGACTTGGTTAAAATAAATCAATACCGGACTCTAGCAGACAACGTAGAGTTCTTAGAAGAAAGTGCCTGCACGATAACCGAAGCATACGGACTGCTGAAGAATATGCAATTCGATGATGATCCGTGCGCAATTAAATTAAAAAATTACATTAAAAAAACGACCATCCAACTCTGATTTAGAAACAATAATAAACTGTACCAACTTGACAATTGACCCAACAAGCTACGCACTATTGCAAAAAGCCCAGCCAACCTCTGCTGCTGTTGATAGTTCGTTTTCTATGCTCAGTAAATTACTGAGAAAAGACAGAAATTTTGATGTTAAGAACGTAAAAACATATATGATGCTCTGTTACAATGGAAAGTCCTGGTAATTATACTGTGTGGCTTTCGTTAAAAGCATCATAGACAGACTGTTAATGTACAGTACAGTTGCGATAACAACGCATTTTTTGCATTACACACTAATTGATACCGGTACACACAATGGCTCGTTATCCTAGGCTTTGACGTCATGCGTCACTTTGTTGCATTAGCTTCAAGACTGAGTGATTGAGAAAATGTTTAAAGTAGGCCGCCTTTCTCTTTAAAAACTTATGTAAATTGCGGATTATAAAACATTTTTAATCAAAAAAGTGCAACAAGACATAAATAATAGGCGAAAGCGGTTAGGTCAAAATAAAGTCAAAATATTGCTAAAATAAAGTCAAAAATATATTTTTTTAGGTAAAAAAAAATGACCCTACTGATAAGTACTTTACTTTGTTAGAGGATCGAGTATTTAATAACGCTTCTATCAACCGTCTAAAAACCGCACACTTACCCCTTTTTCACACAGGTGAATCCTTGCAATCTGATTTGGTTTACTCATGCCTTTTGTTATATCTTTTTTTTAATGATTTTGCATGCATGCCTGCAATTCACAACTGCGTAATCAATCCGGTTTGCGTAGTTTGCCTAGCGCATCTCGCTCTGCTTCGCCTTGCTTTCCCACGTGACACTTCAATCTATTTGAATCTCTTTGTTAGATTAGCTCACTAGTAGTAGTTTTTTTGTTAAGGAAGCTGGGCACCTGCTTGGAATTATTTCTAGTTTTTCGGACAGCATTTATAGTTTTATTAGCTAGAGTTTGTATTGGAATTAACGACATTTCTATTTGATCTAGACTTGAGTAGCTAATGATTGTATTAGTAACCCATCTATAACAATTGTTTCTGGATCTATTTCGGTTCACCACTTTTGTAAGTAGTTAGTTTATTAATTAGTTTGTGAGCACACTGTTATTTTATCATTTAGGGTTACGACAATAAATCATTGAACGTCAACCAAGCGAGTTTTGAACAGAAGCACACGGGGTTCCCCCGAATCACAATCTTTAACATGCGAGGCTACAGAAAATGTTCATTTATCTTCTGATGACTCATCTTCTTCCCAATCACCTAACTTCCTGACTAGCATCCCGTTTACAGACGCAGTCGAGTGGAACGTGTCATCAGACCTCCTGCTATTCTCGATTTATAATTTATATCAAGGCGAAGCTTTGGTCAGGTAAGACCCACCTAGTTCATTCATCTTTAGGTAATCAACCAACTTTAAAGGCCTTACTTGCTGCTTTCTATTGTCCTACTAATCTATTTTGCTCTTGGTAGCCGGCTCCTTTCAATGGAATGTTGTCCTTTGTATACCTTGGCAATCTTATTAAATCTTTAGTAATGGCAAGTGAGCTTTACTAACGTCATATTATATCCGCTCCTTCCCTTGCTGACGATTACCTCCTTGGTAAGACAAGATCATTCTATTGGCTCGTTATCTACTTGTGTATTTTTGTATTACAGGTCTTCTGGTTCGTTGTACATGATTCCTATGGTGTTAGTGGTGGTGCCGTGGCTAATATGTCTCGTATGCTCTCTTGATTGTTGGCGAGACAGCTTATTAAACTGCCTAAGTTATTTGTTTAGATTTTTAGTTTACCATGTATTATGTATTTGTTACACGTTGGTTTTGAACACGGGTTGCCTTGATAGCGCGGTCCGCCTTTGAGCGGGTTCTCTGTGCTGTGTGCTAATTATGCTGAGAAGACGAGAAAGACGGTAGAAGACAGTTAAGTTGATACATTGAGATGAGTAGACGCTGGCGTCGTGTCACAAACTTTTAAAATAATACACGTTTTTATCTGCTTTAGTCTGGTCGAAGGTTGTGCCAGGAACGAGTTAAGACTATAGGAAAGAAACGCAACACTGGCGAGCACGCCAAATGAATTTCTTTTGTCAGTGCCCGAAGTATTTGCTAGGAGAAAGTTTTATTGGATTTTTGGCGTCGTTTGAGAGCTTTTGCAAGTGTGGAAGCGCCAGACGCAGCAAAGCGCCATGCATTTTTGGCTAGCTTACCAAAAACTATGAAGTTTGAAATGCAGGAAGCTGATAAGCAACTCTATGAAATGTCGTATGATGTTTTAAAACAAAAGGCTACCGAAGTAGCGAGTGGAGCTAAGCAGTCAAACAAAGCGCGCCAGCAGTTAATTAGCCGCTGCCAGGCAATCGGAGAATCAAATCAAAGTTACGTTGCTGCGCTCCATCAGGTGGGAGTGATTGCATATCCCGATAAGGAAGACGCCCAAACAAAAAACGACGTGTGGTACAATGTGCAGATTAGTGGGTCGAGGGATAAGCATCTTGTCGACCGCTTAATGGTCGGAAATTCGCAAGCTGACCGTCCTAAATTTTTGGATACCGCAAAACGGCTATTAGCTTTGAATACTAATACTGTACCGGATGATTCTGCTGCTTTGTTCGCCATCGGACTTCAGAAATTGGTCAACCAAAAGAATGAGATCGAGGAATTAAAAGGTCTAATTGCAGATCTACTACGAAAAGAAGTACAGGATATCAGAGATATGTATATCAAACAGAGATCTACACCTGTTATTTTTGCGGAAAAAGTGGACATCTTCAAAGAAATTGCCCAGAAAAACGGCGGCAATCGAGAAGTGGATCGCGACGCTGACCGAGCCAATGCACGAAACCAACCGGAGAAAAATGTTTATTATGTGCCGTCAACCAGCGATGAACTTTGTAAATATGCTAAAATTATTGTAAACGATAAATATGTGTGTGCGTTAGTAGATACAGGTGCATCAGTGACGGTTTTGTCTGAAGAATTTTACCGAATGTGTAACTCTCCAACTTTGTTAAATGTATCAAATGATATTAAGTTTGTCGACGCTGGCGGTGAACCACTCACTATGTTAGGAAAGACTGAGATTGCAATTGCCATTGGGGACTGTCGAGTACCATTTGATGTGTAGATGTGTAAAAATTTGACCGAACCATTTATTTTGGGTTTGGATTTTTTGGAGAAACAACAGTGCGTAGTTGATTACAAACAAAAAGTCTTAAAAGCTTGGGATGTTACCCTACACCTAACAAAGCGGCTCAGCCCATTGTCTTCCTTCGATGCGAGTCTGGTTAACACTTTAAAATTACCACTATTTACTGAAATAATGGTGCCCTGCAAAATTATTGGTTATGAGTTTAGTGACGGCTCAGACGTTTATGTCGAGAGAAACGAAGCGTTGTGGGGTAAACACGAAATTATGCGTGGAAATGGAGTGACAAAAACTTTTGGTAACTCTGTGCAAGTCAGAATGGCTAACTTTACCCCCACCGCTAAGTGTTTACCTATGGGAGTAATTGCTGCTAAAATAAGTGTTCTTATGAAAATCAGTGTTTTTGCGAAGGGTTTATGTGTTGACGATCGTGCGTATATTTTAGAAACCGCGCCTATGAATCAGGATCATTCTTTCGAGGCTTCATGTAGTGAAGATGCTGACCTTTTGCCTTTGTGGGAGGAACTAAAATTAAATGAGTTAAACCTTAACGTGGGAGAAAAAAAACAGTGCATGAAATTATTAAAAAGCACAAAAAAACTTTTTCATTGTTAAAAACCGATTTGGGTCGAACTGAAGTGATTAAACATAGCATTGATACTGGCAATGCCATGCCTGTACGTCAGCAGCCTCGAAGAATGTCGACAAAACAAAAACAAGTAGGTAAACTTGTTGATGATATGCTGGATGACCGTGTTATTAGCACGTCTAAGTCGCCGTGGTCCAGTCCTATCGTTTTGGTTAGGAAAAAAGATGGCAGTGTCAGGTTTTGTGTCGATTACCGTGCTCTCAATAATTGTACTAAAAAGTGCAGTTATCCCTTGCCAAGAATAGACGACAGTCTTGATCAGCTGTCCGGGTGTGGATACTTTTCCTCTTTGGATTTGAAATCGGGCTACTGGCAAATTCCTATGCACGAAAAAGATAAGGAGAAAACACAGCGTTTACATGCCATAAAGGATTGTTTGAATTTAACGTGATGCCCTTTGGCTTGGCAAACGCGCCGGCAACCTTTCAGCATTTAATGAGAGTTGTATTACATGGTATTGAATGGGATGGCATGTTGGCGTACTTGGCTGATATCATTGTTTACGCACGCACTTTTCATGAACACTTACGTAATCTCGATTTTGTTTTGTCACGTCTTGAATTGCATGGCTTGACCCTAAAGCCTTCAAAATATACTTTATTTAAAAGTGAGGTGAAGTTTTTAGGCCATATTGTATCAAAATCGGGAGTTTCGTGTGACCCTGAGAAAGTGGCTTGTGTGAGTAACTGGCCAATTCCCAAGTCATTAAAAGAAGTAAGACAATTTTTGGGTCTTGCATCATATTATCGAAAGCTTGTTAAAGATTTTGCTAAATTAGCTACACCAATGCATAATTTGATAAAAAAGTCCGCCAAGCAATTCGAATGAACCGGTGAATGTAATGACGCATTTTTGTGTTTAAAAAGTTTTGTAACATCTGGACCTGTTTTAGTGTATCCTGATTTTTCCAAACCCTTTGTTGTGGATACTGATGCATCAAATGGTGCAGTTGGAGGAGTTTTGTCTCAAATTCGCGATGGAAAAGAGCATCCAGTTGCTTACTGTAGCCGAACACTAACCAAATGTAAACGGAATTATTCCACAACAAGAAAAGAACTTCTAGCTGTTGTTCATGCTCTCCAAAAGTTTCGTTGTTATCTGGATCAAACGTTTTTACTGCGAACTAATCATGCTGCTCTACGATGGTTGTGGGAGTCCAAGGATGTCTTTGGTCAGTGCGTGCAATGGTTCAAATTGATGGCCGAGTTTGATTTTAAACTTGTACATCGCTCAAGATCTGTGCATGGAAATGCTGATGCTTTAAGCAGGTGTCCTGGGGGGAAGGAGAATTTTCCAGATGAATGCCCGTTCCGCTATGACAATGGCTTGATAAATGTGGAGGAACTCGAGCAAGGTAGATATGTTTGCCATTGATTTCCGAGAATGCCAAGGTTGGAATAATGATTCCATTGCACGATTCCAACAAAAAGATGAACATTTGTCTGTTTTACTTGATTGGGTCCGACGCGGTTCTAGACCAACATTTAAAAAGACTAGAAAGTCCAGCGAAGAGATTCGGCATTATTGATCTATTTTGGGAGAAATCATTCTCAAGGATTCTTGTTTGTATCGAAAGCATGAAGACTCAATGATGACCGTAAGAGCCCAATTATTGGTTCCGAGTGCCAATAGAGAGGAGGTATTAAAATCTCTTCACGATTCTGCTCACGGTGGAGGCCACTTGGGTGTACAGAAAACTGCTGAAAAGATATCGGAACAATTTTATTGGACACGTTGAAGAGCGTCTGTTACCGCATATTGTAGAGTGTCAACTGTGTGACCAACGGAAACAACCATCAACAACTCCAAAGGCTGAGCTTGTTCCCTCTTCAGAACTGAGCCCAATGCAGCAAATTGAGATCGATGTACTTGGTGGCTTGCCTATGACTCACACAGGAAAACGTTACATTTTAGTCGCTTGCGACACATATACCAAATATATGCAAGCGTGGCCAATGCGTTCTCAAATGGCTCAGGAAACAGGAATGACCCTGTATCGTAATTGGTTTACAGTGCATGGAGTGCCTGAACGCGTTCACTCAGATCAGGGTAGCAACTTCGAAAGCATGCTGTTTTGAGAGCTGGCCACACTAATGGGGTGTAAAAAGACGAGAACGACTGCTTACCACCCAGCTGGTAATGGTGGTGTTGAGAGAAATAATCGCTCTATAATTGCGATGCTGAAAAATTATGTACAACAGGATCCTCAGTCTTGGGACAGTCTCTTCCAGCAATCTGCTCCGCATATAAAGCATGCTGCCACGAAGAAACAGGAGTTTCGCCTCATTTTCTGCTGACTGGAAGAGATTTGCGATTGCCGGCGGATTTGATGACAGATAAGCCGAGTTTTCTTCCTTCCACCAATGCTATTGCTGATTTGCAAGACAGAATGCGCCCTGGGACATGAAGTGGTCAAAACAAAACTAGAAAGAATCTGATGAAAAAATGCTATGATCAAAAGGCATCAGCAAACACCGCGTACAGTGTTGGAGATCTTGTGATGTTAAGGAATTCTGTGTTACAAACTGATGAATCACGTAAATTTCGCTTGCCTTATTGTGGCCCTTATCGTGTTGTTGAAGTGTTACCATCTGTGAATTATGTGATAGAAAGCCTTGACGGGTCTACAACTAAACGTGTTCATTTTACTCGTTTGAAGAAGGGTTGTGGAAGAATTAATGAAAAATCTAAGACTGAGGTTGATAAGTTAAAAGAATCATCCGGTAACGATTGGCCAAATAGCGACATGGGATTTTGTCGACGTTTCTCCCCAAGTCAGTCGCAATTGTCACGAAGTCACAATATTAATAGTCGTAGACCAAATTTACGGCCCATAAGTACGTTGAGACCCCCACATTATTATCCAGATGTTTAGCTACACTTTGATTGTTTAACTGCACTCTATGAAATAGTATTGCACCTGGGTAATTTTGATATTATTGAATCACATCACCAAGAATCGATACGTTGTAGGCTGTTTGTAATATTGTGTGTACATATATTTCTGATAATTTCCCTCTGTTTTAGTGGAGGGGAGAGGGTGTTACATGTTGGTTTTGAACACGGGTTGCCTTGATAGCGTGGTCCGCCTTCGGGCGGGTTTTCTGTGCTGTGTGCTAATTATGCTGAGAAGGTGTGTTGCACGCGGATGAGAAAGACGGTAGAAGACAGTTAAGTTGATACATTGGGACGAGTAGACACTGGCGTCGTATCACTAACTTTTAAAATAATATACGTTTTTATCTGTTTTAGTCTGGTCGAAGGTTGTGCCAGGAACGAATTGAGACTATAGGAAAGAAACGTAACATATTTTACCATGTATTATGTGTATTCATATTTTTTAAGTTTCAGATTATTTTCTCCGACACTGAGTTGACCTTGTCGATGTCGATCTCCAATAGCCATCTTGAGGGAAGCTTATGTCGGAACTACTTCCTTTGAATTTATTTGTTCGTTAATTTTTCGGATGTTTTGTTTAAATTTATTCATGCGTTAATTTTGTACTTTACCTTTAAGGTGCGTAACATCACCTTATTTTAATTTACTTTGTTGATTATTTTACCTTTTTCTAATCACCCTGTGGTTTCTTGTGCACCCGCTGGCAAATTAGTAGGTGATGCAGTTTAGTTTTGCATTTTTTTAATCAATTGGAGATTTGCGTCTTTCGAGCTTGGAGACATTTTGGACATTCGAATTTTTAAAGTTTACACCTGGCAAAAAGTGCTTAAAAAATAAATTTGTTTTAACCATTTCGTGTTTTTTTTTATCTAAAAGCACTGAGTCATAAGATAGAGAACTGCTACAGTAATCTTTAAAAACGTAAGGAGAGTGAAACATGGTCAAAATAAATGGTGTCGCCCAAATGTTGATTGTTTTGACTCATAAAAAGATGAGCTATTTAGTGGTAGGCCTACTTGACAATTTGGTAGGCCTGCTTTCGTATTTATATTTGTGACATTAAGATTTTTGTCGGTGCTGTTTGCTTTAATTCAGCCATAGCATGAAAAGGGACCATGCCTTTGCACTAAGTCATATAACTTATGGCAATAAGCGCCTATTAAGCTCTTTTCAAACAAAAACAATCCCTCTTAATCCGGTGTTACATATTGATGCTATTATTGTTCAATTTTGATTTTTTCTTGAATGTGGTAATTTATTACATTTAACTTTGCCTCTAATCCAGACATCCCTACTTCTAAATAAAGATTAGAGTTTTGTACCGATATGCTTGCAAAGTCCGTCTGTTGGGATAAAGATTATTTTCTTTGCATTGATACAATGACATAAGATTGTGAAGATGTCATAACACTAATAACGAAGCTGTTGTGATAGTATTTATTCGGTATTGCAAAAAGATAATCAAAAAAAATGTGAAGCATTCAATTATTTTATGGCTTCATGTCCCAAACAGACTTTTAGTAATATCTAAATATGTTTGAGATAGCACAATAAACCAACCAGCAAACTTCCATACGCTTTATGATCAACAATATATGTTAGCTTGCACTTTTTCTTCTTCTTTGTCTTTCGGCTTATTCCCGGTTAGGAATCGCCACAGCAGATATTTGCATTTTTATAACATGGCATTTGTTTTACGGTCGGATGCCCTTCCTGCCATCAACCCTCTATTCAGAGGGAAAACTGGGCCACATGTCTTCCACATAAAGGCAGGAGCGTCCCGTTAAGTGTCTTGTCCAAGGACACAACAAGCGAACTTGCTGGCTTGTTCTCCACAACCTCCCCTAAATGCCGAGCGCCAAGCAGGAAAGCTGTGGATACCATTTTTTAAAGTCTTTTGGTATGACTCGACTTGGGAAATGAACCCCAGGTCTACCGACTGCGATGCGGATGCTCTAACCACTACACCATCACATCGGTGTTAGCTTCCACTAAAAACGCAATTTAAAAACATGTGTTGAAATCTATGATCAACATCCTAAATGCATTTTCTGGCTTCTGGTCGGAAAAAACCTTAGATCAGGGTGGTCCAAAACGTGGCCCGCGGGCCACACTGTAGTCGTTTAATATTTTACTGCAACCTTATTTTCCAAAGATATAACAATTTCAAAATACCTTGTACATATTTAAGATAAACTGCATATATTTAAGCACCTTTGAGGCCTGGTAAATACCCTTACATTTCTAATCTAATCGGTCTAAAAAAGAAGTTGGACCACCCTGCCTTAGATTATTGGCTTTTCAATTTCAACTGTGCAATGCAAAAAATTATAATGTTGACTTTGACCAAAAGCGCTTAGCAAAAGTAATACAAATCGTCATTACTTTGCGATAAGTGACAGTCTAAAATAATTCAAGCAATTAGTAAGTAATTTAAGTGAGGTATATGTCAACGTTTAGTTTAGAAAAAACTGGTCAACATACATGTTCAACATTGATTTTAGCTTTTGCTGAAGTTTCCATCCATGCACTAAAACAAAAACATAAGAAAAGTATATAATAGCACATTTTAAAGCGACTTTATCCAACTCTTAACACAGGAAGCAGACCAACCAATTAATACAGTGGTTCCCAACCAGGGTGTTGCTTGCAGTTCTCTGGGGTGCTGCCAACTCTTGCAAATATTGTGAGGTTGCAATTGTATTGTATGAGACACCATAATGGGGAAATCTTGTACGATTTCCGCGTTACTTGTACTAGTTGCAACAGTCCGTGGGCTATCTAGGCCCACCATGCACCACCCCCACCAATAAACGAGACTGTGTTTTTCTGGTAGTTTTTTATGACGTGTGTAAAACTTTGGCAGTTTTGTGTTCGTTGCTAATCTAATTTCTAAAGTTCTTTTTATTTTCTCATATTGTTTTGATTTTCCACCTTAGATTTAAACCTGGACCGTTCGCTATTGTGTTGGCTACAGTGCCACACTAACCTGCGAGAATTGTCGCCTCAAGCTTGCGTTGGTTCACAATTAGGAAGGGCTGGATTTTTTGATTGACTTATTTAGTGTTAGTAGTAGTTGTTCGTAATTATTGCATTGTAAGAGAGTCTTAAAGAGTTTAGAAATAGTATTTTTTCTTATGACATAAGAAACCATTAACTTGGAAGTTTATTTTTAGATATATTGATCAGTGATTATTTGTGTGTAACTGCTAATTGCAACCCCATATTGACCGAATTGAGTCATAGTTTTTGATAACCGCTTGTCTTTTGATTGCCAAATTAATTACTGGAAATTTGGAATCACTCCCACCACCTTCAATAAATGTGGACTGGAATAATCAGCGTTTGATGAGATTAAGACAGCACATCAATCATTAACTTTGAAATTTCCTATGTAGCATTGTTACTGCTACAATGTGGTTTCTTTTGAAAGAGTTTATTGGCTTCACTTTTTCAAATGCCTTTAAAAGCACTGGCCGTGTCACACCTTAAAAAAGCATGCAGACCCAGCAGAGCATTCCAATAAAGAGGCGTGAAGTCATGTGTCAATTGAAAGATATTTAACAACCTTCTCTTACACCTGGAGCCTGTGTCAAACAGGAGAGTGATGTTTATTTTTGATGGATAATAAAAAGAGAATGAAGAAAATATCACTATCTGCACTTGTGACTTGAGCATAGTTGTATTCTTCATCGACTGCATAGGAGCAATATAAAACAATCCTTGTATTTATTTCCTCTTGATCAGACTCCAACTTGGGAATCACTGTCATCATCACTGATGCTCCTTGTCTTTAAGTGGGTAAGCCTTCTCCTCACAGGTAAATATAACCTATTTATTTTGAAGTTTCCTCCCGAAATCATCACTGCTTCACACCTTTAGAAGCAATCTCACAAGCTGCTACTTGTTCGAGTCATTGCTAAGAAATGACTTCCAGTTTTTTGGTATTTTGTACTTTTGCCTTTAATTATGCTTTTTTGACCACTACTACAGCTTGTCCATTTTAGGTTCTTGATAGAATTTTCCTTGTACATGTCAGTGCTAAATAGGAGATCAGACTATACTATGGCATCCGATAGCATGGTAAAGCCATCTAATTCTTTTGTGAGATAAGTAAATCCTTTGCTCTTATCTGTCTTAAAAGGTAACCGTCGGGAGTACCAACTGATGAGGGCATTGGCATGAGTGGATATTTCATCAGTTTTCTCATATCAATCTTTTCTGATTGTTTTTGTGAAAGCACTAACAATTGAAATGCAACTTTTACTTGCTGCTTGTATTGAGCATCACAATTGCTTGATGTTTTCACAACTGATGCTTTCCTCATAACCGCTAATGTTTTTGGTTCAGCCTTTTGATTGGCTCAAACAACTGCTCTTTCTTTCGCAACCTATCATATATAAAAGCTTCTTTTGCAGCAGTGCCAGACAATGCAGCATTCATGATGTCTGATTCTATGTTAATTGGTACAGCAGCACCAGATGAAATGCGATAAAGTCTAACATTCATCTCCACTTGGAATGGGTCTATGAAATTCTAAATTGTTCCACGGTACCAGATGCTGCTTTTTCACTGATTTTTTACTTGCGATGGCCGAAAATCACAGTGTTTTCTCCCGCTACCATCATCGAATATATTTCATATCCGGAGCATTACTTCAACATATTTCAATCTTTTGTAGGCTGTGCATGCCCAATGACAATAAGCTTCATAGTTATTCAGGGGACCTGAAATGCCGGCCCAGGTCAGCTTGAGATTTGGCATGTTGCATAAATGCTTCATCAATGGTTTTATCTACTGCACACCTGTTTGTTGGTATGAATGACCTTGCCACATTTATTGCATCTAATTTCAGTAACTTGGTGGTGCCCGGGAGAGTTTTCACAATGTTGACCAAAAACAACGAGAAGTAGCAGAGATATCTGGCATAATTTTGACCATCAAAGCTGAAAAACAGATCCACCATTTTACTTAAACAAGCACCATACAAGTAGTAATCATTGATTTTTACAGTATACAGCAAGGAAAGGACCAACGAAACATGATTCATGTACGTCAGCCAAAATTGGGGAGTTTTTCCCTGGCTTCCGCCAGGGACCTGTTGCCTGAACGTAGAATATTCTTCAAGAAAATTAGCGAGTGCTTCGTTTTGCATTGCAGCATCAAAGTTTTCTGAAGCTCTCTCATTAATAATATGATTAATACGATCTATTGCTTGTAGCAAATCACCTGGCAAGCTTTTAAGCATCTAGTTTCCAGATATCTGTCAAGAAGCAGTCTTTCCAGGCTTTTAGCCATGACTTTGTGGCCATTTATTGTGGAACTGTAGTTTTTTCCGAATATCACACCATTCATGAAACCAACAGATATAACCCCCGCTTCCAACAGCACATCAGCTAATCCAGACTCATTCATTTTTTTACCAATCATTGTTAGGTATGCACAGATCAAATGAAAGGATCCAATCATTACAATGTGGTCATCATACGAGGTGTGTCAGGAAAGTTCCGAGACTCGAGCAGTAAACATTATATTTCCAAAAAACGCTACAATCTACCTCACACCTTCCCCCTGCTTCTCATGCGTCGCTGCCATAATGCCATGCAGTCCTGGAAGGCCTGTTCCGAGATGGTCCTCAGTTTTCTTGTCACGGCCTCTTTGATGGCATCCATGTCCATGAATCTGATCTCCTTGATGATGCCTTTGAGCTATGGGAAGAGAACAAAATCACATGGGGCTAAATCCGAGCTGTAGGGGGGCTGGTCAAGCACTGAGACGTTTTTTTCGGCCAAAAACACCAAACAGACAGGGCCGAGTGCACTGACGCATTGTTGTGATGGAGCAGCCACGTGTTTGAATCAAACAAATTGCACCTTCTGTGGCAAGCAAATTCTTCAGCACATGCTGGTAGACATGTTGATTAACAGTTTGTCGTTGAGAGCTCTTCGGTGATTATCTGCCAAACAGTTTGCCGATCAATTCCTACCGGCTCAGCGATCATCCTGATCGTCAAGCATCAATCCCCTTGCACCGCCTGTCTCACTGCTTCCACGTTTTTATCAGTTTTTGAAGAGGAAGGTCTTCCAGGTATTGGTTTGTTCTCCACGTCCTCCTCACCCTTCCTGAATCTCCAAAGCCACTCGAAAACACATGCATGAGACATGGCTTCATCTCCATAGGCCTCTTGAAGCATTTTGAGTAATTCTGTCAGCGTTTTCTTCAGTTTTAGCAAAAATTTCAAATTGATTTGATCCAAACTCATGGCTGTGACAGAGTCTCTGAAGATGCTGTTTTCAAACTAGCGTCACAAAGAGAATAATGAAGCTATCGGGACTGCGATTATGGCTATATACTGCAAAAATATTGCATAATACGATGATGTAATCGGATTTTCGGTAGCTAAGTCATAGCGCATACAGCAAGCCCAGTCTCGAAACTTTCCTGACACATCTCATAGAAGTTTGGACTCTTCCAAATGATAGGGTAAGCCTTCATGCACAAGCACAAGTCAAATGTTGTAACAGCGTATTTCTGACCGACTTCTTGCGATGAATTTTTTGATACTCTAAGGCACTCTTGTACAGTGGAGTAGTCTGTTGTAAGGTGATTAATGATTGGGTAATAATCTATTGTGCTAAGGCACTTTTGGAACTTGATCAGTTTCAGATATGAAGCCCGCCCGCCCACCCAGGTATATGCTGAGATACAGTGCTGCTATGCAAACACCAGATATACCACAGGAAATACTTCAACATCGACTTTGACAGAGCATCTTCATATTCCACCAATGTTTGGTGAGAAATTGTCATTTTTGGGTTATCCCTCTAATTGATATAGCATGAAGGTAGTGTATCATCTGCCAAGGATATCTGAGAGCAGCCCTGTCCTTGGCAGAGATAGCAGTCTTTCTGCCTGGTTATCTGCTATGCTCTCATCAGCAGCAGGCTCAGAGGGAATATTTTGCAACATTATCCCGTGGCAGGTGTGAATCGAACTTGCACCAGAAATGTCATTAACAAGTTGATCAAAGTTATCAAAGTTGCTGCAAAATAATGATGGGCAATGAGGATTTCGTATTATTTGGGGTGTTAGTATGGTATGAATCTCTTCAAGAGTCTCTGCAAGTGCGGTTTCAAGTTCTAATGAAAAGAAGTAACTCTCTGAATGACCCAGTTTGTTCATTAACACGCTCAGTTTGACACTCCGAAAAAGGCGGCCTAATATCAGGCAAAGCAGAATGTGTTTTGGTAGTGACCACAGGCCTTTAGTTGCTGCCCGACACAAGTCCTGACCAATGGATAAAACAAGAAGCTCTGTTTTCTCTGATTCTGACCTTTCAGCTTTCCCACTAATGAGAATGTACAAAAAGAGTTGCAAATCGTTTGGGACAAGATTTTCAGATGTTAGGCTTGAAAAGGTAAACTTTGGAACAGAATTGTTCAAAAACTAAACTCACAAAATTTTTTCTATGCTTCAAATATAACTTTAGTGATTTGTTGTAAATGCTTAGGACGTTCAGAAGCAATAATTACAGTGTTGAATTGTCTTTAGCTTTCAATCTTGTTCATCTAGAAAAACTCAGTTAGTTGTCCAAAATCCAACAAAATCACTCGAAATGGCATTCAATCACTACAAACGTAACTGAACCTATGACTTGCTAGTAGTTTGGCAACGGTTTAAAATTGCACTAGTCTACTAAACACCATTTCGATTAACATGAGACAAAGAAAAACAATATAGCCCATGGAAGTGTTGTCAAGCCAAAAGTAAAGAAACGAAAGTTAACAAGCTTGATAAATTTCAACTCAAAGCATTACAGTAAAGATTGCTTTAACGTAATCACACTCCATTGTATCATAAACTGTCATAAACAGAAACCACGTGCCAAACTTTCAAGTGATGGTTAAAACTAGTGATTACATAATAGCTCTTGTTGACATACTTTTCATCAAATTTGCATTAATCAAACCTTGCATTGTAGACCTCTCCAGTACTAACATTTTGAGTGGTCACTTGTGTATTTGTGATATTTCAATACAAAAATACTGCCATTTATATTTTTATTGCCCTCCAAAATCGAAAAAAATTTTTGTTGGTACCACAAATAAAGTGGCTCAAAACCGGTAGTGCGTAAGAGTTTATTCAATGTTAACATATCTAATATCAAAAAGTACATAAAAAACTACCAGAAAAACACAGTCTCGTTTATTGGTGGGGGTGGTGCATGGTGGGCCTAGATAGCCCACGGACTACAAGCAAAGTTTATTTTAGCAAGAATAAATGATAAGTTAATGACTTGTTAGAGGCAGTGCAATATATTAAATACAAAGATTATTATAACGGATAAGTTCATCACAAAAAAAGTAAATTAAGCAATAATGACCAGAGCGTAGTTGCAGCTGTTGAAAGTGAAAGTATAATTGAATGAAAAACAAAGATAACTCGCCTATATTGTGACAGTTATTCAAATATTGACTTTACTTGGTGAAGTGATAAAGCACAACCTCTACCAAATTGTCTTATCTGTGATGAAAAATTGTCAAATAAAGCTATGGTACCAAGTAAATAGAAAAGACACCTTCTAAAAAAGCATGGTCACTTCTCTGACAATCCAGCAATGTATTTCAAGAGGTTTCTGCATGAGCAAAAACAAAAAAGTCAAGCATTTACCAAACTTTTCAAAGTTTCTACTGTACAAAATCTCAACAGGTCAGTTATCTGGTAGCAGAGATAACAGCAAAAAACTCAAACCCTCACACATAGACGCAGAAGTTTGTTCGTCTTAGCAGTACAATTGTAAAAACAACGTCTGGGACTAAAGCTGAGGAAAAAACAAAAAGATTCCCTTGGCAAATGATGCCACTTGCAGACCAATTGTAATATGTTGAAAATGTCATAACTTCTTCTAAGCAAAGCAAAATATTTACAATGCAAGTTGACAAATCAATAGACATCAGTGGGAAAGTGCAATTATTGGCATTTAGCAGGTACGGCAATCATGAAAAGATAGCTGACCAAAAAGGAAAGAATGACTGGTCAAGATATTTTTGATATTTAAAATAAGTGTTAAAAAAAACAAATTATCGTGAAAAGAAAGTGTAGGAATTTGTACTGATGGAGCTCCATCCATGGTTGGGTCAATCTAAAGATTTGTGTCACAACCAAAAAAGTAAACAGTGAAATCATAACAGCACACTGTTTTCTTCACTGCAAAGTGCTTTTTGGAAAAACATTAGAACTCGTACTTGAAGCATGTGTTTAAAAAGTTATAAAAATGGTAAACTACATCAAAATTAGACCACTTAAATCATGATTACTTGCCAAACTTTGCAAAGAAATGGAAACAACTTAAGATAGCGTTCTGATACACACCAACGCAAGAAGGATGTCACATGGAAAAGAATTGTCACAAGTGTATGAACTAAAGGAAGAAGTATTAGCTTTTTTAGTCTTGAAAAACAAGGAAAAATTTGTGATTTGCGTAGTGGTTATAATTTGGTTCCCAAATTAAAGTATTTAGTGGCTATCTTGAACATTTAAATAAGATAAATTCAAATACGTAAGGCAAGAGTGAAAATCTCTTATCTTTAACTCACAAAATGAAAGCACCGACTAAAAACAATTTAAACTGTGGTCATTTTGAAAGAAAAACGAAACCTTAAACATGCTTTCTCATTTTTCTCTAAAATGCCT
This sequence comes from Trididemnum clinides, assembly GCA_963675345.1. Classification (NCBI taxonomy): domain Eukaryota; kingdom Metazoa; phylum Chordata; class Ascidiacea; order Aplousobranchia; family Didemnidae; genus Trididemnum; species Trididemnum clinides. Next base: position 1,950,556 of record OY776287.1, on the reverse strand, counting down.
ACAACAAAATAGATCCATTGGATATTTAGCATCTTGATTCTTTGCAAGAAAAAATTTAGCATTATTTTCCAACTCTGTCCACAAAAAATTATACATGGGCATGAAATCCATTTTTGCGATAGAACTCTCGTTGTATGTTGAATCCTAAAGAACTTATTGACATTTGTAATGACAGAAACATGAAACTGCTAACACCATGAAATGCCTCCAGATGAGTTCCGGATAAAAATTAAAAATATCCTTACATTGGATATATGGTATTGGCTATTTTACTTCAATTATCGACGTCATATCTCTCTAAGACTGGATGACCTGTTTTGATGAACCCAAAAAGAAAAAAAAAAAAGAAAGGCTACTAATTGTTGAAAAACTGAGAGTAGCTTTTATCAAATGTGCCCCCAAGATATTGAAAGGATTTGTACTAAAAACCAACCACAAATTTTGCACTGACCCCTAAATACAGAAAACTATGCGATACAGTTTAATTTGCATTCTTCAAAATCGTTTTCAATGTAACATTTGATTTCAAACCAACGATTTGGTGAAGGTTAGATCCAAACACTTACTGCATTTGATGCAAATGCTCGTAGGTGTCACAAAATCTTTCTCTATATACAAAGGGCATTCAAAATATACGTGAAAATTTTCAAGTTTTTGATTTCTATTTGCAATGAATTCATTTTTCAAAATAACTTCCGTCACGGTCGATGCACTTCCCCAGGCAGTGTTTCTATCCATTTATACCATTTTTGAAAAATTTTGCAGACTGATTTCTAAGCCATGTTATTGCTGCATGTTTTGCTTCATCAGTGCAATGAAACGGACTTCTTTCAGATGTTCTTTGAGTTTTGGAAATAGGAAAAAATCAGATGGGGCTAGATCTGGGCTATAAGGTGGATGTGGCAGCAATTCCTATCGAAATTCTCTCAAAATTTCCTTTGTCACCCTTGCAGAATGCGCTGGAGCATTGTCATGATGGAAGAGGATTCCTTGGTGAAGCTTTACTGGATGCTTTTCAGCTAATTCTGTCCTTAATTTTCTTAAAACTTCAACGTAGTAGGATCCTGTGACAGTTTTTCAACCTTCTAAGAAATCAACTAGCACAACTCCTTCCTGGTCCCAGAAAACAGTAGCCATCACTTTGTTGACGGACCTCTCAGACCTGCTAATTCACGAGGAAGCCACTGTTTGGACTGCTGTGATGTTTCAGGATCATACTGGTAAACCCATGTTTCATCCTCAGTAGCAATTCGACTAAAAAAAGGCATCTTCATTTGCTTCAATTTTGGTCAAAATCGCTGTTGACGGTTCACATCTGAGGTTAAGCTGATCAGCATGCAATGCTTTTGGGACCCATCAAGCCGAAAGCTTGCTCAGGCCTAAATTCTCATGCAGAATTGAATGAGCTGAACCAACTGATATGTCCACAGCCTGAGTTATTTCACAAACTGACAATCTTCCATCTTCTTCAACCAGTCTCCTAACAGAATCAACAATTTTTGAGGTTGTTGGTCTTCCACGACCTTCATCATCTTCAACAGCTTCTCTACTATCTCTAAATCTTTCCATCCATTTATAAATGCAAGTGTTCTTTGGAGCATGGTCTCCATAAACTGTCTTCAAAGCTTGAATGATCTCCGTTCCTTTCCAACCAAGTTTCACAAGAAACTTGATGTTGGTTATCGCAAAATCCTTTTGTTCCACGGATCAAAATCCACCGGTAATCAACTAGCACCTGCCAGCTTCCTTCCTAACCAAAGAATGACTGCAAGCGAACAGTATATAGCCTAGCTCAGACTCTTTCTGTCTGACATGGTCCAACAGGTTGGTTTTTCAAAAACAATGAATTTCAGAAAAATGCTTATTACATCATAATGACATAACAATTAACAATCATGTAACATATGTGTTACATTATCCCTCAAAGGGTTAAAAATTTCACATATTTTTTGAAGGCCCTTCGTATATATAACTTTTGCAGGGTGGCACAAGCCAAAAAAGGTTAGAACTGCTGTATTAATCGATCTTAGGTTTACATAACATCATAGGCGTCAATCTGGCAGGGGCAGTGCCCCCTTGGGTCTAACATCGAAGGGGGGCAAAATATGTCTGGCCCTTGTGGTGTTTTGATAATTATATTAAAAGTTAAGTGCATGCATAGTAGCTAAAACAGTTCCAAAATATAACAGCGCAAAATCGTATTGTTTTGTTGCAATTTTACGCTCATGCTATTTAAAGCAAAAAGAAAACTCCATCAGCATCGGCGGCATGATTTTATGATCAAAACAATCGAGTTAACAATTACCACACGTTATCAAAGCAATTTGTGATACGTAACAAAACGCAAACTTAAATTGTAATTTTCACTTGTTTTGCGCTATCACTAAAGCAACTAAAAGAAAAAAATCACACATTTCAATCAACAATTTTTTTTTATCAAATGGCTTCAAAAATCAAATAACTTCTATCAAATTAAAAACTTTTTCACAAACTTAAAAGCAACTATATAAAAAAAACTATGGTATTGTTTTGTTTTCATAATCCTAATCTGATAATAACAAAATGAAGCGTCAATCGGCTATTAGCACATTTTTTAGACCGATTTCAAAGAGAGTTTTGGAAGTAAATGTTCCAGGAGAGTTGAGTGAGGACAGCATTGATATGCAGCAAGCTGCAGCCTCTAGCAATATAGATAACGAAAGTTCTGTGCCTTCTACCGGCGTAACCGATCCTCCTCTAGAAAACATAGATGATGAAAATCGAACCGATCTATCGCTCTTCCTGCATCATTCGACAGCAGTACCTTGCCAAAACAAATGCCATTGCATGAAGGCCGTACTTTGCAATGAGAGTGGTTCACCAAGTTTGCATGGCTTTGCTGCAACCAGGATGGAACCTGCCATTGTTCATGCTGTTTGTATCCAAAAACAATTGGCATCCAAAAACAATTGGCTGTCAGCGAAAAATACTGAAGGAATACATAAAAGCAGATGGGCAAAGGAGACTAATGGTTGGCAAGATTATCGTAAAGGAAAAAGTGCATTACGTTCTCATAATCGTTATCCATGGCACCAAGCAGCAACCGATGCATTACATGTATGTATGGCAAATTTTAGAGCATTAATTGCAACTTTGAAATATCATAGATGTTATAGGCTTTTTGCAATGCAACCAAAAGTCCATCAACCATCTTTTTATTGAAAAAAATTGCAGTTCATTTTAAACGATTTTTAAAATATGTTTTGAAATTTTGGTTAGAGCACATGCAGATATAAAAATGAGCGATATAAAGTAATTTGATTTTTTGTTTGCTTGCAAATATATTTAGTGTCTTAATTAGTTTAAATTTTTGTTATCACATTTCTTTTTAGTTGCCGTTAAAAAATAATAAAGCATAATTAGCATTTCAAATGTAAAACTGCAATAATTATTTCGTATTTTTAGGTTGCTCTTGATGATTCTGAAATTCAGATTAGCCTTGGAAACAAGACTAAAGAAGAACAACGGAAAAATTGTCTAACATTAAATGCAATTTTTGTTTGTGTCCACCACTGTGGAAAGCAGGGGATAGCCTTGAGAGGCCATGGAAACGAGAAAAAATCAGAAAACATTTGGAATTTGTTATGGTCGTTGGGACGTTACAATGCTGACATAAACTCGTATATAAATTCTGAATCAAGCACAGAATATTTGTCTCCCGAGTTCAAAACAAAATGTTAAAAATATCATCTCAGATGATATTACGAACTAATTGCTGCCATCAAAACAGAGTCCAGAATTTTACCAGATTTATACACAGTGCCGGCAAATAACGTCATTAGCAGTTACGTCTTCTCTCTAATTGCTGATGAAACCTCAGATATTCATAATCAAGAACAAGTGAGCATTTGTATTCAATATTGTACAAATACACTGCAAAGTGACGAAATTTTACTTGGTTTTTATAAAACTTGCAAAATAGATTCAAGTACTTTATTTTGTTTGGTTAAAGATGGGTTGATGAGGCTTGGATTGGATATTTCTGGTCTTTGCGGTCAAGGTTATGATGGTGGTAGCAATATGGCTGGGAAAATAAACGACTTACAGCAAAAAATGCTGAAGGAAAATCCGAAAGCGTTATATTTTCATTGCATTGGTCATCAGCTTTACTTGGTTTGCCAGAATGCTTGCACCAAATATTCTCAAGTATCACACACGATAGCCTGTGTGAATAAAATTGTGACCTTTGTGAAAGAGTCGCCAAAACGTTGTGGGTGGTTTGCTGCCATACAAGCTTTGTCTGCAGAATCAACTACAGTGAAGTTATGACCTTTGTGCAGCACGCATTGGATTCTATGAAAAGATTGCATTGATACTTTTCTAGCATATTACAATAATTTAATGAATTTTATGGGGGAGATAAATAATGATACCAGTGTTTCTGCAGCTGTAAGATCTTCAGCCTTTTCACATTTACTGAACTTAGAAAAGTTTGACTTTTATTTTATTCTTCGTCTGCTGCAACGACTTTTTGGGATTATTCATCCAATTCATGTAAAATGCCAGTCACGCCAAGCTACCACAAGAGATTTAAATGATTGGATTTAAGAACTTGCTAGCGCTCTGACAACTGATCTAGACACGTTTGAAAAAGAGCTTACGCAGAATGCAAAGAACAAGCACTGCACATGAATATAAACTTGCCTGTTATTCCTAGAGTGTGTCATGCTTTCACTTACGAAGAAGTGGAAGAATACTATGTCGATTTATTGAGGCACATTTTTGAAAAAGCTACAAGTGCGCTGCTACGTTGCTATCAATCACAGCTGCTAGAAATAGCAAACTTTTTACATTGTCTTTTAAAAGATAAATGCATGCCAAGTGACAACATAAAAACAGTGAGCAAATCTTATGGAGATTGAAGTCACGCTGATATTGCGAGAGAACGTCAGCTGTTATTTGCATGACTGAGAAGGCAAAACCGTTTGATTTCAGTTGCAAAAATCAGCAAAGAATTGAGCCAAAATTCTGCTGTAGTTGACATGGCACCTAGCTTTGTTTCTGCATTAAAAACATATATTGTTCTTCCTAGCTCAGCTTGTGAAGCAGAGCGGTCGTTTTCTACACTTTGCAGGTTGAAAACGTACCTGCAATCTACGCAAACCAAGCAATGTTTGAATAATTTGGCCATTTTAAACACACACTGTGAGCACGCAGAAGCCCTTGATCTTGCAGAAGCAGTAAGTGAATTTGTTTCATGATCTCAAACCCGTCGCAACAAATTTGGATTAAGTTTGTAATCGAGCAATTTAAGTTATGATTGAATTATGAGTAATTTTTATTGCAGTAAACGTAAACTATCATTTGTGCATTTTGTTTTTCTGTATATCACAATCACATTTTGCATCTTTACTCTTTATGTGTCCATATTGTTTGTTTATTTCATTAAGATGATGTCATTTTTAATATCAAATTCTTGTCATAATTGTAAAAATAACAATCATTTAAGCATAAAGTATTATTGTTGTGTTTGAAAGCAGTGAAAAGTAGAAAACAAAGTTCACATAAAAATTCTCGCCCCCTCGCTATTTGCCTCTTTCAAGAAAAAATTGACGCTTATGCATAACATCCATATTTTTGCAAGTAGATTTCACAATAATTTACCAATTCCATCTGTTGGATAGATGTTCTCCTTGACCTTTTGTCACAATTCTTTCATCTTCCAAATCGCATTTGTTGCCAACCAAAATTATCGGAACCTATGAAATATGTATGTCAAAAATATGTAAAAACCAAAAGTGCTAATTAATGTTTGTGGTTTGAAAAGCAAATGTGACAATATTGGGTAAGCACCATAACAACACATTTATAAAGACATTTCAAATCCTGAACTCATTACACAGATACAAAAGTTAGAGACCATAGCAACTCTTGTTTCCAGAGTAAAATAAAATGAATATTTGCACGTGATAATTTAGGCTCCAGTAACAAGTAAATTATGTAACATCCAGTATCATCATGAATCAAAACTAGAGTACAGTTTAAGTAATAACTTTTTTTGTATGCATAGTATAGTCATAAAATAACCAATAAAGTTCCATAAAAGCAAAATCCATTTTATATTTAATAAACTGAACAAATGCTTTTCCATCATAAACGGACAAGCAGAACTGAGATCTAATTTATTTTTACAACAAAATTTAAAGGTATGAAATCTTATTTGCATTAAAACCAATCTTTTAAATTTGCTTGTTAGTTTGTGGCCCAAGATACAAGCTTTAATATTTTTCTTGATAGGCTTTATTTGGTGGTGTAATATTATACAAATTTTTTGACGGAAAGCACTATCACGTATTGTTTTGCAAATATACAAAATTAGTAGGTACAGTACAGCAACTTTTGATCTATGTGCAGCAGCACATCGGTGTGCCATAAAGCACTGTGAATGTGCGGTAGGAATTTTAAGTAAGCTTGATCCTTTTTAAAACAAAGGTCATGGAACAGGGTTTCCAGTATTTTTTGCCATACTAGATAGGTCGTAACATTATTTTTCAATCATGCAATAACAAAATGTGTTCAAGAACAAATGGGATTCTCTTCTGGATTATGTAGTGCAGAACCGTCAGTTTTTACAGCCATGCTGTAACGTGTGTGCATGAGTGAAGCTTGAGGGGGATACTGCATGAGCAGGCAGCCGATGTCACTGTTGGGCAGTCAGTCTGGCATGCTCAAAAATGTAGGAGGTATAAAGCTGCATCTTTGTGGTGCAACGTTTATTTTGGCCAAACAGTGATTTTTTTTAAACAAATCATCATAGTAATTTTCCTCTGTTAAGTGAATCCTAGCAAAGATTTTCTGAAATTCAAAGGAGTATTTTTAAGTAAATCTCTAATGCAAATCTGATAAATTTTCTTTTTTGAAAAGGTCTTTACATATTGTGAAAACTATCTATGATTTTTGCATAGAAGAAAATTTCTTGGAGATGCATTGTCTACTAAAAAATGTACTTTCGAATTCCAAAAAATGCCAGCCCATATTATTACCTATACCCTTATTTTTTCAGAGCTTTTTAGAACTAAATTCGTTGTAAAAACGAACACCAAGAAAATGATGACAATAAAGGAAGTGTGGTTGGTACTGATTTTGGTAGTACAAAAACAGAGGGCTGGCAGTGTTACTTCTAAGTCAGTTGTGCACCAGTATCAAAAAAACTACGTGTTTTTTTGATTCATTTCATTTGGGAAAGAAGAACCTCGTCCTGTGAGTGTTGTCAGAGGCAAGTAGCTGGCAATCCAAGGTATAGTTCCCAGTAAGTTGAAAAAACATCATCATACAAAACACTTGCATTTAAGCTTGAAACTCACTGAATATTTAAAAAAACTTAAAGCTAATCAAACATGCTGGTCTCAACAATTAACCAAAATCACAACTATTTCTGACATAGCTAAACAAGCAAGTTGTGCTGTTGCAGAAATCATTGCCAAAAAAATGAAATCACATACAACTGCAGAATCAGTAAAATTACCAGCATGCTGTAAAATAGTAAATATGGTTGGCAATAAATAAAAAAAGGTTTTGAAAATCCCTGATCAGGTAACACCGTTAGTTGTCATATATTTGATATGTCTCAAGACGTTAAATCACAAGTCTCAAGACGTTGAATCACTAGAATTAAGAAAGCCAAATGTTTTTCCATCAATTTGGACGAGTCCACTGACATCACTGGAAAAGCTCAACTCTTTACATTTATTGGGTTGGCTTGCAAAAACGTAACTAAACAATTTTTATTCTGCAAATCACTTCCAGAAACAACATAAGGCCAAGATGCGTTTGAGGTTGTCATTACCTATTTCCGTTCTAACAATTTGTTGTGAAAATTATGCATCAGCATCTACACAGATGATGCCCCCTTTATGTTTCTAAGACTAGAAGGATTCGTTGCACTGGCCAAGCAAAAGAACCCAGTCATTGTTTTTACCCACTGTTTACTGTACAGAGAGGCCCTCATTTCTAAATCACTAGTACCCAAACTCAAGAAAGTACTAGATAAGACGATTAAAACAGCTAACTACATTAAAAGTAGGCAAATAAATTTAAAGAGTTTTCAACACTATGCTCTGCCATGGAATGTGCTCACACCTTCTACTGGACACAGAAGTGAGATGGCTATCCAGAAGGCAGGTGCTTTTTTAGCTCTATAAATATTTAATCGAAAGTTCTTATATATTTGACATCAAAAGAGTCTAAGCTGGCTGACCTGCATAGACTTTACTTATGTAAAACTATAAGCATCAAATAGATAGAATAGTTGGCTCAAGTGATAAAGAAACACTTTGAAACAGATCAAATAGCTTTAGCATAAGTACTGGTAATGCAAAATTAAATCCTAGGGTAGAACGGTATTAATTTACTATGCAATACAAATTTTTTTGGTATCTTAAGATTTAAATCCAGTACTTTGTGTCATTAGATTATCCATACCTTAACTTATGCAGCTTTTCAGTTCAGCTGGTACTAAATTAGGCATATTTAACTAGATTTTACACCAAATAAAACACACTAAATACCTTTTTTCTACATCAACTATTACTAAGTTTAAAAAATTTAAAACAGCAGGCTTATGCAATTTGAAGCATTATAAATTGTCTTGGCATGCTAATGTCATAATAGCTGGTCTGCTGCAAGATTTCAAGTTAAGCAAAAAAATCACTTATACGTTGTACTGCTGTGTTATGTAAACTGAGGAGATGCTATTACTGTTTCTAAATATTTGCTACACATAAAATCAAAAATGCAAAACAATTTCAGGTTGAGAAAATCAGATGTAAATGCATGCATGTGTAAGCCTGCACCATTTCAAAACTCCATCACTCACCACCAATTGATACAATCAACTTTGTGAGTAGGTTTAAGTAAATATACAAGCTAATTGTCAAAAGCTATTGTTACAATGGCTACTGGTGTTTTGATTCAAAGCATTTTATCAATTTCCTGAAATGGATACGTAACCTGATTGAACCATCTCGTTTTTCATGTCCAGCAACTGACACTGAAGCTTCGGTGACAAGCTTAACATGCCGTTCAACACCCTGGTTATGGCATGGATGATTCAAAACCAAAGAATGAGATCTGAAAGCTTCAATCTCAGCATCACTCATATGTCGTATTGCTGGAGATTGCCCAATGTCAGGATTATAAAGGTTGACCAGTTGGTGATAAGCTTTTGCTCTAAGGTTAAAATTTGGAATTATAAATTTTCAAATACTACCATTTGAAACAACTTCTGCTAAGAGATTCCTTTATTTGTTCCATGGTTGCACCTTGAACTAATTCACTGCCAATCATAACGTTTTGTAACTTTCTGGTTTCTCTTATAGCAAAGATGTTGTTGAGAGCCAAATTTTGTACTGATTGGTCCAAATCACAAAGCATAGCCATAGCAACATTTTTTGAGTGAGCAAAGTAAGTATTATTTTTCAGCATGCTGGTGGTAATTTTTTTAATATTCTCATCTGGAAAATATCTAACTCTCTAAATTATGTCAAAGAAATTTTTGGTAGGGACTATCTAAAGCTTTGAGGTATAATTTAATGTGAAACCAAGTAGGAAAGTAAACTTTGAATTGCAGAATTCTACATTCAAATATAAGCCAATGTGAGTGGACAATGGGACCAACTTCAAGTATGCCAAGATCAGCATCTAATTCATCAACAAATATGACCAAACAAATTTTATATGCAATATGCTGGTATGAGCTAAGATCCGGAATGATTTCACTGGCAGTATTGAAAATTTTGTGTTGAGTATTGATTGAAACTTTGCAATTTTCCACTCTGAAACATAATTCTGTGAATCCAGCTCTTTTCCAATTGTCCCAGAAAAAGATTCTGCATTTCTTGTATTATCATCATGGGCTGTGAATACGTGTTGAAGTGGTAGTTCATTGCAATGTAGCAAAAAAATAATCCATTGTAAGGGTCTATTTAACATTTTTCCAAATTTACAATGCATCCATTTATTTGCCCTGTTGTTGATGCACTACCATCACAACCAACAAATTTTAACTCTTTTCCAACTCTGTATCTTTAATTGTTTTGCAAATAAGTTCAGCAAATGTTAAACCTTCTCCATTTTGTGGAGAAACATGTGCTAAATAAAATTCGTATAACTCTTCAACAATTACATAATGCTCTTACAATTCTGTTGTCATGCATATTCTATTTGAAATTTCTTTCGGCAACACCTGTGTGCTGTCTTTTATTCCATCAAAATATATTCTGGTTAAAAAACACACTTTCTTCTGCAATAATTTATTATCTGTACTTACAGCATTCTCTTCGTAACTTTGATCTATCAATAATCATTGACTCTTCTGTTTTGTCTAAAAAACCAAAATTTTGCAATGCACATTAGCAATTGCTGCTCCAACTCTGTATGATACCAGGTAGCTAAATTTAGCCAGCTTTGACGATTTAGGATAGACTAATCATGCAGGCCTAAACACTCAGTAGCACTATCAGCACAATTAGTTACTGTCAGTATCAGTTAAGATGTTTTCTGCTGACATTACTGGTGCTGATTCCAATAAAGAAAGTGATAGGTTAATGCCTACAAAACTTTATGTTACTCAGTTGGAGAGTCTAAACTGAGTTGTGGCCCTTTTGCTTTTTTTGTTTCTTGATCCAGGTAAAAATTGAAATCTTTTTTTTGTCATTTTTAATCCATATGATTTTTTTATTTCACAACGTTGCTTTGTACCTTTACAATAAATAACAAACAGTGAATCTACATCAGACATCAACTTTTGTTCTTTAGTGAATCTACATCAGCCATCAACTTTTGTTCTTCTTCCAAAAATGTTTTTCCTCTCTTCTTTGCTAGATAACAGCCAATATTTAAAAGGTGAGCCGCAAGTTGATGGATGCTCTCTGTTGCAGATAAAAGGCTAACAGGATATACACTACATCAAATCTATACACCTACAAGTTCTTTTGCAATTTTTTTGAAGCAGTCTTCTAAAAATTATCTTCATGCAACAACCTTTCTCTCACAGTTCTTTTTGTCAGCAATTCTATATATTTAAAATTTGCAATATTTGAAAAATTATGATCACTGTGTAAAGCTTTTCTTTTAACTGCTTTATTTTGTGTCAGCATTGCAAAATATGCTCTAACTTCAGTACTTTTCAACAGCAGATAGTCAGTTATGCTTATCTTATTTGAAAAATAGAAAAATAATTACAAAAATTAAAAACTCTTGCAATAAAACGCATCCACAAAAGGGATTGAGGACTTGGGATGGGATGCAAAGCTCCAGATATTGTACACCCACTCACCAACTTCTCTGCTATTATACAAAGTGTTTAAATAAGTAATAGTTTAAAGCTAAATAGGAAGACAACAGCAACTGCCTTAAAAATTAAAATTTATTTATAGATTTTAGAATTATGGGGCAATGTGCATGCAAAATAACTGGAAATTAGGTTTTTTGATAACTCAACTTAGCAGATAAAAATTTGGCGCTTGCCATTTTTTTAAAGATCAAAATCAGCTCCCTAGCATATACAAATCAGAAGTTAAAAGCAACTTTAACAATTTTGCCCCAATGATCTTGAATAGGAAAGGGAGGTAGCTGACTTTCTTTTGATGGCAACCACCTAAAAACAAGTTAGGATGAGTTTTTAGGTGCTAAGTCAGCTTTTTAGGATCCCTCTTTTCTAAAAATAAAAAAAAATTTTTTCACTTTACCCTATTTCACACCATTAACACTCTTAATACGAATATGCAGGGGAAGAACAAACACATCCTAACAAGCACTGACAAAGTTTGCTCTTTTAAGAAAAACTGACATCATGGGGAGCCAGAATAAAAAAAAGAGAACGCAGATGAAATGTTTAAACTCACAAAAAAATTGTAAACTAGACAAAAACCTTGTCAGTTTAATTCTATAACGTTTGTCACTACTGAGTAAAAACATTAAAAAGTATTTCTTATCACTTGATGTATCTTCCTTTGACTGAATGAGAGATTCGTTTGTGTGAATGCATGCGAGTCAGCAGTATTAACTGTTGCCAAAGAGGATGAGCTGACAGAAATCAGAAATGACAGAGAACTGAAACTACAGTATTTATCAATAGATGTATCTTCATTCTGATTATCCCTCAAAAAGGAACACCCCTGGAGTTCCTTTTAGAGGGACAATTTTTACTTGTGCCCACCCCTGGTTCTGTGATGTAACAATGTTTTTGCTATTATGTAATTGCCTGCCTTGTTTGTAAGTAATTTTTAGTGTTTTATAATACAGGTTGTTCTTTATATTTTTATGTTGTAAAGTTTATACGTTACTCTGGTAACATCTACCTTTTTCTGAAGAAGCTTCCAATTACTAAGGGAAGCAAAACATCAAGTTTGAAAAACAAATTTGTTGAAAGAACGACTTGATCTGTTTGTAATATCATCACACTCGATTAACAAGAAACACTGGCTATATTTAAGGATACCCCATCATTACAAGATGGTAACTGAAGTACTTTTTCCCATCTCAACATACCTATATGAAGCTGACTTCTATGCTATGAGCACAATATAAAGCAAGACCAGGTGACAGCTTTAAACACTGGAAGAGAAAGTAAGGGTATGCCTGTCAACCATTTGACCTCAGATACAAAACATAACCAGACAACACCAAGCACAGGTTTCCCACTGATATTTTTATTTCAGTAAAGGTTTTCCTGTTTTCACTTACATTTGTATTTGAATACTTCAATATAACCGATGTCTGAAAGTTTTATAGTATTTTAAAATGAATGGCAGCTTTTCCAATGGGATCTTGTTGCAGTGTAATAACATGTAATATGTATAAAACTTTTAAATTCTAATAAAAATCATGACCAACAATAAAATTTTGCAAATCAAATCAATAAATTATTTTTTTTACCCATAAACACATTGTTATCATTCCGGTTTTAAAAATTTTAATAATCAAATGTTTTGTTGAATACTGATGTGCCTTGGTCAGTTTACTGTCTAGCTCACTGTGCAAAGGAATGAAGAAAGCTGAAAATCACTGGTATAGAGCATATACTGTAGTTTGTGTAGAAAAAAATGGATAATATTTGGTCATTGAGTAATAAGAGCTGTTCAAAAATACCCTTTTTTTCAAAACCTTGAGATCATACCCTAGATTGGATCCAATTCATGACAAATGACCCCACAAAAAATTTGAGCTCTCTCAGTTAAGCATTGACCATTGGGGGGCAACATGGGGGCCATAACACAAAATTGATTGTAACTCTCAAACCAGAAGTCCTAGATCATCTTACCACTTAAAATTTACAGAATACCAATACACATTACACTAAAGTATGAAAAACGCATATTAATTGTAGCAAAAAAACAAACTTAAAAAATAACACCAAGATTTTTTGAGATTTGATATAAAGCTTTTGACAAATTTCAAAGACATATTATTGAAAAAAATTTTTTGAAGTGTTTAAAACATTTTTTAAAGCAAACAAACAAATTAGTCTAAATAACAACTTTCATAAACGAGTGTTGGGCTATTAGTATCCCATATAAAAAGATTTTCTCTGTGTTAAACTGTGCAGGTGGTGAATGTCACTCACAGTAAGCAAATCATTTGAATATTGTGGCAAGTTATATTTTCATGAAGAAGAGCCAGCTAGGGCGGCCTTCTTAAAATTAGGTCGATCACGTCTACTTTTCTTCATGCACTGTAGCATCATTTGTCTTTCTTCTAAATTTTCTGTTAATATTTTTGTGTAATCTTCAAGAATCTTGATACCTCTTTCACCTAAGTTGTTTGTCACATGTAGCATTACCACCAAATCTTTAAATTTTCAAAAACTTTTGAAGTTGTTCCATTTCATTACATTCCATGAATACCATAAAAATTGAACGTTTCAACTTCAAAGTTAAAACGTTGAAAAATGATAACTGACCTTTCACCAATCAAGTTTTCAATTTTTGTTTCTTCTGATATTGATTAAAATACTGGCTTCCGTGGAGACATGTCCGTCTTTCAAAATGTTTGGTTAACACAAAATAACTGAAAAGCCAGATTTTGTTTTGTGTGCTCCTGCAGTTGGCGAGAGCACAGAGCAAATGGGACTAGCTCTTTGCTCAAATACCAAAGATGTCTTTTCAATAATGCTGACCGAGTAGCATCTGATACATCCTTAAATAGGGCATTTGTTCACGAGCCAGTAGCAGCTTGTACAATTTTAAATCATTAGTAGCAGCTTCATCACTTACACTTAAATCAGAGCTTTGCATAAATATCAGCAACAAAATAACCAAACAGCTATAAACCCTAGAGAATTTTTGCATCCACATCAAGCTGAGTTTGGAGCAGCAACATCTTAAGTGCATATGTTGGTGAGGTCATCCCGCATGCTTGATGTTGGGTACTAGGGTGTCAAAACTAGTAAATATCAATAGAATATTTATTTAAATAATAAACCACAAGATCCAACAGCTCTGCATAATCATTTTGCAGAATGTAAGTGCTAGAATCATACCTTATTTCATGAAGAGCTTTGAAGGCATTTTCTAAAATTTCAGAATCTGCTTGAACTGAAGAATTTGCAATATGGGTCGTGTCTACAGCAAAGTTAATACTACTCCATTTTTTTCTTCAAAATCTCAAAAAACATTATTTGGGGACTACTAGATTTCCCAAAGATGCTTTTAAAAACTTGTGATAAACTTACTTTGTGCATGTGATGGCAGCAGGCAGTCCATAGCAAAGGATGGTTTAGCAGTGCTTCCAAATGTATGCATGCATCATTGAATTTTCCAATGTTTAATATTGTGGTATCAAAACACATAGCCACCCATTGATTATCTAACTCCCAATCATTTAAAACACTTTTAATTACTTCAGCTTGATTTTTGCCAGTTCCTTTTTCTAGAGAGGTAGTTCCCAGCAATTTTGTCCCATCGCAATGGCTTGAAACAACTACAATATGCTCAAATGCAGTAAATTTGCTTCCTTCTTGAATTAGTTTTTCATCCCAATAAATGGAGAAAAATTCATCCTTCACTAATGCCTTAGTCTTTTTTGACTTTATCAAACATTTCAGTGCAGACTTTTTCCACACAGCATATATTTCATCATAGGTTACACATATTAGGTTTTTTAAATTGTATTTTTAAATTTTTAAGAAATAAAGAAAGCGCTCAGCAACATCTTGATTTGTAGGAAGTTTTTCCCACGAAATGGCTCTTCCCATACTACTCTAGCAGCAAATATTCTTTCTCAATTCCATTTGTTAAAATAAAATAAACCTAAGTACCTTTTCAACCTGCATAAAATTATTTGTGTTTGATGCTATAACCTTTGCTAATTACAATATAATATGTCATGAATGATCACGATCTTCATAAACTTTAGCAAACATTTTAAATGCCAAGTTCAACTTAAACAGCAGAAACTGAAAACAGCTTCGCTGGCAATTTATTTGGTTACAACAAAAAACTGAAATGTTGCAGTTTTTTGTAATAACTAAATAAATTACTAGTGAAGCTGCTTTCATTTTCTGTTATTAGTGTAATCTTTGCTAGTTATTTGTTCTGGCACATTAGTCTGTTCTGATATTATCATTCATGGTTTTTGTAAACTTTTTAACTGTTATAGATTGATCATCACTGTACTTAAACTGGCAACTGGCGCCCAAACTAAATTGATAAGTAGCATTCTATGAGTCTAAACTGAGAACTTGACTCCCATATTGATAAGTAGCACTTTTCACCATTAGTAACTAGTGTGACTACTGTACCACTAAAACTAACGACTATCACAATTTCAGAAATACCAGTCCAACCCCAGTTTATGAAATTTATTATTGGGCTAATTTGCTTCTTCTATTTTGCTATAAATAAATGTTCCAAACATTTTGAAAATTTATTTTTTTCAACAATTTGTCTTTGAAATTTGTTGAAAGTTATGTCAAATCTTGAAAAATCTTGTATTTTGTCCAGATTTTTTATTTTTTAACTGTTTTTTTTTGCTACAAATAACATGCCATTTTTTTATAGTTTAGTGTAATGTGTATTGGTATTCTGTAAATTTTAAGTAGTCATATGGTCTTCTAGGACTTCTGGTATAGGAATTATAATCGATTTTGTTTTGGTTTCCCCATGTTGCCCCCCAAAACTTTAAAGTGGATTCACATAATTAATGCTTAACTGAGAGAGCTCAAATTTTTTGTGGGGTCTTTTGGCATAAATTGGATCCAATCTAGGGTATCACCTGCAAGTTCTGAAAAAAAAGGTATTTTTGAACAGCCTTATTGAGAAATAATAATCTACCACTGTAGCAAAAGTTCATCTTGAATAAAAATTTATGAAGATATGGAAGATGCAATTAAAGACAATACCCTTTCATGGGAAACGGCGGAAAGCTTAAATTCAACTAAATAGTGAGAGTGTGGATGACGACCTTATTCAGGAGGGCAAGTCAGAGTGGCCACACAAGAAACCTTTGACAAAATCCATAACTTGTCGTTTGCTGATCAATACCTGAATAAAAAAAATACTGAGCATAAGAAATAGAGATATGTCAAAACAGAGCTCTGCAATTATTTGTTATGATCTTGAAACGACAAATGTTTCTGCTGGATGGGTCCATAAATTTCTAGGACTTGACCAAATATGGATAAGAAAGATTTCCAACAATAATTTAGCAATGTTTGGTGTAAATCCAGAATGATCAAAGATTTGATTGTGTAGAAAGCGGAGATAAAATGCTACAAAACTAAAAATAAACTGTAAGAAACATGTATTCAACAGCAATAGCAAATAGATTTTGCCCTAATTAACAGCCACCTCAACATGGTAGTGTGGTATCCAACTCCATTTGGATTAGGTCAAAATTGCTGTTGGCCTTCCAAAGGGTCCCAGTTACTCCTCTCACACAAACCATCACTTTTGCTGTGCTGCCCTTTGAGTGTCTGCAGAAGGGCAGCATGCAGCCTCTTTGAAATTCGTTAACTGTTTTCTTTCATCTCCTGCCTTTCTCTTGCTCGTCTTCTTCTTTTGATGAGTGGCAATGTTCATTTTTACCCTGGCTCAATCTTCCTCTGTTTGGTGTGCGCTGGAAATGTGACCTGGAGGAGTAGGTTGGTGCAATACTGCACCTGTTCCAAATGCACCATTTAAGGTGCTCCCTTCTCTCCTTTTCTAGATTCAAAACTCTAGGCTCAGTCCTGGAGCTGTTCTCCCTGCTTCTTCTGGAGATCCCACAAGCACTGTGTCTTCCTCTTTAGACACCTCCAGCTTGTATAGTTTCATTGTTCACTGTCTTCTCTGCTTCTTCTGGAGATCCCATAAGCACTGTGTCTTCCTCTGTAGACACCATCAGCTTGTATGCTTTTACTGTTGAACCTGGTTCATCTTGCCACCCCTCTGCTAATGCAGCACTCCCACTCCACGCTCACCTTCAATCATCCTATCCTCCTTCTGCCCCACTTCATATCTCATCCCTCAGCACCTTCTCCGCTTTTTCTTGTTCTTAGTTGTTTCTCTAAACCTCCTGCTTCCTCTTCCCCTCTCCTAACTCACTCAGGGTTTTTCAATGGAATGTTGGAAGTCTCTGAGCCAGGAGCACTAAACTACTACACTTTATCTCATCTCATCCTGTTGGCCTTATACCTGTATCCAAGAATCCATCCTGTTGACCATATCTGTATCCAGGAATCTAACCTTAACCCATCTTCCTCTTTCCAGATTTCTGTATTCTCTGCTCTGCAATCTGATTGCACTTACTCCCAATGACCTGCACGCTAGCAGTGGCATCATTATTTTTGTCAGGCAGAGCTTATCCTTTTCTGAGGTTTCTACCTCCTTTCTTTCTTTGCTTGATCCCTACTCTGATTATGTAGGGGTCAACATCTCACTAAACAACTCCTCCTTGCTCTCTTTCCTTAACCACTATCCTCGCCTATCTGTCCTTCTTTGACAGATAGCAAAGCTGACTCCTCTCTCTCCCTTCTAACCTCCTTCAGAAATATCTTCATTGTGGGGGACTTAGACTGCCATCATTCCCTCTGGGACTCAAAAGGTACTTCTGACCTCTCAGGGGGAAGAAGTATTTGATTGGGTCATCTTTTCTGACCTCCTTCCTCTAAATGACCCTGACATACCTACTATTCTTCATCACTTCTTTGGCAGTTGCTCTTCTCCTAACATCTCCTTTGCTTCCTCCATTCTCACCATCTCTCGTTCCTGGAGGGTGCTTCAGGACTTAGGTTCTGATCACCTACCAATTCTACTAACTGTCCCTCTCTTTGGTCTTTTGCCCCAACAAATGCCCCCTTCCCAAATTTTCAGAAAGCTAGTTGGGATGACTCCACCTTTTACCTTTGACTTTTACTATCCTTCTGCAGAGGAATACTCATCTCTTTCTCTTTTCTCTGCTGCTGCTGCTCTCTCTACTTCCCTGACAATAAATGCGACCAAATTTTCCATTTATTTTGGCTACATCAAATGCCAATCTCAACCCTGGTGGTCTCATTAAGTGAAAGAAGCAGTTAGTAAAAGACATAAGGCTTTTGCTGCCACTCATAGAAGTAATAAAGATCGTCAGGCTTACATCTCTGCTTCCCAACATGCCTCGTCTGTCATCACCAAAGCAAACACTGAGACATGGCAGGCAAATTGCATTTCTCTCTCTCCTAAATCTAACTCTTAAATCAGTGTATTCTCTCTCTGTTCTGCTGCTGGCTCTTTTTCTTCACCTTTTTCCTCTGCTCCCAACTTTTCTAATTGTTTTTCTCCCAGGGGGTTGGCATCAGTTTACATAAACAACCTGAGATCCCACTTTTTGGCCTCCTAGCTAAAAGCCCTGCAACAGAGCCAGAGGCTACTTTTTTGAACTCCAACAGGCCATGTGCCCTGAGGAATCTCATTCGTTTTTCCTGCTGAACTTCTTGGGGCTGCCACAAACCTCTTCTTGTCCACCACCACTGGCCCAAACAAAGTCGCCTATACTGTGCTAAAGAACCTTCCTCGCTCTGGCATAGATATTCTTCTTCACGTTTTCAATTTTTCCAGGTCTTTGCATTCTTCTCCTTCTTTATGGAAGACATTTTGTATTGTTGCCATCCATAAGCAACAATAAAAAATGTCTTCCAGATGGGAAAGCCTCTTGATTCTCCTGCTTCTTTCTGGCCTGTCTCTCTCACTTTCTGCATCTCAAAGCTTTTTGAACACATCATTCTATCGTGCCTATTCTTTTTTCTAATATCCAATTACATTCTCTCTCCCAGCCAGGCTGGTTTAGGGCCTGGATGGTCTACCTTCAATCAAATTCTGCTCCTTTCTCAGTCCATTTCGGATGAGTTTAAGAAATGCAAGCCAGGTTTTTGGATGATTCTCGCTACTATTGACTTCACCAAGGGTTTTGACTCTGTCTGGCACCCAACCCTTTTTCACAAACCTATTTTGGCTAGCCTTGCTCCAGTGCTTTGCTAGTTGGACTTAAACTTTCCTTTCTGATAGGCACACTTAAGTGGTTTTTAAAAATAACAAAAGTTGCTTTTTCCAAGTCTGTCAAGGTGTTTCACAAGCATCCGTTCTTGGCCTGGTTCTTTTCTCTCTTTTGATAAATCATCTTTCTGTCTCTCTGCCTTCTTCCATCAGCTGCTCTCTTTATGATGACGACCTCCCATTTGGTCCTCCTCCCCCTCAGTCCAAGCTGGAGTGGAGGCTACACAAGGAGCTCTGATTTGACTGAAGCACTGGTCTGAGTACTGGCATTTTTTTCCCAATTCAAGTAAATGCGAGGTCTCTTTCTTCCCAGTGGATCTCCACCAAACTAGTCTCCTCCCAACCTTTTATGTAATTCCCATCTTCATTTCAATCTCACTTTAACTTTTCTTGAAATCACCTTTGACTGCCCTCTTTATTTTTCTAAACATGCATCTTTGGTGAATGCTAGGCTTTTCGGCCATCTCAAGGCCTTATGCTGTTTCTCTGCTTCCTCATGGGGTCCTTCTCTCTTCTATATAAAGCTTTTCTTTGGCCCCTTCTCATTTATGCTTTACCCAGATGGTTTTCTTTCCTTAGCATTTACCAACTTAACCAAATTTGAACTCACTGAGAGACTAGTTGCACCATTATTGGCTGCCTCTCACCCTCCCCTATCCCACTTCTCCTCTCTGAGGCGTCTCTACTTCTTCTATGAGTCACCCTGACTCATTTTACTTTGTAATTTTATGATCAGGCCCTTCCTTTTCAACTTCAGGTTTGACCAGACTTTGAGTAAAACCAAGACTCTGCAGATCCTCCGTGAGAGCTTTTGCATTCACTTGCCAATTCATTCTTTCTTCTATGGAGGTTCTCTTTGCTTGCCTCCCTCTCCTCCTTGAAACTTGCGTTCATTCAATGTGCAGTCAACCCTTTCCTCTCCATGCTCCAGCTCTAACTTCCCTTTCTCCTAGCAAGGTGTGGCTCTTCCTCACCTTGACTTTCTCCCTCCTCATGATCTGGTGATCTAGACAGATGGCTGTGTTCCTTTTTGTTTTCATAAAAGCGGCTCTGGTGTACTTGCCAACTACTCACTTTGTGGCACTGAGGCCATCCTTTCCTTTTTGGGAGGCCTTGTATTTTCAAATTTTTCCACTGAAGCCTGCACCATTGTGCAAGCTTTTCACAGCACCAACAAGTCTGTCGTTTTTCTTCTCTCTTACTCTTGCTTTGTCCTCACCACTCTGTCCTCTCCTCCATCTTTTCTTTTACCTCAATCTCTCTGGCAGGAACTGTCTACTCTCCTTCTGTACTATCAGACTGCAATGGGTCCCTGGACACTCGTTTTTTGTGGGGAATGATACGGCTGATGAACTGGCCAGACAGGGAGCACTATCTGTGCCTTCTGCAATCCCTTGTAGTCTTTCTCCTCTTGTCCTTCGTATCCCCTCTTTTCTTTTCTGGGACTGGAGGTGTAAAATCTAAATCATCTAAATTCTTTCATACACAGGTTACTTCAGTTTCCACTGAGGAACTAACTTGTGCTCCCTTGTTTTGCTCGCTGTGCCCTGTCTTGTCTTTGCTGCAATGGACACAGCCTTCCGTTAAGTTCTTATCTCTCAGCAATTGGCAGAATTGAAAATCCTTCATGCAGCGCCTGCAGACACTTGTTCCAGGACACCTCTCATCTCATTCTGCACGGTCCAGCTGCAAATTCTTTGCACTGCTCATTCTTTTGCAACTCTTGTTTCTCTACGACCTCTGGTCCAGGACATAGTGAGTTGTCCAGCTTCTGGGGCTCCATGGTCTTCCACCATGCCCCTATCCCTCAGAAGAGGTTGGGTAGCAACAACAGTAACAGGACTTCCTGATATAGACAGTGCATTCTATTTCATTTCAGAGTTTTCAATCATGCGATTTGGATAAGCTAGTTAAAACCAATAGTATTTGTGTAATACCAGTAATAAGTACATAGCATAGATGTTCTTATGCAAACTATTCCCACAATTTCGATTATGCTTATAAACACATATATTCTTCTCAACTAGAAAAATTGCCAAAACCAAGCAAATAAAATTGACTTGCCAACTAAATTTCAACTGCATTGTGTGAAATCAAGATAAAAGTTGGGACCAACGTTTTTGCCACACTTATAGCAATTTAATGCTAGACAGCTAATTATATTGTAAAAATAAAATACTTCCCCTTGTTATTGCAATGGTACAGCAGTAGTTACAGAAGCACCATGATGACATCACTTTTGTCTCACAAGTGACCAGCTTTTCACAAAAAAACATTATCACATATCTCTTATCCAGATTGCTTATCTTCTTTGAACCTGTACCACACACTGGTATTACAGCTTCTATTCCACAACTATTGCAGGCATAACTTCTACAAAATCAAGTACTGCAACTAATATATCAAAAAGCTTTACACAAGAGGTCTTCCCATGTACTCTTTAAGGCAGAATTAAAAAGTTGCAGTGAGCTATCCAGTGTTACAAAAAACTTTGATTGCAAGAGTGGAACATCTACTTTCCAGCAACTATGACTTCAAATTTTTGCCCACACCATGAAAATTTTGACAAATGCTATACGATACAGGGTAATGTGCGCTTTTGCTTTGATGTCAAGAGACTAATGTGAACTTGGTTACGAACACTAACCAGCAGGATGAAGACTATTGTAGATTCAGGTAAAGTAAGCCTGAAAAAGACAGTATTGACAATTTACAACTAGCAATACCTTTATCTCATGCTACCAACCTAAAAGAAACAAGATTCAAAGTTTAAGCCGTGTTGTGGAGCACCAGCAATCAAAATTGGCAAATTTGCAGTGATTTGAGGATAGTTTTTCTGTTGATAAAACTTTAGCTAGGTTACACTGTGCACTTGTACTTTTTGCACTTATGAAACAGTAAAGTTCAAAACATTTATTTCAAAATAAAATACTGAGCCCAAAAATAAGATTACACTGACAGCAAACACAATGTATATCATCCGAAATTACAGATATCCAAAATTTACCCTTCACATGCAACTTGGGTTAATGAATAACTTTGCAAAAATTATTAAAAGTTGATGGGAGGGTGATCCATTGAGAACCGAGATATAACCCTTGATTATGAAGTTAGCCTTAATGAAATCTATTATTAAGCCACTGCCATAAGACAGCATCAGTACTAATTGACTGTGGGTGAGATTTAAACCTATGATCTGCACCAGCTACCTTGGAATGTGAACCCAGGCTTTTAGTATTTAGCCCTTCCAACTAGACACATGGCCTTAACCACCCCGCCACCTAAGTGTGCTGATTAGCTCTTAGAATTTTGAAAGATAAACGGTAAGATCTTGTTTTTGCTTGATGATCTGTAAATGCTTTGATCAATTGCACCTTCCAGTAGTGCGCAAGAAAGGTTTTAACAACCATCTACCAACCTTTGCACAGCTAATTGGTGCACTTTGGTGGGTGAATGGTTAAGGCCGTCTTCCCAGTAAAAATATCCCATTACCAAAAACCTAGGTTCATACCCCAAAGTAGCTGGTGTAAATCGTGGGTTCTAATCCCACCCAAAATCAATTATTACTGATGCTATCTTATGGCACTAACATATTCAGTGATTTTGCTGAGGCTAAAATCATAATTAAGGGTTAGATCTGTTTCCTATGGATCACTCCTTCATCAAGAGATCCAAAGCTCCAGATTGATGGTCATGCTGGCTGATCTTGAAATTTGAAAAAGATAAAGACTGCAATGAAAGCTTGTTGAATTCAACAACCTTAGGCTTGTTGAATTCAAATAAAAGTTCTGCAATATACAAGGGGCAGTCAAAAAGTAATGAGTCCTGTACAATTGGAAACACAGTGGTACCTTGGGCTAAGATTGCTTCAGGATTGGAATGTTTTGGCCCATAAAGCAAGTGCCAAAGAAACATTTGTTTCGAGATACAAATCAGCAACTTTTCAAAATGTATGCCTATTACCATAGGTTTCCAGAATATTTTTTACCAAGTGTTGTTACTCTTTCACTTAATTGAAAATTAAACTGGATTTGTTCCTCGTCAACACTTTTTCTGCTAAAATAGTTGGAAAATCAGCCCAAAATCACCTACATCAGTGGTGGTCTCCGAAAAAAAAATCATTGTTTAGAATATCGACCAAACTAACTGATAAACATTTGACACTAAAGTTATCTGACAGTGACAAATCTGTTTTTATCATCTATACATGGAATTCATTTTATAAATTTGTTACCTTTTCAATTACTTTGCTTCATAAAACTTGGTTTGGGTAGGTTGGAATGGATTAGGTCATTCACATGTAAATCTTGCTTCAGTATATGAATAACTCACCTTATAAACGCCATCCCAGAATGAATTAAATTCATATCTTAACACCTTAAGTGCCGCGCGCATCTTGCAACGTCTGCTCGCTGGTGCCGGGCGCTTTTCGCTCGTCTGCTCGCTGGTGCCGGGCGCTTTTCGCGTTTACACGTAATCGTTTTTCACAATTGACATAGATCTACGTCAAAAAGCACTCAATGCAAAATATCCAATGACGTAGATCTACGTCGTAAAGCACTTAAAGTGTTAAGGTAGCACTACAACGTCATCATCGCATGACTGTCAGAAGCAAAGAGCTAGGATTAAATTCCTTATTTTAGAAGGGGATCCACTAATAAATATTTTCAAAAGATTGGAAAAGATTTATGGAGATAATGCAATAAATTACAGCACTGTCAAAATCTGGAAATCCAGATTTAACTCTTTTGCTCCTGCGATCATTAATTGATGATCTCGTGTTTACAGTGTTTCCTCCAATTTTTTTCAAATTGAGTTACACAATCAGTTTACTAAAAAATGGATTTGTGACTTTATTTCTCTACTGATTTTCATAAAATTTTCAAAAAATCACGCTTAAATCCTCATACATCAAAAGATAAAAAATTTGTGCTCTAATTCTTGGATTTTCTTACACAAAATGGGTTAAAAAACCAAGAGCCCAGTTGCAGACAACAAAAATTGTCAATTTCTCAGCAAGAGCCAACTACAGTGGAATGCTGATTATCCAAACTAATCAAAACCAGGGGTGGTTCAGATAAGTAATTTGTTCAGATAATTGAACAACATGGAATATTACAAAAATACATCATATACAGTTCACAGACATTGTGATTTATTGTATATTATTAGCACTGGTAGTATAGTAACTGGTTGCAAACTTAAATAAATACTGCACGAGTTGATTGCTTTTTGGATGCATATATTTTCTCTAAACACAATTGACGTTCTAATGCTTCTCACCCATTGATGTCAGGCTCTAATGACTTTTGTTAAAGTCCTGTTCGGATAATAGGCGTTCAAATAATTGGTGTTCTACCGTACCTTGAAATCAAATTGAGATATCATGTTTACCACAAAACCAAATCCTTTATCATTAACACAGTCTGAAAACTACTCTTTTGTGACATCATTTGACAAAATTTCAAGCAATAATAAAAAAATTATCCATGAAAATTTTCGAATTTTTTAGGGGTCTCAAACCCCCCAAAAGATTTGAATGGTTGGTAAAAACAAGTAGATTTAGTTTTTAAAAATATGATATGTTGCTAAATACCAGTCTCTTGAAAACTTAGAAATTTTGCTTTCCAGCAATATGTAACTTTAAGTACTAATAGTTTAGGCCAAGTGGTATATGATATTTACTGATCAAAAATGAGTACTGTACATCATGTCAGTTCAAAACCCCCAAAATTTTTTGACTTACCTTCACTAAATTATAATTTTTAGAAAAAGTACACCCTATAAAAAAATAAAATATATTGCAAACATTTCACCACTAAAGTTGTCATTTTGTATCAAGTTTCAAAGGAGACAGAAACTAAAATACAAGTTTAAAAACTAGCCGAAGTTTGGCTTCTCTAAATCAAAACTTGCTGTATCCCCTTTGTTTTACAACAAATGGGAGGGATGTAAAAAAACTTCTGTTTCATAGTTAGTGACAGCATATTCTATTTAAACTTGATATCACCTGGATCTTGAAGAAATTCCATTTTCAAAAATACATAATGTCACATGGTTTAGGCTAACCTCCAGCAGATAATGACTAATCATATTTTAGGTACTAAATTTAACAAACAAAATTTGGTACTGATTAAAAAAAAGATCATGGGCCTGAGAAAGTTGCAAATTGTAGAAAACCTAGGCATTTAGGCACGTTTTGACTGATGTGACTTGATAGCTTAGTTCCTTAGCATCATCTAGCAACCATTTCTAAAAAAATTGCTAGAAAATAAAATCTGTAGTGATCTTTGAGGTAAGAGCACTACTTTAATTTCCAAGTCAAGTCAGCACCTATTGGGGGGGCTAAATAGCATAAAAGTTGCATATGCAAACAAAAAATTTTTTGTTTTTATTATAATTGAAATCTTCAAGAAAAAGAGATTTCAATGATATATAACACTTGATTAGAAGTAAACAGATCAGTAATGATTCACAAACAAACTTGGGGTATTTTATGATGATTATGACAAATTATGACAGTATTTCGCACTGCCACCTTACGGATATTTTTTTCGCTATTCATGTGGTAGTGAAAGAGTTAAAGGGGAGAAAGAACCAAGTTTGAGTGACACTCCAAAAGCTCCAAACAAGCTTTGAAATATGGGCATCTATAAGTGCTTTTTTAATCCACCTACACAAACCTTTGCAAAGCCTAACTCCAGAACAATCCTTGCAGCACTTCCATGGCTTATTCCAAGATGTTCAGCAATGCCATAATGACTCAGCAATCTTTTCGATTTCTTTAGTGACCTTAGCACTGTTTTCAGGATTAACTGCTGATGATGGCCTTCCACATCTTTATTTGTTCCAGGGGTCAATCAAACTTGAATCTTCTTCCTTGATCTTGGATACCCCTTTTTGACTATGCTATAGTCTATTCCAGCATCTCCATAAACCTTTTCCAATCTTTTGAAAATGGTTATTGGGAGTCCCCCTTTGAAAACAAGAATTTCAGCTTTATCTCTTTGCTTCTGACGGACATTTAATCCAGATTTCCAAAAAGGGTGAGAGGAAGTGGATACATTCAAACAAAATCTATATTGGTAGTCCTCCTTCCAAAACAAGAATTTCAATCACATCTCTTTGCTTCTGACGGACATTTAATGATCACAATATTTCCAAAAAGGGTGACAGGAAGTGAATACGTTCAAACAAAACTATTAACAGTTTGTCAGCAAATGAGTATTTCAATTTCACATTGTCAAAATTTTTGGAGAAATATGAACTATAAGTGAGTTAAATTAAACAGGGCTCATTGCTTTTTGACTGCCCCTTGTACCAATCAATGCAACAAAAATCATGCAATAGTATTCACTGGACCTCAAATACAAAGTGTAATCAGTGGCAAAAACTCAAAAAATTCAAAGAGCTTGCAACTTTTTTCGACATGCTTTATTTTCTCTACTTTTGAGAAATAACTTTTTAGGAAATCAAAGAGCAACTACAAACAGTTGATGCAAAATACGTTGGAGAATTTTAAAAAATGAAAAACTAAATGTCTATGCAAATGCATTTTTGGCATGCAATCAGCAATAAAAAGGCAAACTCAGGCATACCCCACCACTGCAAAATTGCTAATAGCACACTCTTCTGCTTGGCAAGTTACTTAATCTTTGCAACCAGTTTTCTCAGCTAGTTCTATGCTTTGGTTGTTAAGACTTATTGTGCCTTGGTCTGATCTTAAGTTGTATTCAATTTTTTCTCAATTGCATAATAGCTTGCATCATGAAAAACAGTTTCTATGCAAGCCATATGCTGGTAGTATCAAATTTTATATCAGGCAAAAGTAAAACAACAATGTAACATTTTCTTTCTTTCACAACAAAAATTCTGATGTCACAGAAAAAAGCAGAAATTGCATATCTGAAATCAGCAATCTTGACCTTACAAAGATCATCAACTGCCATCGAAAGATTGTAAGTTCCAAAAATATTTTACAGATGTAGCAGTGTTACCTCACAAAAGATCAAACTACCGTTGGATTGTACTATGCAAATTTTTTACAATAGCTGGTAGAATAACCAGGCAAAACGGTAGTGGAAATCTGTCACTAAGAGTGCTCTTCCACCAGTGCACAAATCATGACTGAAGCTCTCAACTAGCTAAATAGCTGCCATTTCTACTTGATCTAGCTCCTTTAGATTACCATCTGCTTCATAAGCTAAAAACTGTGCCTAATGGTCATTATTTTGCCACAGACAGTAACAATACTATTTCCATGTAAGAGTACAGTAGAATGCAGATTATCTGAATTAACTAGGACCGAGGGTGGTTTGGATAACTGAGTAATAACACCAATATTATAGCAAACTGCCAATCACGACTCGCTCACTCCTTTTGCTAGCTGATTCATAATCTAAAGTTTTGTCTCAATCATTACTACATTCTGTTTTCTTTTTATAAAAGACATAGCCACTAGATTAGTTTGAAACTTAAGTTTTTGCACCTAAACACAGTTTGTTTTGGCACGTCAAACCAGATAGCAATTGCTCAAGACAAGAATGTAGAAGTTCCTTTTATGACATCAGTTAGAGTAGAGTTTGGATAGTCAACATTTCAGAAAACTAATGATTGAATAATCAGAGTTCTACTGTATTTAGAGAGCCTAGATATGCTGCAATGCCAGAATTGTCGAATCTGCTGCAACCTATTTATTCTGCTGAGAGTAGAAAGGTCACTTCTCAAAGAAAATGTATCTATAAAAATTATATAGGAGTATTATTGTTTGCATCCAACTATCTTCAATCAGTGATCACAATTATTGTTCAAATATGTAAGCTACAGGTAAATGACAACCTGTATTTTTTTTGGTCATAGACTGACATTAATTTCTAATGATCCAAAGCAAAAATTACCATGTAGATTGAAAACAAAATTCAAACATAACATTGAAAACAATATCTCTGTTATTTTTCAATCATATTTTTTCCACTTTTGTAACAGGTGTAATGCCTATTTGAATGTCAGTCTTTTGCGATTTTCAACTGTATTTTCTCAATGTAGGTGCTCTTAGGCAATGTTGACTTCTCTTTGTAATGTTTACAACCATGCGTCATTACTGTCAACCTAATTATTAACTCATAAATGTTTTTCGATGAAATCAATAATATTATTACAGCTTGTAATTAATTGTAAACAATTTAAATTTATTAACTCATAATATACACACAATGCAGGTTACTAAAATTTCCTGATCCTTTTAAAACTGCAAAAAACTGCAAGCTTTGAAAAAACGTCTGGAGGAATTGCAGACAGAATTTCTCAGCACAAAGAAAACAATAA
Source organism: Trididemnum clinides (assembly GCA_963675345.1). Taxonomy (NCBI): domain Eukaryota; kingdom Metazoa; phylum Chordata; class Ascidiacea; order Aplousobranchia; family Didemnidae; genus Trididemnum; species Trididemnum clinides. The sequence goes on along the minus strand of OY776287.1, from coordinate 1,921,745 downwards.
TGGTTTTTTGATAAATTTTTTTAGTTTGTGAATACTCAATAATTTTGTGAGCAAAATCTACAACCAAGTAGTTATTAATGCAAGAAAAATAATCAGAAATCCAAATTTCTTATCAAATACCAGTATTAGACAGCAAGTTATGTCAAAAGCAGCCAAATACATGCTGCCAAAAAAAAGCACAATGGAGTGTGAACATGATAAAAGAATCAAGACTTACCAGAATGCTGTTTTGTTTCTATTGTTTTGTTGTATCACTTGATTTCAGCGACTCCAATTTATTTGGGTAATAGCACCTTTGTAGGTACATGACAATCTGAGTTTCTGCATTTTTTCAATAAACAATGAAATGATGTCTGCATTGGAGCTAGCTTAGTATCTTTTTTGTAACACACCTCAGTAATATAACAACCATGCAACAGTGGTCTCGACCATGTTCCACTTGAAATATCAAGAAAACAAATCATCTACCATAACACCAAGATGGATGTAGTCATAGATTATTTTGTTTTTCACTTCAAAGTCATCCCTTGTCAAGGCAAGAAGAAAGTTTGGTTGATTAGGCCATAGCTTGACAACTTGCAAAAAAATGTGGTCCTTTCAGCCACATAAAACTCTTTACTAATTCTTCTGCTAGCATTGCTCTGACTAAAATATCTGCAGGATTTAACTAAACCAAAAACACATCTCCAAGGCATAATGTCCAAACTTTCTATAAATAAAGTACAATTTGCTGCAAAAGTTTTAAATTCTTGTACCTTAAAACTATCAAGGCCATGCTGTCCATCCAACAAAACAACCTCATGTTATTCAAGTTCAATTCTTTCACAAAGTTTGTTCTATTTAATCAGAAATGTGGCAACATCCAGTTTTAAATGAGGAATTGCAATACTATTCTTTAAAAACACAAGTCTTTTCTCAGCTACAACTTTGTTTGAAGGAATAACCAAATCGTGATACTTTAAAAATAAAGGTATTTGATAATGGCTGTCATAATTCATTAAATTAATTAACTGATGTTTAGGCATATAGGCTAACTGCAATCAGTTGAATAAAATACCATTTCCACGACCAGTTTTGTTCCTATTGGAACTCTTTAGATGGGACTAAGTTATTGAACCGGCGATCACATGAATTGCTTCATGTGGTTTATACCATTCTGCCATCAGTCCTATCAACTAATGCTATTAGTTTTGGCTTCACTGGAAAATAAAGCATATATCGCATCAAGCTCACTGTAGTGAGCGTGCACTATAAATAACCTTAAAATTAACAGCATTAGTTGATAGGACTGATGGCAGAGTGGTATAAACCGCAAGAAGCAATTCATGTGATTGTTGGTTCAATATCTGAGTCACCTGACAAGTTCTAATAGGAAGAAAACCGGTTGTGGAAGTGGTATTTTATTCAACTGATTGCAGTTAGCCTATATGCCTTAATATCATTTAATTAAATTAATATCTTAACAGGCTAACACCAGCTCCTATTTGTGTAATAATTTAGCTGCACATTATTCATAACATGTGAGAAAAAACGTTTTATCGTCTATAGCATATTCATAGTTTTGTGCACATATTGCATTAAGTGAAAACTTTATCAAAAAAATACCCAGTGATTACCATTGTGGAATTCTTATCAAGTTGGACCAATTACCATCTGACCCAATCTAGTTATGAATGCACATGGATCACCACTTTGACCTTTCTTTCAGGCAAAAAGCTGTACCATATTAGGATAGTCACTACCTGTAGAACTTTGATAGTTTTGTGTTAATATTTATAAGCTAAATTCCAAGTTCTTACGTTTCTGAACCGCAGTAGTTTCTAACCTGTAATCTATTATTGGCTACTGTGCTGCACTAGTATGCAAATTGTCTGCTACAAGCTCACATTTGCTCTAATTTAGGAAGTGCTGAATTTACTTCCTAACAGTTCTTAGATTGTGGTTAGAAATGATTGCACAGCTTTAGAGAATGGTTTTTTTCAGGATGTTTGTAGAAAATATACCAGGTGATATTTTCTAGACATTATTTGAGTCGTAAGAAGTTTGAAGTTACAATGTTCATTTACAGTATATAAAAAAAAACAGTTAACTTACAAGCATGTTTTTGTCATGAAATCAGATCTATTGATTAGTGGCTGATCTGAATTGAAACTGCTGATTGCAATCTACTGCTATAATGTGTTTTACCCTCTGTCATGACTTTTGTAGAGTCATAGTTTTGACAACTGCTTGTTTCTATTCAACTCAAATTACACCCACACCCAAATTGCTTTATCTTGCATTTTCTCAACATATAGTGATATTGAGACAGTAGGTTAAGTCAACTATATCTTCAATCTCCAATATCTAGCATTTTTGACTCTGTATATATCAAGCTACAGCTACACTACCAAATAGTAAACCTACGTTTTCATTAAGCTTTGGCATTTGAATGTGATTTGAATACTCCCAATTTGATAGAACAAACTTAGAAGAAATTTCTACATCCATCATAAGGCTACTCTTAATAGAAAAACTTTGAGAAAAAGAAAAAAAAAACTTTGTGAAAGTCTTACTCGTGTCAAGTATCATCAAATTCTGAATAGGCATAGACTTAAAAGTTTAATTTTGGGCCAATGCAGCTAAAGTCATGAATATACCTTTGAAAAAAGCTGTTTGAGCCATAAGCTTTTCATGGCACTCTCATTAGCAATATCGCGTCAAAAGGGAAGATCTAGAGTGAGTAAGTGCTCTATGTAATTAATTTGAACGTTAGGCAATCAAGACAAGCCAATGATAGTGCCAGTATTGTAAAGCGTGCCAAAGAAAGATTTTACAATTAAATGCTACAGAAAGCATAGCAAGAGGCCAAATGCTGTCATTATCAAAAGAGTTTGAGAGCATAAACAAACTCTTTCTGTCTGCATAACACCAGGTGCCAAGCCTTGATATAAGCAGCCTCTTAAGAGATTAAGGTGGAAATAGCTGCAAACTGTGGCAAGGAGTGAAAACCGCTCGTTAACATAGTTTAATGCACATTGATCGTTTTTTAAAAGATGCTGACCAATGGCAGAGTCACAATTCGGTTTGGTGTCACTTTGTTTGCACAACTAGTGTGGTTGAGATTGGCATGGATGGGTCAATTGTTGTCTTGGCCATTGTGGAACATGTTGCTTGATGCAATCCTGTAGCCATTGAGATGTTTGCCCCATGTACTGACTATCATAGCAGCACTTATATTCATATATGACAAAACCTTTGTGAGTGGTAGGTAGAACATCCTCGTGGACCAGAGGGAGCATGCGCTTTGACATAAAGACCAAGCAGGTGCTGACTTTGACTTTTTTTTCCAAGTTTGTGGAAGGCTTACCTATCCAAGAGACCTTCAAGTACACTGGGCACTTTTCTGAGACAAATTGCATAAGAGTGAAAAACTGAGTGATTTTCTTGGTGATCTTGGCGTTGATGACGTTTTTTGGATAACCATTGTCTAATAATATTTTCTTGATCTGTTCTATTTCTCCATTGAGTCTACTCTCGGTGCAAGTCATTAGGGCTTGATGCACCAATGTAGATATTGGACTTATTTTATGCTTAAGAGGACAAAAAGACTCCCAACGTAAATACTGGCCAGTGAAAGTGGGTTTACCATATACACTGATTTCAAAGTCAACATATGTTCTTTTGACGTAAACAGCCATTTAGTGCATGTAATAGGACTGGTGCAAAAAGTTACTTGCAAAGAAATTGTGGAAGGGAAGTCAGGAAAAGCAACAGGACCATCTGAAGCAAGTGTGGAGATGACAGCTGCAAGTGGCAAAATTGGGGTTAAAGTAAAGATGTGTCTGTGTCAACAGGTATTGGATGATAGAGGAATGCCTGATAACTGGAAAACTAGTGTGATTGTACCAATCTTTAAAGAAAAGGGAAATGTATGTATTTTGTTGATATGGAAAAACCTTTAATAGAGTGCCAAGTAAAGTGATGGAGTGGGCCATGAAAAAGATGGGTTTATTAAAAGTAACGGTTTGGGTGGTTATGAGCTTGTCAGATGGTGCAAAGACAAGGGTGAGGGTGGAATCAAAACTTTTCTAAGGCAAGGCTCCATGTTAACTTTGTACCACTCTCTAATCAACAGTCACTTACAATATTGTATTACTAATTGGTGCATTGGAAATAAAACATTGATAAATAAACTACAAAAAACATGCAACAAATTCATAAGGATGGCATGCAACCTAAGGCACTACAGAGATGTTACTGATGTAAGAAAAACTCACCAGCTACTTACTATAAACCAGTTACTAACTAAGGAGATTGCAGTATTTATGTTTAAACAGAACTCTGGAAAAAATCCTGACGTATTTCAAAATGTATTTGTAAAAAGCATTTCACAATACAATACCAGAAATAGATCTAAATTAATACCAAAACTTTGCTCTAGCAGTTTATGTCAGCAGTCTATTTCGTACCAAGGTCCCGCCATCTGGAGCAAATTGCCAATTTTTTTCAAAAATGAAAAAATATCTGTTGTCACATTCAGCGCAAAGTTGCAAAATTACTTGTGCACAAACTCCATTGGTATTTAAACAGATTGCTGGTTCGCTTCTTTTGCTTACAGATAATGTACGCGGTGCGATCGAAGGAAGCATCATCATCATCATCATGCAGGGGCGATTCTTCTGAAGGCTTCCAAATACAACAACCAATCATCAACAACTTCTTGTAACATTGGACATTGGGCAGCAATAGATTATATTAATAACAATTTAAGAAACATCGCCTCCATACGAAGAAGAAGAAGATAACAATCGAAACTCATGTTACCAAATTACTACTACCTAAACTTGAATATTTTAGTATACTCTAACCTTATATTGTGAGCATAATCACCTTCTTAATTCTATCGACTGTAAAAGAATAGTAATACTACCCACATTTTAATATGTTGCAACATAATAGGCCAGTTTCTAACACAACGGTTGGCAGTTGTTAAATTCACAATTTATGGAACAGTGCTATTTTTATATGTAACACCACTTGGCAGAGCAATTAGTGCTTGAAACATGACAACCACATTATTATAATCAAGTATAGTATGTGCATTGCAGATATCATCTCTTAATGTAAAATAGGATTATCATCTGTTTAAATGATTATGTTGTTGTGTTGTATGTTTACGCTTGGCTCCTCTCAACACTGCTTTCACATCAAAAATACAGGTACACGAAGTGAAGGTAAAATTTTACTCTTTTAATTCTGCAAGTAACAAACTACTAACATTCATGCAAACGTAAGAACTGGGGCTGTAGGACGAACTACTTATTGATGAACTGTTACTCTCAGGTAACACATTAAAACCTTTGTGTTGAGATGAGCTAAGCTACGTATCTTGTAAGTTAATAATGTACATGTGTTTCGTAGATATTAAATTTTTTTTTTTTTTTCTTTTCGACCAGTTGCTTAATGAAAGGGTTTCCGGACCCGGTGAGGTTTCACTTTCAGGGTGGTTTTTCTTTCCTCACCATGCTCAGATGAGCTAAAAAAACAGCCTTATAGGCCGGTTGCGCCACCCATTGACTACCTACGTAGCCGTGTCTCGCACTGGTCATCTTTCTGATCCTTACTATTTCGAATGTTCTAACTTCTTATTTACAAAATAATATGATCTACAACTATAAAATCTCCTGCGTTTTTGTTTTGTTCTGTTTGTTTTTTTTTTGTTGTTTTGTTTTTTTTTTTTAAACTGTCCTTTAATTGCTTGAATTTAGGGTTTAGTGGCCATGCAACTATTGCTCTAGTTTTATGGATCCACTGTTTTCATTTGCATGTTTTAACGTCTGACGTTGTGTCGCTTCTTCCTTTTCTTGACTCCATTTTTCTCATTATTATTGTTGTTCAGTGTCGTGTGTAATGGTGGTGGTCATGAATAAAAAAAGAATGAATGAATGAATGAATGGATCTGCATACTTAGAGGAATTTGAAGTAAAGGTTGGTGTACATTTGAGAACCTGTGTTGTGGCCACTATTATTGGCAATAGTTGTGGACGTTAGTAATGAAAAAGAAAGAGTGTGCTTAATGAATTACTGTATGCATATAACCTTGTTCCAATGAGTGAAACCACGGTAGACTTAAAGGAAAAATTTTAGAATTGGAAGCACGCACTAGAAGGTAAGGGTTTGAAGGTCAACATTAAAAAAACAAAAGTGATAGTAAGTTGGTTGGAACAAGAACTGTCTAAAACAGTGGTTCCCAACTGGTGCGTCACAATGCCCTGGTGCGTCGTTTTGAAATTTCAAGGGCGTCGCAAACATGCTTTCACTAGCTTTCACTTTTATTGGGAAAAATTGAAAACAACATGACTAAGTTTTATGCAATTCAGTTCTGACAGCAATGGCATTGTTATGAGTTGAAACTAGTACCATGACATCATAGACATGGAGGGATTTATCTTCCATTATCAATAACGGACATACAGTAGCCGAGCTGAGTGGTGTAATGTAAGCGTAGGTTGTAAGGTAAGCTAACTGAAGGTTTGACTCATGACCTAAAGACTCGGACTCGCAAAAATGGCTTTGCATTTCAAATTTTGCTGCTGTTTTTAGCAGTACAATCATTTATTAAATCAGTATTAGTGGAGCTGAAATTGTTAGTGGTAAACATAGTATAGACACTGCAGTTAAATAACCTTACAGAATGTTGAATAAAAAAAAAGCTAAAGAAGAAAATGACAGTCATCAAAAAAATGTAGAAAGTACAATGCGAGTTACATAACATTTGGGTTTACGAGCCAGTATCGTAATGGTGAAGAATGTCCACAATGCGTAATCTGCAACAAACTTTTGGCAAATGAAAGCATGCTCCCAAACAAACTAAAAGGACATTTGAGTTCAGCGCACCCAAGCTTAGTAGAAAAACAAAAAGAATATTTTTTGCACAAACTTGAAAATTTGGCAAATCAGAAAGCCTCAATCAGTAGTTTTTCCCATACTGGACAGGATGTGGTAATGGCATCTTACAAAGTTGCATACCATGTGGCTCGTTGTAAAAAACCACACACTATTGCTGAAGAATTAATTCTTCCAGCTGCTACTGACTTGGTGAGTATCATGGTAGGAGAAAATGCAGCCAAAAAACTAAAAGATGTTTCCTTATCAAACAATACTATATGTCGACGAATTGAAGATATGGGAGTTGATGTCAGTGACCAGCTGATTTGTAGATTGAAAGATAATGAATTTGCCATACAACTTGATGAAGCAACCTTTGGCAATCATGATGCCTATTTGATATGCTACGTGAGGTATCTGTTCCAGGCAGAAAAACACAGAAAAATGAATAATTGAGGGTATTCTTTTTTGCAAACCTCTCAAGTTACGTTGTCGGGGCGTAGATACGTTTCACATCATAAATGATTTTTTTCGAAAAATGATTTGCAATGGCAAAATGTTGTTGGAATATGCACTGATGGAGCAAGGTCTATGTCAGGCAAGTACAATGGTCTTCAAGGTTTAATCCGTGATTGCAAACCTCAAGCTAAATGGACCCACTGTATGCTTCATCGGGAAGCTCTAGCTTCTCAATGTTTAAGTGTTGAGCTAAACCAGGTTGTTGAAGAGATTGTGAAGGTGATCAACTTTGTAAAAACAAGCGGGGTCAGGAGTCGTATTTTTAGCAAGCTGTGTGATGATTTAGATATGCCACACAAACAGCTACTTTTCCATGCCACTACTCGATGGCTGTCGTTGGGAAATGCCTTTGCACGAGTTTTTGAACTGAGGCAAGAGCTACTCACATTTCTGCAATCAGAGAGACACCCAAGTGCTGAAAGCTTTACAAACTGACTTCTTATTGAAGTTTAGTTATCTTTGTGACATCTTTGAAAAATTGAACAAACTAAACGTCAGTATGCAAGGAAACGATGCGAACGTTTTAGAATTGTCTGACAAAATAGAAGCCTTTTTAAGAAAAATTTTCTTGTGGCGTGTTGACGTTTCTGATAATTCTGGCCATGAATACTTTCCTTTCCTCAATTGCATGCTAGCTGATCTTTCCATTATTTCTCTACCATTAGTGGTCTCAAACGCAGCTTCTGAACATTTGAACAGACTTGAGATAAATTTCAAGCAGTATTTTACCAGTGATTTTTCTTCCTATGCTTGGATAAGAAACCCATTTTTGGTGAGCGTTGTTCCTTTGAGGTTTAGCGGACCCCAAAAAGAAGAATTTATTGACCTCTCTTGCAACAATACCCTCAAATCGAAAATGGATCAATTTTGTACAAATTTTTGGATTGAGGCTCGCGCAGAGTATCCCATTATTTTGAAAGCAGCTCTCCGTGTTTTGATTCCTTTTGCTACTCCTTACATGTGCGAGGCTGGTTTTTCTGCTGTGGCAGTTTTAAAAACAAAATATCACTCGAAATCGGATGTTGAACGGGAAATGCGCATTGCGGTTTCAAACATTGCACCATGATTTGAGGCGCTTTGCTGAAACAAAAGAGCTAATGTGTCGCATTAAATTCAACTAAATAACAATGTGTGAAACTTTTGTGAAGCTGTGAGTCGTTTGATTTTTTTTGCAAGATAAGTGTGTCGTGGGTTTTGGTGAGTTGGGAACCACTGGTCTAAAAGCAAGATAAATACATGTGGAGTTTGTGGGAGGAGAGTAATAACCAATTCGGCGTTGTGCACAAAATGTGGAAACTGGATTCATGGAAGCGCAACAATATAGAGAGTTAGTGCTAGGTTGGCAATGTGTTTTGTTTGCTCAAAATGTAAAGGAATAATGGAAGAAATCGAAAGGAAGATTTGATCAAAAAGTTGTGCAATTAAGTGGAGACAGTGAATGGATCTTGTTATTTGGGAGACAGACTAATTTCTAGTGGTGGTTGTGAAGAGGCAATCAAAGCAAGAGCAAGAATCAGTTGGGTAAGATTTAGAAAATGTGCAGAGTTGTTACTTGAAAATAGGTTTCCTCTGAAGATGAAAGATGAAGTTTGTTGTTGCATAAGACCAGCAATACTGTATGGAAGTGAGACATGGTGTTTAAAAGAAAATAAAAAAGCAATTTTCAAAACTTCTTCTTCTTCTTTTGGAAGGGATCCACATTTTCAGATGCTGGCAGTGATTGTACTCAGCCAGCATTGTGTGTCGACATCCAAAACCGTCAGTCCACGTATTCCTGTAGGTGCCCAATGTATGGGGCATGTCAGAATAATGTGTTCTGCGGTTTGTTCTGCAGCGCCACATGCACAATTCAATGTAGGAGCAAGGCCCCATTCATGCATGAATGACTGAAAACACCCAACACCAGCCCGCAAGTGGTTCAGCCTGACCCATGATGATCTGGGCAGGCCCATCCCCATTGGCCTAGTGCTTGCCCTAGGAATGAAAGCACGGAGATTAGATGAACACTCCGAGTATTCCGTGCTCCATTTAAAGTCAGTCCATTGAGCTGCTCGAATATCCAATTCAGTTAGATCTTGCAGTAACTTCCATGCAACGGGCACAAAGGGGCATCTAGATTTTAGCCTGTAGAAAGAGCTCGGAACTGAAAAAGCTTTAGAGAGAGTCATACATGGTTGAAAAGTAGTTGACAGAAAGACAACCAAAGAACAGATGGGGATGCTGGGGTTGGAGGAAACTGTAAATGGGTGAGCAACAACAAACAGAGTTAGATTGTAAGGATAAGTGCTAAAAAGCAATGACAATAGTGTTTTGAGAGTTGCTCTAGATCTTGAAGTGAGAGACAAGTGAAAGTCAGGACAACCATAGACTAGGAAAAAGCATGTGGAAGAAAAGGCAGAGAAGATTAATTAAAAAAAGGAGAATGCCCTAAATCGAGCAAGGTGGAGAGATAGAGTGCAAAAAATTGTGTGTGTGTGTGTGCATGCGTGTGCATGTGTGTACATGCATGAGTAAAACATCATGGTCAAGGAAAATAAATAGATCAGACAGCAGTCACTTCAAATGGAAAGAGAGCAAAGCATATATTTTTCTCATTCTCTTAAGCAGCCATGCAATCTTCAACTTACATCCAGGAACCATGTGAATACACCTGCTAATATTTTTTTCCTCTCAACCATATTCTGCAGGGAATGGTATTTTGATCCATGCATTCAGCAACTCCCACTTAGAGCCGCAGCCTAATAGTATACAGTATCAAGTGTAAATATTTTGACAAATTGCTTTTTTGGCTTTTGATCACTTAGTTGATTTCCTTTTAGAGTTCACTGCAAATTATAAAGAGATTGTCATTGTCAAGTCACAAGTTCTGGTAGACTAGGATTTGAAGCAGATTGTCGAAGCACTTCTTGTAAATCTTCTTCCTGAGAGTTTCAGGCATTTATTATCTGCTTAAGGGCTACGTTTTCTGAGTCAATTTAATTTTGAACATTTATCACTAAATCCAGTTTATTATTATTTTTGAAAAGCAAACACTTTATAATCACCTCAAACCATATCATGTTTCACTGTTTCATGTGCATATTTGCACAAATCATTGCTGGTACACCAGTAATCACTTCTACTGCTGAAACAGTAATACCAGAAAACATACCCAAAAATATTTCAACCTCCAGTTTTGTGAAATTTAAATTTGGTCAATTTCTGGATATGCAATACCAAATGCTCTAGTCTCATATTGACGAGACCATCAGCAGATTGCTCCAACAGTTTTGACTGCCACTAGACTTAGGAAAAGCTGGTTAAATTTATATATTTTTTGTTCTCGTTTTCATAAGTAGGTTGCTTTTTTTGATTTATTTTTTGAAGTTGGAGAAGTTGTGGTTTGGATTGAATCTGCAGTTCTGTTTGCTGAGGTAAATAACTGGTGAATAGCTGAAAAGCCAGTGCTTAAAACTGATTACCAGTTAATCAGTTGATGTTGATATTCCTCTAATTAGCTGAGTTCCCATTTGTCAAAGCATGCACTTGGTGAAGTTATATTAATTCGTCGGTGCTGACTTTGGATTTTGTATTTTAGCACAATTCAAAAATATCTAAAACGTCTTTCAGAGCAAGCAAGTGAAAATGGATATTTTTCCAAGAAACGCATAATTCTCAATTTTTGCTTTTAAATTATGCTAGTGTTACATGCGTGCAGCACACTGTTTGATTGCTATAAAATGGAAAAGCAAAGTCAGTAAAATATTTTGAAGTTATACAATTTAGAAATATAAACAATACTAACTTCATGACTAACTTCATCATAATACTAACTTCATGATATATAATATTAAAACTTCATGAAGACTTATTAACTTTTAAAGCATACGGCACTCTTCTATATTTTTTCAAATTTTTGATTGCTTGCATAACACCCTGCATCTTTGAACATTATTCAGACATTACTTTTTTGACCAAACTGCAGTTTTATCTGTGTTAGAACTACTCACCATACTGCTGAAACAAAAATAATTCTGAACATTTTTAATATTTCTATTCAAATTAGTTCTCTACAATATTTTGCATTGCATTTAGGCAATGCCATGATAATACAGGATGAAGTTAAAGCTTCTGAAAAAGGAGCTCATTTGGATCAAAGCCCAGTGAGAAAAACAAGTCTTGTCTCTTCAATGCAAGAGTTTAAGATGAATGCTGAGGAGACAGCCTTGTGTAAGTCAGCAGAACAAGCACAGCTAGAGCCATATCAGGATGCAGTCTTGAAAGCAAACCAACTGGAAGCTATTACTGTTGATCCTTGGACTAAAACATTCGATGATATAAAAATAAATAAACCTGATGATAAAGTAATGACTGAGAGTGAAGATGACTCAGTATCACTAACACCACTAAGTTATTTTAAGCAAAATTTTAACATAAGTAGTGCTGCTGTTACCTCAGTCAGGTTAGGCATGCCATCTTCTGCAACTGCTGGTATCATCAATGGCCTTTTGTGGGATCTTGTAAATGCAGGGTATCTAGTTGAAGAAGCAGCTTGTAAGGGACAGCAAGGTGTTTCTATTGAAAACTATTGAAAAGAGAGCTCCACTATTGAAAACATTAACAACACTGGCATTATTGTTGATTGAAGAAAAGACAACACTCTAATACCTTTGCATTTTAAAACCATTGCAACCTGAAAGAAACATCAAATCACGGAAAGTCATATGACTGTGACAGCATAGCCTAAGGTAACAGCCAAACCCATTATTTGAAAAGTTGAATGGTAGTACAGAATTTGAAGATTGCAGCAAGTAAAGTATTCATATTCTTAAAGCTTTTTGTCTAACACTTTTCAAGAGAATTTGCCAGAATGAAAAAGATAGAAGTGAGTTGCTCATATACACACGCAGTTCACAAAAAAAAAGTCTCAATTGTGATTGCAAAAAAAAGCAACCAATAAAAAGAGCAGAAACTAATGTGGAATTTTTACGCCTTAAACGAATTTCACTTGTTTACATAAATTTGGTTTAGATGCTTTGACATATGCGGCTTCAAGGGTAAAAAAATCAAAAGCAGTATGGCTTCAGTCAAGAATGGAAAATTTGCCATTATTGTATTTACATGCACATGACTAGTTTTGCAAGAGATGTTATCCTGTGGCAGTAAAAGAAGTTCCAGCTTTGAGGCTTCTGATTGGCTCACAAGAGCAGGCCAATGTGCTGCAGTCTTTAATCTACTCTTCAAAATGAACTTTTAAACATTCATTCAATCCTGATCAACGACGGCTACCCTGAAAATGAAATTAACACTGCCATAGCCAAATGATGCATCAGTTTCGCAGAGCAACACAATAAAGGTCAAAGAAATGCCCAGTTTATCTTCACTTGCTATGGTAAGGCAATGTTTCGATGAGATATGAAATGCAAATTAAAAGAGCTGTTAAACATTGTTGCTTTGCTGTAGAGCCACACATTGTCTACACTACCAGACAGCTTCTGCCTGCATCTCAAAAGTTTGTACTAGCTGCTTCACATCAAAGCAACATTGTTTATCGATTTCTGTGCCACTGCGATATTTAGTACATGAGTCATACTTCTCAAAGGCTGCAACAGAGAATTAAGCAACACGTACGTAAAGCCATTTTTCAAGGTCATACTACTCAAGACTACAGCACATTAGCTTGCTCTTGGCAAGTCAATCAGAATTAACTTATCAAACAATATGCACTTGTATTATTTGTTTGGACAAAGAACAGAGGAATAAATCTTAGCCTCAAACTAATTGGCAGTGATACTACTAATGCAGTGGTTTGCAAACTGTGTGTTGCAATGCCATGGAGCATCATTCAAATTTTTCATGGGTGTTGCACTGTAATTTCGTTTTAAGCCAATAATTTTTGTTTTCTTTCATCAAAAGATTTTGGGATACAAATGGCCTATGCATTTTATTTAAATAGGCACAATCAATCACATTTTTGCAAATGTTGTTAATTACTGTAGTAATGATTGACTTGTTACTTAAAAATCAATTAGCACAACTTTAACCCAACTTGAGACACATAATAAATAAAGACTAAGACAGCCAGTTTTAAAATGGATAAAAACAGGAAATACGAGTCAAAACCTTTGAAAAGCTTAATTTTCTAATTGAAGATAACAGGCCTAAAATAAAATCTTGCACGTTTTATGACAGATATTTTGACTGTGGGTCAAATTTATATTGCAGTACAGCAAACCAAAACCTCAAGATGTCTGGCACATCACAAGTCTAGCAAGTTTTTTTAAATGTGCCACATCGAAAAATGTGATAACCACTGCACTAATGACATGTTTAGCTAAAAAGATGACATGCTTCACTGTGTTAAGAGTTCCTCAATTGAAGACTTTCTAGGTCTTTCTTCTGCCTCCTCATTGACAAGCTGCCATTTTGTCATATTAGAGCAAAGCTTGATGGACCCACTTGGCTACTGGCTCAAGGGGTATGGTGATAAGCTCCTTTTTAAAGTTAAGACTCAAGAGCATGACACTATATTTGAGCCAATTTCAGTTCTCAAACCTCTTGCTGATATTACCAAAGATATTTCAAGTAAAATGAGCATTGACAGCATAGTAACATGGAAGTATCTTTATGCAGTGATGAAGGGCAAGGTCAATTCTGGAGTAGTGACTCTCAAATATAAATGTAAGTGGCTTATTGGGGGCAAAACATGCTTGCTGCTGTATATTAACAATAATAATCTTGCATCTGTGCATACATAGGTTTTAAAAGTTTCTTGCAACCTGGGTTACATGAGTTTACCTTCCAATGCCCTATGAGATAAAGTATAGGCTCTACCACTTGCCAAAGTTATTTTGCAAAGTCCTAATAATGATTCTCAAGTCTTAATCATGATCCCATGCCCCTATTAAGACTTACCAATATGACTATTTGTTCATGTCATGTGTGTGCATGTCCCTAAAAGAGACCTCCTTGATTAGTTATTGCTGTATTATATTATGCTGTATTGCATCATTTTTTGCGTGCTATGGCAAATTTGTTGGGTATCAAGCATTTTTACTGAATGTCTTTTACACCTGCATGATCAGACTCAATAAAGTTGAAACCGGCCTTAGGCCATTGACAGGTTGTAGCAGATTTTTGTGTTGTACAGTATGATGTTGATCATCGTTTTTGAGTAAATTTTCTAATTTACCTTTATATGATCAGATACATCATTTGGAAAAATATGCAATAATACCATAATACACGAGGTCAACCAAAGAATATAATAAATTGTTTATTCAATGGGTGGCATATGGATTAAAACCATGATTATACACAGAATTCGTTTTATTAAATGTTTATATCATTGCTGATATAATAAATAACAACATTTCTGCCTATTATGTCCATAGTGGATTCAAATTTATTTAAAAATGACTCCATGTTATTATTAGCTTAGCAATAAACTGCCCCAATAAAGCATTTTCTTTCGTACTAATATCATTTTGACCCACATCTACACATGCATTTGCTAAAAAATTAAAAAAGTTGAGTGGAAATCTTTACAAAAGTCAGATAAAGGTAAACGAAATGTTGTTCCACACGACCATTATGACATCACAACGCATTATGATGGAACAAAACAATGCTTAAATTGCACATAAAGAAAAAGCACTATAAAAAATTGGTTACTGCGAAGCACTAAAGTCTTAAATTGTTCTAGAATTTCAACACCTACACTTTTGTCAAAAACGGCCTGTTAATGTCTCCAAAAAAACTTGAACGCATTTCTATGCTCAGCACTGTTTGGGTAACATAAAAAACAAATTCCATTATGAAATGTTCACTACAAAGTCATCTTTATTATAATGTCATACTCAAGTACTTTAAAATCCTTGCACAATACAGATATTTTCTGTCATCCATTCTTCTTTAAATAACATGCAATTTTTAAAGATTGTAAATAACTAAGATGCAAGCAAACTGTTTCAGTAACACTTACATCATCCTGATCTTTAACACGAAGAATTTGATCACGCAGCTCTGCCAAGTCATTGAAAGATGCCTGTGATGTGATACTGTAAACAAGAATAAAACCTTGTCCATTCTTCATGTACAAGTCCCTCATTGCAGTAAATTGCTCCTGATATAATCAAATATGAATTTAACGTTTGTATTCCCACAGTTAATCATGTCATCAAAAAGCAGCTAAACTGCCCACTTAAAAAAAGTAAAATACAGAATAATCAAGGCAAATTTTTTTTGGAAATTATCACAATCAGAGTGAGACACCCTTTATAATAATTGATTCAAATTAGGTATCTCTATACTATGCTGTCACTAGTACATGCAAAACTCTGAAATATATAAAATACTTTGTTTATATCAAACTTTCTTGTATGCAATCAACTCGACAACCAACTTGCAAGATTACATTACTGTAAATAGCAATAAAACCACAGTAGTCTAAGAGGCAAACCCTGGAGTTACAATACATTGTATAGGTCACTACTCGTGGCGATTTTCAACATTACAATTGTGAACCGCATGGAAGTAGTTTTACTGTTGCTGCATGTCACTCAGCAATAGAAAAATCAATTTGCTTAAATATACTTACAACTACTGATTCATGCACAGCTGTACAAAGTAACAAGCTTTGTTATAGGGTGCAAAAAGACTTTTAATACATGATAGTTACAACACTACAGTTAAATAAATTTATTTGACACTATTTTCTCCGTTTCACCAAGAAGCTACTTGCATACCCTTGAAAAGTACTGGCACAACACTAGTGATACACTTACCATAGGTTGAGAACCACTGGCATAGATCATTTTTCTTCTAAGACCTACTCTGACACTAAGAATAGTAACTAAAAAATGAACAGCCATATAAAATAAAACTCTTTGCACTTCCAGTAGATGACAAGTGCCAAAGAAGAAAGCTGGCAAAGCCAAATTTAAGTCTTTTCTTGATACATATCTTATTTGCTATCACAAAAAACTTAACACTTTATCAACAGGCCTTACTAGAGTTACACAAAAGCACTTTATCTTAGCAATAATGTAAGCTTCAATGCCTAGCTAATGTACTACTGCAATATTAACATGAGAAAAGATAACATATTAACGAAGACTTACAGTGCCAGCAGTGTCTAGAATTTCCAATATGCACTCTTGACTTTCCACTTCAACTTGCTGAAAAAATGATTAAATCACAAGTTATTTATTTGAATGACCTTTTTTTCAAGTCGCTTGTTTAAAGTTAATTTGATAATGAAGCATAATAAGTTTAAAGACAGTATGAAAAACAAGCTAAAGCCTTTGGCTTGATAGTAATCTAGATAGTTTTATCATCACATGGTGCAATCAAGCTTGCTTAACAACAAGCACAAACTATTTCCAACACGTAAAAGTAATTGAGTAATGTAAAGTTTTCACACATATGTGATATTTCATAATCGTTTGCTGAATTCAAAATTAAATATAATAAAGGGGAAGCTTGAAGACCAAAGCAAATGAATACAAAAAAGGGGTGTTTTGGATAAAAATACTCTCTAATTTTTGTTGAACTCTACAGAAAAAGTATTATTACCACAAAGCTGATGGGGATCCTCCGTTAATCCAAACAAACAATAACAGTCCACTAGTTTAAAAAGTTTGATAATTACTAGGCTGATCTTGAGCTAATCAGTTACTTCTGAAATTTTATGACACTGGTAAGCAGCGGCAAAATCAGAAATAATCAGAATTGGCAGCAAATGAAATCAACATTTTTAATTATAGCTGAAGGCACAGGCCTTTCCTTTTTGAAGACCAACAATTTTGAAGTTTATTTGTCAAATCAAAAACGAGTGACATGCCTTCTAAACATCCTCTAGTAACACCCTGCTGGTGAGCCTATTCAGTATATTTTGAGATATCATATAATCAAACACTGTGATATAAGTTACCGTATTTTTCGGGCTATAAGGCGCACTTAAAATCCTCTGATTCCTCAAAAAATCGAATGTGTGCCTTATATTCCGGTGCGCCTTCTCTATGGATCAGGTTGTACTTTATGCCCAAGCTCTGAACCAATTTTATGTCACAAACAGTGCTATTTATCTACAGTTATACAGTACTTACCGGTAATTGTTGTTTAAAGCTTAATTGTAAGACCTTACCGTACACCTGTTTCATTTTCAAGATTAGTTCGCTACATTCAAAACCACAATAATTGTTTCGTAAACAGATCATCGTGTTACACAATAAAACACCGCAAAAGAACATTGACTCGTGCTTAGAGCATTCTTTTTTCTCTTGTTTCTCTTTTCTCTTGTTAATTGCACAACGTGACTTGCGTGCATTTATGACGCATTATTCCAAAAGCACACTTCTTTGTTTCGTTCTTGTGAGAAAATTTGCTGTTCTACAGTACGTATTTAATCTATTTTTTTAATCTTCAGTTAGTGCGCCTTATAGGCCGGTGCGCCTTATGTATGAAAATAAACTCGTTGGAACCCATTTATTGAGATTGCGCCTTATAGTCCGGTGCGCCTTATAGCCCGAAAAATACGGTACCTTTATTTATTCTGTTTAATATTACGTTTTTCCCTCAGCTCAGGAATGCCCATGCAGTTATGCACTGAACAACTTCTGCTGATAACTGCTTTGGAATTGCCAGTTCTGCTGCCACAGAAAATTTCTACCACAAGCTTACAATCAAGCAGAAAAAATTGTGGTTAAAGTACCTTTCCAAAAAACGCAACCAATAGCCCCTTTAAACATTCAACTCAAAATATCATTAGGACACAGTGCTTTATTGCACTGAGCTAAACTGCAAATGTTTGGCTTAGAACACATTTTAAAAGTACAACCTGGGCATGAGATTGACTTCTAATTTGAGAAAAATAACGTGTGCTTTAAAAAAATTGGGCTTAAGGCTTGGAAGGAGTAGTACTTTTCAACATGTGATGCAAAAGTCAAGTCTCTCCCCGCTCACCAGTTTTTCCATTCCAGGTTGCCATTCGCAACAACATACCAAAACTTCCACCCAGAGAGCCTATTTTCAGCAATCTGAGTGCATCCAGTGAAGAAAATCTTTAAAAAACCCAGAGGCACTTCAAGCTGTCTTTATAATGGAAGAGCAAGAGTTGACATTGTTATGGGGAAAGTATCTGCTAGTCCATGTGAGAGACTTAATCAAAAACCAGAATTCCTGACACAACTCTTCAAAATCCAATACATCCTTTTAGATTTGCCTAGGTTCATGTAAAATCATTGAACAAAAGAAGTGTAAAAAATGTAGACATGTAAACAGAAATGCGTCAGAGATGTTCTCCATAGTCCCTGACTGAGAAGTCAAGAGAGACAGTTAAAAATGCACTTGGACAATCGATTAGTTATGACAGAAATATTGTGAAAAGTTGCTAAGTAATGAGAATCTGTGGGAAAACACAATGAAATTAAAGCAAAACCTAAAGACCCAGGTAAGCACCATATCAACTTTTGACTAAACATTACTACTATAGAATCAAACCATGGTCAACAATGACTATGTTAAAAATTAGTTACTAGTACCAACAATTTACTCAGTTAAAACCAGGTATGTGGAAGCGAAAGCTGGAAGTGGAAGCAGTCCTTTTTCTGTGGAAGCGATAGCGCAAAAAATCTACTGCTTCCACTTCCACATAGGTTATTTGACTTGAAGAGTAACTAGGCAAAAAAGTTTTGTCTGTTTCTCGATGTGAATTAAACAGTGAAATTGTACTACAAGTCTGACTGAACGTGCAATATCAGTAGCAAGAGAGAACGAGAAAAACTAGCATCACATTTTATCTCAATCACGGGTAAGAAAAGGGTAGTTTGGACAATGAAACGTAGCCAATGAAATGATGATTTGATTAAAGTTAACTGACCTTGGTTAGGGGATTGAAAATATTGAAAAGCAAATTACTCATGATGAAAACATTTTCATCATTCTACATCAGTGCTCTTCAATAGGGATTTCACAAAATGTATAGTTGTGTTTCGTTTTAAGGGTTCTGTGAGGGGACCATGAAGGTTCTTTGTTTATTAATAGTATTTAGTCTTTATTTCAGTATATTGATTTCTTATATGCAGTGGTGTTTTGTGTATATAAATAGTTAGTAATGGAATCTTGTGACAGCACGTTGCAGATTGTGATGTAATCCTATTTTCAATTTTAACACTTTTGCTCCGTCGAGCGTTGCACGCTGTATGACACCTGTGTGTGGCGCTGTTTTTGCTGTCTGGTTTTTTAGCGACAAGCATCACAAATACTGTTCAGTTTTACTTTATATCATTTGTTATTCATATCTAATTCATTATTAAATAAAATAACTGCTATTACTACTTCTATTTCTTTGATTGATTTTCTGGTCTACAATTTGAAAATTCTGATTAGTTGTTCAAAATAGGACATTTAATTATATTACCCAAAACATATCACAAATGTTCAGCAAAGCACAGATATTTGTAAAGTTGCAATCTTTTACAAAACTTACTTTTTACAACAAGTTTTACAAAAGCCTTTACAACAAAGCACAGAAAAGCAAGCACAGTAAAGCAAGAAAACTAATGCCCTAGACTGGTATTATAGTAAAATAGCAAACAAATTTTCATCCCAGCTGCATTCTAGGTAGCATAGCAATTGAGAGAAAAGTTCAAAAGTCCAACACAAAACTGATTTGTGACGTCAAAGCGTCTAGAATGTGTGTGCGAATGATTGTGCCCTATGCAAAGTCCTGCAGATGGTTGAATTACATGAGTATAGCAGTGAACGTAGACAGTTTTCTGAATCACGTTAATTTATGTGACACTGCAGCCTGCACAAAATCTCACATCACATGAATTAATGTGATAATGCAGCGAAAGTGTTAAGAATGTCTGAATTTGCTAACTCCCTTTGTCACATAATAGTGAGTCTGTAATTTCAATTTTGCTTGCCTTATATAAATACAATCGAAATTTCACACTTTGCTATTCAGAAGGATTAGACTTCTACATTCAACACTAGTTCAAATATCTAAGAAAAAACAAACACAGAGTAGTTTGGAACAATAAGTTTAAGCAAAGTAGGTAAAGTAAGAACAATACATGGATAGGTTTTTGTCTCCTCAAAATGATAAAATATTGGAGATGGCAGGCTCCAGACCCAAAAAAGTTGTTTTAAGTTTTTGAAAATTGCAGTGAAAATAAAATGCAGTCTTCAATTTACCCCAACAGAGCAATGACTTACAAAAGTATGACAATGCTGGTGTTACGTGAACTGACAAATAACAACATAGAAAGGAGAAAATCCTGAATTATGAACGAGCGATAGGGGCAGTTTACAATTCATCTATAACTGACATAGATCTAAACACCTAATTGACATTTGTGTTTTTATGTGGCTGCAATGCTATGAGTCATATTAGTGAGATGCAGTTTTAATGGAAAACAACTTAGCACAACTGCAAAGGGTCGATATCACTTTTAGTTTATTTATTATGAACAAGATGGAATTGTACCTGGAAAACAATTCATGAATACTGCTTTCTTCTGTAACTACAGTTGGCTCATACTCGGAAAACAAATTATTAAAGCCACCTTCTCCATTTGGAAAAACTACCCCAAAATCATTCTACTACGACAGGTTGATGACAGCATTGGTTACAAAGCCATGCTGCAATATATCAGCTTTGATAAAGCATTAAGCACGATATGTTTATTGAATGCTGCTCTGTACAAATGTGTAGATATAGAAATAGTAATAGGATTCTTTGCATTTGTAGAAGATAAGCCAAATTTAACATCATATTCACTATCTCGTGCTTAGCCCTCCCCTCTGTTTGTCTTATGGTGCTATCCTCGGAATATTGAAAATGATTGTCTACAACAGAGTTCCTTTGACAATTTTTTAGGACGATGGATTTCAATTGCTAAATGGTAACTTTGCAAAAAATTTGGAAATTCAACTAGAACGTCAAGCCATTGGTAGCATGGTCCTCAAAAAATCCAAAGAAGAAAAATCAAAGTTGAAGGAATCACTTTCTGGAGTTTGGTTTCTATCAAATTTGACAGAGTCACTAGACTTCGATCACATGTCCTGGGTATTTCAGTGCGATACTACAATGAAGAACATGGTCTTACAGTAAAGACTTGGCTTTGGTCGATACTGAAGCCAATCAAACAAATTCTCATTTGAAGGAAATACTGTTAGACACTTTGAAGCAGTTCAACATTAGCAAGCAACAAGTATTAGCTTGCATTGTTGACAATGCGTCAAATATGACTTGAACTGTGCAGCTACTTAATGAAGATGAAGACGATGATGAAGAGATTAAAGAAATACAAGATTCATTATCAATCGACCATACCATATACCACATGAAATGTGCTGAGCACACCCTGCAGTTAGGAATTTGTGACATGTTAAAAAAAGGGCAAGTGGAAAAGTTTCAACAAAATTTCAAAAACTTGCTCAACCCCCACGTTTACCAAACACCTGGAATTCTAAAGCGTTGTGCTAACAAGGGAATGCTGATTGACAGGCTGACCCATTGGGGGAGTACTTTTCTCATGCTTCAACGATTAGCAGATTTGAAATGTTTTGTTCAGGATCTTGGCTCACATGAATCATACCTTGCCAAAAGTGAATGGACTGAGGTCAAGATGATGGTTGAAGTACTACAAATATCTCCAGCAGCAACAATTTATTTTCAAAAACAAGATCTCACTGCAGGAGAATGCCTACTTCATTGGAGAGAAATCATGTTTAAATTGGAGAAGCTGGATAACAATTTGGCTTCTGCTCTTGCCACCACCCTGCAATGATGCCAAGAGTTTTTATTGCGAAAAGGGGCTTTCTTGGCAGCTGTTTGGGTAAGTAGTGTTTGTTGACTTAGTTGTTGTGACAACCGACCAATATTTTTTGTTGATATTATATTCAACTCAATACTGGTAAGCATTTGTGCACTTGATTTTATTTGAATCAAGAATAATAACTAATGTATTAGTGATATTAGGATTGACTGACTTATATAACAATGATATTATCATTTTATTTTCTTTCTTGATAGGTTGATGCTCGATTGAGAATCCTCTTGAACAACCAGGAGCAACTATGTGCAAAAGGTGCTCTTCAGTCAATTTTCTGGCGCATTTAAAGCATTTCAAGCAAAAGAGCAAGTGCTGATGCAGAAACTGACTCAGAAGTGAAGTAGTATCAGAATCTGTAGCATCAGTATCTGATTTTGATGCGCATTTGAACTCCTTACATTTAACAGTGGCTGCTGAGACGTCAGCTATGGTGTCTGCAAAATCTGATCTTACTGCATTTGCTGAGGCATTTGTTGATGTAGAGCAGCTCAGAAGATTGAAACTGCCAAATGTTTGGGACATTATTTTCAAACAACCCCTTATTGTACAACCAGTATCACGAATCATAAGCTGTTTAACCTGCACGCAAGTATCCATTGAACATATGTTCTCACACTTAAAGCTCGTACCTTGTGAAAATAGAGTCCAAATGGGCAATGAATTAACTGATGCTATTGTGTTTATGCAAACAAATAAATCTGTGTAAAGTTGAAATTATTTTATCTTTGCTGTCTTTTTGATTGTTTGCTTTTATTTTTTTTTCTTTTATTCGTTTTTGCCCCTTTTGGCTACACTTTTTGATAGTAGTAAATGACAAATTTCGTACTGCTAAGGTCAACAGTCATTTTCTCGTTTTTTGCTAGTGGAAGCAGTTGAAAAATCACTGCTTCCACTCCTTGGTTAAAACACCTTGCCTGCAAACAAAGTATGTATTTCTGTTTAAACTGTAGTTAGCATTACCATTACACTCTTTTAACAAAAATCTTGTTGGTGGTACAGAATATTGATATAAAGCTTTTGTTATCGACCATTTCATTGTACTCTTTTGAAAAGAATAAGTGAATGCTTAAACCAAAGCTTCGCTGCCAGAAAGAATTGGTCTACACACTAAAATTACATCATTGATTTGGACTTGGCAAAACGTCTGGTTGTCTACCAATCAGAACGTTCCGACATTTTCACCAACTTTAATCACTATAAATACCTTGCCATCAACACCAGACTTCATTCTAGCAATAACTCCAAAAAAGAACTAGTTGAAAACGTTAGTTTTCACTTATTCCTTTTAAAAGACTACAATGAAATGGTCGATAAAAAAAAGCTTTATTGAAATTGTTTACCACTTCTTATCTTTTTAATTATGATATAGCTTTGAAAAAAGCTGTGGTAGCCATCAGCTTTTTGTGTCATTCTCATCAGTGGTAGTATTGCATCAAAAAAGGAAGAGCTAGAGTAAGTCATTCTATCTTACCTATTTGGATTAAGTATTTTAAATATTGTGAAAATTGTTGAGGTAGTTTTCATTTAGGTATTAAAATAAAATATAGCAATATGTAATAAGATTATTTTTAAAAACTTGGCACTAATACTAGACCTACCTTAAGTATACAGTAAGTAATTTTCTATCTAATTTGACCCTCTCATAATCATTTTAACCAAAATCCACCAGGTAACTCTTTTTCTTCAGGCTGTGTATATTTTAGTCTTGAAAACAGACAAATCCAGTTAATTGCATATTGGATAATGGCATAATGTTTTATTGCATAAAAAATGTAAATCTCAAACCATAGCCTATCTTTTTCTAAAAAATAGTCCAGCTAATCGCATATTGGTTTATTGTGCAATGCGTTTAATTGCATAGAAACAAAAGCTGTTTATTTGATTAATCAAAGTGTTAGTTACAAAATCAAGTGACAAAAATCCGTCTTTGACAAAAAATTCAGGCATTCTTGACAGACAAACGCCAATTACAAGCACACTGCAAAAATGCTGCAAGATTTTTTTGATAAATTTCAGGTGGCATCTTTCATGTTTGCAAAATTTTATCTTGCAGCATTGCAAAATTCTTTTATCTTGCAGCACATTTTTCTACAGTGTGCGAGCACAAATTTACATGTGTACTTTGCAATTGTTGGTCTTTGATGTAAGTGAAAAAATGCCATTTGAAAGCAATGACATCAAGGAAGCAAGCACTGCCAATCCAATTCTCATTATCCCGCCAAAAAATATAAAAGTGTTAAACGCTCTTGATACAATTTGGCAATGTTTGCAATGTGAAGGCGCAGACATGGACACATTTTTTTGTTTAAAAAAGCAATTACAAGAGAGCATGTAAAGCAACATTAAACAAACTACTATTGCACACTATTTTACGTGATTGGAACAACGTTATGTATGATTAAACAATACTTTGTCTTCTGCAGTGCTCTATTTGAGTGTTAATACTAATTTTTCATAAATGCATAATCTGCTTAATCAGATAAATGAGCTTGGCAAATTGACTAAGCAATTAACCAGATTCGTCTGTGTACAGTAAACTTTTGCATTGATTTGTATGTAAGGAGTGATGTAAAATAGGAATTGGCAAATGTGATGATGGGAGTAGAAAGTGATGGTAATTAGCAAGTTAATGAAGATGCACAAGCATGTGCAAATGCAAGCTTATCTCCACTGGATCATATTTTTCAGCTAAAAAGGAACCATGCAACAATGGTAATGAAGCAATTGAACATGAACCACATTGATATTGACCAAGACACAAAACATCAAAATAGAAAAAAACATTCTGGTGATGCAATCAGGTGGACGATCAACAACAAATTGCAGCACCTGGACTTTTTCAGCTAGCACAAAAGTTGTTGTGTATTCCAGCTTCATCAGCTCCCTCAGACCAAGAATTTTGAAGTGCTGGTCACACTGTGACCAAAGACAGAAACAGACTAACAAGCGAGCATGTGGAAGCCATAAATTTTCTTCATACAAATAACTTTTCGTTTGTCATCGCTATCTCAGTTGTGTGTGTTTTTGTACATTTTTTAAATATTAACACATTGTTCATGACACCACATAAATCTACATTTATGTGCAGAATGCAAAACTATGTAAATTTTGTGCTTTAGAAAAGCTAAACGTTCAGAAGTTTAATTTCGTTTAAGTGAAGCTACCATCACGTAGATTTATGTTTGAGTGGATTTCTCTGTGATAAATGCTTGTTCAGCGTTGTTATAATGCTATGTTTATTAATCACAAAAAAGAATTAATTTACTAAAAAATGTAACTACTGTTTACAAACAGAAACATTTATAATAAAACGTAAGTAATATCAAGCTTAACAATGCAGTAGGTGAACTAGACAGCACTGTCATTTTAAACTGACAACTCATTTGTTTTGATGAAGCAAACGCCAAAGCAAAAAGAAAAAACGAGCAATAAGGCTTACGACACGGCAATGATTACAAGTGCATTATGTCTACTACTACAATTGCTACGATTCACAACATTTTCCCCCTCTCAATAATAAACGCCATCCGCATATCTCAAAGGAGGTACACCTCTATTGTATAGAGCTGATCTTCTGGGCTGGAGGGACAAATGCTCTTGGTCTTCAGGGTTTGAACTTGAAGGTAATAGGTTAGTTTCATTTTCGGTCTCAACATTCTTGAGGACAGAAGAGTCAGTTACACTCCGTTCATTGGTGTCCATCTCCATGGGGTGCCCAGATTTTGAGGGAGATGACAGGAAGGATGAGGGGCAAGGAGCTAAATCTTATAATGATACTGTAGATTCATGGCTGTCTGGAAATCGGACCCATGCAAAAGTGGGGTTTGCTTCAGTTAATTGAACTTGGCGAACATAGTCATCATATTTGTTAGCACGAACAAAATTGCATGACAACATAGAACCAGGCTTGGTCAACCAAGCTGGCAACATAAAACCATTTGGCGAGTTTCGATTAAAATTTTTAAAAAGTTCATGCGGCATAGCATTAATGCTGGTACACAAAAGTGACTGCAGCAAATGCAATACATCATGAAGAACGCATTCCTATTGAGTAATCAGCATATTACGAGTTTTGAGAGCAAGTTTCACAGCATGCCAAATAACACCATTGTATCGCTCTACTTAGGAGTTGCCAGCCGGGTGATACACTGCACAGCAGCTTTCAGCGATTCCCTTTTTAATCAGATATGATTTAAATTCTGCAGAGACAAACGTACTGGCATTATTAGAATGAATACACCCTGGAATACCACAAAGGGTAAACAAGTGATCTAAACAGTTAATAACAGTTTGTGATGGCATATTATGACAAGGAAAACAAAACAGAAAGCGAGAGAACTTGTCCACAACAACAAATATGTAAAAGTTACAAGGACTTGAGGAAAGTGGCCCTTTAAAATCTATTGCAAGCCTCTCAAAAGATTGTGTTGCTTTAATGAGTGTTTTGAGGCAGTTTACAAAATCACGGTTTCAACTCTGCACAGACTTGACAAGATAGACACACTTTTTTAACATCTTCCAAAGAGAATGGAAGATTTTTTGCTTGAACATAATGCACAAGTCTGCTTATGCCTGAATGACATAAGTTTTCATGTAGTTCTTGCAAATTACGATTGTGAGAGTTTGCCCAAAATGCATGCATTAATGTGTCTGGAGTGATGTTTTCTTTCCCTGGTCGAAAATGTACATTATAAGCAAGAGATGCTAGTTCAAGTATCCAGCTTTGAATTTTATTGTTCTTGATTTTACTGCACTTTTTGCCATCAAACATAAATGCTATGGACCGTTGGTCTGTAACCAAGGTAAATTGTCCTTGAGCAAGAAAATGATTCCATTTTCTTACCACTTTAATAATAGCCATAGCCTCTTTTTCTACAGCCAGGTAATGATGCTCGGACACGTGAAGTGTGCGTAACATAAAAGTGATGAGTCTGCTGCCTTGATTTAACGTTGCTGAAACAGCTACATCCAATGCGTCACATTCAATGATGAATGGCAAGTTTTCATCAATCGCTGCTAAAGAAGCTTTAGCAATGTCCTTCTTAATCTTTTTGACATCTCAAACAGCTTTCACATTAAATGGAAAAGATGTTGCACTTTTCAGTTGTTCAATTCTGTTGGAAAAATTAACAATCCATTTTGCATAAAATGCAAACATTCCTAATGCGCACTTTAATGATTGCATGCTGTGCGGTGCAGGAAGTTCTAGCAATGGTTTGAGTCTCTATGGGTCCAGTTTGATTATGCTGTTCCCAACACTATATCCCAGAATGTTTATACACGATACAGACGAAATAGTTTTACTTAGATTCAACAGTAAACCGCGTTTGCAGATTGGTTGCAAAAACTGACTTACATTTTCATTGTACTCTTCTAGACAGTTTCCTCCCACCGTCACCTTATCCAGATTAAGGAAATGTTCCCTTTAAGCCATCTTCCTTGATGAGAGTATCCATTACTCTTTGGAATTGTGGAACGCCATTTGTGAACCCAAATGGAATGCTGTTAAATTCCCACAACTTGCCACAAGCTTTAAAAGCAATATATGGCTTGTTGCTTTCATTGATAGGTATTTGATAGTAAGCACTTTCAGGTCGAAGGTCGAGAAGACTTTGTAAGATGCTAAACAACTGATAAGATCGTCAATACAAGGTATGCATCTAACAATGTAAACAGATTTATGGTCTGAGAGTAATGGATGCAAAGTCGTTTTTTACCAGAAACCTTGTTCTTCACAACCAAAGTTTGAGCCTGCCATGGAGAACTGCTCGAGTGCATAACTTTATCTTTTTTCAACTTATAAATTTCTTCCCGGATAAATGACCTGTCATCGGTGTTGAATCAACGCGATTTGGTCGCAATTGGACGGCAACCTGGCAATAGGTTCTTGAAAAGATTGATGGGGCTTACATTTGAGGTCATTGACAAGCAGATGTCTGTTAAATTATTTACCACAAAATTGGGTTTCAAACCATGATATTAATATATCACCCGCTTGTGTTGACCTTGAAAATCGCTCCCAAGTAGCACATTGTTGCACAGATTTTCCACCACTCCAAGTTTTACTGTATAAAATTGCTGTCATATATTCAGGTCAACAGCGCAAAATCCTAAAACTCCAAGTTTTTGATCAGTTGTAACCAATGAAACATCCATTTTACATGATTCTGCAGTAAGATCGACTAACGCAGCTATCTTTTTGTTGATATAACATGGGGGGCTTCCAGAATCAATTATTCTGAAACTTTGTGATTATTGATTGTGGCAATCATGATAGCATGCATCAGGCAAGTAGGTGCCAATTGAATCACACATATTGATTGATCGAGTGTCACAGGTCGTTGAATTTGTCAGCACTTTACCCCAACAAACCTTTGAAAAGTGGCCCTTCCTTCGACAATTAAAACAAATAGCGTTCCATTGTGGACACCATTTTCTTGGATAATTTGAAGGATTTCCACAAAAGAAGCACAGAGTTTTTTTATAGTGTTTGGACAGCGATCCATGCAAAACTGCAAGAAAACAGGTCTCTGTAGAGTGATAAGACGTTTCATTTGATTTCTTTGATGGTGATTTGGGGGTGACTGCAACCACATTAGCATCAGAGGTTCCGTCGTAAGCTAATGATTGACACAGAGCACAATCAAGAGCATTTGCTTGGTTATAAGCCTGATCGAGGGTTAGATTCCAGTTTTCTAATAAACACTATCTAATTGCACTAGAAGCTAGGCCGTTGATAAATGCGTCTCGAATCATTTGTTGATGATAATCTTCCACAGTGACAGCTTGGAAATTACAGTCTTTACTAAGTGCACATAAGGTTTGAGGAAAATCGTGTAATGTCTGACCAGCTTGCTGTTTGGTGGTAGCTAATACATGCCTTGCAAACACTGTACTTGGAGCCTTGATAAAGAGCACATTCAAAACTTTAATCACGGCCTTGTAACTTTGGCAATCTTCAATGTAATCAAATACATTGAAGTCAACGGAATTTACTAAACACTTTAACTTTGTGTCTGCAACCTCAGCATTCCCACCTTCGCCCTCTTCAGCTGGTAAGGAGTCTAGATAATTCTCAAACATTCTTTGCCAATGTCTCCATTCTTTGGCAACAGTAGGACTGTTTGGGTCCAGGCTCAGATGCTGTGGCTTCATCAACTTATTCATTTATTTAGTAAGTTAAAATTTATGTATTGATGAAAATACAATATTATGCTAATAGAAATAAATGATCATGCTAGCTCATGGTAATTTTTATACAGTCAAATCCGGTTAATTGCATATCAGATAATTGCATAATCCATTTTATCACATTAAAATCGTAAATCCCAAACCACAGTCAATCATTTGTTGAAAAAATATTTTGAATAATTGCATAGTGGTTTATTGCATAATCCGCTTAATTGAATAGAATTGAAAACAATTATTCGATTAAAAAACAAAAGGTTGCAAAATTTCAGGGACAAAAAACACAATTGTTTCAAAGTCTTAACAGAAACAAACTGAAAGGTACAGACCAACGCCAATTGCCAATGTCACAAAATGAAAAACGCCAACCCTGATTAGAGATAAAAAACAGCGCAACGTGCAATGTGACTGATGTTCAGTGATGCAAATCTTGTGCTTGTAGATCACGTTTATGTGAAGAAGTTTTGCAAAGCAAT
Source organism: Trididemnum clinides (assembly GCA_963675345.1). Classification (NCBI taxonomy): domain Eukaryota; kingdom Metazoa; phylum Chordata; class Ascidiacea; order Aplousobranchia; family Didemnidae; genus Trididemnum; species Trididemnum clinides. The sequence goes on along the minus strand of OY776287.1, from coordinate 1,891,867 downwards.
TAAGTTGAGAAAAATGACGCTAATGAAGAAAACTCTAATGACGCAACTGCTGTAATTCCACCAAAAAATAAAGAAGTGCTTTACACACTTGATATAATTGGACGACGACTGCAACTTAAAGGCGAGAATATGGACACATTTTTTCGACTAGAACAAAAATGCAAGATAGCATGCAAATAAAATCAAGCAAACAACAATTGCGCAGTATTACACTTGAAACAAATAAAATTCAATTAAACCCTTTATTTGCATGTTTATATTTACTTTTTGAGCAAGAATAAGACAATCGCATTGCGCTTGCATTGAAGTATGATGTGTAGAAGTTTTTATGCTTGATGAGAGTTGCACTTCAGTTTGACTTCGCACTTTCGCATAAATGCATAATTTGTTTAATCGCATGAAAAGGCTTGGAAAATTGACTATGCAATTAACCGGATTTGGCTGTAGTACTTTTTGTTCTTTAGTTTTGATGCTAGTGCAGCTATAGATATTATAATGGAAGAGGGTTCTGATATTGACAATGTAAGACAAAGTAACGATAAAGAGTATTTAAATTAGGAGCATAAAAATGGGGTTTTTGCACACTTCTTAACAAAAGGAATAAAGCCAAAATGCTGGCATTTGTGTGCAAAGATTCAAAAAAAGAAAACAGAGTTAACAAAAAGAAATATTCGAATTATTCACAAATGCAAATGATTAAGGCATAGATATAGGCTTAGAGGAAGAAGTGGAACAGATTCAGGTACTAACGGATTCATCAAATTACAATCTCCCTGACATAGAACGTGAAGTACTAAACAAAGGCTTAAAACTTGACATCTTACTGGATAAGCTGAATTAAAAAACATTCAGAAGAAATTTAAAAATTTTTATTACCAAATTCAGCCTTGTCTTTTGGACATCAAAAATTGCCTAGAACTTAAATCTAAATTAATGACATTGTACAGCAAATTGAAATCATTATTCTTTTATAGCTTAAAACATCAGGACATTGACCTATCAATGGAAGAATGCGATGCTTTACAAAACTTGGCAAAGAAGCTAACATTGATTTATCTGCAAATAGACAAAAGCAACAAATTGGTTGCTATGAATAAAAATGACTATATAAAAAAATGATTGAAATCGTATCCAACGAAACACAATACACTAAAGATTGTGCAATATGGCTGAATGAAGTTCTGATACCACTGTGTGAACATCCATCTTGTATCAAAGACACTTTTGATCTTGATTACTGACTAATACAATTCAACCTTGATTCAAAATACATGGTTTCATTTGATCTAATTAGCCTATTTACCAACATTTCACTGAATTTAGTTATTGATCTTGTTTTATAAAAAATCTATTTGGAAAAAGAAATGACTCCTCTTCATGGGCACACAAAAGCTCAATTCAAAAAGTTATTAATGTGGACCACCAAAACTACTACCTTCTCGTTCAACAGGCAATACTACAAACATACAAACAAGGTAGCTAAGGGGGCCTTCTCTAGCTCTGCTTTTGACTGATTTGAGCATGAATTGGATCATTGACCAATTGAAACAGATTCAACCACAGCCTACTCTATTTTATAAATATGTAGATGACTGCTTTGCATTGTTTTCAAGTCAAAAAGATTTGGAAGTTTTACCAAAAACTCAATCATAATTCTCCCAATATACAATTTACCTGCGAAGCTGCTGAGAGCCATCAAATGCCTTCATTAGATCTTTGGATAGACAGTACCGAAGGAATATTGAAGCTAAACACCCATCAAAAACCTAACAACTCCATTCTTTACATTAACTGGCAAATTAATTTCCTCCTGTTGCAAATTAAATTTAGTTAAAACCCTGCTAACATAGCATATAGCAAATGCAATTCGTATGGTTTAGTCCATGAAGATTTCCAAAGCATATCTTCTATTATGAAGCAAAATGGCTATCCTATCTGACACATCAACAAACAAAATCCATTTAGTCTTAAACAAGCAACAAGAATCACCAATCACACAGAAATATCACACAGGTGACAACTGTAAAAGTGTGAAAACTTCACTAAGCAAAGAAATTTCCCTCTTTCTGTGATTACCTTACTTTGGCGATATATCATCGCAGATTGAAAGAGAAATCTGGTAGTTCTAATCAAAAACCTTTCTAAAAATATCAATTCATTTTGGTACACAACACTCACAATATTGCCAAATGCTTCAAATTTAAAGATTGTCAAACCCTATCGCATAATGCTGAAGTTGTTTCTAAACTGAATTGCTCATGTAAACAATCTTACAATGGCCAAACTCACCCTAATCTATTCATATATATTCAAGACCATGTACCAAATGAAGAATCAAATCCACAATCAGATGTTGCCAAGCACCTTGTGCACAATTCTAACCACAAGATTAATTTCGATTTGTCAGAAATAATTGGTCACAGCAATAACTGCAGAAAACTACAAATCAAAGAAATCTTACTTATTCAAAAAGTTCAACCTCAAATAAACCTAGACAGAGCATCACAATGAATTTTTAGATTCAATACGAAATAGTTACAGAAAGTATACCTCTGCTGTGTGTTTTATAACTTAAGCCTTGCAATCACTAATTATATTAATGGCATAATACCAATTATAAGAGCTGGTGTTAGCCTGTTAAGATATTAATTTAATTAATTAATATTAAGGCATATAGGCTAACTGCAATCAGTTGAATAAAATACCACTTTCATGATCGGTTTTGTTCCTATTAGAACTCGTCAGGTGGACTCGGGTATTCAACCGACGATCACATGAATTGCTTCATGCAGTTTATACCACTCCACCATCGGTCCCTTCAACTGATGCTGTTAATTTTAAGCTTATTAATGGTATAAACCGTATGAAATGGTATAAACTGCATAATAAAGCGGTATTAACTGCATGAAGCAATTCATGTGATTGTCAGTTCAATACCTGAGTCCACCTGACAGGTTCTAATAGGAACAAAACTGGTCGTGGAAATGGTATTCTATTCAACTGATTGCAGTTAGCCTATACGCCTTAATATCAATTAACTAAATTAATATATTAATGGCAGTTATTTTGTTTCATCACTTTGTGATGTCATAATTCTGATAACCTTACATTAAGTTGTACAGTGGTTAGCTTTCAATACAGCATCAGTCTTATCCAGGCCTTAGGTGACTATTTATTTAACTGATTATCCTTTTAGTGTAAAAGTGAAACTTTTTGGCTATATTCTTTTTACTACAGATTTGAATTCATTTGCCAGTGACGCAGAGAATGGTTCTGAAATGGACATAATCAGATTCCGTTAGCAGCAGAATCAGTGATCCTGCTGCAGTTCAAATTATGCCAATAATAATAACTCAACCTTCACCATTGAAAGCAATCATAAGAAACTATTTGTGGCAATTTTTTGCAATGTTTCTTGCTTGAGGAATGCCACTCAAATAAACAATTTAGCAATGTTTGATGCATGTTTTATACACAAAATAAAGCCTATGCAAAATGCATTTATGTACAATGTATCTTCAGTGGTTTATGCCAGTGTTTCCCCAACTTTTTTGTCTGTTGGCACATAGTAAAAAAGCTAAACAAATTTTGCAGCACAAACAGCACAAGTAGCATTACGGGTGACAGCAAGAAAAGTGATGACCTTTTTTTACCTTTTCAGGCAACATAACACGATCTCCGGCATTATTGACCATTACTCATGGCAGCATTTACTCAATTTTTGCTGATAAATATCAAGTATTTTTAGTATGAGTATTAAGTAAATAGAAAATCCGCAGCACACCTGCAAATCATCCACGGCACAGTTTGGGAAATACTGGTTAATGCCAACAGACACAAGCAAAAAACAGACAAAAGTTTGCCCTGAATGCTTTGCACTTAGAAAACACATTGTACACAATGTGCTAATACACACTTTTTTCTTGATTTAGCAGTATTGTGCTTATTTCTATATTACATAAAAATTTAAGAATACTATTCAAAATTTGTCATTCAAATTGGATTTGGAATCACTTGAAATTTAGTTTTGGCCATCCTTAGCTTGGCACTGTCTTTAAAACCACTGTCTAACTTAGAGATCATCACAGTTGTTCCCGTTGTCCAAAATCATGAACTCACCTAAACTGTTTCTTTGTGACATGATAACAAAAACCCACCTTTGCTTCAACCTACAGTTTCAAATAAAGCACCACACTACACAGCAAATCAAGCTACTATTAGCAATTTTGATAATAATATCCAGTTTGCAGTTCAACCTGTTCCGCATAACTCTATATATTCTATCACCATGTTCACCTTCTTCTGAGCCATCAGTCTTCAATAAAAAACATGCCAAATATTGCATTTTCTTACCTCCTTAACCATAAGAAGTATGACATATACTTCATTCCTTCATATGTTGCATTAACTTTTTGGCATTATTTACCCCATTTATGTAAAATGCTAGTCGCATTAAGCTACCACACAAGATTTGAACATATAGATTCAAGAACTTGTGAGCACTCTCACATATGATCTCAACATGTTTAGCAAGGAATTTTTTGCTGAAAACAAAGTGCAAGCACAGGGAATAAAAATTATTTACTAGTTGTTCCACAGGTCCATTAGGTGCATACTGATGAAGTGGAAAAATTCTATGTTAATTTATTCAAAAAAGTTTTTGAAGCAGCAGTGAATTTTCTGTTACAAAGTGATCAATCACCTCTTCTGCAAATGTTAAACTTATTGCATTGCTTTTTGAAAGATCAAGCTATGTTAAGTGATGGCACAAAAGCTATGAGCAAGTTTTATAATAATGATTTCTTCTAAAATTGTGCATGAATACAAGCTGTTATTCATTCAACTAAGGCCAGTTCATACCATTTGTTGAATTTACATGTATAAATTTTATATGAAATGTTCTGAGTTTTAAACCCGCAGTCTTTTGATTCAAACCTGACACTTAATTCATTACATCCTGCTGCTACTATTAACATTTGAGCTTTTTCCCCAGAGCTTTCCTAAATTTATGTGTGCTTAATTTGAAGGCAAAGTCAAAAATGTATGTGAACCAGTATAATTGAGAATTGACTATGAGGAGAATGGTCGGGAGATTTGTAACTGTCAGAAGATTTGTTTGATATCATTGTTGGAGATTGTTACTGTTGTTTTTGGATTACAAGTATACTGAACGTCTTGCATATATATTTGGAATGGTTCCACCATAGTCCAGTAAGCCCAATTTTAATATTGCTTTTGTTACCTATTTTCCCGCTGGATTTTTCTTTATATCAACTGTTCTATATCTACATTACTAATCCAAAATTCAAGCATAACTTGTAGTAGTCTGATCCCGTTTTGAACCCGTAGCCTGATCCCGTTTTTGTGTATGTGAACTTGTGTGTAATCAAACCTGCATTATAATCTTATTTGTTTGCGTTTCATTTGCTAATTCATCTCCGTATTTCAGATAACCACACTTCTTATGCTCCCCCACACTGATACTGCATCAATATACAAATATTTATAACAACGGGTGGAAGTGAATTCTGGAACATGCATAAAATTCGGCTATATAGACCTGTCTCAGCAGCCCCAGTCTTTCAAAACTGATTACAAAGGCTGCTGTTACTTCATTTGCGTTGCTGAAATCAGCAGAGAAATGAAAAACTATGCTTTAGCAGATATGGCATCTAAAGTCATTTCTGCTTTGAAAACTTACTTTGTCCTCACCAGCTCTGCATGCAAAGCAGAATGATCGTTTTCTACACTGTACTGATTAAAAATACACTTGTGCTCTACCCAAATGCAGCAATGCTTGAATGACCTAGCTATTCTAAGCACACACCGCAATCATGCTGAAGCTCTTGACCTCACCGAAACTGTAAATGAATTGGTCCAGAAACTCAAACCTTGTAACAAGTTTGGGATGACTTTGTAATACCATTCTTCTTTACTGTTGCACTGCAACAGAAAATTATTCATTGCTTAACCTACAGGTTTACCATCACCAAGTGACTGAAGTGAATTCTTATTTTATAAATGATTGTGCTTAATTTGTTCTGGTATCTCGTAATGTCTGCATGAGTAACCAAAGCTATTAAAATCTTTTTTGATTCACATATTCTGGTTATTTTGTTATGACATGGTTGCTTGATTGCCTATCATCAACAATGAACATGCAAAACACCAAATGATTTTGGTTTTGTATGAAATGAAGTGCTGTATTAGCACATGCTAGCTTACTATGCATCTTTAAGGGCATTAGGTCAGTCGACTCTTGAGCATGCTGCTACTAGGCCCAAGCACCAAATAAAAAGTGCATAAACTATTGTATATACGTGCATATAGGCTGCACTTTTTTACCCAAAAAATAAAGCCAAAATTTTAGGTGCAACCTATACACTGGACATAAATACAAACATCAGTACTCTTGTCAAGAGATATGCATAAACGCTTTTTACATACACAAGCACATTCACAACCATAAAAGCATAACCCTTCTTATGTATAGTATGTTTACATTATGCCATCTGACAGCATGATATTTGTAAATAAATTTTTGAAAAAAAGATGAATATTTGATAGTTTTTGAGTTAGAATGAGCCATGTAACTTACCGTATTACAGTGTGATTTACAGACTATCAACCACAAATACCCATTTTGACAGTCACAAACTAGGGGTGCGATCTATATATGAGTGTATACGGTAAAATTATAGTATACATGTGACAGGCTAACTGGTATTAAGAAGACAAACATGTAAATACTTAGACGTAACAATTGCAAAGTTAGACATAATGACGGTAATTTTGCAAACTTAATTTACAAAGTAGTTTAAACAAAAACTCAGTGAAAAATGGAATTTGCCTGGTCCAATAAAATTTGACACCAATGTATGGTTTTATGATGAGTTTTTGCTCAACTTTTAAGAAGCAGAACACCAAATGTTTTTCAGAACAAAATCCAGGCCATGACTATCACAAGGTTGAGAATCCCCTGAATAAGGCACTACAAGGGCCAAATTTCAAGTTAGTATTTTTTTTAACTTTTGAGCACTGTGACTGCTATTAGATCTATACTATAAAATTACTAACAAGCTAACTCCCAATTGCTCTCTATCACTTTTAAAATAAGACATGTCAAGTTAATAATCAGGTGAGTAAATTTCTATTGATTAGTCAGACAGCTGTACAAAGAATTTTACAGATTCTTAATGTACGAAGTCTGTTCAAAAAGTATCCAACCTTTTTCTCTCTTGCCAACAAGGTATGAGCGAATTGCCCATGCAAAGCGTGGCTGCACACACATGCATTCATGCATAATCGTGAAGCGTTTCAAGCCGATTCATCATTCATTTCTTTCTCTGTAAAGCATTTAGTGCAGGCGAGTGGCACATGTTCGTCGATTTTTTGATTTTTCAGCAAATTTCATTAAAATGACAGAACGCATCGAACAGAGGTATTGCATCAAGTTTTGTCAAAAACTTGGTGATACTCAAGTTGAAACAATTCAAAAGATTCAACAAGCTTTTGGGAATGAGGCCTTAAGCTCAACTCAGATAAAGAAATGGTTTAAACCAGTGTTTCTCAAAGTGAGCCACTTGGCTCCCTAGGGAGGTATTTGCAACTTGAAGGGAGGAATAATCGTTAAGGGAGGAATTGGGGAGGAATGTGAATAAATGTAGCTTTATTCAAATTCATCCATTGTCTTTATAAACTTAATTTATTTGTGACTTAGAACACACTTCAAGATCCATTACAGTGGAGCTATAGGCTAATATAGCAGTCACCGAATCGCCAGCTAATATTTCCAGTTCAACGTAGAAATTTTACTGCATGTTGTGATGTAATAGACAACTGTATAATGACAATCAAACTATAATAGATCGGCTAATACCTTGTCCAGCAATATTTTGCCTTAGTAACTGAAAGCGCTGTTGCATAAAAACATAGCAGTGCTACATAAAAAATAGTAAAATGCCTAAACGAAAATGTGATGTTGAGAAAAAAGGTGTAAGCAAAGTTTGCCAGTACTCGATAGATTATCTAAAATATGGTTTCACTGAGGAGTGCGGAAATGAAAGCAAACCATTTTGTTTGTTATGCAGCAGCTCTCTTTGTAATGCAGTGGTTCCCAACCTTTTTCTGTCGCGGCGCATTTTAGAAAAAAACGAAAATTATTTGGCACACCTCAAATATTTTCTATACAAAATTTATTCAAATTGACCGTTTTTTACATATCACAACGAAAAATTAAGGCAATAACCGTAATTTAGCTTGTTTCCAGGAAATTCACTGCACTTGCGTCTTTATGACAGGATTGCAACAATTCTGTCAGTGAGAAACTTGTGCTTAATGTTTCTTTGCAACCATTTCAATGTCAGGATGTATTTCAGAGACAAACCCTCATTTCTTCTTCAATGCAACAAAGCCGCTCTCATTTTTGGACTTCATATTGTGGGGTGTTGAAAATCCGAGCTCACATAGATATGACGTCGAAAACTGCATCAGAATGGTCAAAGCCTTTTTAGCTAATGAAGAATATTCTTCTTTGACAGCAATTCAAAATGTATCTATTGGTATCCCAGCATGTTTGATTTTAAGTCCACGATCACTGGAAACACATGCCAACTCCTCTTCTTCACATAATAAAAGACCAGTGTTAGATGAATTCTCTATAAAAGGATTTCGAACCCAGTCATATTCATCAATCTTCAGTGATGGGAAATAAAAGTTAATTTTTTCTTCCAGAGTTGTTAAGTGTTGAAATACAATGGGGCTAATTTTCTTTATGCAGCTTTGTCGTACTAAAGGGAACAACTCAAGGTTACCATCTTTAGCTCTGTTTTTCCAAATTGCAACTTTCTTTTTAAATGCAATCAGCTTATCTGATGAAGTCAGAATGTTTTTTTCTCTGTCTTGCATGCTTGTGTTGAGGCCATTGAGATGTGCAAATATTTCAGCCAAATATTCTAGCCTTGAAAGCCAGAATTCACATTCAAGATATTCACAGAAGTGTTCATGTTCTTCTGTTTTGAAAAATGCATGAAGTTCCTTGTGCAGTTCATATACACGCCATAGCACCTTTCCTCTTGAGAGCCACCTCGCTTCAGTGTGCAGAATCAAACGTTTGTGCCGAGAGTCCATATCAACACAAATTTTCTCAAAAAAACTAGACTTCTTCGGCCTCATTTTGATGAAATCAACCATTTGAAAAACTTGTTTTAAAACTTAAGTCATCTGGTATTGTTTTTGAAACAAGTACGGTACTTTCCTATGGAGGAAGCAGTGGGTTTGTACAACATTAGGATTTTCTTTTTGTATGAGTGATACAAAACCTTTAATACTGCTAACCATACATGGCGCCCCATCAGTACATATTCCAATGCAAGAGTTCCATGATAAATTCCATTTTTCAAGGTAACCAGATAATATGTCAAAGACGTCTTGTAGTGAGTGACATTTCCTTGCAGCACAAAAATTGATTTATTATTTGATTTCCATCAACGAAACAAATAAACGCAAGTAACTGTGGTTTGCCGCTGATTCGTCAACTTGTAAAGCGAATTCAACGGTGCTTTGAAGTTTCCTTGATATTAGCAGACAAATCCACAATACGTCTTTGGATTGTATTATGTGATAGGGGAGTCTTGCGTATTTCCTGTTCGGCTTTGTCACCCAGAATTCTTTTTACTATCTTTCTGCAAGCAGGCAAGATGATCGACTCAGCCAAAGTATGTGATCTTGTTTGCTGCGCGATCATTTCGGAGACATCATAGGAAGCAGCTTGTGCCTTTTCAGAAACAGTTAACAATTTTTGAAAAGCGGTTTTTTGTTTGGATTGCAGTGTCTAGTAGTCTCCGAAAATAGTTCAGATTTTTATCTTGAAGCTGCGAGTGTTTGGTTACAAAAGGTCTACTTAACTTGCTGGGCACCATACCTTCGTTTGACATTTTTTCGCCACAAATGACACACAGTGGGAAAGGTTGATCCTTAGTACCAGTCCAGTGAAATCCATATTTCAAATAATCATCGCAGTATTGACGTTTTGGTCGAGCTTTTGGTGCTTTATCACAGGGCTTTGCTGCCTTGGAATGTTTACTTTCTGATTTATTATCATCACTTTGTTTCCCCTTGATAAATTTATCCATTTTATTGGGAACTTATAAAGCGCGACAAGTATAATATCTTGACCAAGTGCAAACAATTTAGTTTAGTATCGTACGGTAGTATTTAGGGCACAGTCGACTGGCTTAGATGTGTGTCAGTGTTTGTATATGTCACAATCGCTATTTATTTCATGCATTATTTTGCACAATGCAGCCACACAACAAACCTTATTCAAGCGTAAATAAACTTGAATGATACATTTACCAACTAAAAACAACTCAATTACTACCAACATTATCGTTAGTGTGCCATACTGACTAACGTCAGCGGCGTGGAATTTTTTAAAGCGTACTTGATTGAATTTAACTTCAATATTTTTTGCGGCGCACCTGATGACATCTCACGGCGCACTGGTGTGCCGCGGCGCATAGGTTGGGAACCACTGTTGTAATGATTCCATGAGACCAGGAAAATTGGCAGAGCATCTTAAACGTGTACATCCTGAACATGCAGGCAGATCATTAGATTATTTTATACGCCTAAAAGAAAATACGCAGAAGACAAAAAGATCATTTATTAACTTGTTTAAGGTGCATGATGATAAAAAAGAACAGCTGCTGAAGGCTAGTTACGAGCTAAGCTTTCTTATTGCTGAAAAATCTCGACCACACACAGATGGCAAGCAGTTACTGAAACCAGCCATCGAGACGTATCTTAGAACTGTGCAAGGCAACAGCAGAGCTTATCAAGAACTAGATGCTTTACATTTAAGTAATGATACAGTTCGTCGTCGTTTAGATGGTATTGCGACTGATATCAAAATACAATTGGTAAGAATTTTACAAAATACCAAGTTTTCATTGGCCCTTGGTGAAACAACTGTTTGTAGCTGTGAAGCTCTTCTTCTGGCCTACGTAAGATTTCAATACAACTCAGAATTCATGGAAGAAATGTTGTTTTGTGAGTCTTTACAGACTACTACTACTGCAAAAGACATTTACAACGTTGTAAAGCAATTTATGACTGATAATGACATTTCATTGATCAACCTTATTTCAATTGCTGCAGACGGTGCTCCAAATATGATTGATCGAAACAAGGGGGTGTTAAAACTGCTGAAAGATGATCAACCTGATATGATGGCTGTCCACTGCATTATTCACAGAGAAAACTTGGCCGCTGCCACCCTCAGTCCCCAACTGGATGAAATACTGAAGAAAGTTGTAAAAGTAATAAACTACATAAAATCCCGTCCAAAAACTGAAAGACTTTTCACACAGTTTTGCCAAGAGATGAATGAAGAATATGTCAGAGTACTTCTTCACACCCAAGTGCGATGGCTATCTAAAGGAAAGTGCTTAGAAAGATTTGTTAGTTTGTGTGATACGTTGCTGGAATTTGGTGAAGAAAATGTGGATTTTCAGTTTATGAAATGCAAAAAAGCCAAAGCTTTGATTTTTTATCTTGCAGATATATTTGGCAAATTAAATGTCTTAAACAAGGAATTACAAGGCAAACAGAAAACTCTGATAGATTGCAAGACTAAAATATTTGCTTTTATCAATAAACTGCTTTTCCTTAAAGGGCAAATTTCGAGAAGAACCTTTACACAATTTTACCATCTTGGTAAGTGTGATCCTTCAGATGAAGTTTTGCAAATAATTTCTGTGCATCTTTCCAGCTTACATGTTCATCTAAACGACAGATTCTTAGATCTTAAGTAGTAGTTATTCAGTTTTTATCCGGTGTTTCCCTTTAGCAGAGATGGCCGGATTTACCCCATTCCTTCTGCAATTTCTCTCACTCCGTCCCTCCACTTGTCTCGTCTCAGAGCATCCTCCTTCTTCAAACCAACTTTCTCTGTCTCCTCTTCCACTTGCTTCTTCCAGGTCTTCTTCGGTCGTCCTCGCTTTCTCTTGCCAGTCACTTCAAGATTCAGAGCAACCCTCAAAACACTATCGTCATCCCTCCTCAGTACATGTCCATACCATCTAACTCCATTTGCTGTTGCTAACCGGTCTATCGTTTCCTTCAACCCTAACATATCCATCTGTTCTTCAGTCGTCTTTCTGTCTACAATTAAGAAACTAGAATTTCCTATCTGGATTACTCGACCATTTTTGTTGGACATAGAAAAAAATCATGACTTGGATAATATGAGCGGCACTGATATTGATGAACTCATGGATCTTCAAAATGACGAGAGTGCTAAAGCAATATTTGCTTTCAAACAACAGTTAATGTGGTTGGATCAACACATTGTATCAAAATATAATAAAGTAGCAACAAAGGCACAACATTTTCTCTTGCCTTTTCCCACAACATATTTGGTTGAAAGTGCTTTCAGTGCAGTCACCGATATTTTGTGCAAAAAAAGAGGACGTCTTAATATTTGTGACCAGGGTGATCTTCGAACAAAGCTGACTTCCTTTGTTCCTCGGTATTTGGAAATTGTTTCAGCAGCTTCACGTGAATAAATAAGCATTTGTGTTTTTGTGCATTGAGTTATTTTGGTCTTCAATAAATGTGTTTTTTAGCATTCTTTTTGTGTTTTACTGAAGGGGGGAATTGACAATTCCTGAGGTTTGCAAGGGAGGAATACAGGAAAAACGTTGAGAACCACTGGTTTAAACACTTTAAAGGTGGCCATGCATCAGTGGAGAGTGATCCCCGCTCGGGAAAACCATCCACAAACCGAAAGGAGGTGATGGATCAAGTTTGCAAAAAAGTGCTGAAGGATTGTCACTTAACGGTACAAGAATTGTTGCAGAAGTGGGAATATGCACCGGCTCAGTTCATTCTGAGGATATGAACCTGCGGAAAGTGTCTGCTAAATTTGTCCCGAAGCTGCTGACAGAGCAACAGAAGGAACTCCGAAAGGAAATTTCTGAGGACATGCTTGATCTTGCAAATCATGACCCAGAATTTATTAAGACCATCATCACTGGTGATGAGACCTGGGTTTATGGTTACGACCCAGCAACCAAGTTTCAATCCTCACAATGGAAGCATCAGGAATCACCACGGCCAAAAAAAGCTTGGTAAGTTTGCAGCAATGTGAAAGTGATGCTGACCTGTATTTTGATTCCCGTGGCATTGAGCATCACGAATACGCACCAGAAAACCAGACAATTAACCAGGAGTACTACCTGCAGGTTCTACGTCGCCTTTGTGAAGCTGTGCGAAGAAAGCGGCCCAACATGTGGGCAGCAAAGAATTTTCAGCTCCACCATGACAATGCCCTTGCTCATTCTGCACATGTGATCCATGCTTTTCTAGCCAAAAACAGCATGCCACTTGTTAGACAGGCTCCTTACTCTCCCAACTTGGCACCGTGTGACTTCTGGCTGTTCCCCAAGCTAAAAACAATTTTGAAAGGGAGGCGATTTCAATCAAGAGAAGACATTATGAAAAAATTGACGGAGGAGCTTGGAAGCATTCCAGAGGAGGAGTTTAAGAGATGTTTTAAGAAGTGGCAGAAGCGCTGGAAAAAGTGTGTGTACCGCCAAGGGGAATACTTTGAAGGAGATTGAATAAAACTTGCAAAATTTGTTGTGTTGTGTGCTTTATACCAAAACGTCGAATACTTTTTGAACAGACCTCGTATGTTCAATCTTCTAAAGCATAATACAACTTTCTAAACCAATATACAATAATGGGCATCGTATCAAACACAGCTAAAACAACCGCATCTCTATGGTGATAAATGACTTAACTATTGCATGATTAACAACCTTGTTTTCCTTAAAGAGAACAAAAGCCTCTAATAATCTACAAAATATCAGACCATACTGCAAAATCCTGCTCAATGCTTTAGTGCATGTTGCACTGCCAGTACATGTGCAAAATAACAACTATACAAAAACTGCCAGAAATATTTTTGCAAAATCAGATGGACAAAGTTTTGCAGATGCTGCTAAACAAAGTGCTATGCCAATTAAAGTAACTTTTTTGAAGTTGTAAATACAGATAATTTTGATAATGCTTTGTGCACAACATAGGCTGACCTAATAAATGATTTTACATTGTTTATTCCCAATTAGCTAACAAATCCTTTAAAACCTAATCTTAAACTTTACATCAAAATACAAAGGCTTTTACAAATTCTTGGATGACTGAAGAACAGATGAACATGCTGGGGTTGGAGGAAACTGTAAATGGGTCAGCAAAAACAAACAGAGTTAGATGGTATGGATATGTGCTGAGAAGCAATAATGATAGTGTTATGAGAGTTGCTTTAAATCTTGAAGTGAGTATTAAGAGAAAGTCAGGACGATCAAAGAACATTTGGAAGAAGCATGTGGAAGAGGAGACAGAGAAGATTAATTTAAAGAAGAAGAATGCCCTGAATCGAGCAAAGTGGAAAGATGGAGTGCAAACAATTGCAAAAGAAATGGGGTGAATCTGGCCATCTCTGCTAAAGGGACAATACTGGATAAAAACTGCTGCTATTACTTAGACTGGGAAAGTGTTGTCATAATTTTGAGTAAGTATAAAATTTGAAATCTCCTGAAAAATGCAACGTCATTGTCTTTATCAAATAACTTTCACAAAACAAAAATTGTTTAAATTTAAACATTAGCGAAGACAAGCCAAAAAACTTTCAAACATGACTCTTGATAAAGAAAAATAGGCTACATCTTCTTTGTATGATTTTTGGTGGGATCTCATTTTGAAATCAATAGCAATAAAGATAAAATAATGGTAAACAGGCTTATTTTTCTTTGTTTTTTAACTACTTTCAATCGCAACTATTAAGCAATTACAGAAAATAGCTTTTTTTTTTCATTCCACTCAAACTGCATCCTGTTAAAATATGTATTTTTTGTGTCAAGGCTTATTTCAAGCCAAAACAGCACAACATAAATCTTTTATTTTCTGAAGAGGGTTTAAACCAGGAAAAAACAATTTAAATTACTCTTGACAATTTAACACTGATTAAAAAGCAGTTGGTTAAAAAGTTTGCTAAAAACATTAAAAGAATATTTAAAAGTTATACAAACAAGAACTGTTTGCATTAAAACTAGGATTCTGCCAGATATTTGTCACATACTTGCACTTTTTAGCTCAAGGGGAACACAAAAACTGCCACAAAACCAAATACAAATCTTAAGACAACAAAGTATATAGTGGGCCAGTTGCTAGTTAGCAATTTCCAAGCAATCTACAATGTGGGGGGTCTGCCTCTAAAATAAGGTAAAATAAATATTTTCCGCAAAAGAGATCACCAACATCATACTGTACCGTACAACAATCAATTACTACATGTCAATAACAATCTATCGGGGCCTACCAATAAGACTTTTGCCCATGTCATATGTATACGTCTCCTTAAATGATAACAGTATACTTTATACACATATGATGTGCATGTCTCCTTGATATGGGTATGACTGTACTGTATTGTTTGTGTAACACCATCTTTCTGCACACAATGGAAGATCTGTGGTGTACAAGGTGCAGCTATAAAATAACAAGACTGGGTTTTAAAAGTTAAGAAAATGACTTTGGTAGTCCCTCAAAATCAGAGGGTTAACTCATAGGACAATCATGATGTTGACTTGCAAGTTTCAAACTAAATGTGCATGCAGTTTTTTGGCAAGCACTGACTGAAGCAAGTGCACTTTCTTTTGTGCATCAGAAGGGTAGGTAGCAGAATGTGCAAATTGCTAATTGCAGCAAAACTTTGTTTCAGGCTTAGAAAAATGTTAAGTGTAAAAATTAAGCAAAGAATTAACATGACGTTTTTGGTAAAATTGAACAAAACAGCTAGCAAATCTTTTCAAACTTTAACAAAAGTTTACAAGGAAGAATGCATGTCAAGAGCATGTGTCTTTGAATGGCACAAAAGGTTTTGTGAGGGCCCGACTGATGTTGAAGATGATAAACGTTCCAGGCGCCCAAGCACATCAAAAACCACTAAAAAAATTCAAAAAATTGAAAAGATTGTCAGCTCAGCATTAGACTGATAGCAGAAATGGTGTCCATTGATTAAGAGATAGTTTGGCAAATCTTGCATGACAAAAGTTTGTGCTAAGATCATTCCAAAGCTTCTGACTCGTAACCAAAAAGAAAGATGCCAGATCTTCACTGACATTTCAAAGCAAATTGATAAAAACCCAAATTTTTTAGACAGTGTGATTACCTGTGATGAGACATAGATTTTTCAGTACGACCCTGACACAAAGTGACAGCCCATGCACTGGAAAACTGGAAATTCACCAAGAATGAAAAAAGACAGTGCAAGTCAAAATTCAACGCAATGTTAATAGTTTTCTTTGATATTAAGGGTGTAGTTATGGAGGATTGGGTTCCAGAAGGATCAAGCATAAATCAGTATTACCACAAATAGGTTCTAGGAAAATTGAGAAATAAGGTCCAGAAAAAGACCAAAGTTATAGAAAAATGGGTTCATCCTTCACCAAGACAATGCACCAGCACACACTGCACTCTCAGTAAAAAAGTTTTTGGTGGAAAAACAAATTTCAACACCTGATCATTCCCCATACTCACCTGATCTAGTGCCATGTGACTATTTCCTTTTTCCAAAAACCAAAGCTGTTCTTAAAGGAACAAGATTCTACACTGTGCCACAAGTGAAAGAAAAAACAATGAAGCTACTGCAACATCTTGCAAAAAAAGATCTTTTCACTGTTTTGATCAGTGAAAAATCAGAATGCAATGATGTGTTGATGCTTAGGGGAAACACATCAAAGAGTAAACAATATAAAACGTTGCTTTTTTGCTCAATAAAATTACTTTGTCATCAGTCTCATTATTTAATAGCTGCACCAGGTATTCTGAATTTTAATTATTGTGGTGTATGTTTTACAACTGCCTGTTGAGACCTAATAAGATCAAAAGCGATCACGAGTTATTGGCATGTTGCAATGGTTTGTTGTATAGTACAGCATGATGTTGATAATTATTTTTGAGCAAATTTTTTATTTTGCCTTAGTGGGACACTGGAGGCAGGTCCCTCTAAATTAGAGTTTATATGTGAGGAGTAATTATAATAAAAAGTTCACACCATTATTAATCATAAAACTGTACAAAACTATCGCAAATGTTGCAAATACAATCCCAAAACCCAAAACTTTTAATTTGGCAAGGCCATCTCTGGATGCGTTTTGTCCTTTTGGACTCTTCAGCAGGGCCTGTCTGGTCAGCCAAAAAAACAAAAAAAGCAAAGACTGCCAAAGCTAGGCACTTTATGCAAAATTTCTGTTTTCTCTTAATCGCAATCAGCAAATGCATGCAAAAAATGCAACACGCCTATCACATGAGGGAAACATGTAAGTTGCATGATTAACAGTGAATTAATGGAGGCAATCTGGTCTTCTAATATAAAGATGCGCCATCTCGCATGGCTTTTGACATCTAAAATAGAACCTCACAACCAAGAAAGCCCTCATCTATCATGCGCTATCTCCCTCTAAATAGGAGATTTCCTGAAAATTTACAACTACCAACTAGCACCCTACATACTTTGCAAAATGATAAAGCCTAAATGATTCCACCCCCTACTTGGGCTTATTGGTGTAACTTTTTGTCCATTTCATGAGTGCGAGTCCGTAAATAAGACCCCCTTGATATTGGTATTACTGTATGGTCTCATTTTGTTTTGCATCATCTTTCTACAAACAATGGCAGATCTGTTGTATATTCTGCATTTTTATTTACTGCATATCTTTTGCATCCACCAGACATGACCCAATAAGAACAGAAGTGGTGGCAGATTATTGGCATGTTGTAATAAATTGTTGCTTTGTACAGTTCGACATTGATGATTTTTTTTGAGCAAATATTCTTTGTTACCCTTAAGACAACAATTTGTTTCTTTTATCTACATTTTTTATGCAGATTGCTAAAAAAGCAATGAAGCATGCTCAAGAAGCTGAAATATAACATAACTTTACATACCTTTCTGTAACTGTCTTCAATGGTAGGATCATATCTTTCCACAAAAATTCCTTGAACAAACTGCACAGTCTAAAATCATATGCATTAAATGTATAATGCATACAAAGTATGTATCAAGTATGATGTAACATCTTTTAGCTTTAATTTTACATTTTAACTTCAGTGGTCACCTGATGAGCTGCTTTGGTGAACAGTAGTAGTAGTAGTAGTAGTTATTCAGTTTTTATCCGGTGTTTTCCCTTTAGCAGAGATGGCCGGATTTAGTAGAGGAACAGTCTGTAGAGGATTTAGTTTTTGCATGTAGTGTTTAGATATGCACTGTTTGACCTTTGTAGTTATGGCAAGAGTGCCCAATAAAGTATAACTCAGAGCTTATCAACAATCATTATAAAAGATCACCCTTTGTATAGCATTTATACTTTAAATTTATTCACACAACACCTGTTTTTCCTGAAGGCCCATCAGGTATGTATAAAATCTAACACAAAAGCAAAAATGAGCCAAATATTGCTTGATTAAATGTGACTGCACGTTAGTTAGCACCTATTGCAGATAGAAAGGAATAGACTGCTTTATAGCCTAAATTTATGAAGGTCACTATTGAAGCCATTACATTGCAACTAACTTACTTGAGCCTGTTAATAAATTTAAATTAAAAATGTCACACAATGTGTGATCTCTTACAATTATGATATACTTGGGTACAACAGTTGCACAAACTATGACTGATTACACTGCTCAAAATTTTGTTATTGCATTTAGGCCTGAAAAGTATGCCTACAAAGTTTTAGACAGGAGATTAACAATTGAGTGAGCACAAGCATTTTTAAAAAAGTGCATTTTGGATTATGATATATAAATAGCAATAGATTGAATTTATTTTTTATTGTAATTACTCTGTTGAAATTCTTCTAAATGCCATTCATTTTTCTGACTACCAATGGAACCTTTGTGGAGACCAAGAAGTCATTGATATATTGATGAGTAAGCAATGAGGCTTTACAAGCACTGTAGCTTTCTATGTTTGTGGGACAGGATGTCCCGACAATTCAAAGTTGACAATTTAAAGTCGAATTTTGTGAAGTGCCATAATTACATACACATTATATTCAATTTAAAGTCAAATTTAGTGAAGTGCTGTAGTTACACACAAGTTATATTTAATTTTTTTGAAGAGTCGACTTTGAATTGTCACAGAACTGTGAGACAGCCATGCCACAACAGACCACTATGAAAAAAGAAAATGGCCTGCAAGAAATTCACATTTCCCAGAAATTAAAAATGTTTAGTATGCTCTGCTGGTAAATTGCAAAGCACTCATGCCACCTTTTCACATCAAACTAGGTTTGATGAAGAATTACTTAAAAGCAATGGCCAAATACACCTCCAACGGTTTCACATATATATGAACAAAGTTTTCCACACTAAGTCAAGGCTAGTTGAAAAAGCGAATTTTTGTTGGTCCATGAATTTAAGTGGTTTAAAGACCCAAATTTTCAAAATGCATGGACTATTGTGAAATTATGAGCTTGGAAAGCTTTTAACTGTTTAGAGAATTTCAAGGCACCTTTATTTCAAGTATGACTTGAAAAACAGCTTGCAGCCTACGAAGAGATGGGATGTTACAACCTTTTAAAGATCTATTTTCTTCATTCATATCTTAATTTTTTCCAGCCAATCAAGGCGCAGTAAGCAATAAGCAAGGTGAAAAGTTACATCAGGATATTCAAGCTGTGGAAATACTATCAAGTATCAAGTCTTTTGTAATGGGACCATGATGACAGATTGCTGAATGTTGTACCATAATAATTTAGCACATGAATATAAATGAAAATCACATGCCAACCAGTACAAGTCTGCTAGTCTACATCAATATTACCATTACACTTGGCTACAACTTTCAGATGCTATTTCTTGCAGTGGCTTGTAGTTTTATTTTTTGTTTACATACAGTGTTGTTCTAATAAATGCAATTTGCCTAAAGATGTTTATCAAACTACTTAGTTCAAAATGCAATGCTCAATAGAGTAAGAGAAAACCTAGTGTTACTCTCCACAAATGCCAACAGTCGTAACTCCAAAACAAATGAAACAAATGCCAGATCTGAAGTCAGCAGCCAAATTTAATCAGAAAACATGGATTCTGATGCTAGCTTTAAAAAAAAATTTGCACACACTAATTTCTCTTCTGAAATATATTACTAATATTTTATTATTGACAAGCCAGCTTTGTCATCATTGCCCAGCAGAGCCCCCCTTAGTAATGTTGAGGTTAACAATATCAGTCCAGTCAGCAAAACTAGTTTTATCCAATCGATAGTTGAGAAAACGGTAATAAAAAGTTGATGTTTTTTCGCATACCCAAATCTGATCCTGTAACAAAACTATTGTTTGTTGAAATGCTATTGATAAAAAAAATTTGCAGGGGGAAGCGGAATTCCACTACATTTCTCAGAGTTTCCAAGTCCCTGACAATGTCTTATTTGCTCTGTTTTCACCATAGTCGTCCTTTAACTCAAGAAATTTGTATCTGTTAAATTGAGCAAGTGCTTGAATTGAAAGCATATTAAAGCTATGAAAGTAACTGATATATCTTTTTGGGACTAAGCTATTAAATATTAGGACCACTACTTATGACTTTTTTGTAACTGCTGGGGCATTTGTATGAGCTAAAGTCTTTGGCTGGGTGCATGTTGCATGGTCCTGGCATAAATCCAGCCAGTGAAAGAGCAAACTTACCCGAAGTTAAGTTATTACAATAGCAATGCCCCCATTAGTAATGCTGAGGTTAAGAATATCAAATTATACGCTGGTTTTGATTCACCAAAGTGCAAAGAAAATGGCTTCAACATTTAGATGAAATTAACTTGATACTAATATTTTGTTACAAAAGATAAAACAGGATCATCTTTACTTCCATGTTTTTTGTAGGGGGATTACCCCAATTTGTTTGCTTGGAGTAGGCTACTTTTTAAAATGTCAATGTGTCTTTTAGAAAATTTTGATACAGTGTCAAAGTACTACGCTTTTGAGAAAGAATAGTGAAAGCGTACCAAAGAATAAAGTTTTTCTAGAAATTGCAAATTTGTAAAGTACAGGCACCACAATTTTGGGTCTTTTTAACTGGTAGGCTACATCACACAATTTTTAAAATCTTCATTTTTTAATAAATCTTTTTGCAAATTTGTATCTCATCTCATCTATCCTGTGGCGGTTGCTGTTGGGGTGCTGCATATGACCTATGAACCAGTTCTCTCCATTTCTCTTTGTCTTCCGCATGTCTGATTACCTCGCTCAGCTTCAGTCCAGTCCATTCTGCGATGTTGTCTTCCCATCTCTTCTTTTGTCTTTCTCTCTTCCTCCTTTTACTGTTCCCTGTAGAACTGTCTTTGCAAGTCCCCCTCCTCTTATCACGTGGCCAAACCATATCAGTTTGCATCGTTTGATTGTGGAGAGAAGATCTTTGTAGGGACCACTACCTTGCTTTATTCAGTTTCTGACTTCCTCATTAGTGAAGTGGTTTTTGTATGAGATGCCAAATAATCTCCTGAAGCATCTCATTTCTAAAGCCTGGACCCTTATCTCTAACTCTGCTGTTAGGGACCATGTTTCACATGCATAAAGAAAAACCGAGTTTACCACAGAACGCATTAGTCTTATTGTTGATGAGAGTTTGATGGCCTTGTCCTTCCAAATGATGTCCAAGTTAGTCAGTGTTGCAGCCATTATTGTAATTCTGGCTATAACTTCAGGCTTGGACCCCTCATCTAAAACCATTGCTCTGACGTATTTGAATTTCTTCACAGTTTTGAGCTTTTCTCCATTGGCAGTGATGTCACATTGTATTCCATTATTACTATTCATCATCAATTTTGTTTTGTTTGCACTGATTTCCATGCCGTAAGCTGTGGAAGATCTGTCTAGATGCCTAACAAGGTTCTCAAGTTCTTGTTCTGAGCCTGCAAGTCTGTCTTAATCATCAGCAAAATACAGGTTTGTAAATGTTTTGCCACCAATGCTTACTGTTGCTTGGTGTTCTTCAAGTGCATCTGTCATAATTCTTTCAAGGAAAATATCAATTTATAGGAAGCGAGACATGGTGTCTAAAAGAAAGTGAAAAAGCAATTTTGGGAAGAACGGAGAGAGCTATGGTAAGAGCCATGTGCAGTCAGAAAGTGGTTGACAGGAAGACGACTGAAGAACAGATGAATATGTTGGGGTTGAAGGAAACAATTGACCGGTTAGCAACAGCGAATGGAGTTAGATGGTATGGACATGTGCTGAGGAGGGATGACAATAGCGTTTTGAGGGTTGCTCTAAATCTTGAAGTGAGTGGCAAGAGAAAGCGAGAACGACCGAAGAAGACCTGGAACAAGCAAGTGGAAGAGGAGACAGAAAAGATTGGTTTGAAGAAGGAGAATGCCCTGAGACGAGACAAGTGGAGGGACCGAGTGTGAGGAATTGCAGAAGGAATGGGGAAAATCCGGCCATCTCTGTAAAAGGGACAACACTGGATAAAAACTGAATCACTACATAGATATTTATATAGATAATGCCAAAAAACATACTTGCTAAGAAAAATAGTCATTAAGTTTTCTTAAAAAATGCAGGTTTCTTCAGTCCAGTAAGAAAATTGTTCAACTAAAATAGAACATGATATTTGGCAACCAATTGTTGATTAGCAATTATAAACTACTTCTTAGCCTTTACTAATTAGAGCAACATATTGCTGGAAAGCAAATTTCTTCAGCTTTTAAATGAAACTGATTGTCAGTATCATAACCTTTATACATTAAACTCATCTGTTTTTACTCATTTTTGGGTGAACAAAAAGTTACATTACAGGTGTCAAATTCATTTTAGTTCAAAATTAATAGTAAATGTACATGTCATATGCAATAATTCTAAAAAGTGATTAAGAAATGAAATCACAAATCAGTTCATACATGTAAGTACAATAATTTTGTAAAAATGTGGCAATTTTTGAAAAATAATCGATGATCTCTGGTAGCAAAAGACTGTGTTAATTGTACCAGGCAGCATTATGACATTATAAAGTGAGTAAAAGCATGCAGAAAAACAGCAAGAAGCCTGCTTACAAGGCTTAAGATGCTTACATAAAAAATCTGTTGTGCACTGCCAATTAAGCTTTAATTGTTGTAGTTTTTTATCAAAAGCACCTTGCTACAATGTCCCAAAAAAGCTTTTAATAACATTTCTATGATCAGCATTTTTTGAGTAAAGTGTGCATCGTTGGCCTCTTGTATTTCTCTAAGAGCTTAAAATAACAAATTTTACAATTAATTGTTAATTACATCGTGTAACATCCTGAAAAAGTAAAATTTGTTGAAGTTGGTAAGTCGAGTAATGGCTTTTGTTTAACCTTAAAACTGCATTTCATGGTTTAAAAATACAATTTTTGAAAACCTTCTTTGATTGTGACGTCATTACGATGTCACAAACCCCATGATGATGTGATCATGATGTCACAATTAAGACAGACATACAGAGAGAATAGTGCTTTATATATTTTGATGATATTGCATAGATCTACTGTTCATGCAATTTTAACATACAGTATATATGAACAGATTGCTTGATATACAGTCATACAGCAACTATGCTTGATGATATAGAATACAAAAATACTGATTGTAATGGCCAAATATAAATTGAGTTAAGTTCCACAAAAGTCAACCAATTTGCATAAAACATCATAAATGTGCTTCTTAAGTTAATACACAATTTTGAACAGCAATGTAGCATAAAATAAAGGGGCAGTCATAAAACTCTATTTTATAGATGGGCCAAAAGTATATAGTTATTTAAAGTAGGGTTTAGGTGCAAAAGTAGATTTGTAGTTCTCATGTAGGTACTTTTACAGTTCAAAGAATGCTAGTTATATTTTAGATAGAAACTGTTTAACTTCTTAAGTGCTCAAAATGTCCTCTGCTGGCATTGCAACATTTTTTATATCTGTCCAAAATACTCTTGGACACACAGTGCAGCACAAATTTCGATTTTTATCAATTTCTATGAATGCAACATGAATGTAATCTTTTAATTCATTTACTGTTTTGGGACTCTTCTCATACACCTTGTTCTTTACAACACCCAAAAAAAATGCTGTGCATACCACATCAGCATTTTCATACTTCCAATACTTCTTTAATGCTCATTTTCTTTGCTTTTTATTTAAATTATTTGCCATTACCCCTCAAATAAAATCAAGATTTACTAACCAGTACTACCTTGCAAGCAGCGAGAAAACTAATGCAAATTCAAGCTACATTTATAATCTAAAAAATAAATGTTTGTGGTACTTAACCAGTATCATAAAGTGCAGTGCAGGTAACTTCATAGCATATAAAAAATAGTTTGATAACTGTATAGCTACTTTGAGCCCACTCTGTATATCAGTGTTCTCTCTAAGACTTTAGTAAGGGCATAATTGCCAGTGCAAGTGCAAAATTGCTGGCAAATGTATGAAAACTACCAGACAAATTTTGGAGGACATTGCTGAACAAACCGTTACACCAGCCTAAGTAATGTATTTATAGTTGTAAAAAACATGGTTTTGATAGCCTGATGTAGTCAGTGTATATTCTAAGCTAACAAAAGATGTCATTTACCCCTGATCAGACCTTGGGCCTTTGTCCCAAATTTTTTCAAAGGCAGCTGAATGTCTGATGTAAACATCATGTGACAGTAACACACCAGCAATTTGCAAGCTCAACACACATTATTTCCATGCTTTTATTGTACAATAGAATTTGTCCAACAGCAAGTCTAACGGCTTTATTTATGACATTACTCGCTGATAATAATGGAACATTTTTCTTAGTCCCTGCAGAACTCCAATATTTCAGATATCTTTAAGTTTGCCTATAACATTGATTTGCATATAACCACATCCTTGGTTTTTTCCTCAGACATATTTTTTTGATCATGGCATTTTAAACCTAGTTCAGTGCTTTTCAAGCGCTTTTGGCATGTGGCCCATTTTTGAAACGCACAGAGACATGAGGCCTAATTACATATTTTTGTCAATTTCATAGACAACCTCACAAAAATTATCAAAAAAATTTTAGGGATGTTGTCCGAATAAAATAAGAAAACGAGTCATCACAAAAATTTTCCAATTCTACTCAATGACAAGGGTAAATAAAGTACTAGCTCAATGAAGATTGTCGTTTGCCAATTGAAAATCTTGATTTGATCTAAGGCAGCATCATTGTCACAAATGATCTTTATTTTCTAATTTGATTAAGACGCCAACTTGTGAGTTTGATCTTGTTCACTCTGCCACGTCTTTCTCAGCATGAACTGGAGTTAACTGCCCATCAAAGATCTTCAAAGATGACCCAAAAACAAGTCTAAACAACAATTATATGGGGGTGAGTGAAGAGTTTTCAAAATTTCCAGGGAGAGAAGAGGCAAAACTGTGACGTTGTGTTTCGATGACATAATAATTTGTATAATTATGTCAGCCCTAAAAAGGTTCACAAACAAGTACCGTATATTCTCACTTATTAGTTGCAGTTTTTTACTTGAAATATAGCCAGTATTTTGCCTGCGGCTTATACATGCAACATATCCTGAGGGACAATGTTTTCTTGTGAGCTAACACCGACAGCTATGACACAGATGAAGAAGATGAAAATGACACCTACAACAACCTATTTATAGAAGAACAAGCCAAGAAACAACTCAAAGATTCTTGCAATGAAGATTTTTTAGGTTTTGAACAATAAATTTGACTTTTATTACATGTCCCTGTAAAAATCAATATTTTGTGGTTGATTGATCATGCAGGGTCTACACTGGTGAAAAGGTCAATTGACCCGCGGTTTATTTGTGAATTACCCTTGATTCTCAATATTAGGCAGAAACTTCTGCTGCAGCGTATCTGCAAGTGCCACTACAAAGCAAGTATATATGGTAGCCTATAGGTTATCAATCAGCTGCAGTAAAATGAGTAGCTATTTCCGTTTAACAAGTTAAATTTGGTCACTCAAAATCTGCAACCTGTGGAACAGTAATTTGTAAACGTTTTAGAAAGTCAGGTATCAGTGCATGTAAACAAAATTAATCTAATCCTATGCCAATGCCCAACTTGAGCACAAAAAATACGACTTTTTTGAAATCATGGAATGTTAGGCAGATTACCACAAATATGACAGCAGAACAAAAATTACTGATAAACTTCCGTTTTTGCTTTGATTATGTTAAAATAATTACACTAATGACATTTTTCAATCATATAATCAATTAAACAGCAGGGTTTTGCAATTGCAAGCAAACCATTTGTCTAATATTGCAAGTATTTGACAACCTAACTTAAAAGGAGAAAATCAAGATTTTTGTGTGATGTAGTAGTAGTAGTATGTTCGTCTTGGATTTTTCCTTAAACATATCTCAGAAAGCATATCATTGACAATCAACAACAAATTTTACTACGTTATCTGGCTAGGCACAATGGCAAAAATAATGGCAGTTTTAAGACGCAGCTGAAACTTGTTTACAGAACCCTCGATGATAATTGCAGTAATACAGCTAGCTAAATATTTTTTTGCTCTGAATAAGTTTTAATTAGGCATTGACTAAATGCATGAAAAAAGGTTGCAAATATTTTACAGATGAAATTTCATCTTTGTGAAAAGTATTTGAAACTTGGCCAAAGTAAAGAAAACAGAGAAATTCATGAATGCAAATATGTACGAGTTTGGTGAACCCTGCTTTCAAGTCTAGTAAAAAATTGAAAAGTTGATATTTATAACTATGCATAAAACTACAGGATCTCACTTAAAAGTGCTTACTGCAAAAAATATTAAGGTCTAATTTTCGTTTGAAACTGCATAGTTTTACTGCATTTGCGAGGGCTGCCCTCCCCAGAAAAAATCTTAGGGGGACCTTGTCTTCTTTACCCAGTGCCACTGTGTGCAGGCAGATGTCTATGGAGCGCTATAGCTGCACATCCATAATTGCACTCTAAATGAAGGTTTCTTGGCACAGTGCACAACTTTCTGTGAGTTTTGACTATTTAGGGATTTTTCTTTATACTGGTAAACATGATTAGATGATACACCTCAATGTTGAATCAAAAGACAAGTTTTGGAATGGTTAATTGTGAACTGCAATTTTTTACAGTCCCCTAAAGTTACAGGCAAATTTTACTATATTACAAATTATCTTTTAAGTAATTAACATAAAAAAGGCTACATTTTAATATTAACGTTTTCAAAGAGATTAAAACAAGAACCCACATTTTTTTTCACATTTTAGGGCTCATTTTAATGAGTGGCAAGCTATCACAACACATACCTGTCGAGCCATATTTTATTTAAAAAACACCATTATCAGGGTGTTTAAAAATAACATTGGTTAGAAGTTGTAATCCTTTCTAATTCTAGTTTTTATCACTGGGTAGTGTGAGCAGGTTATTTATTTGTAATTTACAAAAAGTTATCCATTTCCTCAAAAAATGGCATTTTTGTGCTATACTAAAACCGAGAGCTTTGTGCTTTTCTATCTTATGAAGTACTATCGAAATTGGCATTGAAGTGTAAAGAAAAAATATACATTTTAACCACTAACAATTTTGAACTTCCCTCATAATATAATGCCTTGTTTTACACTGAAGTAACTTGAGAGTTCTTTGGTATTATTGCTACTTAGGTATGATTGAAATTGGCTGGAAAACATTCTTCTTCTTCATATGGCAGGGTATCTATGATCTAGGTCAGACACAACAAAAGGATGGGGACCAAGGGTTTTATCCTTTTACCACTCCAACCTGCTGTGTTGCCTAGATCAGGTGCTGGCAGTGATAGAGTTGCGCCAGCACCTTGTTTTGTCACCCAAAACTGTAAGACCCATTATTCCTCTAGGTGCCTGATGTATGGGACAGGTTAAAATAATGTGGTCTATAGTTTGTACACTTGCACCATACTCGCAATTTGCTGAAGAAGCAAGACCCCATTTGTGCATGGACAAACTGAAATGCACAACGCCAGTATGCAGGCAATTGAATTTGAGCCAAGCTGTTGTGGTCAAACTCATTCCAATGGGTCTTGTACTGACCCTAGGAATGTGGACACAGAGTGCTGACATACTCTTGGAATACTCTGTGTCCCATGTCAAGTTTGTCCATAGGGCAGAACGGACACCCAACTCAGATAAGTTGGGCAATAGTTTCCACATGGCAGGAAAAAACGAGTGTCTAGATCAGGGATGTTCAACCTGCAGCCTGCGGACTGCATTTCGGCCCACTATCAACTTATTAAAAATATTTTTTTTAGCAAATTTATCAAGTAGTGAGCACAAGAGTCTTTATGTAATTTAATCAAAATACTTTATATTTAATAAGTAAAATAATTAACATAAAAAATTTTAAAAACAATATAATTAAGATGAAATTTATGACTGAGCATGCATACTAAGTTTATAATATTGTCAGTTTCTTAGTTCTGTGATTGCGGTCCCCAAAATATAATACACACTAAGGATAAATATCACTTTGAAGGCCATCTTGTTAAAACTAAATTAACATTATTGGATTAACTATTAGATTAATTAATTTTAATACTGGATTTTTAAATTTTCTTTGTTGTTGAAATAAATGCATTTTCAGTAAACTACGGCTCAGTATACCTATTACTGGTTAATTTCTTTTTCAGAGAACTATAATCTTAACCCTTTCCGGTCCTATTTTTGGGAGCCTTAGGTTTTAGCCAGGTCCAACTTTTTTTTTAATAATTTAATTTTAAAAAGCGTTTTGGCATGCATAAAAAATCGATGCTTGAAAAAAAAAGTTTTATTTACTTAATTTACATTTGGTAGTCCTTTTGGGTGTGGTACTTCTCGAAGCAATCCCCAACACATAGGGCTGGCTTCCTGGTGCAAGTGACACACACAAACACGGTTTCTTTTCTTCCACCTTTTACTTTACGATTTGAACAGACCGCACAATCCTTTTAGCCATGATGAACAAGAAATAATTGACAGTAAAACCACTACAAGCAACAGTGTTTGATTTCTTATAAAGTTATTCTAGGAAAAGCAAGAGTTGTTTTTTTTATCAAGAGATTCTGGGAAATCATGTAATTCTAGGAAGAGCAAGAGTTGTTTTTTTTATCAAGAGATTCTGGGAAATCATGTAACCCATAACCACGGTATTATAATTACTAATACAGAGGTCTCTATGGTGTCGAACACCTTCTTTTTGGCAGATTAGTAAAGCTCATAACGCTTGAAAAGCAAACAGATGTCAGGAGTAGCTAAGAAGTTCAGAGACTTTTAAAATAAACCTTGTCGCCTGAGAGGCGACATAGGACCTATAGGGGAAAAAACCAATGTCGCCTCAGAGGCGACATAGGACCGGAAAGGGTTAAATATTGAAAATTTTATATTCATATGGCCATGGAATCTATTACTAAAAAAAGGAAGATAGCAGAAGAAAAGAGGAAATTTAATATCCACTGGACAGAAAAATATTTTGTGTCTGAGTTATTTGGCAATATAATGTCTTATATGTAATGATAAGATTAGCATATGCAAGGAATATAATATCAAACGTCATTATGGTTCGAAACATGAGTCAGAATATCAGACGTTTAAGAAGAAAAATGAAAGTTGAAGAATTGACAAAGGCAATTAGGTCACAACAAGCTAGTCTTCAAAAACATGTTGTTAAAACTGGAACATGTACAAAAGTTAGTTACCTTATAGCTGAGAAATTAGCTAAGAAAGGAAAGCCACTTGTTGATGGAGAATTAATAAAAGAATGCATTGTTATTGCTTTTAATGAGTACTGTCCAGACAAGGTGAATTTAGTAAAGGAAACATGTCTATCACATCAGACAATTGGTACAAGAATTGATGACTTGGGTGATAATATTGAAGGCACACTGAAGGACAAATTATCTGCATGCGTTCTTTACAGTTTAGCATTGGATGAAAGTACTAATCAAAGTGATACTGCACAATTAGTTATTTTCATTATAGGAATTGATGAAAATTTCAATATTATTGAACAAATGTTGGACTTATGTCACATAAAGGGCACAACAACAGACAAGGACATATGTGAGTTTGTTAATTTGTCATGAGCTAAATTCAATATTAATAGGAAAAACATTTATTCAATTACAACTGATGGTGCTCCTGCCCTGACCGGTAAAAACAATGGTTATATTACTTTATTCAAAGAATCTGTTGATCATGAGATTCTCAGTTACCATTGCTTGATACATCAACAACAACTATGTGCTCAAAAGCTAAATATGAAACATTTGATGACTGATCTTATCAAGGCTGTTAATTTCATCAGATCACGGGGTTTAAATTATCGCAAGATTAAAGCATTCTTGGACGAAGTTGGCAGTGGATATGAAGACGCAGTATATTTCTCAAAAGTTAGATGGCTCAGTAAAGCAGCAACCTTAAAAAGATTTCAGTTATTGTTGCCTGAAATAAAAGTGTTCTTGGAAGAAAAGAAGCAAAATGTGGACTTTTTAGAAAATGAAGAATGATTGAATGATTTATCTTTCTTGGTGGACATCACCAAAGTATTAGCTCAACTTAATTTGCATTTACAAGAAAAGGACCAGTTATGTTCCTCAATGTTTGAGCAAATAACTAGTTTCACAAAGAAATTGGAACTTTTTATAGCACAGCTAAAAGCTGGTAAAATTGTACACTTTCATAGTCTATCTGAAAGAGAGAAATAGTTTTCTGTAAACTATGAAAAATATACTAAATTATGTGAAGATTTGCTTGGAGAGTTTACAATTAGATTTTCTGACTTTAGAAAGATTGAAATTGAGTTAAAATTGTTTAATGATCCATTTTCACTTGAATATGATAAAGCACCAGTGAAGTGCCAACTTGAACTGATTGAGCTGCAAAGTCAGAAAGGTTTAAAAACTTTTCATAGTGAAAACGCACTTCCTTTATTTTATAAGAAATTGCATTCTCTCAAAAATGAATTCAATTAAATTCTAAAATTATCCAGAAAATTATTATGCATGTGGGGAAGTACATACTCTTGCGCACAGTTTTTTCAGCATGAAAAACATTAAAACTGCAGAAAGAAATAGGTTGACTGACAGACATTTAGCAAACATTTTTAGAGTTAAGAATGCATCCTTCGATGCAAATATTGAAAACATTATGGCTGGAAGATAAAGTCAAAAGTCTCATTGAATTAATATTGGTTAATTAAATTTAATGTTTTTTTATGTATAGCTACATATAAACATTACAATATTTACAATGTTGTAATAATGTAAATAAACGTATTCACATGGTTTTGTTTTATATTGTAATTTTTCCTTAAAATTGTATTAAGATATTCTGGTGGTTTTGTGGCCCAGTTAAATATGTAAGTTTGCAATGCGGCCCATTAAATTATAAGGTTGGACATCCCTGGTCTAGATTTTAGTCTCTCCTTGCTAGCACCCCGTGGCACAGTCAGCTCGCCATGCAAAATGTGGCTTGGGTCTAAAGAATTGCAATTAGCCAAGGAGAGTATCACTCCTTGGTGGCAAAGCTCAGCTGGCTGAATGCCTGAGAGAACTGGAAGGTTGTCCATGGAGTGGGATGTAGGCATCCAGTGACAATGCACAAAGCGTCATTAAGAAGACTGTCAATGAGGCAAGTATGCACACTGAGACACCAAGCTGGTGCGCAGTACTAAGCAGTTGAATAGATCAAGGACAAGGCAGCTGAGTGCAATGTCTTGGCACCAACGCCCCATCCTGAACCCGCAAGTTGCCTCAGCATAGAAACATGGGTGGATAGTTTTTTCATAATGCCTCAAGGTGATGGTGATATGTGAGCACTCTGTTCAGTTTCACACCAAGATAGGACGGCACTATGCAAAATGGTAAGATTTTACCATTGTTCTTAACTTTTAGCTCACGCTTAGCCTCTCAATTGTGGAGATAAAAGGCTGCCGTCATCGTTTTAGCGTGGCTGAGCTTGAGCTGCCAAGTCTGGAGATATGCAGAAAGTGAAGTGATGTCTTCACTCAAAGTTCTTTACAACACCTTCCAATCTCCAGATGAATGAAGTATCGCTAAGTCGTCAGCGTAGGCATACTTTTTGGAGGTTATGAAAGGCAGATTGTAGATGTATATGTTGAAAAGAAGAGGAGCCAAGACTGATCTTTGTGGGAGATTATTTTTCAGGCATCAGAGCCTGCTTGGCTTGCTGTCACCAGTGGTGAGGGTGAAGCTTCTGTTCTGAACAAGTTCCATGATCATCTGGACCATGTGCTTGTTCGGCAGAAGTCTCATGAAAACCATTAAGAAAAAATAACTCTTTTTATTTACTTTATGCTAATTGCTTGAGAGATAATTTGTAATACAAAAGATATTTAAGTTACTACCAAATGCTGTTGCATCACAACCACGCAATGCTTACACAAAATGTTGTACTGCCCTAGAAAAATGTCACTCCATACTTGAATTCCCATTTACTGTCTCCCATGCATAAAACAGTTGGTTGAAAAATTTGATAGCAAAATTGCAAAAATTCCAGCTCACTGAAAAAATTAACAAATACCACTGGACTTCTTTACACATTGTTTAATTTTAACTGCAAATCTGCCAGATGTGCTTTCATAAATTTGCAATTTTTTTGCATTTAAAAGGAACACTGCTGTTTATACACACCAGCCAGCATTGCCCAGCAGGGCTACCAGTCAGATGCATCAAGATAGAAATATTGATTCAGCTGGCTCCACTTTTACCCACAGAAAATATGTGAAAGCAGAAATGAAAAATTGGCTCAAATAGGGGCATCATTCCAATGATTCCCCAAAGAGCATTTGAGTGATGCCCATATGTGAATCATTGTATTTTGAATTAAAACTGGTCTTACTCACAAACTCTATATCTTTTTACAAATCCTATATCGTCCTTCCAATAGGTATTGGGGCACAATGTCAAAGTAGAAGGTGGGTGCCATAATTGTTTTTAAGTTGCTATTATTGCTACTAGCAATATATTGTTGAACATAATAATACAATATACTTAGAAAATTCAAACGTTTTCAATGCTACATATCGCCCTCATCAGGATCTATACACAAATATTTACAGCATTAAAACTTTAGTTGAATGAAAACACAAAAAACATAAAATAACTTGAAAATAGGTCTGATAAAAAACAGTAAAGCTTCATTCTACGATCTTCGTAATTGTCGGGTCACTGCTAACAAAGAATCTGATAATAGGAACAATTAAATATAGCAGGCATTCCTCGTATGTCGAGTGTAACGATATTTCAATCAGATCACTTCGTTCTTTCGACAAAAATCACTTCGTTCTTCTTCGTTCTTTGTCGAAAGAACGAAGTGATCTGATTGAAATAGGAACAATTGCCTGCTAGGAGTTGATCGAATTTAAGGTTTTGTAAATAATTGTTTCAAATGAATTAAAATTACAGTAAAGTTTGGTGCAAAATTGTTTGGTTAAATGATTAAATAAATATCTTTGATTAAAACACGTTTAGTAAGAATGATGCTCCATTTGCATACAGTTGTTTGTTTAGCACAGAGTTACTTCTTTTGATCACCAAGGCTTCATGGATTTTGGCTTTGTAGGATGTTTGGCATTTTCTAATTATTTTAAATTGCTTCATGTTATTTGACTGAGTTTTGCACAAACTGCATTTTTTTATATGTTTTTTGATGGCACTTTTACTTGACCTTGAAACATTTAAGTGCTCCCCTGCTCTTATACTCAAATGTCTTGCAAACGTACCAACGTAGGTGACATTCACATCATATGAACAGGTAAACTTATAAACGACATTTGAGTTCAAGATCAGAGGAGTTTTGCTTTTCAAAGAGAAATATTCCTGCACTTTTGTTGTTTTGTAGACAATTGTGATTTTAGTGTCAAACCGTTTCTTTATTAGTGATTGAATTTGTAGACCGAATTCTTTTGGGATTTTTCCGAGGTAGGAAATGATAAAAAGGTTGATAAATTCTTTTTCGGTTTTACTGTCTGTTTTTTTGTTTTGAAATTGGCATAAAATTTTGTTAAAAAAAGGGACTGGATAACCGTTATTGTAAAAAAAATTTTTTAAATAAGCAACTTCGTTTTGGAAGAGATAGTCCATTGAACAGGTAATTTTTGCTCTATTGAGAAGACACAAAATACGACCTTTTTTCCAAATTTTGGGACAAAAAGCATTGAAATTTAACAATAATCTGATGTTAAAAGGTTTTCTCCATGTCCAGGTGTCAAATTTATCCAAGTTAATTTTTATTTCCACATCCAAAAATGGTATTGTATTTTTAGCCTGTTCTAAAGTAAACTTAATATTAGGGTGCTGGGTGTAAAGCTTTTCCAGAAATTTGGTGCATGATTAGTCATTATCAAATATTGCAAAAATGTCATCGATATATCTGAGATACAATTTGGGAGATGCTTCTAGGTCATTGCATAATTTAAGGAGGAAAACGTTTAAATTTTCTAAATATATTGTATTATTATGTTCAACAGAGTATTGCTAGTAGCAATAATAGCAACTTGGATACTAATAATCACCTCTCTACCGAAATTGTATAATTGTTTTTGTTTACCATTACAGAAGTCATTTAAAAGTAGGCTTTTTTCTCAACTTTGTGCAACCCTAGCTTAATGTTATTTGTGATAGCAGATTCATTGGCTGCATCTATGTGCCTTAGTTCCAGGATAGACCAAAAGGAGCTATATCTCCCCCAAAATGTCTGGCATTTGATCACTCATTTGGCCCAAAAATCCATTTTTAAGAAAACATATTTATGGGTATAAATGGTGACTATGATTTCACACATTAGTGTACACCTTCTGACCTAGTTTTTCTGTTCAACTCAAACTGTGTATTTCATAAATTCTGCTCTAACAGAAACCTCCCTACTAATAAATGAAGACTGTGCTTTCTAACACACAGCAAATAATTTCACAAACTTTTATGAAGTGATTTGAATAGAAGGATATATTCAAAGCCATGGAAGGACACGGAAGAAATTGGTGTACATACAAGAATTAAGCTATATTGCAACAGGCCTACTACTTACAACTTTTTAATAACAGCAGGCATACTCATAAAACTTAAGGCTTCTCACCAAATGTATGTTTGTTGCTTCCAGCATAAACGCAGCAAGGGGAGGGCAAGATGACCCAGAGCCAAGAGTCAAACATCTACAGCTCATATAATTTGCATAAAAAAGTTTAAATGTCTATCCAAGACAGTATGATACCTGTATAGTAATAGACAAAACAATGGTAATTCATTTACATGTTGCATTATTTCACAGTTGTAATAGACTTCTAAGCAATGCAATGTATTCATACATCTCTATTTGCAAACTTTTAAGTTATGGATCAGCTTGTTAATTGTTGATGTCTTTCATTTATAACATCACTAATTTTCAATTACCATTTTGTCTAGAGTAAGGCCAAAAACGTGAAGTTCCAAAATTATCATTGTACAACTGTTGAAACTTCTGCTACCACCAGAAACTAGCTTCATTTCTGGCAAAAACAGACAAAAATTAAGTAGCACCCAACCTGTTGTTACTAATGAGCCGAGCTTAAAGTGAGTAAAGCAATGATATTATGGCAATCACTTCTTGGAGAGAGAGAGATCCAGTTTTGTCTGCATCAAAGCAGGTGGCCAGATTCACCTCGTACTTCTCCATAGTTTGTAAACACCACTATGCCACTTCACTCTGTCAATAACATCCTCCTTTTTCAGTACCATCTGATTGGTATGCTCCTCCACTTGTCTCTTCCATGTCATATTTGGTCACACATGCCCTCTTCTTCCTGCCACTTCAAAACCCAACGCTCTTTTCAAAATATGCCCATA
This sequence comes from Trididemnum clinides, assembly GCA_963675345.1. Taxonomy (NCBI): domain Eukaryota; kingdom Metazoa; phylum Chordata; class Ascidiacea; order Aplousobranchia; family Didemnidae; genus Trididemnum; species Trididemnum clinides. The sequence goes on along the minus strand of OY776287.1, from coordinate 1,855,986 downwards.
CCATCATACTCCACTTCCCTGGCTAGTCCATCCAAATTATCCTTTAAACCCAGCAAACTCATAAGTTCTTGGTTCCTTTCCTTAATCATCTTCACACATTGCTCTCATCATTGCTTTTTCGGTTTTCCTCAAAACTGCCATCATATTCTCCTTTAACTCTTTCACTCCCACGATCATCAATTGATAACCACGTGTGTTTAGTGTTTCCCCCAAATTTTTTTGAAAGTTACCACACCAGTTTACTAAAAAATGGATTTGTGACTTCATTTCTCAACTGATTTTCATAAAATTTTCAAAATATCACACTTCATTTCTCACGCATCAAAAGACGTAAAATTTGTGCCCTAATTCTTTTTCCTACCCAAAAACGGTTAAAAAGACCAAGAACCCAGTTGCACATGATAAAAATTGCCAAATTTTTAGCAAGAAGCAACTGTTTTGAAATGAAATTGAGATATCATATTTAATAGGAAACCAAAGCCTTTATCATTAACACAACCTAATAATTACTCTTTTGTGGCATCTTTTGACAAAATTTCAAGCAATAATAAAAAAACATATTAAAATTTTCAAATTACTTAGGGATCTCAACACACCCCAAAAACAATTGTGTGGTAGGTAAAAAATGTGAAATTGGTTTGTAAAAAATATAATATGTCGCTAAATACTGGTCTCATTTGAAAGCTTAGGAAATTTGCTTTCAAGCAATATATAACTTCTAGGCTAAGTGGTATATATATTTACTGATAAAAAATGGGTACTGTACATCATATAAGTTCAAAACCTCCAAAATTTTTTGACTTACCTTCACTAAATTATAATTTTCAGAAAAAGTACATTCTTTAAACAAATAAACTAAATTGCAAATATTTCACCACTAAAATCATTGTTTGGCATCAAGTTTCAAAGGAGATAGAGCCTGAAATACAAGTTTAAAAGCTAGTAAAAGTTTGGCTTCTCTAAATCAAAACTTGCTGTATCCCCCTTGTTTCACAACAAGTGGGAGGGATGTAAAAAAGCTTCAGTCTCATTTTTAGTGACAACATATTCTATTTAAACTTGATATCATCTGGATCTTGAAGAAATTCCATTTTCAAAAATACATAATGTTACATGGTTTAGGCTAACCTCTAGCAGATAATAACTGATCACATTTAAGGTACTAAATTTAACTAACCAAATTTAGTAACAGTTAGTACTGGTCAACAAAAAGGACATGGGCCTTAGAAAGATGCAAATTGTAGAAAACCTAGGCATTTAGATAAGTTTTGACTGATATAACTTGAAAGCTTAGTTCCTTAGCATCATCTAACGACCATTTCTAAAAAAATTGGTAGAAAATAAAATCTGTAGTGATCTTTGAGGTCAGGGTACTCTAATTTCAAATACAACTCAGTACCTATGAGGGGGAGGGACAATTAGCATAATCAAAAAAATTTTTTTATTTTTTATTATATTTGAAATCTACAAGAAATAGTGATTTCAACAATATATAACAATTGCTTTAGAAGTAAACATATGAGTTCAAACACTCTTTACAAAGTCAACAGGATCAAAAAATGATATTTATTCACCTGGTTCCACAATTCTTTCCTGTGTATCAACACATAATTCACAAACAATACCTTTTGCCAGAGTTGAAGTCACCCTCTTTATTTTTGCACATCTACCATGTACCCATTTACCACACTTTGTACACATCACCAAATTTTCCATCACCCTCTTGCCACACTTGGCACATGAATCAACTTTACTCTTGAGTACCTCACCTTTCAAATCACTCACCATCACTTTGGTTTCTGGAGGTTCACCATCAGTCTCTTGCTTTCAAACGCCTTTTTCCATTTTAAAAACTTCTTTTTCAAATCTTCTATACTTTCACTCATTAAAATCAAGTTATCTGCATACAAAATTTCATTCACCACTCCTTCTCTTGCATTTTCCTAGATTACATCTACTGCAATTGCAAAAAGCAGTGGACTGCGACAACACAGATCTTTGATGTACACCAACTTGTAACAAGAATTCTTCAGATAACGCAGATCCCACCCAAACTTTCATTTTCGCCTGTGGTAAAGGCTCATCACTGCTCTTACAATTACTTCTGGTAAACTTTTCTTTATCATTGCCCACTCCATCACCTTTCTTGGAACTCTATCAAATGCCTTCTCAATATCCACAAAACACATGTACCACTTTTTCTTATCCCTATATTCCTCTTGCATTCTTCGCACTACAAACAATGCATCTGTCGTTCCTCTGCCAGGCATAAAGCCAAACTGCATTGAATCAACATTTACTAATTTTCAAATTCTTCTCTCCAGCACTCTTTCAACAATTGTCATGGTATACTCTAACAGCTTTACTCCTCTTAAGTATTGTAGTTTCTTACATCTCCCTTTTCCTTGAAAATTAATACCAGCACATTTGTTTACTATTCATCTAGCATTCCTTTCCCATCTAACATGCGTTGGCAAAGTTCCACCATCACACTAACTCCTACTTCTTCACTAGCAGATATCATCTCTGCACATACTTCAGAGGGTCCAGCTGCCTTTTCTGGTTTCATCATTTTTATTGCTATCACCATTTTTTGTGGGTAACATTTTTAATAAATCCCTCTACCATACTAGCTGCTGTCACGTGGTCCCAATCATTCTCTTTATTCATGATCCCCTCCAAGTGATTTTTCCATATTCTTTTTCTGCCTTTTTCACTGAAGCCTTAACCTTCCACCTTTTCCTCTTATGCATCTACCTCCTTCAATATCTTTCACATCTTTTTCATGAACTTCACGAGTGTAAAAATGTTTTTTGGGTTTTGTTCAATTTTATAACTCTTTTTCAGCTTCTTTCCTCATAGAATTAGCAACCACTTTCTTTGTTCAATGTTTGATATTCTTACAATTAGTCTTGTTTTTTCTGATCAATTTTGGCACATGTTTTTACATACCACTTTCTTTTGTTGTATTGCTTCCTTCACCTCTTCATTTCACCACCATGTATCCCCATGGTTTCTTTTACCTTTCTTCTTTCCACAGACTTCATCACAAGCTTGCAACATACTACAATGCATTCATAAAGTCTCTTTGCAGTTGAAAATTTATGTTCCTCTTGATCATTTCATTGGTGCATGCACTTACATTACAACCATTATCTCGCAACGTCTAAGGCATTGTTCGATATTACACTGAGGACAAGTTAGTGGTGTTCAATTTTAATCCATTGTGAGATAGGAGAGTTTTACGTCTTTATTAATCTAGTGTCTTTGGTGCGGCCACTTTTTGTTCTGTCTTACAACCTGATATGCTGCTTACGACTGAAGAAAGAATATTTCTGATAGAGTTTGTTTTTTGTAAAGGAGGCAAATATACAGTGCATGTGCAAGAAAGATTCAAACAATTTCCACATACAAAAATACCTCATCATGATACTGTTCGTGATTTGATCAAAAAGTTTAGATGAACTGGATGTTTCAAAGACGAAAGAAGAAGTGGAAGACCAACGAAGTTGGATGAAATAAATGATAAAATGATGCAGAGCCCTTCAAAATCGATGTGTAAACTGCACCCAAAAGACAAATTTATCGATAGGCTAGGCCAAGGGTCGGCAACCTTTTACCGTCAAAGAGCCATTTGGACCCGTTTACCACAGCAAGGAGACCGATGAGAGCCAGAATAATTCTACGGAGCATAGGTCATAAGTGTTTTCCAAAAAAAAAAAAAAGGTCTTCACCTGTAGTTAGCAAAAGAGCTGCAGATGGGAGGCAAAAGAGCCACATGCGGCTCCGGAGCCGTGGGTTGCCGACCTATGGGCTAGGCACACAAGGGAGCAACAAAGAAGATCGGTATTTTTCCTTACAAAGTTACTGCAGTCTAAGAATTGAAGGTAACAGATTTCAAAAAACGACTTCATTATTGTTACTGGTTGAAGACCTTTGTCACTACTTACTGAAACGAAATCTTGAACACTACTTTCTTTTCTGACAAAGCATGGTTCTACTTTCAAGGTAGCATCCATTCCCAAAACACTCGTCCGTGGTCAAACAAAAATCCTGACAAGATCCAAGAAGCTCCACTTCATTGTGAGAAAGTTGGTGTTTGAGTTGCTATTTCATGCTGTCAAACCGTAGGCCCTATACTTTTCAATGACACTATAAACTCCAAGCTGCACAAACTGTAATGACTTTTGTATGCTGCATTTTTTATTGTATTTTCAGCACAACATGTAATGACTTTTGTATGCTGTTTGATGAAATAATTCTGATGTAATTATGTCTTCACAAATAAACATTGTTCATCATTAAAACAATTTCAAAAAGTCTACTGTGGGGAGACTTTATGAATACACTGTATTTTTGAAAGTATTCCACAGAATAGGTGCATCAACGTCAACCATTTCCTAAGCCCTTTCTTGAAATCTTGTTCTCACATTGCTTTTCTTCAACTTCCAAACCCTCCTTCTAATAGTTTGTTTGTTCTTCACTACTTTCTTCAACTTTCTTTTGTCTATGTCTGTTACCACCAGCTGATGTTGCAACTCCGAGGGGATGGCTTTCACGTCTTTTAAATACCTACTATTGTTTTTACCAACCAATACAAAATCATCTCCATCTCATTTCCACCCATACTGTATGTTATTTTTCTCTGCTCCTTCTTTTCAAACCATGTATTTGCCACGCACAACTCCTTTTTATCAGAAGACTCAAGAAGTCTTCTTTCCTCTACATTTCTTTTGCCAATTCCATACCCACCATGCACACCCTCAAAACCATCAATCCGTCTCCCATCATGTCCATTGAAGTCCCCCAGACCAAAAACCACTTCACTGAGGTTTGCAAATCTTACTCACTTGCCATGTTATTATAAAATCAATCTTTCTCACACCCCAATCTTCCAACCAAGGGAGCATATGCACATATAACTCTTATAACTTCCCCCTCAAAAACCAGCACTATTGCCATCACTCTGTCACTTTTTTTCCAGACTTCTACAATATTTTTGCAAAGTTCTACTTTCACTAAAATTCCAACCCCTTCTATTCCATCATTATTTTCAGACCACCTCAGCTCATATCTCCTACCTCTGCAACCAACAAATCAAGCTCCTTGCCCTCTCCATCTTACTTCCTGTAGACAGCACATATCCATTTCTCTGTTTTCCAACTGTTCACACATTTCCATATCTATTCCACAAAAACTTCTAACATTCCAACTTCCATATCTTATCTCAAAATTCTTAGGGGCTAAGTATAACTACAAATATATTAAAGTGGGTTCTATTTATGATGCTGCACTGATACAGTTGTTTATATATTGACCAATTGTTAACCATCGACTTAAGTATGCTAGTCTGAGTTGAGTTGCAAAAAAATGTGACCGTTTATAGTCGACTTGAAAGCACTTCACAACTCATCAGTTATCATATTGTGCAATGTTACTGCAAAATAGCAGTTCTTAACGGGGTCCCCAGTAAAAATCCTGGGGGTCCCCAGAAGGAATCCAAAACTGTATTCTTTTAACTCTCAAATGCAAAAACAACAACGACCACCACTTTGACTAATAATAACAGTGGTTTTACAGTAACATGCTACCTATAGTCAAATGTATGCAGTATCACATCATTCCAGTTGTGAACAAATTACTTGTTCTAGTCTGGTGCAATAGGTCATCATTTTTAGTTTTTTACTACATATTATGATGCAATAGACCAGAGTAAGAAAAACAAACCCACAGCTACACCTGTTTCAAGGTTTTGTAAGAGACTGACGTTTGTCGCTTCCAGATTTAAAAATTAGTTAGTTGGATAAAGCTATGTAGTGGTGGTTTTTTTGTCAAGAATACAGGTATGTAAGCTTAGACCAGTGGTTTTCAACCAGGGTTCCACCAGTACAGTCCAGGGGTTCCGCCCAAAGTTACAAAATTTTACTTTATTAATTTAATTATATGCTCTTTTTAGCATAAGATAATTGAATTATTGTTTCTTGAGGGGTTCCTCAAGTTGCTGAAATGTTTTTTGGGGTTCCGCTCCAGCAAAAAGATTGAAAACCACTGGGTTAGACATTAGTATTGAAGAAGTATGAAAACTGACGGCATTAGCTAAGATAATTCTGGTGAGAATGATGCACCTAACGCCTCTGGAGAAGCATATGATCATCCAACTAGTTGTTTCTGTATTGAGGGCTAAACATTAAATCCCTAGCCATGAGAGATAAGGTTTAATAAAGCATTTGAGAGTTGTAGTATAAAAGTTGCAGTTGCAGCACTTTCTCTTCTAGCTCTACCCATGACCCCACTGCATGAAAGGAAGAAACAAAAACCTTCAAGTATAGTGGGATACCAGAGTGTCTAATTTTCTCCCAGCAGCTTTCTGGTATCTAATATCTACTGGCCTGGATAGAATTTTACAACCTAAGCAATGAAGGAGCCAAGGGAATTTAAGACAATCACTATGCCTGTTCCCTTTTAGCATTTGCTATATCATTTCTACATTTTACATGCAATTACCATGAAAGTGAATTTGTATGATTTAGCCACTTTTAGTACAATTAAGACTTTTCAATAAGTCATTATTTTTGCTTCCTTAGATCACAATCATTTTGTTTACTAATCACTGTGAAAAATAGACATAAAATACGTTTCTGGGATGATTCTTACATTCAGTATGGTTTCACAAAAGTTATCGGTTGTGATAAACTTGACAATGCTCAATGCACATTGTGCAATACCAATTTGGCCAACGATTCCTTAAAGCCTTCAAAGTTGAAGAGGCACAAGAAACTGAAGCATAAAGAGAATATGGACTCAGTTGAAATGTTCAAAGTGAAAAGAGCTTGTTATCATGTGAGGGGAATGCTCCCTGCATTAGGCTTCTCCCTAACTTCCCAACCACTCCTGCACACTTCATATGAAGTTTCTTTGATAATAGCAAAAGCACCTCACACAGCTGGTGAGAAACTAATAAAGCAAAGTGCGGTAAAAATGGCAGAAATATTACTTGGCTGAAATGAGACCAAAAGAATAGACTCAGTTCCCATGTTCAATGACACTGTAAATAACAGAATTGCAGATATAGAAAATGATATTTTGAGCGAGCTTATTGCTCAAATCCAAGATAGCCCATGTAGAATAAGTCTTCAATTTAATAAAACAATGGATATCAAGTCAATAAGCCAATTAGTAGCATATGTGAGATTTGTTAAAGAAAACGCAATTGTGAACAAGTTTTCATTTTGTCAAGAGATGAAGGAAAGAACTAGAGCTAAAGACGTCTTTGATCTTGTTAATGCATTTCTTCGTGAAAATTCAATAGCATGAAATAAAGTGGTATCGGTATCAGTGTTCCCTTTAAACGCAAAAAAAGTGCGAATTTGCAAAATTATGTCCGGCGGATTTGCAGTTAAAATTTAACAGTGCGTAAAAAAAGTCCGGCGGTTTTTGGTAACTTTTTCATTTTGTTAAAATTTTTGCAATTTTGTTAGGAAAATCTTAACCAACTGTTAAATGCATGGGAGACAGTGAAAAGAAATTACGACAGATGCTTTTTCAGAGCAGTGCAACGTCTCACCCAAACATCGCACGGCTGTGACGCAACAGCTAATGACGGCGACTTAAATATCGCGCATGCCTTTGCCTCACTTTTTTGTATAACAAATTATCTCTCCAGCAATTAACCTGGAGTAAAATCAATTTTTTTGTTTACTTTTTCCCAGCCGATTTCAGTCGTAGCTAAAGAGCAGTAATAGCAAGCAGCTCTCAAACTTCAGTTTTAACTCAAGACATCATTTTTCGAGGGAAGTTTGAAACTAAACTTGCTTAAAATCTTTGTTTTCTTTATGTTTCAACGCTAACTTTCAATCTTGCTTGTTAAGATAAAAAAGTACATAGTTCTCGCTTTCAGTTAAGCACAAAAAACACCATTTTTGAGGGATTGGTTCAGTTTTTGTACGTCAGAAACAAATAACCTTCTTTTACTTGCCATTTATAAACACTAAAGATAAAAAAGAATACAACTTTTAACCCATTTAGTTTTGAATTCCCTTCAAATACTTTCCGAACTGAGATTGAAAGTTTGCTTGCAATTGCAAAAACCTGTTGTTTAATTGATTACGATAGAGAAATGTAAGTTATCTAATTATTTACCGTAATCAAGCAACAGTTAAAGATCGCAAGTAATTTTTGTTGTGTCATAGTCGTAATAACCAACCTAACATCACATTACTTCACAAAAGTTCAAGTTCTCATGCTCATGTTGGGCGTCGGCCAAGGGTTAATTTTATTTAGTTAGGTAAAGTGCTTACGAATCACTGTTGCAAAGGCTGTAAAGTTTGAGACCACAATTAACTTACTAAAGAAAAATAGCCAGGTATTTCGCCGCCGTCTTATAACAACCGATAGGCTACCTGTTTGTAAACATTTTGGGGCTGACATAGTCACGCTAATTATTAAGTCACCAAAGCGCATTGTCACAGTTTTGACTTTTGTTTTCCTGCAAATTTGTCCGGCGGTTTTCGTAGATTTGCTAGCAAATTCGCACTTGTGCCAGCGGTTACGCACTTACTAAAATCTTAGAGGGAACACTGATCAGTATGCACAGATGGTGCACTGACTATGATAAAGCATCGATCTGATTTTGTAGCCCTAATGAAACAAGATGCTCTGCATATATTATCAACTCACTGTGCCATTCAAAAATATGCCTTAGCTTGTAAAACATTCCTTCTTGAATTGAAAAGTGTTCTTCATTCTGTAGTAAAGGACGTTAATTTCATTTGTGGCAGGGCCGTATATTTCTGATTATTCAAAGCATTTTGCAACAACCTTGGAAATGAGCATCAATACCTCCTTTTCCACACCGAAGTGTGATGGTTATCGCATGGAAAAGTGCTCTCCCATGGTGCAGAACTTGTCACTGAAGTTGCTATGTTTCTTGTGAGCATGGTTCAGTGGAACTTGCTACATTATGTGATGACAATAGATTCCAATTGAAGGTATTTTATTTGGCAGACATCTTTAGTCTTTAGAATGAGCTAACCGGCGCGATGGTGTAGTGGTTAGAGCGTTCGCTTTGCAGTCGGTAGACCTGGGGTTCATTTCCCTTGTCGAGTCATACCAAAAGACTTTAAGAAATGGTATTCACAGCTTCCCTGCTTGGCGCTCAGCACATAAGGGATAGTGTGGAGAACAAGCCGGCAAGCTTGCTTGTTGTGTCTTTGGGCAAGGCACTTAACGGGATGCCTCCGTCTTTATGTGGCAGACAGATGGTGGGGCCAAGCAGTCTACCTGTCGTGGTGGCCCAGTCTGACGAAAGACATGCAAACCGAGCATGAGCTCATACGCGTGAATGAAGAATGAGCTCAGCTATTTTCTGGAGGGAAAAAACAAATCTCAGACAGAGACTGCAGAGAAGGTCTCTGCCCTCAAAAAGAAGTTATCCCTATGGAAAAAGAGAGTAAGGAATCAGAATTTTGCTATGTTTTTAGTGTCGGACAGTAAAATTGGTGATCAGGAAACTAACAAATGGCTCACTGCTTTAATTAATGATCACATAAGCCACCTTAGGAAAAAAATGAAAGATCACTTTCCAACGTTTGAACCTTCTTCAGCATGGATTCTGCAGCCTTTTATTGCTGAGACGAAGTTCTCAAGCAGCAAAGACCAAGTTCAGCTCCTCCTCCCTGATAAAATTTTGGTGCAGTATGTTGCAAGAATATCCTAAATTGGCAAAGAGAGCTCTGGAGGCATTAATTCCATTTCCAATGACATACCTCTGTGAAGCTGCCATGTCTGCTCTAGTTAATATCAAAACTACGTACTGTAATTGCCTTAGAGTTGCAAATGACACAAGAGTTGCTCTCAGAAATATTAACCCCCATATTGATGAGCCTGTTTTGAAGAAACAAGAACAGAGGTCACACTGACTATCATTTGTGCTGTGTTTTGCTGAGTAAATTGTGATATTCCACTAACCACTTGTGTTATGCTTTCATAAAGAGAGTTTTTTTTAATTAGAGATCCAGTAGTAAACAACTTATCCACCTATCACAATAGTGTCTATTCTTTTAACATACACCTCCTTTGCAAGTTGCGCAGACAAGTGGTTCCCAAGCAAATATCTTTAGGAATAGGGGTCCCAGGGGTTGGAAAGGTTTAGAACCACTGATGTAAAACTATCACATGTAAGAGAAAAATTTTCATTTGTAGGTACTGTAATTAAAATGCTAATTTGTGTCAATAAACCCAATAAGCCATGAATTTTATTTTGGATTCCAATAGTACTTGTCAAGACCTTTCAGATTATATGTCACATGTCAAGCTACCTAGTGTGTACCTATCATTTTGGTGCCTTAAAATATTGTTTTGCTAAAATGATCACAGTGGTCATAGTTGGAATTATCAAGTGCAGAGGTCAGAGAACTATCAAGTTTGGTCAAACGAAAATATATATCTTGATATATGTGAATTTCAAGTCAAATAGATGTGAGTAGCCTGAGTTATGAGAATTAAAATTAAAACATAAAATCACAAAATTTTTCTGCTAATGATTATAATTATTTTCAATTGCTTATAATTTTCTAGCCACGGTTGTCTGATTTCAAAAAAAGTTGTTCAGAATCACCATCTCCAGGTCTATCATCATGCCAAAATTGAACAAAATCCAAAGGGGTGGGTTACATTTTGCCTTTTTTCTGCATCACTTGACATAGAATGACCCCACTATTGTGTGCAATTGTTGTGGACGTTAGTACTGAAAAAGGAGGGGTGTGGTTGATGAATTACTGTATGCATATGATCTTGTTCTCATGAGCGAAACCATGGAAGACTTAAAGGCAACACAAATTGGTTTGCCATTCATTCAGGATTTTTTTTCCATCTGACATATGTTGGCAAAGTTCCATCAACACCTTAATCTCTACTTCTCCAGGAGCAGACATCATCTCTGTATCTACTTCAGAGGGTCCAGCTGCTCCTATTCTTTTACAGTCTTTTTTACTAACATTTAACTATTCATCTTTTCCTCCTATTCACCTACCTCCTTTAATATCTTTCCATTGTTTTTCATGAACTCCATTAGTTTAAATATGTTACTTAGTTAAAGCATTAAATTGTTACGTAAAATGCTAAATTATACACTTTTTTTAAGCACAGATACAATAGAAAAATTGTGAGAATGATGCACTGAATTGTTTGACATGCAAATATTTAAACTTGCTTAGTGCGGCAGCAGGTTTAAGAAGTATGTGTGTACATTATTCAGCATCAATTTAAATGAGGGTTTATTTAGAAAGTTGTGGTAAGTTTCTGAACTAAGAAAGCATTTTGCTACACAATTTATTCACAAGAATTGTGTTGCGACAAAACTGGTCAAACATACTTGTTCTAAACCAGCATGACCCGACTGCAGGCCTGCAGGCAACAGTTGACCCATAAAAAACTTCTTTTGGCCCACAGCCTAGTTTTGAAACTATTATAAAAATGTGAAAATTTATAATAAAATCAGTGAAAACTTGTGTAATCATAAAGAGAATATAGTTTACAGGAGCAATGCAAACTGAGAAGACTCAGTTGAATGTGCTGTATGCAGCTGCACTTCATGCTTCTTTATGATCAGTTTGTGTGACTGGCAGAGTAGCTGCTACTGGTAAAGTGGCATCACATGATCATCACTTTAGCATGTTCTTTGAAAAAGTATTTTCAATCAATGTAAGTTTGACCATTTATCATATTTTTTGGACCATAAGGCACACTTATAATCCTTTAATTTCTTAAAAATGGAACATGCACCTTATAGTCCAGTGCGTCCAATGTGTAAATCAGGTTGCACTTTGTCACCAAAGTCTGAACAAATTTTATGTTTCAATAAACCCTACCAACACAGTTGTACCTACCTCAACTTGTTCTTTCTTGAGAGCAAACGTCTTTGTTTCTTGCCATCAAACTACTTACTCTCATTCCCTCTACAAGTGTGTTTTTTCTCTTCACTTACTCTTGTACCCTACACGAGTGTATTTTTCTCTTCACTTTACGCACGTAAACACACACATGTGTTGTGCATGTATTGCAACATATACCTAGCAACGAGCAGTACACTTCTCATGGTAGCAATAAAATGAATTGAGTTTTTGTTTTGTTAAATGCGCCTTAGTCTGATGTACCTTATGGTCCAAAAAATACAATAATCAAATGAAATTTCAGTTAAGAGTAGTTTCATTTTATGACTACTAAGATCAATATGCAAAACAGCATAACATGAACAACAAAAAAAATTAAGGCAGCAAAGCAAAAGTATTTTTAAAGACACAGACAAAAAAACAGTTATCGATCAAAAATAATAGAAAACTGCATTGTTCAGTGTGCCAGAAATGGTTGTACCTGAAAAAGATATATCATCCAATGCCATTATGAAACTCTTTACAGATATAAATTTGCAAACCTTGCACCTAATTGGTAATGCAGCATATGAGCAAAAAGGGCATTAACGATTTATTAAAGTGAATAGCAAGGAAACAAAAATGAGTATACCACCCCACCAATTTTGATGAGACCATCCCCAAATGCATTTTGTCCTTTTGGACTTATCAGCAGGGCCCATCGCATCACAAGCAAAAGTAACCCACTCATTAACATTTTCCTTAACAACAAGCAATGCACACGCAGATGTACTAAGACTTTAACCAATGTATTGCATTGCTTAATGGGGTGGGTTGACAAATTGGTTGGTTTTGGCTGCATATCCACAAAGAGATCAGCATATTCATAATGTTTTTGTGGTGATTGGTATCAGTTTTAGATTTTTGTATGATTATTGCTTTATTTTAATTTACCTTTAGTGGTGCATGGATTTTTACACAAGAACTGTTTTTGATGTTTATCAAATTTATGTGTGGGGCATGCTTATTCAAGAAGCTACAGAATTGAATATTTTTGTGAATTCATGTAACAATGACTAAAGCCAAACTGCGTATTTATAATGTTTACACTTGACCATCTGTAATATGCTTTAAAGTAAATGAAAATAAATATTGTTAAAGTAAGCAAAAAATGACTGATCTAACTAAAAACCACATTAAAAAACTTTACAGAACTTAAACAGCTACATGGGTGAACTAGTTTACTGCAAAAACAAAGCACCAAATAAACAAAATGCATCATACAAAGCAATTATTCTTCTTAAATTTAACCATCAAATATAGAGTAAAGTGGAGTAATTACAACCATGGGAAATTACGACCACTGACAGGAAATTATGGCCACTTGTTTTTTCAAGTAACTATTTTGCTTTATGAAAAATTAAGTTTCCATCTCTCTAACACAGCATAACAAACCAAAATTTTACAAAAAACTGACATAAATGTTAAAACTTTTGTTCACTTAAGATGCAATTTTTTAAAGTTTTCAGCATTAAGAAAAAAAATGAAGCAAAACAATGTGGAAGAACAACTTTATCTACGAACAACATTCTCATAATTTTGTTTCTGAGCATATAGTTATGAAGTGGATAACAGCCTCAATCCCCAAAATACTGTTAAGGATTGCTACATTAATAGAACCTTAAGTTACAGACTGTAACATCCTAAATCATTGTATGTATTATCAGGGGGTGAGTAAGAATAAACATGATTACCAAAAAAAATTTACATCTTTGCCAGCAGGAATATTCTACAACTCAAAAAGCCATTCAACTGAAAGACAGAAAAAGGTCAAGAGTACAAAAAATATGGAGAAATTTTAACCAAAGAAAGTGCTATCAAACGGTTACTATTGGAGTTCGATAAAAGGGACAATGAAAGAAAAAAAATTGCAATGAAAATTGAAAAGTTGGCCCAAACAACAAATTTATCAATAAAGAGATCTGTGATATTGGCAATCCTTAAGTTTAGCATTGGAAACTCAAGTAAAAAAATCCCCAAGTTTAGGATCAGAAACTAAAGTAAAAAAAATTTGTAATCCAAGCAGTTACTTTATTGAAATGAAGAAAATTAAAATTAAAAGACATAAATTTGTGGATATTTAAACACTACTTACAATATTTATGATTGATCTTAATAAAGTAAGTGTTTTGATTATAATACATTTTTACTTGAGTTTTCAATGCTAAACTTAAGGATTACCTGTGATATTTGCAAAGAAGTCAATCCACCTAAAGAAGATGATGACGAAGTAGTTGATTGGGTTGCTTGCGAATTTACATAACTGTGCTGTAAAAGTTTTTTTGCTCAAGCTACTGTGTGAGCTATTCTTTGTTTGTTTTATTTACTTTACAGTGCCATAAATTACATTTTCAGTTCAGCTATCATGGTTGTTGTCTTTACTAGTTTTAAAAAAGTAAACAGAGATAAATGTAAAAACTAAATGATATGCTTTTTACATAATATTGTCGTTCTAAGTAATAAAAATATATTCTATGGCCTAGACTCTAAGTTTTGCTCATATTTATCTTTCAATCTCATGAGACAGAGGTATCAATGCAAAACATAGCAAAAAAATGTCAAGACTAGCTTTAACGTTGCCTGAGATTTAGCCCAAATTTTTTTGTTAAGATTCTGCCACAGCAAACAAAATTGTAGTGCATTGCCTTTTTGATGGCACAATGCAACCAGTATGAGGCTCAAACCTATAACCTGTTGATCATAGTTGCTATTAAAACTTCACCTCAACATACTGCTATGTTGCCAATTTAACTGATAAAATCAGAATAATTTTTATGTAGGCTATTTTTATCATTTATGAATTGAAAATTTTGATTCCTTTTTAAAATCTTACCTTTTAAAAAGAGAAAACTTCCTGGAAAACAGACAATTTTTTTATTTTTTGAGGGAACTTAATTATGTAAATGACTGGACTTCATTTTAGAAATTTAAAAAAATTGAATCAGTGGCTGTAAATTCTCCACTGATATATTACAGCCACTGATATGACGTTACACAAAATGTTACACCATTTAATGTCACAAGACTCAAATATGTCAATCAAAGTGGTATCACAGGTACAAAATTAAGAGTGCACTGCAGGAACAGTTGCATCTTAAAAAGTTGTAAATTAGCAGTGTATTTAGTTTAAAACTTCAAAAATGGCCAAATTATACCACTTTACCCTACTGATGATATTTTCAGAGACCAAAAGAATTATTATTAACTAGAGATCAAAACACATATGTTGATGTAGATTTATTGACAACAAAATAACCACTGTCTAGCATATTTGGCAGTGGCTATTTTGGTGTCAACCAACAGCATTCTACCATTGGAAGCTTTGCCATTAGGCATTTGTGAATGGTTGATTTTAATAATGCACTATACATGTGACTTTTGGCCATTTTTGATTGATCAATTTTATTAATGAACTCAAAAAATTGCACTCTCATTGTATACTTCCTGAAACTATACATTTTCCTTTATATTTACATACCAAGCCCTTTTTCCAGTGTACGCTGCTTTTGTCTCAATACCCTGCCAATGAGAATTCCAACCTAGAGCGATAGCATTTGAAGTCAACTTCACTATTCTCTACACCACAGCATCACCACCAGAATTGTAACAAATATGCCTATTTAAACACACTTAAATGGTGACGGCAAAATTGCAATTCAAAGTAAATAGCCATTTGACAGAAAAATAGCTGCTTCCTAAATATTTTGATTTGAAGCAGATCCATCTTAATAGAAGACCGCCTAAAAATTGCTACCTAGCAACTACAAACCTTTACATTTTGCAAATTGATGAAGTCTTAACTATGATCCTACACCCCTATTAGGACTTATTAGTGTTATTTGTGCATGTCATGTGTGTTTGTCGTTAAATCAGACCCTCTTGATACATGTATGGCTGTATGATATGGTTCTCTCTTGCATCTTTTTTGGCAGTGGCTATTTCGCCGTCGACGGCAATTTGCCCTTGGAATCTATTTTGCCATAATCATTCACGTGTGTTTATATAGCCATATTTGCCACAATTACACCAGTGACATTGTGGTGTAGTGGATAGTGCGCTGGTCTTGAGATACCATGGTTGCGGGTTTGAATCTCAGCTGGCAGGGCATTAAAAGAAAGGCAGTGTACACTGAAGGGGCAGGCCCAGTGTGTAAACGTATGGGGCAGTGTACACTGGAATTGTTGTTATTGTTTTTGATATATGTTAATGATCTTCCAAAATGTCTTTCTTCTGGTCAAGCTATCATGTTTGCTGATGATACAAACTTATTCTTCAATCATGTTTCATATACTGAACTATTTAAAAAGGCAAATGAAGAATTGCACCAAGTTGATTCCTGGCTTACTGCAAACAAGCTTACTTTAAACATTGAAAAAACTAAAGTCATAACTTTTAAAACTCCTAATAGCCCTCCAGTCCCACCTAATCTTGAAATCAAGCTAAATGGCAATGCATTAGACAAGGTAACATCTATTAGATTTTTAGGTGTAACAATTCACGAGCATCTAACGTGGAAATCTCACATGGAATTGCTGCTGAAAAAAATTAGAATGGATCGTGACATCATGCAAAAAATAAAACCCTATCTTAACCAAAAATCACTTCAATTGCTCTATTATAGCATGATTCAAAGTCACTTTCAATACTGTATTTCTTCCTGGTGCTTCAACAACAAAACACTGATTCACAGACTCCAAAATACAACAAATAAAGTCATTTGATTAGCATTTAATGCCAAAAAAATGACATAACAGCAGTTATGAAAAAGCATAACATTATGACAATAGAACAAACTGCTCAATTGGAGATAGTTAAATTTATGCACAAATATTTTAATAACATGCTACCGCATGCATTTAATAACTTCTTTCAGCACAACTATCAAAACTGCAATGCTGATAGGTCACGGTTGAAAGCTAAGGTATTTACTAAATTTTGCAGAATTAACACTTTAACCGCATCTCTGAGATCAGCCATGATGCCACGCCTGCATCGCGTTTTTAATATATTATATATATATTATATGCTTTTCTAATTTCTTAGTTGTGAGAGATTTATTTTGCTGCGAAACCGGAAATTACAAATAAAATTTGCTACAATAATTTTTGTTTTTTTCTTATAATGCATCAAGTATGTCAAATATTAAACGAGTTGCTGTAAATAATGGTTTTTAGAATATATATCAAATTTTGAGTGTGTACCATATGTGACGCACGATGCAGGCTGAGCCAAGTACCAGTGTACCATATATGGCACACGATGCGGTTAAAGTGTTAAACTAACCCAGCAGTCATTCAAATACAAAGGTCCTGTGCAATGGAATAAGCTTCCTCCAGCATTAAGAGAAATAAAATCTTTGAAATCTTTTATCAACCAATCAAGGCAGTTCTTTATCACTTCATAAACATTTAATCCACTTAAAATTTACATCTAGGAAATGTGACTGCTTATGATATAGTCTTTTACAGTGCAATGGTTTCTGTGTTCTTTTTTCTGTTTTCAGATGGAACCTCTGAAGGTAGTGACAGTGAAGTGAGAACAGTCAACCATGAACAATCAATTCATAAAGAGCATTGAATTACTGAAACTTCATCATTGCATATCAGATTAGAATGATAAGTTATTTTCGTCCTTTTAAGGTCTCTGCATCAAATTGATTATTAATTTAGTCGATTAAATTTTACGCGAACAATGCAGCTGGGAATACCATAACGGTACTACTAACTCACAGTAACTTCTTTTTTATAATAGCTATGTGTTTAATCTAGTCCTAGGTGTATGACTTAAAACTACAACCGGCAACAGGGTTTATGTGCCTTGAGACGTAAAGGAGCTGTCTCTTGGCTGTCGTTGCTCCCAGGTCACCCTTGGGCAAGGTGTAGCACCTGATAGCCTCCCCTGTTAGGGTTACATCTTGACAGTTTTTTATTTTTACTGTCTCTAGTGACACTTTGTACATACTGTATATGCTTTTCTTCGTGTGTGTTTTTTATTTTACCTAGTATCTTACAGGTGCAATGGCCATGCCATTATCTTCACATTTAATCTAAATTCTATTCATGTACATGTATTAACGTATAGGCAGTGGCTATTTTGCCGTCGACGGCAATTTGCCCTCAGAGACTATTTTGCCGTGAGTTATTTGTGATTGGTCAATCTTAATGATGTACTAAACATGTGACTTTTGGTCGTCTCTGATTGGTCAATTTTAAAAACCAATTAAAAAAATTTTGAACCCCCAGATCTCTATCCCCCACCCTGTACACTCCCTTCCAGTGTACACTGCCCCGTACATTTACATACCAGGCCTGCCCCTTCAGTGTACACTGCCTTTCTTTTAAAGCCCTGGCCAGCTGAGATTCAAACCCACAACCATGGTATCTCAAGACCAGCGCTCTATCCACTACACCACAGTGTCACTAGTGTTGTTATAGCAAATTTGGCTATATAAACACACGTGAATGATCACGGCAAAATAGATTCCAAGGGCAAATTGCCGTCGACGGCGAAATAGCCACTGCCTAACGTATATCGTTTTCCATTGCCTCCTTTTTTTGTCCATTGCTGTGTAATTTATTTCTATGTATGCTGATTTGGACAAAAATAAAATAAAATTGATTGATTGATTGGAAGGGAGTGTACAGGGTGGGAGATAGAGACCTGGGGGTGCAAAATTTTTTTAATTGGTTTTTAAAATGGTAGTGGCTATTTCGCCGTCGACGGCAATTTGCCCTTGGACTCTATTTTGCCGTGATCATTCACGTGTGTTTATATAGCCAAATTTGCTATTATCGCACCAGTGATTCTGTGGTGTAGTGGATAGAGCGCTGGTCTTGAGATACCAAGGTATCGTGTTCGAATCTCAGGTGGCCAGGGCTTTAAAAGAAAGGCAGTGTACACTGAAGGGGCAGGGCCGGTATGTAAATGTACGGGGCAGTGTACACTGCAAGGGAGTGTGCAGGGTGGGGGATAGAGACCTGGGGGTGCAAAATTTTTTTTTTGTTTTTAAAATTGACCAATCAGAGATGACCAAAAGTCACATGTTTAGTACGTCATTAAGATTGACCAATCACAAACAACTCACGGCAAAATAGTCTCTGAGGGTAAATTGCCGTCGACGACAAAATAGCCACTGCCTTTTAAAATTCACCAATCAGAAACAACCAAAAGTCACATGTTTAGTACATCATTAAGATTAACCAATCACAAATAACTCACGACAAAATAGTCTCGGAGGGTAAATTGCCGTTGATGGCAAAATAGCCACTGTCTTAAAAGAAAGGCAGTGTACACCGAAGGGGCAGGCCTGGTATGTAAATGTACGGGGCAGTGTACACTGGAAGGGAGTGTACAGGGTGGGGGATAGAGACCTGGGGGTGCAAAATTTTTTTAATTGGTTTTTAAAATTGACCAAGCAGAAACAACCAAAAGTCACATGTTTAGTACGTCATTTAGATTGACCAATCACAAATAACTCACGGCAAAATAGTCTCTGAGGGCAAATTGCCATCGATGACAAAATAGCCACTGCCATCTTTTTTTTACACTCAATGGCAAATTTTTTTTTTATTATTGAGTGCTGTTTACACCTGCCCAATGAGACCCAATAAGGTCAAAACCAGTCACAGGTTATTGGCACAATGTAATACATGGCTGTATGGTACTACATGATGTTAGTGATTATTTTTGAGCAAAATTTTATATTTTACCTGATTTTACCTGAGTATGATGCTCCTGGCAGATTTTTCATATAAATTGCCTAAAAATTGATACCTAACACCCTCTACATTTAATGGAAGGTTTTCTTAATTTATATATTTTAATCATGCTTACCAATGCACTTTTCCCAACACCTCCAGATCCCAGAACTACAAGTTTGTATTCTTTCATAGTAAAAACAAAAACATTTACTTAAGCTACACAAATTAGGTTACCTACAACCAAAGTTTCTACAACAGTC
Organism: Trididemnum clinides; assembly: GCA_963675345.1. NCBI lineage: Eukaryota > Metazoa > Chordata > Ascidiacea > Aplousobranchia > Didemnidae > Trididemnum > Trididemnum clinides. The sequence goes on along the minus strand of OY776287.1, from coordinate 1,836,099 downwards.
ATTCTGGCAAAAAAAACGGATCCGCTTTCACACGAAGGCAAACATGCGAAACAATTCAGCGATCACAAGCACAAGAAAATACCTCTCTCGTTTGCAAACAAAATAGCAATCAACTATGAAAAACATGTGCTCGGTCTAATCCGAATTGAACGTCGTTCCCATCAAGCGCCTTTGGTATGATTTTGACACTGGACAACAATATCAATTTCCAAGCATATTGCGAAGTTTTATGAAGAAACCTCCGCAAACGGCTCATCAGAATAATTATTGTAGCTGTCGCGCCTCGCACCTCATCGAGCTGCCAGGCCAAACACCTCATTGTCTTTTTTATTTTTTTTGTTAGTTTGCTTTCGGCGGCTTAGCACTTCGCTCCCGCCGATGTGTGTGATTCTAGTTGTTTACTTTAAGAGCTGTGTTTGCTAGTTTGTAACTTCGTGCGTCCCCAGTTTGACGCCCAGCTCGCGCTCCGTTGCTGTTTTACCTTACAATTTTACTGATAAAGTAATATTAACTGACGAAGTATCTACCGTCAAGTTTGCAGCCGCTCGGCTATCTCCATTTAAAGTATATCCCCAGCTAGCATTGAAATGTGGGACCCATGTCTTTTTCAGATAGGCAACTATGTGGGCCCTATGAGATTGCCCACTTGGGCTCAATATCAACTTGTCCGTCCAGAAAACTTGGCCTTGTATAGGCAACCCATTAAATTGTGTGGGTTGCCTATCTTGTTTTTATGTAGGTCCCATATACTTTGGACCATAATTAAACTGAGCTCTTCCATACGAATTTAAGATTAATCTTACACTGGCTGCCTTCTCTCTTTTTAGATATGCAACTATGTGGGCCCCATATGGGTTGCCCACCTGAGCTCGACATCAACCTGACCGTCCAGAAAACATAGGCCTTACATGGGCAACCCATTATATTGTATGGCTTGCCTACCTTGCTTTTATGTAGATCCCATATACATAGACCATTATTTAACTAGGCTTTCCCATACGAATTTAAGATTAATCTTACAATAACTGCCCATTGTTTTTTTAGGTGGGCGACTACGTGAGCCCCATATCAACTTGTCCATTCAAAAAACGTACGTAGGTCTCATCTGGGCTATCCACGATATTGCAACACAACTGGACATCGATATTGACTGGGCATTAATCTTGTAGCGATCGTGTAATCTTTGCCCTTATGTTTACCCTGCGCGCGTTTGTTTTCGTATATTGCTACCTCGTGTTTTCTTTACATTTTCGTAGAAAGTCATGCATTCCTTCGTCTTTCTAAAGTGATTATGTAACCTTTGCCCTCACCTCATCTATGCGCATCTGTTTCAAATATTGTTGTTTCGAATTTCGTTATGTTTGCGTAGAAATGTGAGTCATGCATTGCTTCGTGTTTCCAAACATTAATCCTCGTGCTTCGTTTTATTTTTCGTAGAAAAGTGACTCATGCATTGCCTCGTCTTCACCCCATGAAAAATTATTCCTTGTGCCTTTTTTTCATTTTTTTTTTTTTTTGAGATATAAATATCTCTTGGTCTTTGGATAAGTCATCATAAAACAGAAAACAGAATTAACTTTTGGACTGAAGATGCCGCTAAATTTTGAAATTGTACAATAATTTATGGTAAAAGGTTTAACAAACAAAACAGAAAAATTTGTGTCAATTGAAAACTTAAGAAAATAATTCGATGTCAAAGAACTCCCGTGAACTTAAGTAATTAAGTGTAGGTCAGTAGGCTCATGGTACAGCACGTCACGTCTCTGGCGCTACAATGTTAAATAGGGCAACTGCTTATTCACAAAAGTTTTTGCTTACAAGTTTAAGATAAAGTAGCCATAAAGATGGGCTTCCTATATTTTAAAACCACTCTTAAGTTATATTACGATTTTGATCCGTCCAACTGGTTACCAAATTTTACACTACGCTGTCTTAAGCTATAACAGCTAAAAATATACGAACCATAAAGATCTAAAAAATCTACATCTATCAATGCGCCAACAAATAAAAAAGATGCACAACAATTTCCAACACTATTCAACAGTTTCGTCCTCTTGAGAAAGCTTCCTCTTCTGTCGCAAGGATCGTCGACCACCCCGATCTCTTGCACCTAGCAACCACTTGCCAACAGCAACTTCTATATTCTTTATTGTTGAATTAGAAGTTGCTGGATTTTGCTGGGCAACGCCTGCAAAGAAAAAACTTTTATAAAAGTTATTCGCTTCGTTTTAGGGCCTGCCAAAGCCTTACTTTGTAATGTCTCTTTGCAGCGGTTTGTCTTTTTCAAAATGATGCCTAGATTCTAATTTAGTAAGCAACTGTAAGCGCATGTCAACGTCATGTCCAACTATTTGTTCAATAAATCAAGAAAACGTATTTAAGAAACTCAAATCGTTTAAAAGAACCCCCCCCCCCCGCATGAAATGAGCCGCATAATACTGGTGCGATTTTTTTTATTTGAAAACTATATGTGGCAACTTATGAACAGCTTTAAATGTATATCTGTGGTTTCTAAAAATGGGTTATGGTTAAGAAAACGTTTAACAGCAGATGAAAAATCACTGAGCATACGTGGCTTGAGTAATTATGTGAATTGTAGATTATGTGAAGAACTTACGACAAAAAACATCAAAAGCATTTGTATTTTGTAGCGCTTCTTTCCCATTTCTGCCAGTCAAATTACACTGGAACGCCACATCTTCATGAATCACCTCCGGAAAAGCGCGGCGGCAGATTTCTTGCAAATTTCTGCCGACTATGTTTTGCAGAAAAGAAGTCTAAAACAAAGCATGATAATTAATACTTCGTTCATTCAGCAGTAATAGACCGTCAGTAAATATAAAATTCAAATATACAAGAGCTGTATGCAACCAGCTTTCATAACAAAGCAAAGTTTCTATTTTTTACTCTTTAGGGAGTGTGATAATAATAAACCTAACTGAGACTTACCAAATTTTGGTTTTGGTCATTTGAACAAAATCCCAAATAAAATGGGGCGCAACGCCATTCATGACTTATTTTGCTGATTTAATTGTGGATTGTGAAAATTGTGGAAGCAATGCAAAGTATGAAATCAGGAAAGGCAACTGGAACATCTGAAGTAAGTGTGGAGATGATAGTTGCAAGTAGTGAAATCGGGGTTAAAGTGATGATGGAACTATGCCAGCGTGTAGGGCCTATTGGATGGTAGAGGAATGCCTGATGAGTGGAAAACAAGTCTGATTGTACCTATCTTTAACCCTTTAAGGACCACAAGAATTTAATCCATAAAATTTGAAACAATGCCTCAATTGTTTGGTAACAACGGAAATGTAATGGATTTCAGATAATTGGTTATCACGTCATAATGATACGACAATCAACAATCATGGTACATATGTGTACCAAAGGTCCTTAAAGGGTTAAAGGAAAGGGTGATGTGATGAGCTGTGGATCATACAGAGGAGTGAAACTGCTAGAACATGCCATGAAAATTGTTGAAAGGGTACCAGAGAGGCAAATACGAACACTAGTCAATTTGAATGAAATGCAGTTTGGATTTATGCCAGGAAAAGGAACAGTGGATGCGATATTCATTGTGAGAAGAATGCAGGAGGAATATAAAAAAAAATACAAGAAGTTGTATATGTGTTTTGTTGACATGAAAAAAGCTTTTGATAGAGTGCCAAGAAAAGTGATGGAGTGGGCCATGAGAAAGATGGGTCTATCAGAAGTAATAGTTCGGGCAGTTATGAGCCTGTATGATGGTGCAAAGACAAGAGTGAGGATGGGATCTGCATATTCAGAGGAATTCGAAGTAAAAGTTGGTGTACATCAAGGATCTGTGCTGTCACCACTATTGTTTGCAAAGGTGGAAGATTTTGGAATTGGAAGGATGCACTGGAAAGTAAAGATTTGAAGGTCAACACCAGAAAAACAAAATTGATGGTAAGCGGATCAGGAGGCGAACTATACAAAAGCAAGATAGATCCATGTGGAGTTTGTGGGAGGGAGAGTAATGGCGAATTCAGTGTTGTGCACAAAATGTGAAAGCAGGGTTCATGGCAAATGTGCAAAAATAAAGAGAGTTAGCGCTAGGTTGGCAATGCATTTTGTTTGCTCGAAATCTAAAGGAATAATGGAAGGGACGATGGATTCGATCGAGAAGTTGTGCGATGAAGTGGAGACAGTGAATGGATTTTGTTCTTTGGGAGACAAACTAAATGCTAGTGGTGGTTGTGAAGCGGCAGTTACAACAAGAGTAAGAATCGGTTGGGTAAGATTCAGGGAATGTGGAGAGTTGTTGCTTGGAAATAGGTTTCCTCTAAAGATGAAAGATAAAGTCTATCGTTGTTGTGTAAGATCAGCAATACTGTATGGAAGTGAGACATGGTGTCTAAAAGAAAATGAAAAAGCAATTTTGGGAAGAACGGAGAGAGCTATGGTAAGAGCCATGTGCAGTCAGAAAGTGGTTGACAGGAAGACGACTGAAGAACAGATGAATATGTTGGGGTTGAAGGAAACAATTGACCGGTTAGCAACAGCGAATAGAGTTAGATGGTATGGACATGTGCTGAGGAGGGATGACGATAGCGTTTTGAGGGTTGCTCTAAATCTTGAAGTGAGTGGCAAGAGAAAGCGAGAACGACCGAAGAAGACCTGGAACAAGCAAGTGGAAGAGGAGACAGAAAAGATTGGTTTGAAGAAATAGAATGCCCTGAGATGAGACAAGTGGAGGGACCGAGTGCGAGCAATTGCAGAAGGAATGGGGAAAATCCGGCCATCTCTGTAAAAGGGACAACACCGGATAAAAATTGAATCACTACTACCAATCACTCCGTTATTGTGCAGGTTTTGCAAATTTGTGGTCATGGTATTTCTCTCAATATAAACCATTACGTTTCAAATACACTGTGAAATTGTCATTGCACCAATGATCTTTAAAAAAAAATAGAAACTACCCGCCTCCACAATTGTTTAATTCACTGAATTAAAATATTAATATAGTAGTATTTGCATGTAAAACTCAGTCCATGACTAGTAGTAATTTAAAACGTCACTTACCAAATTATCTCGAACATCAGCTTTTCTAGCAAAAACTCTAGCTCTGGCAAATTTTTCAGATCTTTTAGAGGCAATTTTAACACCAACCACTTTTCACTGAAAGTTGCTTTCGCAAAGTTGCTTTGCTTTCAAAAAAAAATGTCAATATTTTGAGTCGCTCTTGATTGTTGAGAGCGATCTCAGTTAGCTTCATAAGCATGTGTTTTAATTGAACGGAGTCTGCAAAAAATTGCAATTTTTATAGGCTAAAACGCTATCAACCGAAGTTAAATTGTCCTTACTAAACTATTTTGAAGGAGTTACGAAAAAATGCTGCATTATCCTAAAAATTATCAAGAAAACAAATAGCCTTAACCAGACTTTCAAAAAATCTATTTAAAAATTTAGGTTGAAGGGGACCATAATAAATAGTTTTACGTTTTGATCCGGAGTGAAACGACGGCCGTGGTCGTGCATATTCCAAATTAATTCACTGGTTCGCGCATTCTTAAGCACTTTAACAAATAAACGGTTTTTAAATGGATCACCAATGAAAAACGTCATCACCTTTACAACAATGGCAAAAAGCCGCAATAAGTTGGGCTCTTAAAAATTAAAAAAGTAAAATCTTAATTCAAACCAAAATTATGCTCAAAATCAGAACAGTTGACCTCAAAAAAGTTTATATCTTCATATAATTAGTAAAAGCCTTCAATTACTAAATAAAAAATAACTTTGGATTTGGACCTAAAACAATGAGCAACTGGTTTTTTCAGACAATGTTTTAGCGCACTATTTAGGGTTTAAACCCACGTTCCTTTTTATTGGGTCTACAAACACGGCTTAAAATTTGCATCACCAGGAACAGGGGTTCTTGTGCCATAGCTAAAACAACGACAACTTGCACCCCCTAAAATGTTGTTATTGTTTACCCAACCCCTTCCAACGGATGGGGGCATGGTGGAAGACCATGGAGCCCCAGTAGCCGAGCAACTCCCAAGGGTCTGGACCAGAGGTTGTAGAGAGACAGAGAGTTTCCAAAGAGTGAGCAGCGCAAAGAGTCCGTAGCTGGACAGTGCAGAGTGAGGTGAGAGGTGTCCTGGGACGAGTGTCCACAGGCGCTGCAGGAAGAAATCTTTATGCTGCCAATCTTCGTCAGATAAGAACCTAAAAGAAGGCTGTGTCCGTTGCAGCGAAGACGAGAGAGGACACAGCGAGCATGACGAGGGAGCACAAGTTCCTCGGTGGAAATCGAGGGAACCTGTGTGTCAAAATACTTTGAAGAGACAGTACGCCTCCAGTCCGAGATAAGACGAGAGTGGATACGAGAGATAAAAGGAGAGAGACTACAAGGGATTGCAGAGGGCGAGAGTAGCACTCCCCGTCTGGCCAGCTCATCAGCCGTGTCGTTCCCTGGGAGAAACGAGTGTCCGGGGACCCATTGTAGTCTGACAGAACAGGAGGGAGAGAAGACAGTTCCTGCCAGATCTGCCACAGAGTTTGAGATAAGAGGAAAGATGGAGGAGAGGACAGGGCGGAGAGGACAGAGCGAGAGTCAGATAATATGAGAAGAGAAGAGAAATGGCAGACTTGTTGGTGCTGCCGAGACCAGCAAAGAGCGTGCAGAATGGTGCAGGCTTCAGCAAAAAAACTTGAACATACTGGGCCTGCGGAAAAGGAAAGACTGGCCTCAGTGCCACATAGAGAGCAGTTGTCTAGAGCGCCGGAGCCGCCCTTACCAAAAGGAAAAGGAACAGAGCCGTCTGTCCAAAGCACCAGATCATGAGTGGGGAGAGAGTCAAGGTGGGTGAGAGCCGCACCTTGGCGAGAGTGAGGGGGATCAGAGCGAGAGCATGGAGTGGAAAGGGTGGACTCCACTGTGAACGAAGGCAGATTCCAAGGAGGACAGGGAGGGCAAGCAAGAAGAGCATCCCTAGAACAACTAGAAGGAAGCACGAGCGGGTGAGTGGACGCAAAAGCTCTCCAGGACGATCTGCAGAGTCTTGGTTTCACTCCTAGTCCCGCCAATCCTGAAATAAGAAAGGAGGTTGGGAGACGAAGGGCCCGCTCATAAGATAAAAGAGTAAAATGAGTCAGGGTGACTCATAGGGGAGGTAGAGAAGCCTCGGAGAAAAGAGGAATAGGGGAGAATGACAGGCAGCCAGTGATGGCACGGCTGGCCGCTCGGTGGAGGCGTTCCAATTTGGTGAAATTGGTAGCACTTGGGAAAGGAAACCATCCAGGTGAAGCGTAGGTGAGAAGGGATCGATGAAAAGATTTATACAGAAGAGAGAGGAACTCCTTAGAAGGGCCACAAGAAGAAGCAGAGATACAGCATAAGACCTTGAGACGTGGAAAAACTTGGCCTTCAGCAAAGACACATGCTTAGAAAAGGAAAGAGTGTGGTCGAAGGTGACCCCAAGAAAAGTTGGGGTGGGATTGAAATGGAGACAGGAGCAGAGTAGAAGGAGGTTGGGTTGGAGGTTAGCTAAATCATAAAAAACCCTAAAATCTAAAACCCCCAAAAATCGTGACAACCATCATCTTTTTTGTAGGAAGGCCCGATTTCTGATTATCCCACATTTGCTCTTGGGAAGACCCTGTTTTCAAAGATCAGCTTTTTCTGAGCAGCTATTTTTCACATTTTCTCAACTTATTCCAGGGAGGGCTAGGATACCATGCCCTTACGCCTTCTTGGAGTCCTTTAATGCCCTTTAGTTTAGAAACCACGGATTTGGAAAGAAGGGTTTGGTCACAAAAAGGCGCTGACAGAAAGCAACTTGAATAGGGATCTCCTACAATATTGTGCAAATCCATACAAGAAACTTGTTTATTAACATCCAATCTACCAAGGCTTTCGTATTTCTTCGACCCTGATCGCTCGACATCCGCCTCGGAAATAACGGTTCTTCTAAAAATTTTAAGCTTTCAGCATTATTTTGTATCTACCGTTACAACTTGTTCTATTCTATCCAAATGCTTTTACTTTCTGTAAACTTTACAAACGTGCTGATGCCAATTTTTGTGCTGATGTATCAATGCGACATGAACCGGCGCGATGGTGTAGTGGTTAGAGCGTCCGCTTTCACTCGGTAGACCTGGGTTCATTTCCCAAGTCGAGTTATACCAAAAGACTTTAAAAAGTGGTATTCACAGCTTCTCTGCTTGGCGCTCAGCAAATAGGGTTGGTGTGGAGAACAAGCCGGCAAGATTGCTTGTTGTGCCCTTGAGCAAGGCACTTAACGGGGTGCCTTCATCTTTATGTGGCAGACAGGTGATGAAGCCAAGCAGTCTACCCGTCATGGTGGCCCAGTCTAACTGAAGACTTACAAACCGAGTGTAAGCTCATACGCGTGAATGAATGAATGCGACATGCAAATGTATAGTCCCTGCTCAACATCGGATAATGTTTACTTTTCATGACTTTTTACAAAAGCATCATTTGACATGATTTGGTTTTTCCAAACCTAGATTGCCAGTAACTTTTGCAATTGCAAAGTGATATTCGCACCTAATCTTGAATACCCTGTTTCTGGCTGACGCATTTTTGATCGCCAGTTCGTTTCTAGGTTTGTGGATCACGAGACAGCAATGCGTAGTGAAAAAATTGCAACAACTATACTTTTTTCGACAAACTACGTAATTTTCACAAGCCCACTATCATGTAATAAAAAGAAAAAAAAAGGTAAAAAAATGCCAAAATTACCTGTTTATTTACTTGGTAGCACCATTTTCTTATTATATGAGACATATTTTCTTATTCTGATGCATGTAACATGCACTTTTTTGTTTGGGAGTCAAAAAATTTTGTTTTGATGCGACAAAATGATCTTTTTTAAGGTGAGTTTTTAGCAAAGCTTAAAGGCTACAGAACATTAGTAGTCACATTGGTTACAAAATGCATTTAACATCAGCACCAATGTGGTACATCAGTAGTACATGTTAATTTTACCATTTTCTTCATTACTCTTAAAAACTGAGCACCAAGCAGATGTCACAATTACTTTCTAAGCATTTTTTCACAGGTCACAAGAATTTTACGTTACTCATCTGAATTTACGTAAAACATTGCTGCGGAGCTTTCGTGTACTGCTGGCAGGAAACATTTTTACCTCAAGCCAAAGATTACGTAAAGCTCCTTTCCCCATAGAAAAACATTGCAAAAACTTTTCATGCATTTTGTCTTGTTAAAGGAATTACCAGCCTGCAATGTGCATCTCTCATGACTGCTTTAAAATAGAAGTCGCTTTTTTCAAACCTGACCTCTATCAGATTTGCAGTGTGCAATTGAATAGATTGTTTCATGCCACACATTCAATTTAAAGGTGAAAAGTAAAAGCACACACAAAAAATTATTTGATGATTCTTCAAGATTTGAAATAGAACAGGAGAAAAAAGGAAACACTTTAATATTCAACAAATAACAATGGTTATTTACTGAGTGTCTCACAGTTCAGCACCGGTAGTATCCGCAATTAATAATAATTCCCTCATTGACGCTAAAAAGAAATTTCAAACGCTTTAATACCCTGAAATCACTATAAAAATATGCACTTGGCATTTAAATTTACCACTAATACAATATGGTGTTGTTCTATGCAAAGCCTGTGACAGATCAATATTTTCACAACTTACCATCAGCCTCTCGTGTTGATGAATTTGGGTGAGGAATGCTTTCAAGTCTCTTTGTCGCATCCACCACCGTTTGTGGAGGTGAAGGAAGGCAATCACTTTCAAGCTCATTGGGTTCTAGTTCTTTCTCTGATTCTTCATCATGCATATTTTTTATTTGCGATTCTTTGAAAATAAACTCGTCGGTGACAAGAACAAAAATTAATTTTTTGGTATCTAGCTATTAAAGATCTAAACATACTTCGCAAAATTTAACACAAAGTGACAAGTTAAACAAAATCGTTTAACAATTTAGGGCAACAAAACTGATAATCATATTATACTAACTTACAATAACGGTTTTACAAAGCATTTATTTTAAAAGTTGTATACTTTTTACTGCCATATATAGACAATATTTACCTTTTTTTAGGGGAAATAGTATTTTCAATTTGTGTATTTATGTCAGAAGTTTCCTCAGCCTTTTTTTCTTTTCTCTAGCCCATTCACAAGATTCTGAAACAAATGTATTTGTCTTAATTACCATTGCCCAAACGTAAAACTATATACAACCTACGCCAACAGAAATACCAAACGCAGGAGCTATCAGTACCGCACAAGGTATTTTTGTTTTGCGTTCACTTCTGACCAATAAAATAAGAAAAAAAAATTCACTACAGTTATTCTAGATGAAAAAGTTGCTTGTAACATTTTCATGACATGATTAAGCTTTTGAACTGAGTAACTTAGATTAATGGAGTAAATGAAAAATAGCAGAAAATATAATTGAAATGAAAGCCGTTCTGTTTTATGCGGCTTCAAGAGAGGATGCTACGTAAATAGGTATCAGCATCTTAAAAATATTTTCTACTTCACACTTAAGCATTAAAATCGTTTGCACAACATCAAATGAATTGATTTTTACACTATATTAAATGAAAGCAATGACCGGCAGAGCCAGAATGATTATATGCAACAGAAATAATATACGGAGGTCTTCTTATCAATTGTCTGTCAATAGGAAAATGGCAAAAATGGCTGAAAATTTGTTAACCATCACATTCCATTATAGGCTATTACCATACCAATAGTCTTTTGCTACTGCATCGGTATATTTTGTTGTTTTTTAAGCAATAAAATAGGTGCAAGCTAATATGTACAGAAATGAAATAACTTACTTGTTTTACCCAAAATTCTGACCATCATTTTTTTCCAATTTCTTGCCACAGGTACGTTACGTTTGGCATGGCCAAAGCTTTACTGCTGTTCACGAGTGGCCACCACACTTCATCTTCCTCTCGACTAAACTACCCAACAGGCACAATTGCAATGGTAGCTTTGGCATCGTTTGTTGCAAAAAACTCAACTATGGCAAATTTTATCATAATACTTTTATCTAATATATCCAATACCTAGGTAAAAATGAGAGTTACTGGTACCTATGCAACCACAGCGAAACAGTTTTTACTACACACAAGGCAACAAAAACAATTACACGGGAATACTACTATGTACCGTACCAGGGATGAGGGGCTAAAACTTTCAGTATTTCTGCTAAACGATATATCACATTTCCAAAGTAACTTGACATACATAGTATTTACCATAAATGTTGATTTTGCTAGTTTAAAAGTATTACTGCAATGAAATAACATCATACACCAGTGATTGATCTACACATCTCTCACCCCTGATTTACACAAAAAATATGAAGCTACGGAAACAAGAAGCATACTTAATTACAACACAGTGAGCTGGCAATAAAGATATCTCTCACAGAAATAATTGTAGCATAGTACACTGCTAATACACTACATTTAACTAAAAAATCACAAAGCTACGGGCAAATATTTAAAAATGCATTTAGTGCAACGGCTTTTGTAAACAAGTATTTACCTACAATGCAATGTCGTTTTAATTTATACCTTATGCACAAGATTAGATGTTGTTGATGGGGTGTAAGCCTACGAGTAACAAATTCCTCTTGCAAAACTTTTGCAAATAAGATAGTATTCTGCAAAACCATTCTCCCAAACTGAAGACATCTATTGATGAAAGTCATTGTGGTGCAGCAATGGCATGGCAACAAAACTATTATCAACATTATGAAGAGGAATTAATACAAATTTGCATTTGCAATTATTGATATTGGTTGAACATAAAACTTCACTTAAATGTGAAACCTGATACAAACGTATTAATCGTGAATCAAAGGGACTTTCAAAAAATGATTTCACAAATTCAAACCTAGAGAAAATAACATTTGTTTGTTTAGACGGTGAGCAAACGATATTTCTAATAATAACAGGGCAATTATCTAAAAAAAACAATTATCACCAGGCATGCACGAAATTTAAAATTTTCCACGATACTTTTTAAATTGAGTCCAACGGCTATGCTCAAATATTATTGGGCCAGAATAATACTGAATGTGCAATAAAAACTCAGTGTTTTGAGGCCCTTGCTGTTGGCCTTGTTCATGCAAGCGTCTTACTATTTGAGCGATTGGACGTTGTGGCTTTTTAACTAAACGCTTCAGCTGTCCTAAAGCACTTTCATATTGAAAACAAGATACATTGACTAAATGCCCACACATTTTCACATCATCAACAATATGCCAGATATTATGCATATTGTAGACTACAATTTGTTTGCCGTAAATCGTTACAGCATTTGTAACAAAAGAAACCAAAAGCTGCTTTGTATAATCAATATCTATGATGCCTTCTTCAGAAAGTAAGACTCTCATGCAAATAGAAAGCAGTAAAAAATTATTTTAAATAGCAGAACTCACTTTTGCACGCAGTACCACCATGCCAGTGCATAGCAAAAATTGTCTATGTTCAGTAGCCTTCCACATTGCCACTTCTTTTAAGGACCTGGGCTTTCTAGAAAATTCACTGGGGATGTGAGGACGAATAGATATTAGATCTTCTGATATCACCATTACAAGTCTATGCGGTAACCTGGTTACCAAAGGTCCATTTAGCCATAAATATATCAGCTTTCGTGTTATACCCAAGCACACTAGATGTATATAATCCAAAGGAAAGTTGCTGACAAGACCTAGCTCTAAGTCAGCAAAAGGAGAACGACAAACATGATCTCTTTTATGTCTTCAACAAATTTAGACAAGTATTCCTTGAGTGATGATGGTTTATGGAGCCCAGAGTTGAGAGCGATTACAAATGGTAAACAATTTACTATCTCTTTGATGTTGCCCAAAATTGGCCACAATTGGGTGTTAGAGTTTTTAAATAATGGTATCCCATCGATGTTTACCTGTAAAGTTAGTTCAGAATTAGGAATACAATCAGTAATTAGATTTGCATAGTTTTTAAGGGCAGTTTGTAAAATAATGTAGCAAAATAAACCACCACCAGCATTCTTAACTTTATAAGATGTTGGAGTTTTTAATAATGTTCTATAGGATCTTTGGGCAGCTCAAGCCCAACGCGTCTTAGAATTATCAACAAAGCAGCTAAAGCTGACAATGAGATACCAAACAATGCCACCCGCTATGCAATTTGAAAAGAAATATCATTATTTTTCTGGTCAAATTTTTCACCAGAAATAAACTTCAAATCAGTAGAACAATCAGAAGTTTCATTAGTAGTCTCTATATTCTTATTCAAATCAAAATCACTCAAATCACTGTCTTCATGGATACATGAACCAATAGCATCATGAGCTGCTGTCTTCAATTTGGCATCCCCATTAGAATCTATCATAAATTCGTTACTATGATTAGGCATGTTATCAGATATGGAAACAATATGAGCAGATGATGACGGAAAACTGCTATTGATAGAATTTGTCATGTTTGTGCTGAATGCTTTCACTTTCTTCTGTTCACTAAACGCTTCATCGCATAAACCAGTGGTCTCCAACCTTTTTGTCTCCGTGGACTGGTCTACGTTTGATAATTCTACCGCTGCCCACCAAAAGGAAGGGAAAGCGCAGATTGTTTTTAATTTACTTGTATTTGAACATGCATTCAAAATAAAATTATTTGAACCATAAAACGAATATTAAGTGATTTAAATTTGCAAAATTTTCAATCCATCTTTAAATCAATTAGAACCCTGAGCTTGTTTCTCTGCAACGACATGGTTCCATCTGGGGATAATAGGAGATAATGACACTTGAAGTGTCTTGCTTACGTCCAGGTTATTCCGTTGTTTTGTTTTGGTTGCTGCCATTGCCGAAAACCCCGCTTCACACATATAGGATGTCGGAAATGGTAATAGGCTTTTAAGCGCTGTGATGGCGATATCCGGGTATTCCGCCTTGACCTTAATCAAGAACACTGGCAGAGTTGTTGTGTCGAATGTAGCTTTAACTCTTTCGCTCCCGCGATCATCAACTGATGATCTCGGGTTTTCAGTGTTTACCTCAATTTTTTTTAAATTGAGTTACAAAATTAGTTTACGTAAAAATCGATTTGTGACTTTATTTTTCATCCGATTTTCATAAAATTTTCAAAAGATCACGCTTATTTCTTCACGCATCGGGAGATATATAATTTGTGCCCTAATTCTTGGATTTTTATACCCAAAATGGGTTAAAAACACCAACAACCCAGTTGCAGACGACAAAATCGGCCAAATTCTCAGCACGTGCCAACTATGCTAAAATCAAATTGATATTACATCTTTACCACTAAACCAAACCCTTTATCATTGACACAGTCTGAAAACTACTCTTTTGGGGCATCATTTGACAAAATTTCAAGCGATAATGATAAATTTTACGTTTTTAAATTTCCAAATTGTTTAGGGGTCTCAAAACCCCCCCAAACAAATTTGAATGGTAAGTAGATAAAAGTAAATTTAGTGCGTAAAAAATATCATATGTTGCTAAATACTGGTCTCATTTGAAAGCTTAGGAAATTTGCTTTCCAGCAATATATAACTTTAAATAGTTTAGATTAAGTCGTATATGATATTTACTGATCAAAAATGAGTACTGTACATCGTGTCAGTTCAAAACCCAAAAAAATTTTTTGACTTACCTTCACTAAATTATAATTTTTACAAAAACTACACCCTATAAAAACATAAAGTAAATTGCAAATGTTTTACCAATAAAGTCGTCATTTTGTATCAAATTTTCAAGGAGACAAGAAGCGAAATACAAGTTTAAAAGCTAGCAGAAATTTGGCTTTTGTAAATCAAAGTTTGCTGTATGCCCCTTGTTTCTCAAGAAATGGGAAGGGTGTAAACAAGCGGCTGTTTCATTGTCAGTGATAGCATATTCTATTTAAACTTGATATTTTCTGAATCTTGAAGAAATTTCCTGTTCAAAAATACATAATGTTACATGGTTTAGGCTAACCTCTAGCAGATAATAACTGATCGTATTTTAGGTACTGAATTTAACTACCAAAATTTGGTACCGGTCGGTACCGGTCAAAAAAAAGGTCATTTGCCTCAGAAAATTGCAAATTGTAGAAAACCTAGGCTCTTAGGTAAGTTTTGATTGATGTACCTTGAAAGCTTATTTCCTTAGGATCATTTTGCGACCATTTCTAAAGAAATTGGTAGAAAATAAAATCTGTAGTGATCTTTGAGGTGAGGGTACCTCTTTAATTTTGAAGACAACTACCCCCCAGTTGGGGGAGTTAATTTGCATAAAATTTGCATATTCAAAAAAAATGTTTTTTTTTTTATTTGAAATCCTCAAGAAATGTAGATTTCAACGATATATCACACTTAATGTAGAAGTAGACAGCTGAGTAATGATTTTACAAACAAACTTGAGGTACATAATTATGATTAATTATGATTGATTATGACAGTTTTTCGCGCTGCCACCTTACGGACATTTTTTTTCGCTTTTCACGCGGGAGCAAAAGAGTTAAGGCTGCCGTCATTTGCAATCTCCAGCAGTTGATCTTCTTCTTGCACAGACATGCTAGATTCACCTGATTTGCTGACAATTGGGTTGTGCATCCATTCTTTACCAGTTCGTGGGTCTTTTGTACTTGGAAAGTAGCGCTCAAAATCTTTCAAAAGCAAAGACAGATGATCGCACACCAACTTTGAAAATGAAGGCTCAGGCTCAGTTTCGCCCAACATCCCCGCTAATGTTTAAAACATATCCAAAATACCATTGTTCACGCGCCGTCCCCACAACTCCAGTTTCGTTTTAAATGCAGCTACTTTGTCTGCCAACTTGAAAACAGTTTTCATTTTCCCTTGAAGGGAGAGATTTAGTTCATTGAGCAGGCTGAATATGTCACACAGATAAGCAAGTATTGCAACCCATACCTTGTCACTGAAATGTGCTGCCAGAGGTGACTTCTTTTCTGAAAGAAATCTTTGCAATGGCTCTCGTAGTTCAAACACGCTGGTTAGCGATTTTCCTGAGATAACTATCTTATTTCTGTGTGCAAGAGTAAGCGTTTGTGCTCTGCATCCATCTCCTCACGAAGTTGCTCAAATAGACGCGAGTTAAGAGCGTGTGCTTTGATGTAGTTAATAACTTTAACGACATCAGTCAATGCGCTGTTTAATTCCGGACACATTTTTCGACTTGCCAGCATTTCCCTGTGAATGATGCAATGAGTAAATTCACTCTCAGGAGCAACCTCCTTAATCCGAGAAATTAAACCAGACAATTATCCGATTATGGCAGCAGTTTCGTCTGTGCATATGCCGACACAAAAAAAAACATTTTAATTTTCCTGATATATAACCATTCAATGACTTGAATAGATCTGCTCCTGTGGTGTTGGTTGGTAAGGATAGCGCACATAACAAATCTTCATGCATATCTTCTTGATAAAGATATCGTGCATAAACAAGTAGTATTGCGTTGTTGTTGATATCTGTAGATTTGTCAACCTAGAGTGTGTAACACGGCGATGTATTAATCCTCTCCAACAATTGTGCTTCAATGTCTTCGGCTATTTCTTCAATGCGCCTTGTCACAGTGCTTGCTGACAAAGGCACATACATCATCTTTTTAACAGAAGCCTCTCCTAGAAGCTCACCGCAAATGTCTTTAGTGGAGTGCAAGATTAATTCTTCACTGATGGTGAATGGCTTTTTCGCCTTAGCAATACGGTTAGCAACCAAAAATGATGCTTTCAATGCATTCTCATTTATTGATGTAGTGGCCCTCAGAAATTTTTCCTGTCCTTCGTGTTCCCGTTATTTTCTTTGAAAATACTCCAGGGGCTTGTCTTTTGATGTAACGTGCTTGTTGTTCAAGTGGCGAAGCAGTTTTGACGGTTTCATTGACCCATTTGAGAGCCGGTCACCGCAAAATATGCAGAGCGGTGTTGGTGCGTGGGTATCACCTGTCGCGATAAATCCATATTTCAAGTAGGACTTACGGTATTGTCTGTTAAAAGTTTTCTGTTTCTTTGATGTTGAAGGCTCTTCTGTCTCTTCCATGGGCCTTTTCCCATTCACAATGAAGCTTTCTAACGGCGTCTGTTTGGTACTCATTTTTGATAAATTTCAACACACAAGTAACTGACTGTAAAGATTTGATGAGATATAGCTTAACTAAAAAAATAGCTTAAATGAGAATAACTTCACTAAAAAAGAAAGCTCAATCAGCCTGGAACTGCAAAGCAGAACACGAACCAGAATTAAGAAAACAACTGAAATACAAAAACTTCAGCATAACAAGGGCTTGTGATATAATAAACCAAGGTTATGATCTGGATTGCGTAAATGTCCTTGTGCGGACCGGCACCAACTGACCCACGGACCGGGGGTTGGAGACCACTGGCATAAACGATGAACATTTCGACGCCTCGTTCTATTACTGATTGTTAGCATGCTAACTTTTAAGATATTTCACAAAAGTCTTCCTTTAATTAATGACTGCACTTAACACCAAGCTCCTACCTGGCAAATATTTAAGTAAAAAGACAACAACTTCAGAAAACTAGGAAAAGCAACGTGACTGACAGAAATAAAAGGCAACGCTTCCAATATAAAATTATCGAACAATCATTCTTTTATATTTTTAAGGGTTTGTTTAGTATCGAATTTCGGCAAACAATTTTACTAACGGCAAAGTAAACAAAAAAATAGGAGCACCCTTAATTAAATATTTGAAAACTTAATTCAAACATTCTGTGTTTTATAAAGCTATAGTTTTTGAAAGAGAGATAGCTCAAGCAATTAAAGGCTTGCAAGATTACAACCCACAATACAATAAATGGATTTCCGGATAAGACTGGTTGAAGGATAGGAAAAAGTCTGGCCGTTTGAAGGTTACCAGTAGCAGCGGTAAGCGCTTCATTAGGAAGATGGTGATTCAATTTCCTATAACTTTAGCTAAAATATTTCGAGCTTAAGTGACGGCAAGAGACACTGTAGTGAGTGGGAAAACAAATAGACCCTTTGCACATAACGCATCTGCGCATGCGCTAGTTTGTGACGTCATCCAGGTTAAAGGTGAAGTTGCCATCCACCACAATTCATTACATTGAGTTGTATAGGCCAGGTCATAAACAGCAAGTTTGTTAGCGTTAGAAATTAGTAAATAAGACATTTGTTGGCAGGTAAAGTGTATTTTTAGGCTATATGCATGTATTTTGCATGCTTTTGGTTTGTAAGTGCGGTCTTTTGGACTAGAAAATGAGCAAATATGAGTAGAAGGGTATCTCATTAAAATTAGGCAAAATATTGTAACAACATAACTCATTTTGAAAGGCCCAAATTGAATTCACAAGATTGTTAAAACTTTGAATCGACTTTTTCTTTTAGATTATGTTTTGTTATTTAATGTAACACTTGAAATAGCCTAATTTGTGCTGTTAAATACTATCCCATCAACCATTGAGTCTACAGTTGTGAACCTCTACTGGTACTTACCAACAAATTGGTCCACCTACTGGTAAGTTTTATTATACTAGTAGGCTGTCATACTCAAGCAAAATTTTTGCTTAATGTTAAGCTTGATAAGATGAAATTGCATGAAATGTGCTTTGTTAAAGGTGGTGCAGTTAATCAGCATTTTAGTGTTTAAAGCTAAAAAGCTGGTGCCTGCACTCTAGCCATTACCAAACAATTAACGGTAACATTCTCTTGTGATTGCTGATTTCAAGAATTTACAAAACGTTTAATTTGTTAAAATCAGTAAATAAAATATTTATGATGTGTAGAGGTTTATTGCGCTTTATAGTATACAACAGTACATTTAAGGATTAGTTATACCATTATGGTTTATCATCTGGTCAAAGCAAATTTTTGTGTTTAACTTAAAACAACTTGTGATCAGCCATGCTCCTTACATTCAATTCTATCAGCATTTAAATTGTTGCCCTTTAATCACAAATGTTGATTTCCAAAATAAGATCTTAGCCTTTAAAGTTTGTTGCAAACTTGCTTTAATTATTTCTGGTTGTGCCACTGTCTATGCATTTCAATATTTTTGTGTTGTGTATTTGGTTATGTTATGTAAATAAGCCATCAAAATTAACTTGCTTGAAATGTTTATAGAATTGTTACGCAGTGTGTTCATCACAACAAAATCATTTGTTTATTGTATTGATGTTAGGATAAAGCAAGAGAAGCAAATATTTGTGGTATATTTTTTTCAGAAAGAGCTTTGGATCAAACTGCTTCAAATATTTTTCTCAAGGTGTGGTGTGTCTGCTCCATCTTGTGTGAAAAAAAATGATTCTTCCTTAGTGCACTATTCATTGGAAAATTTATTGCATTGGAAACTGGAAAGTGTCATCTCAAAAAAATTTTGCAAAATCTATAGCATCAAATCATCAAACAAAAGTAAAGGTAAATTAGCTGCACTTGCAACCATCAAAAACTAAACAGCAATCACTTAATCTGCTTCAGAGTATCAGCAACTATTGTACATAGGAAATTTTGCAATTTGAGATCTACTAGAAATACTAGAAACAGAATGGAAAATTGCTGCAAATAACCATCAAATTTGACCTACTATATTTTTTAAGAAAATTTTAGTATTCTTGAAATATCATAGTATTAATAATGTTGATTCAAAAAAGGTTATGAATACTTCAAATCAAATTGGGTTGGCCCCATTTTGCTTCATTGCTTTGAAAATGCTTAGGCAAAATATATTTTCTTTAAAGCTGAATGCAAACCTTCTCAAATCAAAAACAATCCCATTCAGTATGAATTTGCATTGATGAATGTTCTGCACTTATAATGACAGCTTATTGCAGCTGCACTGCTAGGTAAATACTATGCATCAGTCGTGGCCTCGGTTGTGGCCAGAGATGCCATTTTTTTCCCAAACTGGCCCCACACCAGAGCAAGAGTGTTGCCCACTGCAGATCTTGCACCAACATCAAATGCCAAAGATGCAAAAGCAATGTGTATATCTAATGATGGATCTATGCTCGCCTCGGCATGACACATGGTAGTGACTGCTTCAAAACTGGTTAACGATGAGAGCAGTTGCTTTGCACCACAGAATTGATGACATAAAACTGAGTTCTACTTTGCGGGGAACATGTCAGACGTGCCTAAGTTCAAGCAAAGTTCTTGATACATCGCACTTGCGTATTGAGCTCTGGCTGCGGTCAGGGTTGGCATGGAAACCCTGCCAGAGCTCCTATCCAAACCAGATTTGTTGCCCCGGTCATTCTTCAGCAAATACCTATTCTTACCATTCGTGTATTTTTATGGTAAGATTTTATAGTTTGCTTTAATTTTAAATGTATTTACCAAAGGTATGCAAATGGATTTAAGCAAGGAACAAGAGGGCCTATTGACTTTGTTCCACGGTTTCAGATTGATATGAAACATAGGACTGTATTTTGTATGCTAACCATATTAACTTTAGGTCCGCTAAACATTAAAACAAATTTTAACTTTTTGTTTTTCATTTTTCAGGCTTGCAATCATGTTACTTCAGTACTTTTTACACTCAGGGCTCTCAAAAATGAAACTCCGCATCAACATCTTTCTTGTACAGTACATCAATCCCATGCAAGTGGAATCAATCATTGCAAAAAGAAAATATTGCCCCCATGCCCGTTAGTGATATGGTTTTTGAAAAGTCGCAATATGGAAAAGGTTATATGCCTATCTAATATAACTAGTTGATCTAGCTTTTCCTTTGACGTGGATTTATGTAATGCATGACTACAAAAGCTTATCATCGGTTAACAGAGTGGCTCAGTGGTATGAACGTTGTAGCCGAAAGATTAATACTTAACGCTCATAGTGTTACGTTGCTTGCGATATGGCCGAGCGCAACACATCTTTGCGTTCAAGCCAACTTTACGGATTAAAATTACGACTTGCACCGATCGCTTATTTTGCAGTCTCCCCCAAATATCTGTTGTGCGTGTTGACTTAAATTAAATTGTCATTGTCTTTTTTTGTGACATTGTATTAACTCTACTACATCTTAAAAGTTCCTTTTATCTTTAAGTTTTATATACAATGCATGTTTTATTTCACTTGGACTACAACGTTGCATTTAATAATTGTATTTTTCACAACCACTACTCCACACCACTTTTAAAATCGTTTGTTCCATCAGCAACGCTGCCGGATTTTTCTATTTGGAAAGTGAACTTTCAGACTCGTGGTTAGGAGCAGCACACAAGGCGCTGACCCTCCCCGATGTCAGCATGACGCACAGCTCTGCAAGTACAATGAAGTATCACAGCTCTGCAAGCACAATATTTGGATTTGCAAAAATATGTACGAACAACGTCAGCTACTTTTCCACTGAACAGAATTTCTGCAAATGAAGTAAATACCATTTAAAATCTAACCCTTGGACAAAACAACGATGATTTGTGGAAAATTGCTGCTTCTCTGTTTCACAAAGTGGCACTTAAATCAACTTCAGGTTGCAAAAATATCGGGAGTGCTTTAACTTTAAATAAGATACTTGGGATCGCGAAAAGCATCTCTTACATTTTAGCTATACACTGTGACCATGTAATGGAACAAGTGGCAAAGAGCTCCTATAAAAAGCTTCTTCTTTGCGAGCATGTAAATGGCAAACAAAGAATTGCGGCCTGTTTGTTGAGCGCTGCAACATTTGTTTTGGGTCCCGCCAGATTTATTAGCTTCATGCTCGTGCTCCTGGGAAGATGTTGTGGAAACTAAGTGTCCATATACCTGTAAAGATATATCTCCTTTCATAATTCCACCTTCATTTTTAGAAGTTGTGAATGTTGCTATGGAGCATAAACTGCAGATCCATATTAGGCTCAGGTTCCGAGACAAATGGGCTTTGCTGGGAGAAAATGGTGCAACTTTTTTTTTCAGAAAAAATATTTTTCACGAGTTTCATTTGACAAAGCGTATTGGTTTTTCGCTGATGTTAAAATTTATTGTTCTCTGCGCAGTTTTTCCTTTGCTTTTGCAAAGAGAATAAATTAAGATAGATACGAGTAACTACTTCTATGTAGTTGCAAATTGCTTTTATGCAAGCGGTTAAACTGGCAGCGTGAGTTTGTATAAAAAAATTTTTTTTCTGTGATCAGAGTGTCAGTGAATATTTTAATTGCTTCGTTAGTGCCAAGCAGTTATGCATTGCAAAATAAAAAAAGCCTGCTCTGGTTTATTGGTGTTAGCTTTAAACATTAATCAGATTGCTTCTATAGTCGGAAAGTAAAGATGTGCCGTAGTCTAAAATCTTGTTAGGTATGAGGCTTTCGTTGTCATCAGAGAGTAATGTTGTTGCTTCCAGAGGCCAAATTCCAGTAGTTATTGGCGGGCAAAGCGTGAGGCAGTACTTCTCAAGATGTAAAGATATCCACCGCTATGCTTAAATCTTTGACGTACCATTAATCAAACGTCCTAATTCACTACCGAAGCGATTGAGTAATTCCCATTTATTCCTTGGCGGGAGGGGAGAAGTATTTGCATGGTGGGAGCATGCTGCCCAGGCAAGCCGACTACCAGCGAAGTCTTGTTGGTTGGCTGCCATGCAAAGGTTTTTTAATGCGAGGAAGCTGTGAAAATGGTTGTAATCAGGTATGGCTTTTAAAACATGTGGCAAGGTGTTTCTCTGCATGCTTGCTGGAGCGGTTAGTTTTTGAGTAATCCTACTTCACTGTTAAAAAAAAGTTGCGGCATTGATTATATGGCTGAGATGCATCATGTAGCATGGTATTGCAGGTAAATTACCGGAACATGGCACAAAGGCGTCTAAAATAACCAGCTGCCACGGTTTAAAGCTGTGCTAAATATAAAAGGTAATTCTTCAAATACCTGATGGAAGGCTAAAATGACTACGGTGCAGCTCGCACGCTTAGTTTTCGTCGCACGGTAGTACATATTACAAATCATTTTTCATTTGACATTAATAAATAATAGTCAACGGCAAAACAGAAGTCAAAAACAAAAAAGCCTTACTAAACGCGGGTGATAAGTACACTATAAACAGAACAGCAAGTTTCTAAATTGGCTTTGATATACATGGTTAATGCTGAAAACTATTAAAGGCGCTTTATGATCAAACATCATATTGAATACGGTATTAAGATCCACATGTGTTGAAGGAGCACGTTTAATGGTTTAATAATAACATAGTAGAATATTGGGTGTTTCATCTCAATAAGGCACCCTGTGATAACTTGTATTTTAATAGCTGTTGAAGATATAAAAACCAAACTTACATTTTGTGAAAACTAATGGTGTCAGTTTACGCAGCAAAACTTTAATCAAAAAATGAATGATTTATTAAACTTTTCACAAATGTTTCATATGCGAGCCCTTCTTCGTCTTATGGCAGGGTATCTATGATCCAGGTCAGGCACAAAAAAAGGATGAAGACCAAGAGTTTATCATTTTACCACCTCACCCTGCTGTGCTGCCTAGGTCAGATGCTGACAGTGATGGGAGTTGAGCCAGCACCTTGTTTCATCATCCAAACCAGTCAGACCCATTATTCCTCGGGATGCCCGATGTATGGAACATGGTAAAACAATGTGGTCTGCAGTTCGTTCACTAGCGCAAGTTCTGTGAGACATTGAAACGGTTACATGGCACATGACTCACATTGAATACACATTGGTTACATGGCACACATTGAAACGGTATTCCATTTCTTGCCAAACTCGAACAAGCATATTGCGATCGATGGTTGTCAAAGCCTCAGTTATGCACTGATGTTGGAAGAGATTGATAATTCAACACTTTTTTATTTGTGGCAGAGACTTTTGTACTGCTGGTGCCTTTCTTCTTTTCACAACTTTTGCATGGGATGGTCATCAGTAGGAGCTCCAGCAATAAAATGATCAGAACAAACCCACGAGAACTTGTTAAGGATCCATGGTTTGTTTAACTGTTGTATACATCGTTTAAGTTAATTTGCCCACCTCGGTCTTCCAGCAGGATCTTCAGCATCTGTGGAAAAGGGAAAAAGCACAAAAGGCAGAGGACACAAACGTTTTCCTGTATCATAAAGGAAATTGTACAAAAGAAAAATACTTCATCCATTTTGACAATTTTAGTGCATTATTGAAATACCCTACCACTAAATAACATAACATGATGACAAAAACTACCTAAAATACAAATTAGTTTAGTTCGTGGTCTATTTTCCTCTTCCTGTCAAGAAAATTAGCGTTACACACAGAACAGCTCTGTCTAAATGATACCTTGTAATCCATAAACCTGTTAACGGAAAAAATCTACTACATAAAAATAATAACGTACTGATACCATAAGCAATACAAGCAGATATATAACGTTTGAACTGACTACATTATGAAATTGATTGATTGCACTATATCATTTCTAAACCTCTGACAATTATGTAATTACTCGTGATTTTTAGTATGGTTTATTTACTGTTTGTATTTGTTAATTTTGTTCTGTTTGCAGATTTTGTTGCATGCTTGTTTGTGAAACAATCTTTGACACACTTGGGTGACTGCTTACTTAATTAAGCTTTGAGCTCTTTTGCAGTCTCTCCAAATAGGCCTACTAATAATTGAACAGCATTGCCATATTCACGTGCGTCAAAACCAACATAAAAATAACGTAATTAGCTGTCAGGAATAAAGTTTATTTGCATTTTTTGTACTAAGATATATAGTTGTGCAGGTACTGCAAACATAGGCCTAATGCATTTTTTAGCTAAAGCATTGTAACTAAGCAGGGAGATTGCCATTGTCCCTTTCTTATGAGCACCAAAATGCATACCCACACAGGTGTTAAACTTGTAGCCTTTCAATCAAAGGCAAGGTTCTTTGCACCACGCTATCGTTGTCAACAAATGGAACAGGGTACATAAGCAGCAGAGTCATACCAGTGCAGCTAAACTGGTACCTATTAAAAATAGTTTTGTTTTATACCTTTCTGTTGCTATATAACTTGCGTTAACTATATGTTCATAAGACTAAGTGTATACCAATATCGGTAACACAGCAGCATGGTTATGAAATGCTTTCAGTCTTGAATCAAGTAATATAGGCAGAAAACATATTAGAGTCTGGGTTGTATGTTTCATAGTGTATCTCATTCCCTACAAACAGCAACTTAAATAAAGCCATTTTAGAGCATTTTAAGTGTTTGGCTGCAAATCTACGGCATAATTTTTCAACCCCAAGGCTGTCACATTACATATTAATCCTATTTATTGATTAACAGAAGTGCACAGTAGGCTATCACTTCCAGCACCTTTAATTTATGAAATAGCTCTCACCACATCTCACATCATCTACAGTAAACTTATTAATGACTATAAGCTCATTTCAAGCAAACCAAACAACAATTGCAGTCATGCAGTTGCTTTTTTCCACACCAAACATATAACCGTTTTTCTATTTCAACACTACCAATCTTGCCTTGCAAACAGTTTGATGGCAACTTCACCTTTCACCTTTCCGTTATGCTTGAGGAAGCACTAGTGAGCAAAGGGTCTATTAAGTGCTGCCCGTTTGTGAATTTTGGCACAAAGTCAAACAGATCAACTCAAAACTACGCTTAACTAAGGTTATGAAAGTTTATTAGGCTTTGAATTTGGCCAAAAGACATGCTAGCCGGAACAGTGGGATGTAAAAGAACGTATTTTTTTCGATGCAGTAATAGTGTGTTCTTTGAGGGTCTTGATCCAATTCTGGTAAGCGATTTTGCTAGGGTCTTTATTGAATGCAGTCGCAGGGATGACCGAAAAGGTTTAGCATTAGATTTACAAATAGACCGACTAATGAATTCTCCTTATAAGTTTTTTTACTCATATTCTGCATAAAGGTCCATTTGCTTTACCAGCTTGGCGGCAAATCGATCCGATGCCTTTGCCAAATTCATAAGCAAATAACTTCACTTGTCTTAAATTAATCAGTTACATCAGTGATCTCTTATGCGCTATAACAGTGTGTCCATTTTGGCCGCCAGAATTCTAGGTATTCTTTGTGTTAACTTATGGTTGCTTGTTTCAGTCTAACTTGCTTGAATTTTCTACAAACTGCTGCAAAAGTGGTTTAGACCAGAGCTTATCAAACTTTTTTGTTTTGCAGCCATACTTTAAAACATAAAATGCCACCTGTAGCGTCAGAAGTACAATTTTTTATCTTTCGTAGCTAGTAAGCAGCAGCAACTCGTATCCTTTCACTTTTATTAATGAATCAAAATTAAGCACAGCCAAAAACGGGTTAGATGGCTAAATGATTGATATTCGAACAACATAGAAAACGGTTTCAAAGAAGTTTTTGCCCAATTCGAAAGTTGAAATATTTTGATTAAGATGAATGTTTTAGCAAATACAATGGCAGCATAGGTCGCTGCGATGCTCATATTTAGTTTCAAAAATAGCCAACGCGTTTGGTAATCATACTAGCTGTTCTTAAAAGCACACACACACAAATGAACATATTGCAAGCAAGCTGGCTCAGAGCTAACACAAAGCAGTTAGATTTAAGCCTCTCATTCTGGCTCGGGTCACCGGTTCGATTCCAGGAGTAGACGCAACACCACCCCTTGGTGGGTAGCTTAGCCTCGACGTTATCAAGTACCGGTATAGTCTCTAAGAATCATTTAACGACGTATTTCTAGTTGGTATAACCTGATCACTGACGGAAATATGGCGTTGTATTACATAGGTGGCATAAGAAAAATTTTTTGTCAACATTTCTATTGACAGAAAAGAATGTTGTAAGATCTTTCATTGTCCTACATATTTGTGACAATTCTGTGCAGTGAATTATGAATTCGTTTTTTTGCAGTGTAATTGAAAGAAAAGTCTGGTCTCTTTTATCAAGACTAGTGAGACTAAAAGCTGTTTCACAGAACAAAACTACAATTCAGCAATTAAGAATGGCCTGTGACAGTCACTGAGATTGTTTGCTTTTTTCGGCAGACAAAAGATAAGCAAACAAAATCAATCAAATAAAACTAAAAAACAGCTTCGGGAGCTCTTGAAATTGCTCGCCTTTTTAATTAAAGACAACAAAGGCAAGCAATTAAAACTTACTTTTGAGCAACACGGAAAACTTTTAAAGGTGAATCTACCAAGTATGGATTGTGGTAGTTGCTAGTAAGTATATTTCAGGCAATTACCTATTACAGAAAGCCCATTAATATAGTTTGTGTGCAATAATGATGTGGGTGGGCAATAAATAATGTGGGCAACCCTCATATTATTAGTATGGAAAGCCCAACAATAATTTGACTTACAACACGTTGAGGACACACCATAGAATATTGATGGAGGATGCCAACCAATTACTTTTTTTACCAAATATTATGGTCAACCCATATAATATTGATGTAGGAAACCCATCAATATTTTGACCAACAAAATGATAAAGTTTGCTCATGCATTTTCTACCTAGGTAGCCCATTAATAACTTGACTTACAAAATAATGTGGGTAACCCATACAATATTGATCTAGGAACTAGGAAACCCATCAACAAATTCATCCACAAAATATTACGAGAAGCCCACATAATATTTTTATTGAGAGCCCATCAATTAATCAAGTTGCAAAATCAGGCGGTTAACCCATACAATTTTGATATAAGAAGCCTATATAAAAACTTGCACCAATCACAAAATCTCATAATAGTTCAAATTAGACAAAATACAACAATTTAGAATTGAATTCCATTACTTGTGCATGTCAAAAATATGTGTATTTATTAGGTTTATAAAAAAATAATTTCTCTTTAACAAAAAAGGATGGGCTTTTATGTAGGTCCCATATGGTTTTCTCATACAAATCCCACTTGCCCACCTATCCCAGCCAACCCATCTAAATCTCATTAAAAATATATGTGGGCATGCTAGCTGGGTCGTGCTCCTATAGTCTGCACGCCTGGTGATGTAACCTCACGCCAGGAATCTAAGCCTGCATGGCTTTCCGGCAATCTAGCTGTGATATTGCAAGAGCATGTTCGTTTATTATTATGGCTTGTGTCTAAAATCACACACATTTGTTTTTCTTTTTTTATTAGGGCTAGATATGTTTATGTTTTTGTCCTCTCATGGTAGCTCGTTGGTCGGCTTGCTTTTCCCGCCATTAGGTTGTTTATCCGTTGTTTTCGTTTATGTGACGTGTACAGTGTCCTGGTTACATAGACGTGCGCAGCGACCTAATTTGTGGTGACGCGTGCAGTATTTTGTGACCGACCATGTGGTCCGAGATTCTGTGCGCTCTTTCTTCGTCTGTCATTTCTCTTTCGTTGTTGATCGTCGTGGCAGAAGATAGCAGACCCTTTTTCAACATTTGCTCGCTAAATAAATAAGCGATCAACAATGAAAAACATGTGCTCAGTCTAAGATCAATTGAACATGTTCTCCATTAAGCGATTTCAATATGATTTTGATACTTTACAACGATATCAATTCGCTAACATATTACGAAGTTTCATGGTAGGACCGCCATGAACAACTCATCACAATACCTATGAGCTCACGTCATAATCGCCGTGTGTGAATTGCTCGCTAAACAATTAAGCGATCAACGAGGAAAAACCTGTGCTCGGTCCAAGCCAAATTGAACATTGTTGCCATTGGGCGATTTCGATATAATTTTGACACTCAATAACCATATCGATTTGCTAATATATTGCAAAGTTTCATAATGGGACTGCCATAAACGGCCCATCAGAATAACTATGAACTCGCGTCGTAATCGCCAGGTGCGTTTGTTGCGCGCTAAACAAAATAGCGACCACCCATAAAGAATATGTGCCCAATCTAAGCCAAATTGAACATGTTTCCCATTAAACCATTTAGATATGATTTTAACACTCGACAACAATATAGGTTTGGTAACATGTTGCAAAGTTTCATGTTGGAACCGCCATAAAACGGCCCATCAGAATAACTATAAACTTGCATCATAATCGCCGGGTGAGTATTGCTTTCTAAACAAAATAGCAATCAACTATGAAAATCATGTGCTCGGTCTGAGACCAATTGAACATTGTTCCCATTAAGCGATTTCAATACTATTTTGACACTCGACAACGATGTCATTTGCTAACATATTGCGAAGTTTCATGGTGGGGCCGCCGTAAATGGTTCATCAGTATTGTTCCGCCATTCGCAATGTAGTTTTTCACAGCGATTTGACTTCATGCAGCGTAGTCTCTTGATAATGTGAAGCAAAGACTTCATAGGCAATTTCCCACAAAATTGATTGATATTGTGGTAAATTAAGTGATCTCGTGTTGTTTTGTTAGGAGTTTAAGTAAATGTAGCTTCAAATTATACCCCTACAGCGAACCGAACAATTAGCCCCTACTGAGAAGCAGTAGACGTTATAACCGGACTTCCTACGGACTACTTCTAAAAGTCTTCCTTTGTTGTATTGTCATTCTTTGGTCTTTGCCCTGTGGTTAAATAAGGCCACATGTTTGACTCATATATATAACAGGTGCATTTGCTCGTATATATATAGTGATCACGTGTATTTTTGCTATTCTTGTCAAAATGTCAACTTGGAGAAACGAGTAGTTTCGTTTTGATCTGATTATGCTTCGGATTTTTGTTTGGGCCTGAGTGTTGGTCCCCCTGCTTGATTGTTATTAAGGCTGTGTGGTAACCTTTATCGCCGTGAATTTTCGTTCTGCGCACGCTGGGAGGAGCTGCGCATATTTGTAAATAAAACACTGCAAGAAAGCTTCAACCGCTTCCTGTTTTTTTGCTTGGCGAAGCAGAATGGATCCGTAGAGCTAATATTATTAGCTCTACAAAGCAACTCTACGGGTTCAGTGCTAATCAACGACGACACGCTTGGCGCGAGAATCAAAGGGTTGAAACCTGGTGCTGCTGCACCAAGTATAACTATGAACGAGCGTCATAATCGCTGGGTGCGTTTATTGCTCGCTAAACAAAATAGCGATCAACTATAAAAAACATGTGCCTAGTTTACGCCGAATTGAACATGTTTCCCAATAAGAGACTTCGATATAATTTTGACACTCGACAACGATATCAATTTGCTAACATATTGCGTAGTGTCATGGTGGAACCGCCATAAACGGCTCATCAGATTAATTACAAACTTGCCTCATAAAGCATGGTTGGTTAGAATCTGGCATAGATAACATTAAACTGGAATTCGGCTGGCACTTTTAAACTTTTTTCAGGGCAAACACATGAACCTAAAGTCTTCGTGTCACTTTTATTTTATTTACCCAAAGGTACGATATATGGTGTGCTTAGCAGAATTATCTTTTTTTGCATGAGGACGACGTTTTTCCTTCCATCAATATTTTTTATTATTTAATTTCTTTTGTAGTTTTAATACTCTAAGTAGGCTTACGCATCAGCCCATTTTTTTTGTAGTTCTAATAAGAGGCTGTTATTTTTCATTTTAATGACTTGTCATTTGTGTGGCACTAACGATAAAAGCACTAACTAAGAGTTCTTACAGTGGAAGACATTTGAGATTCACAATGATAGCGTAAGGTCAAGATAAAAATTTTATTCCATCAAAAAAGTTCTTTATAATATAACCTTACTGGAACCGAAGGGGAGGGTTGATTCTACCCTCAGTAAATTCAAACTGTTGTATTTAAGCGACCGCTTGAGACAAATGTTTGAAAATTTTCGACTTTTTCCGAAATTCATCTTTTTTGGTTGGTTTTAAACTGACAAAAGCATTCATTCTTTGAAGTAAACAGCAATTTCGAAACCTACTACATCAAATTTCTATTAAGATTGCTTTTCTATAATAAAGAAAAATGGAGAAAGAGCGCAGACGCAAAACCGTGACGCGTTTGCGTAACCACAGAATTGCTTTGAAGTGATGCAATGACTATAAAGCTTCACTGTTTTTCAGAAATCGTTTTTCTCGGAACCTTCTAGCAGTGATTATCAAGTCTTAAATTGACAAGTCAAAAACATCAAAGTATTTTTAGATACACAGCTATTGTGTAACTTTTTGTAAAATAAATAATATCTTCTTCACGCTAAGCCATAACCCATGAATAAAGTAAGGCTAGATATCATTTTGTAAATTTGATACTTGACATATGCAACGACCTAAATAGAAATGTTCCTAAGCGCAAAGCCAGATAATAACTTTGGAGGTGTCACAATATAATTTTTGCTTTTTATAGTACTGTGGTGATGGTATTGCAGGTTAAAATAGGGGATTGGTAGGTAGGAAAGCAACAAGCGTACTTGCTATTCTTATTGGATTGAAAAAATCAAGATTAACGAAAAAGAAGCAAACGAAAAGAAAGACAAAATTTCTAAGCAATTGAGCCACTGCTAAAAGTGCACAAAGCCTTTGCGTAACAAGCATCTCATTTGCATTTGTGACTCTTGCTTGCGAGACCAAACTGTTGTTAGGCTTACACTTACGGATAAAATTGCATTGGCCTAGTTGTTTTCGAAACATACAAACGTATTGCTGATTTTGTCGATGATTTGTATTGTTGAAATCACACGTAAATTCAATGTAGAGCTCTTACATTTTCATATTAGAAGGAAAACTAAAAGCACACAAAGCATAGCGTATGACGGCAATATACCAGCTAGTCCAGAAATAGCCTACTTTGTTTCGCTATTGTAAAGTATTCTATTAATTGCAAATGATTTTTTTCCATTGCTCTAGTTTCACCAACGCCCTAAAGTGCAAGTTACGAAAACAAAGCTCAAATTGGTCATATTATAATTAATTCAAGTTGAATATAAAAACCCAAAAAACCGTTTGAATATCCTATGACGCCTCCACAAAAAAAAACAAAAGTGCCGCATTGGTATTGTTATGGTCAAAAGGATAAGAGATATGCTACATAAGCTTATCTTTGTAGGACAAACTTGCTATCAAAAAGAATTAAAGTTTAGAATCGTTTAATTCTTTCGCTCCTGCGTGAATAGCGAAAAAAATATCCGTAAGGTGGCAGTGCAAAAAACTGTCATAATCATAATTAACCATCATAAAATACCCCAAGTTTGTTTGTGAATCATTACTCATCTGCTTACTTCTACATCAAGTGTTATATATCATTGAAATTTCTATTTCATGAAGATTTTAAATATAAAAAAATAAATTTTTTTGACTGTGCAAATTTTATGCTATTTAGCCCCTATAGATGCTAACTTGTCTTCGAAATTAAAGTAGTACCCTCCCCTCAAAGATCACTAGCAAATATATTTTTCTACTAATTTCTTTAGAAATGGTCGCTAGATGATGCTAAGGAACTAAGCTTTCAAGTTACATCACTCAAAACTCACCTAAATGCCTAGGTTTTCTACAATTTGCAACTTTCTCAGGCCCATGATTTTTTTTAACCGGTACCAAATTTTGTTAGTTAAATTTAGTACCTAAAATATGATTGGTCATTATCTGCTGGAGGTTAGCCTAAACCATGTGACATTATGTATTTTTGAAAATGGAATTTCTTCAAGATCCAGGTGATATCAAGTTTAAATAGAATATGCTGTCACTATGAAACAAGTTTTTTTACATCCCTCCCATTTGTTGTAAAACAAAGGGGATACAGCAAGTTTTGATTTAGAGAAGCCAAACTTCGGCTAGTTTTTAAACTTGTATTTTAGTTTCTGTCTCCTTTGAAACTTGATACAAAATGACGACTTTAGTGGTGAAATGTTTGCAATATATTTTATTTTTTTATAGGGTGTACTTTTTCTAAAAATTATAATTTAGTGAAGGTAAGCCAAAACATTTTGGAGGTTTTGAACTGACATGATGTACAGTACCAATTTTTGATCAGTAAATATCATATACCGCTTAGCCTAAACTATTAGTATTTAAAGTTACATATTGCTGGAAAGCAAATTTCCTAAGCTTTCAAATGAGACTAATATTTGGCAATATATCATATTTTTAAAAACTAAATCTACTTGTTTTTACCAACCATTCAAATTTTTTTGGGAGTTTTGAGACCCCTAAAAAATCTTCAATTTGGTTCAGACCGAGCACATGTTTGTCATAGTTGATCGCTTATTTGTTTAGCGAGCAATAAACGCACTGGGCGATTATAACGCAAGTTCATACTTATTCTGATGAACGGTTTATCGAGGTCCCACCATTAAAGTTCGCAACATGTTAGCAAATTGGTATCGTTGTGGAGTGTGAACAATATATGGAAATCATTTGATGGCAACAATGTTCGATTCGGCTTAGACCGAGCACATGTTTCCGAAGGTTGATCGCTTATTTGTTTAGCGCGCAATAAACACACCCAGCGATTATCACGCGAGTTCATAGTTATCTTGATGGGCCGTTTATGACTGTCCACCATCAAACTTTGCATTTTATTAGAAAATTGATATCACTGTTGAGTGTCAACATTATATCGAAATCGCTTAATGGGAAACATGTCCAAATTGGCTTAGGCCAAGCACATATTTTTCATAGCCGATCACTATTTTGTTTAGCGAGCAATACACACCCGGAGAATATGACGCAAGTTCATAGTTACTCTGATGAACGGTTTATCGCAGTTCCGCCATGAAACTTACACTATGTTAGCAAATTGACATCCTTGTCGAGTGTCAATATTATATCGAAATCGCTTGATGGGAAATATGTTTATTTCCGCTTAGACTGGGCACATGTTTTCCATAGTTGATCGCTAATCTGTTTAGTGAGCAATATACGCCCGGCGATTATGACACGAGTTCATAGATATCCTGATGTACCATTTGTTTTGGTCCCACCGTGAATCTTCGTAATATGTTAGCAAACTGATATTGTTGTCGAGTGTCAAAATCATATCGAAATGGCTTAATGGGAAACATGTTCAATTGGGCTTATATGGAAATCGCTTATTGAAAAACTGGTTCAATTAGGCTTATACTGGGCAAATGTTTGTCACAATTGATTGCTATTTTGTTTAACGAGCAATACACACTCGGAAATTATGACCCAAAATCATGGTTATTCTGATGGCCTTTTGGTGTGGTCCCGCCATGAAACTTTGCAGTATGTTAGCAAATTGATATCGTTGTCGTGTGTCATAAGTATATATCGAAATTGCTAAATGGGAAACGTGTTCAATTCGGCTTGGACCGAGCACATGCTTTTGATAGTTGTTACGTCGTATCCTGTTCTACTGAGCCTCGAACACGGGCCATTCAAGCTATTGTTCCACACATGCCAAGACTTACTATCATGTAATCACGCACACCTTAAAGGCCACATTTAGTGTAATCATCGGAACGTTTCTATGCCTAATTACTTTTTTGTGTGACCAATTTCATGTAAAGATATTAGTTTTCAGTTTAGTTAATACTTGTACGGCTAGCAGTAACATCAAGGAATCCTGGTTCAAAAGTAAACGGTATGTAAGTTTTATGCTTGTGTGGGATTGTTTGGTGTTGAGTTTTGTTTATGTTTTCAGAAACCGCTTTCGTTCATCCGCTTCATATAATTGTATTCGTGAAAGAGAGAATAAAATCGTCATGTTGTTGAGGGTGAACCGGCGCATTTCGTTGCAGTTCTATGTAAGATATTGGGGCTAACCAGGAGCCGCGTAAAGTATCTTACATAAAGTTTCGTTTACTTGATTGTTACTGCTGATTAATAACTGTTCTGATGCTATCCAAAAAGAATGAGTTTTCAATATGAAATGGAAATGAGGACTTTCCTAAGTCAGCTCTATCTAAAGGCTGAACAACTAATGTCATTGAGGTCAACAAACTGCGTTGACGCTCTTGAGTCCGTAGCACTACAGATCGACTTAGACTTTCAAACGATTGCCGACGCTCTTAAATTGGGCGATTCAGTCGACCACGAAGCAATTGATTCACTTACAAAATAAAACAGAGTTCGATACTCCTCTAAGTAAATGGTTTAAAGCGAGACAGTCTCTGTCTGAACCAGACAATTTTCAGACTTCTGCACATAACCGTTATACTTCCAGTTTAGTCTGTGCTTCTGAAGCTGGGTTCAAGCACCTCGTTTCGGTCTTCTTTAAAGCGTCGAGAGGCTACAATCAAACTATAGTTGGCAGAGCTTGAAGCCCAGCATACTGCGGAAAGGACGAAAGAAGATTTTCTCTGTGCTCAGCGTGAAGTAGAACGCAAAGTAGAACGAGCTACCTTGGAACTGAAGCTCTGTGACGAGGAGATGAATCCAACTGGTGGTGAAAACATAAGGTACGATGTTACAAAATCTTTAAAATTTCACCATAATAATCAGCAGTCCGGTTCAGCGTTGGCTCAAGGTAGCGAGCAAGTTGAAAGTTTGCCCAAAACCTTTACTTCTACTTCAGCACCAATTACTGCTCCTTGGGTTAGATTTGATGAAAATGTTTATTACAACATCCCTTTAAATAATCGTCCTACTCCATTATACGATGTCAATAGCACCTCTTTGTCTTCTACTTATGTATCATCCTCAGTAATAAATAACGCTTTAAGCCAAAGTGGGTACAGGTCTCCCGCTTTACTTCAACTGCATGGGATGCCAGGAGATTATTACTTTGCTACCCCTCTTCCTGGGTCTTTCGTTCCCATTTCTAATCCACAAGTGTGTGCCCCACACCCTCAGCTCACATCTTGTATTTTTCATAAAGACGATTTGTTTTTGCCACGACCCGAATTTGTAAAGTTTGATGGCAACCCGCTTAATTTTACAACCTTCAAAACTAACTTTGAAAAGCACGTCAAACCTAAAGTGAGGGATAGTGAGATGCTCTTTTGTTATCTTTTTCAGCATTGCGAATCCAATGTTAAAGAAAAATTGAATCATTTCTCCAATAAAGGGAGCGAAGGCTATGCATTGGCAATGGGCCTACTTGAACGAGAGTACGGTCGTCCGTGTACAATGCTTGTGAACAGCAGGTTAGAACTGCAAAGGCAGTAAAACCTGATGATCCAGAAAGCCTAGAAAGTTTTTCTGATCTTTTAGAAAAAACTAAGATTACTTTGGAAGGCATAGGTTACTTTGGAAGCCTGAACTCTCTGGATGTCATGACTCAGCTCATCAACAAACTTCCCTTTGAATTCCGGCGTTTGTGGGTAAAGGAATCTGTTGCTGTAGAAGCTCAATCAGGTCAATAGCAGATTTTTCTCATTTTGTTTCTTTTGTTGTAGAATTGTCATAGGAAGCAAATTTACTGCATGGACAGAGAGTGTTTGGTACACTTTCTAGAGCGCGTCCTGAGGCCCATTTTTCTAGTACTTCGCGATCGGGTGATCGTCGGAAGTCTGCACTCTCGTCATACAATGTAAGCGTTTTGCGTAGTCAAAATCCTCGACAATCTGACCGCTTTGCTTGTTTCTTCTGTAAGAGCCCATCTCACAGACTTCTTGAATGCCCCGAGTTTAAGGCCACTCCCCTAGCCAAACGTTCCAGCTTTGTTAAGGGACTTAAGTTATGCTACAAGTGCTTAAGCCCAAATCATCGCGCACCTTCTTGTTCTAAGCAAAACATGTGCTCAGTTATCGGTTGTACTGGAACTTTTCACCACACTCTGCTTCATCCATGGAAGCAAAAATCTACACCTTCAAGCATTAACACTTCCGACTCTCTTTGCCCTAGTGTTTCTAGTTCTGCCTCTTCTCAAGCAGAAAGCTCTTCTAGCACTGTCTGTTCTCTGAGTGGAGTGTATAAATGCAATGGTAAATCATTACAGAATGTATATTTGTGTGTGGTTCCAGTAAACGTTACCATTCAAACCAAGAGTGTGATTACTTATGTTTTTCTAGACCAAGGGTCTACTCATTCCTTTTGCGGCAAAGCTCTCGTGAATGCGCTTGACCTGGGTGGAGATGCTAATGAATTTACGCTTCAAACTCTTACTGGTACCAAAGTTCATAGTGGTATCAATGTCTCTTTTTCAGTTTTTTTGCTAAATGGTGGTGAAAACTTTGTTCTTCCTGCTGTGTACTCAGTGAGTGAAGTGCCTATTCTTCCTAACCCTGTTGCTTCAAAAATTGATCTCGATAGGTTTAGTCACTTAAGGGACCTTAGTTTCCCACATATTCCTGGTGCGACGGTCACTCTTCTTATTGGTGCAGATAACCCAGAAATTTTCTGCACTCGAGACCTTCGTATGGGTTGTAAGGGTCAACTCATTGCAGTAGAGACTCCCTTAGGATAATCACTATTTTGGCCATCACTCTCCTTGTCTACTACCAACAACTTCTCAGCAAACTTTGTTAGAGTAACAAAGGACACTGTGCATCGCCAAATTGAAAGTCTTTGGGAGACCGATTTTGGCAATGCAACGTCGGTATTAGACGTGCTTTCTTCTAGAGAAGATAGAATCGTTTTCAACCTGATGAAGCAATCTGTCAAACAAGAAGGAAAACATTACATTCTTCCATTGCCATGGAGACCAAACGTTATTCAGCCTTGCGACAATCGAGGCGTTGCGGAGAGACGTTTAGCATGCCTGAAAAGGCGTTTCTTAAACGATAAAGCATTGCACCAAAAATACACCGACGTTATGGAGCTGTATTTGAAAAAAGGTCATGCTTGAAAAATTCCGCTTAATGAAGTCAATGCTAATGCCACAAAATGGTACCTGCCGCATCACCCAGTGCTAAACCCCCAGAAGCCATCCAAACTTCGAGTGTTATTTGACTGCGCAGCTAAGTCCAAAGGTGTTTTCCTGAACGATGCTCTTATGCAAGTTCCCGATCTAGTCAACAGTCTCATCGGTGTCCTCATCCGCTTTCGGAAAGAACAAGTGGCAATCACCGCCGACATAGAGTCCATGTTTCATCAAGTTCGTGTCGATCCTTTGCATTGCCACCCTCTACGATTCTTGTGGTGGCCTCAAGGCGATCTTTCAGCACCACCTGAGGTCCACCAGATGTTGGTACACTTGTTTGGTGCCACATCTTCACCAAGCTCTGCCGCCTTTAGTCTACGACAAACAGCTCACGACTACGGAAGTAAATTTGATCCTGACATATCCAATGTAATGCACCATAACTTTTATGTGAATGATTGTTTGTGTTCTGTCTCGTCTGTAAAAGAAGGCATAAAAATTGTGACTCAACTTCCGCAACTGCTGCAGAAGAGCGGATTTCATTTAACCAAATGGTCATCTAATAATTCATCTGTTTTGCAAGCTGTTCCGAGTCCTGAACGTTCTACTCTATTGCTAAACCTTGATCTTGACAACAACTCTATTGAACAGGTTCTGGGCGTAGGATGGAACATTAAAAAGGATGTTTTTGAGTTCAGAGCAAACATACCGCCACACTGCTTAAACCGCCGAGGCATTTTGTCGACTCTTAGCTCTTTGTTTGATCTCTTAGGGTTTGTGTCCCCTATTATTTTGAACTCCATGATTTTGCCTCAAAATCTCTGCAAGCAGGGATCGAACTGGGATGATGATATATCAGATACAGAAGTAGTGCAGTGGCAAGCATGGCTTCAAACATTAACTCAATTGCAAAATTTAAACCGGCGCGATAGTGTAATGGTTAGAGCGCCCGCTTCGCAGTCGGTAGACCTGGGTTCATCCACCTTGTCGAGTCATACCAAAAGACCTTAAAAAATGGTATCCACAGCTTCCCTGCCTGGCGCTCGGCATTTATGGGAGGTTGTAGAGAACAAGCCGGCAAGTTCGCTTGTTGTGTCCTTGGGCAAGGCACTTAACGGGACGCCCCCGCCTTTATGTGGAAGACAGGTGGCCCAGACACCTCGGAAATGGCAACCCCCAAGCGCGTGCGGACGTCCCGTCCAAAATATAGCAATACAATTCGCTTTCTCGTGAATGGAGAACAAATATGAACAATACATACATACATTTACTGTTAGCAGGTGCTGCAAACCAATCGACTTTGGTAGAATTATCTCCTACAAACTCCATCATTTTTCTAATGCTTCTGCAAACGCATATGGTACCTGCAGTTATCTTCGTGTAGTGGATGATCACAGCAGGATACAATGTTTTTTAGTTATAGCAAAATCCAGACTCGATCCTCTGAAAACAAGAAGCATACCAAGACTTGAACTCACAGCAGTTGTTCTCTCGGTGAGATTAGACAAACTGCTTCGAAAAGAGTTACAGATTACGGCTTGCACTTCAACCTTTTGGAGCGACTCCACTGTTGTGCTTCACATCATTCACAACTCAAGGAAACGTTTTCCAGTATTTGTCGCTAATAGTGTCCATCATTGAGCGTCATACTGATGTCTCCGACTGGAAATACATTCCCTCGAAAGTCAATCCTGCCGATATTACTACCAGACCAATGACTATGGAAGCATTCTTGCATTCCAAAACTTGGTTGAACGGTCCAAAGTTTTTGTTGCTTTCTCAGGATAATTGGCCAGAATCCCCTCCATTACTTCTTGACTTACCAAGTGATCTTTCTCCTTTATCCTCTCCTTCTATAGCTAAAGTACTCGCTGCAGTAAGCAAAAGTAAGCCGTGTCCAATTGAAACCCTGATCAACCGTTATTCCTCCTCTGATCAATTAAAAAATGTTTAGCTTGGATAATTCGATACAAACGCTTTTTACATTTAAAGGCTAAAAACAGTGATTCTATATTTGACTGTTCAGCGTTGTCTCTAGGCGAATTG
Organism: Trididemnum clinides; assembly: GCA_963675345.1. Classification (NCBI taxonomy): domain Eukaryota; kingdom Metazoa; phylum Chordata; class Ascidiacea; order Aplousobranchia; family Didemnidae; genus Trididemnum; species Trididemnum clinides. The sequence continues at coordinate 1,796,565 of OY776287.1, read as the reverse complement.
CAAAATGCAGAGTTATGTTTGATTAAATATATCCAGAAAAGAGAATTTTCCGCCATAATTAGCTTTATAACTAACGACGGTTTACTTGGAGGTTTCTTTCCTCGCTACCTACTGAAGTTTAAACCAATCCTCGTTGATAGAGTCCTTCGCATTGGAGGAAGATTAGACAAAGAACCGGTCGACTTCTCTGTTCGGCATCCCGTAATACTGCCAAGCGACTCTCACTTTACAGAGCTTCTGATTTTACACCATCACCGATTGATAGACCATTCAGGGATGGGACACACCTGGGCATCTTTGCGGCAGTTGTACTGGATTGTGAAAGGCAGTGTGACAGTACGACGAGTGATTGGCAACTGCGTCTTTTGCAAAAAACGAAATGCTTCTGTTGGTCAGCAGTTAATGTCTGATCTCCCTTAGACCGTATTCAAGTTAACGAACCACTCTTTTCACGTGTCGGAATTGACTACTTTGGGCCTTTTCTTGTGAAGCAAGGCCGAAGCCAAGTAAAACGTTATAGATGCATATTCACATGTTTATCCATGCGCGCTGTTCACCTAGAAGTAGCTCACAATCTAACAACTGATTCTTTTTTACAAGCTCTTCGAAGATTTATATCTCGCAGAGGAAAGCCACAACAAATATACAGCGACATCGGTACGAACTTTGTGGTGGCGCAGAAAATCCTTCGAGATTCGCTACAATTGTGGAACCAGTCACAAATTCACGATTATCTTCGTCAACATGAAGTTCGATGGTCATTTAATCCTCCTGCTGCAAGCCACATGGAAGGTGCCTGGGAAAGACTGATCCGCTCGACGCGGCGCATTCTGTGTGCCTTGATGAAAGAACAAGTTGTCACTGATAAAGTTCTGAACACCTTGATGACTGAAGTTGAATCAGTTCTCAACTCAAGACCACTCGTTCCCATCACCTTTGATCCGGACGATGAACCCTTATCACCCAACCATTTGGTATTGTTACGAGGCAGCGTTAACTTGCCTCCAGGTCTGTTTGACAAAAGAGATTCTTACGCGCGGCGACGATGAGCCCAAACTCAGTATCTAGCTAACAAATTTTGGCGACGCTGGGTGAGGGAGTTTTTGCCAAATATTACCTACCGCCAAAAATGGCAGCAAAGGCGTCGAAATCTTGGATTGGGAGACAATGTGCTCATTGTCGATGATTCCCAGCTCCGTTCCAAGTGGACGATAGGCCGCGTAGTAGAGACCTTAACGGACAAACACGGACTAGTACGAACCGTAAGACGAGTACCACCGTTTTAAAACGACCCATTTCAAAGTTGTGCTTAATACTAAATTCTGATGAAGTGTGATTTGTGCATTGTTGTGTGTATAAATTAATGATACGACAGTATAATCGAAAAATGTAAACTCTATTTAATTTTTGTCCGGGGGTATGTTACGTCGTATCCTGTTCTACTGAGCCTCGAACACGGGCCATTCAAGCTATTGTTCCACACATGCCAAGACTTACTATCATGTAATCACGCACACCTTAAAGGCCACATTTAGTGTAATCATCGGAACGTTTCTATGCCTAATTACTTTTTTGTGTGACCAATTTCATGTAAAGATATTAGTTTTCAGTTTAGTTAATACTTGTACGGCTAGCAGTAACATCAAGGAATCCTGGCTCAAAAGTAAACGGTATGTAAGTTTTATGCTTGTGTGGGATTGTTTGGTGTTGAGTTTTGTTTATGTTTTCAGAAACCGCTTTCGTTCATCCGCTTCATATAATTGTATTCGTGAAAGAGAGAATAAAATCGTCATGTTGTTGAGGATGAACCGGCGCATTTCGTTGCAGTTCTATGTAAGATATTGGGGCTAACCAGGAGCCGCGTAAAGTATCTTACAACAGTTGACTGCTTATTTGTTTAGCGAGCAATACACACTCGGCCATTATGACCGAAGGTCATAGTTATTTTCATAAACCCTTATGGCGGTGCCATCATGAAACTTCCCAATATGTTAGCAAACTGATATTGTTGTCGAGTGTCAAAATCATATGGAAAACGCTTAATGGAAAACATGTTCACTTTGTTTTAGACCATGCACTTGTTTTTCATAGTTGATCGCTTATTTGTTTAGCGAGCGATAAACACACCCAGCGATAATGACCCAAAATCATAGTTATTCTGATGAATTGCTTATGGCAGTCCCACCATGAAACTTCGCAATATGTTAGCAAACTGATATTGTTGTCGAGTGTCAAGGTTATATGAAAATCGCTTATTGAAAAACTTGTTCAATTAGGTTTAGACTGGGCACATGTTTTTCATAGTTGATCGCTATTTTATTTAGCGAGCAATACACACCTGGCGATTATGACCGAAGATCATACTGTAGTTATTCTGATGGACCATTTATGGCGGTCCCGCCATGGAACTTCACAATATGTTAGCAAATTAATATCGTTGTCGAGTGTCAAGATAATATTGAAATTGCTTAATGGGAAATATGTTGAATTCGGCTTAGACCGAGCACATGTTTGTCATAGCTCATCTCTTTTTTGTGTAGTGAGCCATGGACTTCTAAATAGTAACACCTGGACTGGAAACAACAAATTTGACGTGACCAACATGAGGCCGACGTAAAATTAACTTGCTCATTTACATGAAGTGTAAATTTTTAAAAGCTTGTTGTTTTTTGAACATCGGGCAGTTTTATTACTTGAAATTTAATTCTATGCAGGAACCATGTTCAAATCCTAGACTGGTGTACTCATATAGGCTAGCAATAGATTTATCTATTTTCTTTATGCAAACAAGAAACGGAAGCAGGTAGGCAGAAAAATTTGTAATGCTTTGACAATAACAAATTTGTGCAACACAAAAAATCGCAAATATAGCAGCAAATAAATTATGAACCATTGAGGAAAATTAAGCTACAAAAACACCTTTGAATTAACTATGACATAAACCCAGCTTAAGTGTTTAAAATGAACACATTTCAAAACTATCGATATTGTACAACTACATATGACTTGCTTAAAATGCAAGACCTAGCACTTAATTTTTTCCAGTTATCTTATTAATTTTTCGGGAAGCTCTGCTTGACTCCTCTGCGCGCATACTACGCATGAGATTTTTAGCCATGCAGTAAAAAAACGTGCAGATATACCCTCTAACAAGTTATGTCCTTTGCTGCACATTATTGGAACAGACCAAGGAGATACTACACCGCTTTCAAAAAACGCAATATTTACGATTTCTTCAAATACACTTCGCTGGTCAACGCTGCTCAAAGACCGTTTTTTAAGCTTTTCAACAGAGAGTTCAGCAAATGCCCCCCAGCAAAGCATGCCAACATCAAACATTTCTTTTGTTGGCTTGGAGAGTCCACCACGATTGATATCGTTAAAAAAGTTTATGGCATTTACTGGAACGTTTGGCTCTGCTTCAGGTGGCAAGTACTCAACACTAGCAATGGTAACTTCTTTACAAGAGTCACATCTATTGCTTTTTGCTAGTGACCTACAGCAATAACCTGTCACGTAAAAAATCACAGAGACATCATTTTCAGTTGGCATGATATTAAAAGACATGTCAGCATAAAAAGATTCTGCTCTGAAAATGACTTCTTGAATGGCAGTCCTTTCTTCTCTTGCTTTTGCTGCATCTTCAATTTCTTTGAGGGAAATTTGTGAATACTTCAACAACGAAAGAGTTCGAAGTTTTCGATCACTTTCATATAGCTGTCTCATCGATATAAAATAATTGGCCCCGCTTAACTGACGGATGTGGCCAAATCGTCCCTCAATGGTATCCGACTGGATATGTCCAAGCAATACATACTTGAATCCACACTCATTCATCAAGTACTTTGACAATCCAGTGATAGATTGACATGTCTGAGAAAGGGCAAGAGATGTCTCTTTTGTCAAACCCGGAAGCTGCGCACAATAAATAAAATGTTTTTTATTTATATTAAACTCAATAACGTGAACTTATTCTAGCAAACGTTGTGTTGTGCACAAACAGCAATAACGGAGAAAATACATTGTGCAAGTAAGCCAGCAATTGACTTGCAATCAGAGTTTAACCATGGACTCTAAATAAAAGTCCATGGTCCAACGAACACTCAGCTTATTACGTCAAGCAAAGAATAAACTAACAAAAAGGTGTTTGCGCACTCTTTCACATGCACCAACAACAGGTAGATCTGCTTCGAATTTCTGGCCACTCAGGGCGCTGTCTCATTTTTTTAATGTCTGGGCAAGAAAGAAGCGCATTGAATTTGCTGTGAGATTCCAAAGTAATTTGGTACTCTACACCAATAACAGACCAGTAGCATAAATAACCATCTTAAATACAGACTAATTCAACAATGCACACATCAAAAGCTATTCCAAAAAATTTTCCGGTTTTTAGAAAAGCACTTTGTTGAAGCCGTGGGTATCTGTGCAGAGGTGGTGGAAACCCACTTCTTTATGTGTTGTGTTGTGCGCACTTCCTAATGCAAATGAAAAAAAAATGATCACATTCATTCCCATCGTCAGGTTTCTAAAATTGTTACTTGTCACTTACCGAGGAATCTCTCCAAAAAGTAGCATACTTTCCAAAGTCCAAAAGAAATTCCAGTTTCCAATCATGTGGTGATTTCACAGGATATCGTAAAATTGCGCTTTCCAATGGTTGGTGAAGAGACATTTAAAATTGACCATAACTTTGCAAACAGCTCTAAAACAGCAGCAGTTGGGTAAAATCCATAATGCTTTAAGGCATTAATTGTCGATTCATGCAGTAATGAAAGCGCAAGGTTTACGTTTACTTTTTCAATGGACTTAGGTCTTAGCACTGTCTCTGATAACTTATGAGCAATTCGTAATGGTTTTCCGCACTCATTATTGTATACTGTTTCCACATCTGCAAGACTGGCAGTTAAGGGGGCTGGTACAAGACAGTGCATGCTAGGTAATTTGAAAACTCGTTTTGCCAAAAAGTTGTTGTAAATGTTTTTTATCACATGAGTTGGATCAAAAATCAAGAAAATTTTTCCACCAGTAAAATTATTCGTTATTGCTTCTTTCCAAGCACCGTCGCAAAGGAAATCTTTGTAAAATTTTCGATTTGCTGCAGCATTATCTACTGAAATTCCAATAACGTTGAAACCCACCTCATGGACTAAATGCATTACTTTGTCTAAGCATTGTTTTTGAGTCTCTGCCTTCAAATTTCTCACGGGGTAAATACAGACCATATCCCGATACTTACTGCTAAGTGATTTAATCATGAAGCATAAAGCAGCAGATGCAACTTCACAATCTTCAGTTAAACCAAAAATCTGACCTCCAGCAGCTTCAATTCGCTTTGATACATAAATTTCGTCAATCATCAGGATAACATTTCTGTCAAAAGCATTTAATTGAGAATATCGCATTCTCAAATACTGAGTGTCGTCCAGTCCACTTTTGTGATCCAGTCGCATTGTAATTTTTCTTAAAGTTTTCACAGATGGCAGTACCAATAGTTCTTCCTCTAACAACCGTTTATAAGCACGAGGGCTTGTTGCATGTAGAATATACGACATCATAACAATTCAACTGAATACCTTCTTATGTGCTTGCTGCGTAGAACCAATTCCACCTCCTCTAACACAAACTTTAATAAACGAACTTCATGATCATTATCACAAATCTCCAAATACTGATCAATCAATCGAGAAAAATTAAATATGAACTTATCCTTCATTGCTGATTTATTCATGTGTATATTTTTAGCAAAAGCCATTAAATTTGTCACTTGAGACAGCAACTTGACTTTGTTCGATGAAACGATGTGTTTGTATGTTGATGCTGGCACTAATTGTCCATTATGATAAATCCTAATTTCAAGTTCTGTGCTGATAGATATTGTTGACTGAACAGATAGCGGGTGTTCTTCAGAAAACAAAATCAAATTGGCTTCTGACTTTGTCTGATGTAAGACAAAGCCATGCGACTGCATGTCATCAGCTATTTTTGCGATTAGCCCAGCTAAATTTTCAATTTTGTCGTCTTTCAAAAATTGCTCCAACTGCATTTGCAATCTTGATGCATCATTTTCATGTCGTGATGATGCCAAAGACAGACCAGATCTAGGCGGTGCATCTCCACCTGCATAGTATGAAGGAACATCCTTAAAAATTGAAGGTAAAACATTGCCTTTAAGACGTTTCTTCACTAGCAAGGCACTTGATCGATTTTTTCTTCGCCTAATTTGTTGATCATTTGATTCTTTTACAAAATCTTCAGGTTTGAAGTGAAGTGAACACAACCTTGAATACTTAGTTGGCGTAAAATCTTTTCTTGCAATACGTTTAAGCCAACCTTGAAGCAACTGTTTATCATGTAGAGGAAACGAATGAAAAGTAACATCAGGGTCTTTGTTTTCACCAGTATATCCTGATCTGCAGTTAATAGCACAACACTTGTTGACCATATCAAATAGGTTTTATAGTAATACCAGAAATAATAACTAAACTACCAACTAATAATACTAAAAAGGAGGTATGATGTACATGCAGAGTCAAGTCAGCAAAGCATCTACACTGCAATTTAAAACAGGGAAGTCAGAGAACTAGATCTCAAGTTATCAAGCTTCAAGTAGTGAATGGATGTAATTTAGAATAAGCTGCACGCTTCCAGTTGGAAACACCATTAAAATCGCAATATATACGACTTCACACCAAAACGGTATGCTTAAAAACAGAGTTATGGTTAGATTTAGTGTGGGGTTTACAGTTAAAGTTAAAATTCAACCTAACCCCCCTCCCCCTTACCCCAACAAATTAAGCACTGAATGTTGGCAGTGTTTCCAATTGAAATCGCTCAGCTTCTTCTACATTAGATTCACAGTAAACTACAGAGATCAAATTTGCTTTACAATATGCATAATTTGACCCAGGTACATTTAGCCTTGCCATAAATCCATTAGGCTTTTTATATGCAGTAGCAAAAAGCTACCCTACGAACCAAATCAGCAAAATGTTGGCTTGGCTTTGCTAGCAGCATCTTAGTGCGACTGCAATTGCACCCAATCTTTTAAGAGTACATTTCAGAATTTTTAAACCTGCAGTGCATTTACACTTAATGGGGCTCATCAGCAAATAAACTCTACAGCATAATCGCTCAATCTTTAACCTTCAATCTATTGGTCTATTTTCCAAATAGACCTATGCCTTCGTAGAGTAGTAACTGTATGACAGCAGTCACTAATTTGACTCGCTTAGCATAAACCAATTTTATTTACCTGCCACTATGTATGATTGTGTACCGTAACCTACAGCAGTACAGTTGAGCTACTGGGGCTGCTATAACCTGTCAGTAGACAATGGACAATACAGTACAAATTATAGTAATCTGTTTCACTTTAGCGCCAGCACAAACACATTCCCAGCATCAATACAGTTTTAACATGTAAGTACTTTGCTTTATCTACAGGTGTCAATGCGCTGTCACGCTATTCTTTAATCACTAATCATCTATTTTACCTGAGTGCAAGCACGAAAACATTGCGCAGCATCAATACATTCATAACATCTACGAACTACACTTTGTCTACCGGTCTCTGTTTGTGCATGGTGATGCAAATTTTTTAATCAAATGAACAACACTCATTCGAAACTTTCTTTTTCCAACTAACCAAGGCAGCTGTCACGCCGCGTGATAAAGGCCTCATTTTGGTCGCTCGCGCTAGCAGTTTTAGCGGCGTTTCCAGTCCAGGTGTTACTATTTAGAAGTCCATGAGTGAGCAATAAACGGACTCGGCGATTATGACGCGAGTTCATAGTTATTCTGATAAACCGCTAATGCGGTCCCACCGCAATATGTTAACAAATTGATGTCGCTGTCGATTGTCAAGATCATGTCGAGATCCATTAATGGGAAACATGCTCAATCCGGCTTAGACCGAGCACATATTTGTGATAGTTGATCGCTATTTTGTTTGGCGAGCCATACACACCCGGCGATTATGACCCAAAATCATGACTATTCTGACAACTTTTTATGGGGCTCCCACCATGAAACTTTGCAATATGTTAGCAAATTGATATCGTTGTCGAGTGTCAAGATTATATCGAAATCGCATCAGAAACATATCCTGTCTGGTGTGTGCTTCATAAAAATGAAGAAATTCTACATCGAAAAAAATCAAAAAATTCTACATCAAAAACACAAAATCAAAAAAGAAATTCATTCTACTGGACACAACATCGAAGAAGTTAGCGTCAGGACCAACATTTACCTTTTGAGGTTTGAACATTTTTTAATCAATTTGATTCTAACCTTTGCATTTGCTGATTTTGTGCGGTCGGTTGTTAGTTGTTACGCGACCCGCTAGATTTCTTGATTGACTGTCTTGGATTTTTTTAGGCATACAGTACCCTGCTAGTTTTGTATTATTTTAAGACATTGTTGCTATTTCAATATCTTGTTGTTTAGCGATTGTTTCTATATTACTTGCCTCGCTTTGTATTTGTGTAGTTAAAGGCCTTAACACTCAAATGTTTAGCGTTGGTAATGAATTTGTTTTCCCCACCATTGCTAGACCTTTGCCAGGTAAATCCCTGATGTTTTCCTTACTCACCTCACTTTCACGTTAGTGAAAGGAATCCTCATCCTGGGAGTTAATTAATTTACGGCTACCGAGCACATACTAATCACAAATCACAAATCTACCGATGCACATACACTCATTGATTAGATTGTTTACTTCTTGTAATGGCCTACCGTGTACCTCATGGGCCATCAAGAATAATCAATTAATCGTAGTTTCCAAGTTTGTGCTGTGTTGAATACTTGGTTCATTATATTTCACAGATGCAACTTGATAGTTCATGCATGTAATTTGTCTATCGTTCATATGTATACACACAATTGAAATATTTATGCAGTTTTCATTTTTTGCTAGTTTCATGTATTTTCTTTTCAATGCATCAGTCTTCGAGGTTAAGTACTCACCGTACTCGTCCTCTGGGGGGTGCTATGTAGCGGATTCGAACCCGGTTTTTATGTTAACAGTGTTTTTGAACTAAGTTGTCTTGTATCACCTATCGTTTCAGCGCTTTTGGTTAATTTCTTTGTTTGCGCAGTTTAATTAATTAGGGTACATTCTAAGATTCTGATTTTGCTTTAAGCCTGTTTGAAATTGTTGAAATCATTTAACTTTGCTTTTACTGGATTTAGTTCAAGTCAGTTAAAGTCAGTTGAATTCAGTTAAATTCAGTTCACTTGTTTCTGTTTATCTCAGTTCATTAATAAACGGATCCATTCGTTTGCTAATATTTTGGCCAACTAGAAGCGGGCGCTAAGATTTATAGTTTTTAAGTACGATTGCTAGTTATCCAAACTAGCTTTTACTACAGTCTCACCATAAAACTTCGCAACATGTTAGCAAATTGAAATCGTTGTCGAGTGTCAAGATTATATTAAAATTCCTAAATGGGAAGCATGTGCAACTTGGCTTAGACTGGGCACATGTTTTTCATAGTTGATCGCTATTTTATTTAGCGAGCAATAAACGCACCCGACGATTATGACACGAGTTTGTAGGTATTCTGATGGGCCGTTTGTCACGATCCCACCATAAAATTTTGAGATTTGTTAGCAAATTGATATTGTTGTCGAGTGTCAAAATTATATCGAAATCGCTTTATGGCAACAGTACTGGCGCGATGGTGTAGTGGTTAGAGTGTCCGCTTCGCAGTCGGTAGACCTGGGTTCATTTCCCAAGTCGAGTTATACCAAAAGACTTTTTAAAATGGTATCCACAGCTTCCCTGCTTGGCGCTTAGCATATAAGGGATAGTGTGAAGAACAAGCCGGCAAGCTTGCTTGTCGTGTCTTTGGGCAAGGCACTTAACGGGATGCCTCCGTCTTTATGTGGCAGACAGATGGTGGGGCCAAGCAGTCTACCCGTCGTGGTGGCCCAGTCTGACGAAAGACATGCAAACCGAGCATGAGCTCATACGCGTGAATGAATGATGGCAACAATGTTCAATTTGGCTTAGACCGAGCACTTTGTTTTCATAGTTGATCTCTATTTTGTTTAGCGAGCAATAAACGCACGGAAATTATAACGCAAGTTTATAGTTATTCTGATAAACTGTTTATGAAGATCCCACCATGAAACTTCGCAATATGTTAGCAAATTGATATCGTTGTCGGGTGTCAAAATCATATCGAAATTGATTGATGACAAACATGTTCAATTCGACTTAGACCGAGCACATGATTTTCCTAGTTGATCTCTATTTTGTATAGCGAGCAATACACACCCGGCGATTATGACGCAATTTTATAGTTATTCTGATAAGAAATTTATTCTACTGGATACAACATCGTAGAAATTAGCGTCAGGACCAACATTTACCTTTGAGTTTTGAACATTCTTTTCATCAATTAGATTCTAACCTTTGCAATAACCTCTGCAATTGTGCGGTCTGTTGTTAGTTTTTTTTGTACGACTAGAAATTTTGGTAGGCGTTTTTGCAAATTTTTGCGCATGCATTCTTATTTTACTCAATCAAAAGTTATGTTTCATCATAACAGTTTGCATGATAGCCCATTGCAAGAAGCGGGATCCACTGGGTTAAGTAAAATCGACCTTCCCTCTAAATTAACCCCTGGCAAATATCCCAATTTGGCCCCTAATTTTGGTAGTTCCATTGGTAGGTCCGTTTCTATTTTGAGACCGGGAGAGTGTTTGACCCATTTCTTTACAAAAGAAAATCCGCAGGCTTGGTTTACATATTTTAATTCCTTGTGTGATCGTAATGGTTTGCTGGACGATCAAGCCAAGATTGACGCTTTAGTTTCATGTTTAGATAGCAATACGTTTTTGTCCGTTCAGCCATTGTTAGACGGCACTCATTCTTTTGGAGACATCAAAGACTTTTTAATTAACAAATTTGCTAGGCCACTTCATGAGCGGTTGCAAAAACTCTTGCGAATTCCGTAGCTTCTAAATTTGTTGCCGCCGAAATCATGAGAAGGAATAAAATTATGTCTTGACCGATTATGACTAATACTGGAGCTATGAGGCAAGTTATGTGACATCTCGAATTTCAATTGTCTCACTTCATGGTTATTCTGGCTAGATGGGGATTGTTGAACTATTTATTGACGACACGAATAGTGCGGAAAAACGACGCATGGCAGTATCAGCTGCAGCTGCAAATTCATTTTAAAGGACTTTCCAGAATGATAGATAAGATGGTCTATAGGCCCCCACAGACACCATATTTCTGTCTCAAGCGATCTAACGTCTTTTCGATTTGCTGCGCCGTCGACATACTCCTCATAGGTGCAATGAAAAGGTTTATCATTTCATCCAATTGGCCTGTACAAAATGTTTTGAGAACTTCCAACATGCGCTCGTCACAAGGACTTTCACTCATAAGTTTTTGTATTTGATTCTCATAAAATACAAAGGCAATGTTGGTGCCATTATCAGCTATTTGCGAGGCAAGATTTATAATTTCATTGCGCCCTTGACGTTCAAGATATGCTTCAAAACCCGATGTATTAGACGTAACAAAATTAGCGGCGGTCTCCTGGCGTTGTGAGGACGCAGTCGGACGCAACCAAGGATCTGCATTGCAAGTCCTTTTAACTTTTAGTTTGGTTTCTCCTAAAGCGCTCTCATAATTGAAGGCTTTGCTGGCTGCCAAAGTGGTTTTTCCTCTCTAGAAAATGCTCAGTTACATGTATTTGCCGACGCTTCCTCGGTAAGCATTGGTGCTATATGGTACGTGCGCTTGTCAAATGATAATGATTGTTTTGGGTCGGCTAACTGTTTTTTCCTTAGAATAGTTTGCTAACTGTTAAAAATCTCTTTGATTATAAACATCGCTTGGAAAAGCACTAGTGCAGATCAGCTGTGCAAGCGTACCTTCCCACTCGAAATCTTGTCAAGATTTGACTAAAGCGCTTAACAAATTGATTCCCGAATGGACAGCATCATTTAGTGCCGTTCCTATAAAAGTAGCGGTCCCGTCAAACACTACCCTTGCTTTATCTTGCTTAGTGACAAAAAAGGGTAAATACCAACATTTGAAATCAGACAAAGCCGCATCATTAACAGGTACTATCCAATTCTCTGAAATTGTCTCTTGAAATGTTTTCTTAAGTATATTGTTTAGTTTTACGTTTTTTAGGGCGTCTCGGTGCAAATTTGTGGTCCGATTTAAAGCGCAAACGTAATTGTCTGGCAAGTTAGTCATCACATCCATTTTTAATGGAACTGGAATTTCATAGCGGGCATTAATTACCTTTAGATTAGACTCTTGACGTGCCATAGACCGACCGATTAGACCGACTGACGTGCCATATCATCATTTATAGACGGCTACTTAACTTCGTCTTCTATTTCATAATTACGAAAAGACTATTTCAAACCAGCGATTTCTTGTTTAAGGAGTTCACACTCGCACCCATTGCAATCCTCGTCCACTTGATTTTTAAGGTTTTTGCAAACGTTCCGTCTCACTCCCAAGCGTCCGCCGCTAGCAATCAGCCCAAGTCGAGTTAACCCCTTCAGACCGGTACTTTTACTTCGCCGAAATTTACTGAAACTTTTTTATTTTACTGAGCTTTTGGCAACTCAAAAACAGCTGAGAAAGAAAAAAATAATTTTTTTGCATCCACAGACGTAGGAAAAGCGTCGGAAAAATTGGGACTAATTAGTCCCAATCGGTCTCATGTGTACTTTTCGCTTTTTATTAAAATCTGAATCTTTTCTCTTTTGATGCAAGAATTCTCGGGCAAAAAATACGCAATCCATTGTCTTATGTTTCAAAACTCAAATTTGCAAGCTTTTGTTTTCAATTTTGTTATTTTATCTAAAAGACATCAGCTCAACGATTAACACAGGTCACCAAAAGCTACTCGGTGTAAAAAGTGTACTGAAATTTGCACATTAACCATCTACAGCTGGCGCTAAATGTCTTAGGAGCTAGCATTGCTGAATAAAAAAAATTACATTTCAGTTGTCAATTATTTCGCATATATGATTGTGATTTGCAACATAATGATGGGTCACAATCATATATGCAAAATAGTCGACGAATGAAATGCAATGCTTTTACATGCAGCAAAATGCATAATATTGATGCTAGGCCCTACGTCATTTTGCCTTAACTGTACTTCAACGACATTTTATGCAAACTGGAATATTTGTTTTTACTTTGACGTCAGTAGATCAGCATCTATGATAAACAGCATCTAGGAACACACATGCATTGGTTTTTCATAATTATGACGTAAGCAAAACAGCTTTGAGAACAGTTTTACTTTATTTTCAAAATAAAACTACAGCGTATTTTCGCTTCGGCTACATAATGGTGTATTTCTAACAACACAAAAACCTAACCAAAGTAAAGAATAAATGTGACAAAAAATATCAAAAATCATCCACAAAAATTACAAAATGAAATCACTGCTGGACACCACTGTGCCTTTCTGCAAAGCAGTCTTTCTTGCTTGTTTGGCACAGATACAAGTTGCAACGAATGCAAGTACGAGAGTCAATTTTGCGTTTGGTGCAAAGCTTACACCGTCCTCTTTCTTTGACTGAAACTCTGGTTACATGATGCTCGCCAGAGTTTTGCATAGGCAGTCTCATAGATAAAGATTTCTTTAGTCGTTTGCGACATGAAAAGCTTCCTATTAAATGCATAGCCACACCATGTTTAAAGTCGTTGAGTGTCTTCAAACGCCTGCTGTGTGAAAAGTTTTCCTCCATCAGTTTTGTATACACAATAAAAGCATTCACAAGCCCAATGTCAATAAGGTCAAAAAACAGGCGAAGATAGAATTTTCGGGGGTGCCTTTGATCAATCTCATATGTTACTTTTAACTGATCCATAACATCAGTTCCTTTCATTCCCTGATTGTACGCTTTTACAATAATGGGACATGGTACACGGACTTTTTCTTTTTGTCCTTTGACCCGACGCTTGACATTAACTGTAGGCACACATGAGTCTATAGTGGAAAGCAGAACAACACCTTTAGTGTCCATCCATTTTACAAGGTGTAGGCCTTGAGATTTTCTTCGGTTGATCTCTCCTCTTGCCATGTCTTTGTCTTTTTTTAAATATTTCGGCATGCCTTTTCTGTTTTGCCGAACAGTCCCACAGCAAAATATTTTTTCTTGTTGTAGCTTGTGTACAAATGCTGGTGATGTAAAAAAGTTGTGAAAGAACAACTTCACATTTGTACCCACCAATGACCTTGAAAGTTGGATTATGACATTTTTATCCAAACTTCCCACATTGGTTTCCTGCTTACCGCCATACATATCAAACTGAAAAAGATATTCAGTTGCAGACCACATTGCGACACCACATTTTGAATCCTCGTTTGATAGGCTTCATGGGCATGTATTGCTTCATAGCATGCTTCCCTATAAATTTTACCATATGCTCATCTATAGCCTGCTGGTCAGTTGGGCTCATAGCATGTGAAAAAGAATTGTTTAAATGCTTTATTACAGGTCTCCTCTTCCAGGCTTTATCTTTTGTATCATGTGGCTGTTCGTTGTCAACAAAGTGCAATGCTGTTCGTATCTCAAAAAAGCGGTCACGAGGCATTACATTAGCAACCACATTTATCCCAAGACCAGGATCGTGACTCCAGTAATCCCGCAGGCATGGAACAACATGGTAATCCATAAATGAGGTAATGCCAATAAATGCTTTCATCTCCTCCAAATCAATCTGGAAGACTTTTCCTTTTTGTTGCATGTACAACTGACTCTGCACAATCACGGACTCCAATAAAATGTTGAGATCTGTCACATCCAAAAACACATCTGCAAGTTGTGGCTCATGATCATATTTTAAATTGACAGCCCCAGATAAATTACAGACAGGAATATCAACAGTATTACTGCCAGAAGTTATTTTTTGCCAAGAAAATATATAGTCTAATGGGGAAGAATCAATTGGAATTTGTGTGTCTGCTCGAGCATCATCAATAGTAACCAAAACCTCATTTTCAGAGCCTGTTTCTGGAGTAGCTTCTTCAAGAAAAACAATGTCTTCTTCATCAATAGGATTATCGCCATCAGATGAATCAGAATTATCAGCTGTGCCTACAATGAATTCCCTTGATCTAATTTGTCTGTTTGACATCTGCATATAATACTGTATAGTGGTAAATGAAAAGTACATATAAAACCGAATGGGACTAAAAAGTCCCACTTTCCAAAACGATATGAAAATTGCATAAAACTTGCAATCGATCAAATCACGGTTGAGAGTGAAACTAAAACACATTTCACACCTAACAACAACTACTTTACGTTCAAAAATAGGTTTTAAGTAAATTTAGGTATATTTAAAATTACACAATATTGAAGATCAATTTCTCAAACTTCAATAAGCTTTAAAATTTATAACTCAGCATTTTCAAAACTTTAAAAGCATTTTCTGGGTTGCCAAATTAGTTTGAAGAAAATATTTAATAATTAAAATAATCTGACAGGGACATGCACCCAGCAGCAGGCAAAAATTCCGAATGGGACTAATTAGTCCTATCGGTCTGAAGGGGTTAACACGTAATTGAGATGATCAGGAAGCTTACTTTCTCGCTCTTCTAACGCAGTAAGCAAAGGTTTATCGGTCTGTGCAATTAAAATATCAATGCTTTTTACGTTGAGCAATTACCGGAATGGCCACGTTCACAGCGTGAGGAAGAATGTTTTTATCGTTCGCAAACTCTGGCACGACTAAAACATTTTTTATTTGAAAGGTGTCATCAGTGGATAGCGGCTGAAGGGTAAACTCTGTAAGTCCGCCACTTCTGGTGGTTTCCTGAGCAAGAGTTCGAATCGTTAAATTCCGTTTTTTATCAACAGCCAAAACAAGTTCATTTTCAGCCTCTCAGAAATTAATGTTGCCTGTGATGCAGTGTCATGTTGCGCGCAAACAAGAGTTGACCTTCAGGTGCTGGGATTAATCACCCTCACTGCACTGGTGCGAAGCAACACACTATTATTATCATTAGACGTCAATTTTCTGACTATAAGCGACAGACGAGGACTCGGGTGTTTCAGTGTCAAGCACATTTGATGATCCAGAACTTCCGTTCCCGCTGCGAACGCGAGGCCGGGCATAAAGTGCATGCAGCGCGCTAGCGTGCTTGCTGCTACATGCGGAACCGCACCTGCGACACTTTAAAAGGGCCATGCAATTTCGCACCATATGACGCAACGAAAGGCAATTTCAGCACCATCCCGCACCCACAACAACACGCTTTTTACGTTCTTTCGCAAAGGTCTCAAACTTTTTGCAATCTTCTAGAAAATGTTTCAACACGGAGTCATTGCACACGAAGCAAGACAGGAGTGGTTTAGTCAGTTAAGACCTCTTGATTTCCTTCAGGTTTATTACGCAAATCAGGTCCTTTATTATTAATTTGCAATGCTTGCACCACAGATGCTTTAACCGCGACCTGTCAAACACGAACAGAACCACGTCCTACCCCGGACTCGCGCGACTTCTCTCTATCATCCGTGTTACGTCATAAATCATTTTTTCTTTATAAATTATTTTTTGTTGTGCGTAAATTTTGAGTTTACGACCTTTTGCGTTGTCAAATCGCCTCGAACGTAGTAATTGTTGTTTATTGTACGCAATTAGTGTAGTGTATTGATTCAATAGAACAACATTGTAATGTATAAGCTAAATTTGACATTATTTCGTAGCAATTTTGTATTCGCAGTTAGAACCAAAATGTTTGTTTAGTAACGTGAGTCACATCCCCTGGGACTGAATGATGATGAATAATGGTAGTGAAAAATAAGTTTTTCTCGCGTGTGAAACTTGTTGTTCAGTTTACGTTTGTGAGTGAATTGGAAAGCTTGTATATAAATTGTATATAGCATCAACGATTATAGTGCTTTCGATAAGACCTAAGTTAAGGTCAGGTGCAACGGAAGATACTACAAATGGCGACGAGGATTACGGACAATGATATGTATAGTTTAAATACGTTTAGTGTTGACGGCGAAACTAGTAGTTTAGCTCAGCGCTGGAAAACATGGAAAAGAGCGTTTTTGCTTTATGTAGTCGGAAAAGGCGTTACGCAGGATGCACAAAAGAAGGCATTGTTGCTCCATACAGCAGGATTGGGGGTGCAACAAATTTACTATACCTTAGTCGACGAATCTAATGATGAAAATAACTTCAATGCCACTGTTGCAATTTTAGACAATTATTTTGTCCCGAAAGCAAACGTTCACTTCGAAAGGCACAAATTTCATCAGCTAACGCAGACGAGAGAGGAAACTATCGACGAATTTGTGTGCAGGTTGAGACAAGGAGCGGCGACTTGTGAGTTTGGTAATTCTGTTCATGAACGCATTCGTGATCAGATCATAAGCAAATGTTACTCGCACGACGTGAGGAGAAAATTGTTGGAGAAAGACACTCTAACGCTTGATGCCGTGCTCAACACTGCAAGAGCTCATGAGAAAGTGCACCATCAACTCCAAGCCATGAAAAGCTTGATCCCACCGGTAGAGCTAAATGTTTTGCGTAAGGGGGGAAAAGTTGATAAAACGATGTTTCGCTCTCCGCGACAGGCAGTAGAGTGTTATGCGTGTGGTCATAAGGGCCATGTCAAAAATTCACCAGAATGTCCTGCCAAGGACAAAAGATGCAACGGCTGTGGAAGAAAAGGACACTTCAAAGCGAAATGTAGAAGTGGAATGCAAGGGAATAACCGATCAGCGCAATCGAGCAATTTTCGAAGAACTCCCGCCAACACCAATGCAGTAGCAGCAGATCGAGAAAAAAGTGATGATCCGTCCAAAGACTACGTGTTTATTTTGGGTTCCTTATCGCATGGTAACCTTAACGATTCGATAACGTTAAATGTTGGTGGTATTGAACTCCATGACTTTCTTATTGACTCGGGTGCTGCGTGTAATGTAGTGGATAAAAGCACATGGGAGTGGCTTAAAAGTAAGCGAATTGATGCAAGTACGCGAAAATCAGCAAAAACACTATATGCTTATGGCAGCACTAATCCTTTACCTACATTGGGAACGTTTACAGCTAATGTTTTTGTAGGAGATACTGATAAATCATGTGTGGCTGATTTTATTGTTATTGATGTTAAGGGCCATAATTTGTTGGGCAGAGACACTGCTCGAGATTTGGGGTTGTTGCACATTGGGCCGTTAGTCGTGAACTCTGTTGATTCGGACATTTATGATAGTTACCCAAATTTATTCAAGGGAGTAGGTACACTTAAAGGCTATAAATTAAAATTGCATGTGAACACGTCCGTACAGCCAATTGCGCAATCAGTGCGCAGGGTACCTTTTCAACTGCGGGAAAAAGTAGACAAGAAGTTAGACGAACTTCTCGCCGCAGATATAATTGAAGAAGTACCTGAAGGGCCGACGTCCTGGATATCGCCATTAGTCATTATACCAAAGCCCGATGGCGATATTAGAGTTTGTGTTGACATGCGACGAGCAAATGAAGCCATAGTTAGAGAGAGGCACCCAATACCTTCAGTTGAAGAATTACTGCATCGATTAAATGGAAGTACTATGTTCAGTAAACTGGATCTTAAATGGGGTTTTCATCAAATCACCTTAGATAAGGAAAGTCGGAATATTACGACGTTTGTTACTCATCGTGGTTTGTACAGGTATAAACGCTTAATGTTCGGGTTAAGTTCGGCACCTGAAAAATACCAAAAAGTAATCAGTGATGTGTTAAAGTCGTGTGATGGTGTTGCAAATATTGCTGACGACATTATTGTGTTTGGCACAAACGCATCTGAACATAACGCTCGTCTACACGCTGTCTTAAATAAGCTACAGGAGTCTGGTCTTACACTCAATCGAGACAAGTGCCAGTTTCGTTTGTCCAAATTGACCTTTTTTGGACACGATTTAAGCAGTAGAGGCATAAAGGCAAACGATGAAAAGGTTCAGGCAATTCAAAACGCCAGACCGCCTCAAAACGAAAAGGAGGCAAGATCATTTATGGGCCTGGTCCAGTATTCGGCAAAGTTTATTCCAAATTTGGCAACAATTGGAAGGCCCATAATGGACCTTACTAGAAAACATGTTAAATTTGTTTGGGGTAAGGAGCAACAATCTGCATTCGAGAGATTGAAGTCACTTATTTCTCGAGCAGACACTTTGGCGTATTTCAAAAACGACTGCAAAACGCGTATTATTGCAGACGCGTCTCCTGTTGGTTTGGGAGCAGTGTTAACGCAACTACAAGACGGCCTTTGGAGAGTAATCTCCTATGCATCTAGAAGTTTGTCTGACGTTGAGCGTCGTTACAGTCAAACTGAAAAGGAAGCCCTGGGACTAGTTTGGGCTTGCGAACGTTTTTCATTGTATGTGTTTGGAAAAAAATTTGAGCTTGAAACTGATCATAAACCACTTAAATACATTTATTCTAAAACCTCAAAACCGTCGGCACGCATTGAGCGATGGGTTTTGCGTTTACAATCTTATGATTTTGATGTTGTATATAAACCAGGTAGTATGAATATTGCTGATGCTTTATCGAGATTGAATAGAAATGAGCATATTAATACAGCAGAACAAGAAATTTATGATTTTGTCCGTGAAATTGCTGTTCATTCTACACCCGTAGCATTGACAACTCGCGAGATCGAGAAAGCATCCGCAATAGATCCTGAATTTGATGAACTTAGACGCTGTATTGTAACTGGTGATTGGGCTTCGTGTAAATTGTCCAGCTATCTGCATGTTAGAAATGAATTGTGTTGTTATGGTCAATTACTGTTGCGTGGCACACGTTTGATCATTCCAAAAAGTTTGCGTGAACAGGTGTTACAGCTTGCTCACGAGGGACATCAAGGCATTGTGAAAACAAAAAACAGACTACGTTCCAAAGTTTGGTGGCCAAAAATGGACACCGAGGCCGAGAGACTTTGTCGAAAATGTCATGGCTGTCAGGTCACTGGAGAGCCTAATAAGCCAGAGCCTATGCATAGAGTAGTTCCACCCAGTGGACCCTGGGAAGATTGTGCTTGTGATATCTTGGGACCTTTACCCAGTGGGGAATACATTTTTGTCATCGTTGATTATTTCAGTCGTTATTACGAGATTGCTGTGTTAAAATCTGTGACTACAGAAAAAGTTATTTTAGCATTAATACCTATATTTTCGCGCTTTGGATTACCGCTGACGCTACGAACTGATAATGGGCCACAATTTATCCCCAATGAATTCGAGCAATACTTAAAAGAACATGGCATTAAACACTACACTTCAATTCCTCTTTGGCCGCAAAGCAACGGTGAGGTTGAACGCCAAAATCGCTCTTTGATGAAAGCCATACGAGTTGCCCATTTGGAGAAAAGGGACTGGAGGAGAGAGATTTACAAGTTTTTAACTGCTTATCGTTCTACTCCGCAATCAACCACCGGTGCGTCACCATCTTTTCTGATGTTCGGTCGCGAAATGAAAACCAAGCTACCAGAGCTTATACGCGATCCGGAATTCCTGTATGAAGAAGTTCGAGACAATGACTGGCAAAAGAAACTACGAGGGAAAGTGAAAGCAGACACTGATCGAAATGCAAGGGAATCAAGCATTCAAATTGGGGATACCGTGTTGCTAAAAGCCGATAAAACAAACAAGCTGACTCCTAATTTTGATTCTATTCCTCGAACAGTTGTTGAAAAAGATGGAAAGAAGGTGACAGTGCAAGACGAAGAAGGAAATATGACGACACGAGATTCTTCGTTTGTGAAAGAATATTACGGCGACAATGAAACTCAGTGCGAGTCTAATAACAATTCAACATCGGACACAATTAATTCGGGGGAGCAACGCCCTAAACGTAACATCCATCCACCAGTTCGTTTTAAAGACTATTGCATGTGTTAAACTTTATTTTGGCTGTGGAGTTATTTTATTTCAATTTTATATTTTGCGTCATATGCTATTACGCTTAAAGTTAAGAAAGGAAGGGATGTAGTGTATTGATTCAATAGAACAACATTGTAATGTATAAGCTAAATTTGACATTATTTCGTAGCAATTTTGTATTCGCAGTTAGAACCAAAATATTTGTTTAGTAACGTGAGTCACATCCCCTGGGACTGAATGATGATGAATAATGGTAGTGAAAAATAAGTTTTTCTCGCGTGTGAAACTTGTTGTTCAGTTTACGTTTGTGAGTGAAATGGAAAGCTTGTATATAAATTGTATATAGCATCAACGATTATAGTGCTTTCGATAAGACCTAAGTTAAGGTCAGGTGCAACGGAAGATACTACAATTAGTCCTGATTTCGTTTTGTACAAAACAATTTAATCCTCATCCTTGCTTTAGATAATTCACTTTAGTTTGGCGTTTCCACTCAAAATTTAGCGTTCAATTTTTGGGTTTGCACGCGGTAACAGCAAGCAGCTGAAGTTTGTCAGAATTTGTAAGTGATTTGTTGGAGGTTGTCATAAAAATAAATTGATACCAGTTTGCTGAATTCGTTTGGATTTTATTAATATGCTGCGTGTCGTCGACGATTTCTCGTCCACCTCTTGTTAACTGCAGCGCGAGGCAGACACTCGTGTCTCGAAGCAACAATCCGATTTAGAAAAGGTTTGGGCGTAATCTGGTGTCATTATGCTTGGATCTTCAACGACAAACTTAAGCAGAGATTCGAACTTCGGACGGTTCAAATCAAGGCTCAATTTGTGAAGATAATCAAGATACTGTCGTGTAAGCATACCTGAGAACTGATTGGCTACGTCTATCAGCAATTGCCCCGACCATTTTTTTATTTCGTCGTGCGCGTAAGCAAAAACCTCTACGGTATTTAAATCCTCGTCGTAAGATTTCAGTGATGCGGTATCAAGCACCACTCTGGGCCCAAAGCAAATATCAATTATTTTAGCTTCGATAGTCAGGCCCCCACAGACACCATATCTCTGTCTCAAGCGATCTAACGTCTTTTCGATTTGCTGCGCCATCGACATGCTCCTCATAGGTGCAATGAAAAGGTTTACCATTTCACGGAGTTGGACTATACAAAATGTTTTGAGAACTTCCAACATGCGCTCATCACAAGGATTTTCACTCATAAGTTTTCGTATTTGATTCTCATTTGAAGGCTTTGCTCGCTGCCAAAGCCGGCTGACAACTTGCAGCCGCGACGTTGCCGCTTTCACGAAAATCAACATTTACACATTTTTGATTGAGGTCAGTCTTACGAGTGTCCATAGTTATAGAGACCCCGGATGCGACAACACTACTTTTAAGCAAAGTTTACGTTTGTATCTCCCCGAAACCGCCACTGATGAGCTGCTTTCAGAAAGATCAATGAATTTTTCTTCAGCTTCGAGCTTTGCTTCCCGATTCGTAACCTGGCCTCGGCGTCAGTCTCAGCGGCGGCAGCAGCAGCGGCGGCGGCAGCAGCAGCGGCGGCGGCAGCAGCAGCGGCGGCAGCAGCAGCATCGGCCCTCGCCCTGGCCAGATCACTGGTGTAAATACCTCAAAGTTCAGCGCGCCTGCGATTTAAATCTGACGTGCCAACAATTTACTAGATGTTGTACTCATGGCATCCTGACAACTAGCAACCTGAGAGACGCTGTCCTCCGGGCCCAGATCAGTGTCCGGTGGGCAATCCTTAAAAGGATCGCACAGTGCATCACCCATAGTGCTGTCATGCAGTTTCCGATACCGACTTGACAAGATTCTAGGACAAATACCCCCGGACAAATACCCACCGGACAAATACCCACCGGACATATACCCACCGGACAATTACCCCCCTTGCAAAATACCCCCTGGACATATACCCACCACAAGATGAAATGTGAGGAAAAACCCTAACCCTAACCCTAACCCCAACCCTAACCCTAACCCTAACCCTAACCCTAACCCTAACCCTAACCCTAACCCTAACCCTAACCCTAACCTTAACCCTAATCCTAACCCTAACCCTAACCCTAACCCTAACCCTAACCCTAACCCTAACCCTAACCCTAACCCTAATCCTAACCCTAACCCTAACCCTAACCCTAACCTTAACCCTAACCCTAACCCTAACCCTAACCCTAACCCTAACCCTAACCCTAACCCTAACCCTAACCCTAACCCTAACCCTAACCCTAACCCTAATCCTAACCCTAACCCTAACCCTAACCCTAACCTTAACCCTAACCCTAACCCTAACCCTAACCCTAACCCTAACCCTTAAACAAAACAAAAAAAACTGGTGGGTATATGTCCAGGGGGTATTTTGCAAGGGGGTAATTGTCCGGTGGGTATTTGTCCGGTGGTATATGTCCGGTGGGTATTTGTCCGGTGGGTATTTGTCCTGATACCGTCTTCCACATCGCTAAGTAGGTGCGTTTTTATCTCCGGATCGCAAGAAAGGGGACAGCAGTGAATTTTCTTATGTTACAAATCTTCAGACGACAAAAACTTGTCCGCAAATGCCCAGGAGGAACTCCAGAGCCTTTGTTCCTCCTTCACCACAACAGCCAAAATAAAAAACTTCTTTTATTGTGGTCAACTCAGTTTAAAGAAATTGAAATGCAAAACCAAGTTAAGATAAATTCCAATATCAAATAAAAAAGAAAGAGCAAAAATTCACCGAGAGCTTCCTTCGTAAAATTAAATTGAATACAGTAACAAAATGAACCTTCATGCAGCAACTAATAATAAGCTACTATTGG
Organism: Trididemnum clinides; assembly: GCA_963675345.1. NCBI lineage: Eukaryota > Metazoa > Chordata > Ascidiacea > Aplousobranchia > Didemnidae > Trididemnum > Trididemnum clinides. Next base: position 1,772,869 of record OY776287.1, on the reverse strand, counting down.
CAGCCAGCAAAGCCTTCAATTATGAGAGCGCTTTAGGAGAAACCAAACTAAAAGTTAAAAGGACTTGCAATGCAGATCCTTGGTTGCGTCCGACTGCGTCCTCACAGCGCCAGGAGACCGCCGCTAATTTTGTTACGTCTAATACATCGGGTTTTGAAGCATATCTTGAACGTCAAGGGCGCAATGAAATTATAAATCTTGCCTCGCAAATAGCTGATAATGGCACCAACATTGCCTTTGTATTTTATGAGAATCAAATACAAAAACTTATGAGTGAAAGTCCTTGTGACGAGCGCATGTTGGAAGTTCTCAAAACATTTTGTACAGGCCAATTGGATGAAATGATAAACCTTTTCATTGCACCTATGAGGAGTATGTCGACGGCGCAGCAAATCGAAAAGACGTTAGATCGCTTGAGACAGAAATATGGTGTCTGTGGGGGCCTATAGACCATCTTATCTATCATTCTGGAAAGTCCTTTAAAATGAATTTGCAGCTGCAGCTGATACTGCCATGCGTCGTTTTTCCGCACTATTCGTGTCGTCAATAAATAGTTCAACAATCCCCATCTAGCCAGAATAACCATGAAGTGAGACAATTGAAATTCGAGATGTCACATAACTTGCCTCATAGCTCCAGTATTAGTCATAATCGGTCAAGACATAATTTTATTCCTTCTCATGATTTCGGCGGCAACAAATTTAGAAGCTACGGAATTCGCAAGAGTTTTTGCAACCGCTCATGAAGTGGCCTAGCAAATTTGTTAATTAAAAAGTCTTTGATGTCTCCAAAAGAATGAGTGCCGTCTAACAATGGCTGAACGGACAAAAACGTATTGCTATCTAAACATGAAACTAAAGCGTCAATCTTGGCTTGATCGTCCAGCAAACCATTACGATCACACAAGGAATTAAAATATGTAAACCAAGCCTGCGGATTTTCTTTTGTAAAGAAATGGGTCAAACACTCTCCCGGTCTCAAAATAAAAACGGACCTACCAATGGAACTACCAAAATTAGGGGCCAAATTGGGATATTTGCCAGGGGTTAATTTAGAGGGAAGGTCGATTTTACTTAACCCAGTGGATCCCGCTTCTTGCAATGGGCTATCATGCAAACTGTTATGATGAAACATAACTTTTGATTGAGTAAAATAAGAATGCATGCGCAAAAATTTGCAAAAACGCCTACCAAAATTTCTAGTCGTACAAAAAAAACTAACAACAGACCGCACAATTGCAGAGGTTATTGCAAAGGTTAGAATCTAATTGATGAAAAGAATGTTCAAAACTCAAAGGTAAATGTTGGTCCTGACGCTAATTTCTACGATGTTGTATCCAGTAGAATAAATTTCTTATCAGAATAACTATAAAATTGCGTCATAATCGCCGGGTGTGTATTGCTCGCTATACAAAATAGAGATCAACTAGGAAAATCATGTGCTCGGTCTAAGTCGAATTGAACATGTTTGTCATCAATCAATTTCGATATGATTTTGACACCCGACAACGATATCAATTTGCTAACATATTGCGAAGTTTCATGGTGGGATCTTCATAAACAGTTTATCAGAATAACTATAAACTTGCGTTATAATTTCCGTGCGTTTATTGCTCGCTAAACAAAATAGAGATCAACTATGAAAACAAAGTGCTCGGTCTAAGCCAAATTGAACATTGTTGCCATCATTCATTCACGCGTATGAGCTCATGCTCGGTTTGCATGTCTTTCGTCAGACTGGGCCACCACGACGGGTAGACTGCTTGGCCCCACCATCTGTCTGCCACATAAAGACGGAGGCATCCCGTTAAGTGCCTTGCCCAAAGACACGACAAGCAAGCTTGCCGGCTTGTTCTTCACACTATCCCTTATATGCTAAGCGCCAAGCAGGGAAGCTGTGGATACCATTTTAAAAAGTCTTTTGGTATAACTCGACTTGGGAAATGAACCCAGGTCTACCGACTGCGAAGCGGACACTCTAACCACTACACCATCGCGCCAGTACTGTTGCCATAAAGCGATTTCGATATAATTTTGACACTCGACAACAATATCAATTTGCTAACAAATCTCAAAATTTTATGGTGGGATCGTGACAAACGGCCCATCAGAATACCTACAAACTCGTGTCATAATCGTCGGGTGCGTTTATTGCTCGCTAAATAAAATAGCGATCAACTATGAAAAACATGTGCCCAGTCTAAGCCAAGTTGCACATGCTTCCCATTTAGGAATTTTAATATAATCTTGACACTCGACAACGATTTCAATTTGCTAACATGTTGCGAAGTTTTATGGTGAGACTGTAGTAAAAGCTAGTTTGGATAACTAGCAATCGTACTTAAAAACTATAAATCTTAGCGCCCGCTTCTAGTTGGCCAAAATATTAGCAAACGAATGGATCCGTTTATTAATGAACTGAGATAAACAGAAACAAGTGAACTGAATTTAACTGAATTCAACTGACTTTAACTGACTTGAACTAAATCCAGTAAAAGCAAAGTTAAATGATTTCAACAATTTCAAACAGGCTTAAAGCAAAATCAGAAACTTAGAATGTACCCTAATTAATTAAACTGCGCAAACAAAGAAATTAACCAAAAGCGCTGAAACGATAGGTGATACAAGACAACTTAGTTCAAAAACACTGTTAACATAAAAACCGGGTTCGAATCCGCTACATAGCACCCCCCAGAGGACGAGTACGGTGAGTACTTAACCTCGAAGACTGATGCATTGAAAAGAAAATACATGAAACTAGCAAAAAATGAAAACTGCATAAATATTTCAATTGTGTGTATACATATGAACGATAGACAAATTACATGCATGAACTATCAAGTTGCATCTGTGAAATATAATGAACCAAGTATTCAACACAGCACAAACTTGGAAACTACGATTAATTGATTATTCTTGATGGCCCATGAGGTACACGGTAGGCCATTACAAGAAGTAAACAATCTAATCAATGAGTGTATGTGCATCGGTAGATTTGTGATTTGTGATTAGTATGTGCTCGGTAGCCGTAAATTAATTAACTCCCAGGATGAGGATTCCTTTCACTAACGTGAAAGTGAGGTGAGTAAGGAAAACATCAGGGATTTACCTGGCAAAGGTCTAGCAATGGTGGGGAAAACAAATTCATTACCAACGCTAAACATTTGAGTGTTAAGGCCTTTAACTACACAAATACAAAGCGAGGCAAGTAATATAGAAACAATCGCTAAACAACAAGATATTGAAATAGCAACAATGTCTTAAAATAATACAAAACTAGCAGGGTACTGTATGCCTAAAAAAATCCAAGACAGTCAATCAAGAAATCTAGCGGGTCGCGTAACAACTAACAACCGACCGCACAAAATCAGCAAATGCAAAGGTTAGAATCAAATTGATTAAAAAATGTTCAAACCTCAAAAGGTAAATGTTGGTCCTGACGCTAACTTCTTCGATGTTGTGTCCAGTAGAATGAATTTCTTTTTTGATTTTGTGTTTTTGATGTAGAATTTTTTGATTTTTTTCGATGTAGAATTTCTTCATTTTTATGAAGCACACACCAGACAGGATATGTTTCTGATGCGATTTCGATATAATCTTGACACTCGACAACGATATCAATTTGCTAACATATTGCAAAGTTTCATGGTGGGAGCCCCATAAAAAGTTGTCAGAATAGTCATGATTTTGGGTCATAATCGCCGGGTGTGTATGGCTCGCCAAACAAAATAGCGATCAACTATCACAAATATGTGCTCGGTCTAAGCCGGATTGAGCATGTTTCCCATTAATGGATCTCGACATGATCTTGACAATCGACAGCGACATCAATTTGTTAACATATTGCGGTGGGACCGCATTAGCGGTTTATCAGAATAACTATGAACTCGCGTCATAATCGCCGAGTCCGTTTATTGCTCACTCATGGACTTCTAAATAGTAACACCTGGACTGGAAACGCCGCTAAAACTGCTAGCGCGAGCGACCAAAATGAGGCCTTTATCACGCGGCGTGACAGCTGCCTTGGTTAGTTGGAAAAAGAAAGTTTCGAATGAGTGTTGTTCATTTGATTAAAAAATTTGCATCACCATGCACAAACAGAGACCGGTAGACAAAGTGTAGTTCGTAGATGTTATGAATGTATTGATGCTGCGCAATGTTTTCGTGCTTGCACTCAGGTAAAATAGATGATTAGTGATTAAAGAATAGCGTGACAGCGCATTGACACCTGTAGATAAAGCAAAGTACTTACATGTTAAAACTGTATTGATGCTGGGAATGTGTTTGTGCTGGCGCTAAAGTGAAACAGATTACTATAATTTGTACTGTATTGTCCATTGTCTACTGACAGGTTATAGCAGCCCCAGTAGCTCAACTGTACTGCTGTAGGTTACGGTACACAATCATACATAGTGGCAGGTAAATAAAATTGGTTTATGCTAAGCGAGTCAAATTAGTGACTGCTGTCATACAGTTACTACTCTACGAAGGCATAGGTCTATTTGGAAAATAGACCAATAGATTGAAGGTTAAAGATTGAGCGATTATGCTGTAGAGTTTATTTGCTGATGAGCCCCATTAAGTGTAAATGCACTGCAGGTTTAAAAATTCTGAAATGTACTCTTAAAAGATTGGGTGCAATTGCAGTCGCACTAAGATGCTGCTAGCAAAGCCAAGCCAACATTTTGCTGATTTGGTTCGTAGGGTAGCTTTTTGCTACTGCATATAAAAAGCCTAATGGATTTATGGCAAGGCTAAATGTACCTGGGTCAAATTATGCATATTGTAAAGCAAATTTGATCTCTGTAGTTTACTGTGAATCTAATGTAGAAGAAGCTGAGCGATTTCAATTGGAAACACTGCCAACATTCAGTGCTTAATTTGTTGGGGTAAGGGGGAGGGGGGTTAGGTTGAATTTTAACTTTAACTGTAAACCCCACACTAAATCTAACCATAACTCTGTTTTTAAGCATACCGTTTTGGTGTGAAGTCGTATATATTGCGATTTTAATGGTGTTTCCAACTGGAAGCGTGCAGCTTATTCTAAATTACATCCATTCACTACTTGAAGCTTGATAACTTGAGATCTAGTTCTCTGACTTCCCTGTTTTAAATTGCAGTGTAGATGCTTTGCTGACTTGACTCTGCATGTACATCATACCTCCTTTTTAGTATTATTAGTTGGTAGTTTAGTTATTATTTCTGGTATTACTATAAAACCTATTTGATATGGTCAACAAGTGTTGTGCTATTAACTGCAGATCAGGATATACTGGTGAAAACAAAGACCCTGATGTTACTTTTCATTCGTTTCCTCTACATGATAAACAGTTGCTTCAAGGTTGGCTTAAACGTATTGCAAGAAAAGATTTTACGCCAACTAAGTATTCAAGGTTGTGTTCACTTCACTTCAAACCTGAAGATTTTGTAAAAGAATCAAATGATCAACAAATTAGGCGAAGAAAAAATCGATCAAGTGCCTTGCTAGTGAAGAAACGTCTTAAAGGCAATGTTTTACCTTCAATTTTTAAGGATGTTCCTTCATACTATGCAGGTGGAGATGCACCGCCTAGATCTGGTCTGTCTTTGGCATCATCACGACATGAAAATGATGCATCAAGATTGCAAATGCAGTTGGAGCAATTTTTGAAAGACGACAAAATTGAAAATTTAGCTGGGCTAATCGCAAAAATAGCTGATGACATGCAGTCGCATGGCTTTGTCTTACATCAGACAAAGTCAGAAGCCAATTTGATTTTGTTTTCTGAAGAACACCCGCTATCTGTTCAGTCAACAATATCTATCAGCACAGAACTTGAAATTAGGATTTATCATAATGGACAATTAGTGCCAGCATCAACATACAAACACATCGTTTCATCGAACAAAGTCAAGTTGCTGTCTCAAGTGACAAATTTAATGGCTTTTGCTAAAAATATACACATGAATAAATCAGCAATGAAGGATAAGTTCATATTTAATTTTTCTCGATTGATTGATCAGTATTTGGAGATTTGTGATAATGATCATGAAGTTCGTTTATTAAAGTTTGTGTTAGAGGAGGTGGAATTGGTTCTACGCAGCAAGCACATAAGAAGGTATTCAGTTGAATTGTTATGATGTCGTATATTCTACATGCAACAAGCCCTCGTGCTTATAAACGGTTGTTAGAGGAAGAACTATTGGTACTGCCATCTGTGAAAACTTTAAGAAAAATTACAATGCGACTGGATCACAAAAGTGGACTGGACGACACTCAGTATTTGAGAATGCGATATTCTCAATTAAATGCTTTTGACAGAAATGTTATCCTGATGATTGACGAAATTTATGTATCAAAGCGAATTGAAGCTGCTGGAGGTCAGATTTTTGGTTTAACTGAAGATTGTGAAGTTGCATCTGCTGCTTTATGCTTCATGATTAAATCACTTAGCAGTAAGTATCGGGATATGGTCTGTATTTACCCCGTGAGAAATTTGAAGGCAGAGACTCAAAAACAATGCTTAGACAAAGTAATGCATTTAGTCCATGAGGTGGGTTTCAACGTTATTGGAATTTCAGTAGATAATGCTGCAGCAAATCGAAAATTTTACAAAGATTTCCTTTGCGACGGTGCTTGGAAAGAAGCAATAACGAATAATTTTACTGGTGGAAAAATTTTCTTGATTTTTGATCCAACTCATGTGATAAAAAACATTTACAACAACTTTTTGGCAAAACGAGTTTTCAAATTACCTAGCATGCACTGTCTTGTACCAGCCCCCTTAACTGCCAGTCTTGCAGATGTGGAAACAGTATACAATAATGAGTGCGGAAAACCATTACGAATTGCTCATAAGTTATCAGAGACAGTGCTAAGACCTAAGTCCATTGAAAAAGTAAACGTAAACCTTGCGCTTTCATTACTGCATGAATCGACAATTAATGCCTTAAAGCATTATGGATTTTACCCAACTGCTGCTGTTTTAGAGCTGTTTGCAAAGTTATGGTCAATTTTAAATGTCTCTTCACCAACCATTGGAAAGCGCAATTTTACGATATCCTGTGAAATCACCACATGATTGGAAACTGGAATTTCTTTTGGACTTTGGAAAGTATGCTACTTTTTGGAGAGATTCCTCGGTAAGTGACAAGTAACAATTTTAGAAACCTGACGATGGGAATGAATGTGATCATTTTTTTTTCATTTGCATTAGGAAGTGCGCACAACACAACACATAAAGAAGTGGGTTTCCACCACCTCTGCACAGATACCCACGGCTTCAACAAAGTGCTTTTCTAAAAACCGGAAAATTTTTTGGAATAGCTTTTGATGTGTGCATTGTTGAATTAGTCTGTATTTAAGATGGTTATTTATGCTACTGGTCTGTTATTGGTGTAGAGTACCAAATTACTTTGGAATCTCACAGCAAATTCAATGCGCTTCTTTCTTGCCCAGACATTAAAAAAATGAGACAGCGCCCTGAGTGGCCAGAAATTCGAAGCAGATCTACCTGTTGTTGGTGCATGTGAAAGAGTGCGCAAACACCTTTTTGTTAGTTTATTCTTTGCTTGACGTAATAAGCTGAGTGTTCGTTGGACCATGGACTTTTATTTAGAGTCCATGGTTAAACTCTGATTGCAAGTCAATTGCTGGCTTACTTGCACAATGTATTTTCTCCGTTATTGCTGTTTGTGCACAACACAACGTTTGCTAGAATAAGTTCACGTTATTGAGTTTAATATAAATAAAAAACATTTTATTTATTGTGCGCAGCTTCCGGGTTTGACAAAAGAGACATCTCTTGCCCTTTCTCAGACATGTCAATCTATCACTGGATTGTCAAAGTACTTGATGAATGAGTGTGGATTCAAGTATGTATTGCTTGGACATATCCAGTCGGATACCATTGAGGGACGATTTGGCCACATCCGTCAGTTAAGCGGGGCCAATTATTTTATATCGATGAGACAGCTATATGAAAGTGATCGAAAACTTCGAACTCTTTCGTTGTTGAAGTATTCACAAATTTCCCTCAAAGAAATTGAAGATGCAGCAAAAGCAAGAGAAGAAAGGACTGCCATTCAAGAAGTCATTTTCAGAGCAGAATCTTTTTATGCTGACATGTCTTTTAATATCATGCCAACTGAAAATGATGTCTCTGTGATTTTTTACGTGACAGGTTATTGCTGTAGGTCACTAGCAAAAAGCAATAGATGTGACTCTTGTAAAGAAGTTACCATTGCTAGTGTTGAGTACTTGCCACCTGAAGCAGAGCCAAACGTTCCAGTAAATGCCATAAACTTTTTTAACGATATCAATCGTGGTGGACTCTCCAAGCCAACAAAAGAAATGTTTGATGTTGGCATGCTTTGCTGGGGGGCATTTGCTGAACTCTCTGTTGAAAAGCTTAAAAAACGGTCTTTGAGCAGCGTTGACCAGCGAAGTGTATTTGAAGAAATCGTAAATATTGCGTTTTTTGAAAGCGGTGTAGTATCTCCTTGGTCTGTTCCAATAATGTGCAGCAAAGGACATAACTTGTTAGAGGGTATATCTGCACGTTTTTTTACTGCATGGCTAAAAATCTCATGCGTAGTATGCGCGCAGAGGAGTCAAGCAGAGCTTCCCGAAAAATTAATAAGATAACTGGAAAAAATTAAGTGCTAGGTCTTGCATTTTAAGCAAGTCATATGTAGTTGTACAATATCGATAGTTTTGAAATGTGTTCATTTTAAACACTTAAGCTGGGTTTATGTCATAGTTAATTCAAAGGTGTTTTTGTAGCTTAATTTTCCTCAATGGTTCATAATTTATTTGCTGCTATATTTGCGATTTTTTGTGTTGCACAAATTTGTTATTGTCAAAGCATTACAAATTTTTCTGCCTACCTGCTTCCGTTTCTTGTTTGCATAAAGAAAATAGATAAATCTATTGCTAGCCTATATGAGTACACCAGTCTAGGATTTGAACATGGTTCCTGCATAGAATTAAATTTCAAGTAATAAAACTGCCCGATGTTCAAAAAACAACAAGCTTTTAAAAATTTACACTTCATGTAAATGAGCAAGTTAATTTTACGTCGGCCTCATGTTGGTCACGTCAAATTTGTTGTTTCCAGTCCAGGTGTTACTATTTAGAAGTCCATGGCTCACTACACAAAAAAGAGATGAGCTATGACAAACATGTGCTCGGTCTAAGCCGAATTCAACATATTTCCCATTAAGCAATTTCAATATTATCTTGACACTCGACAACGATATTAATTTGCTAACATATTGTGAAGTTCCATGGCGGGACCGCCATAAATGGTCCATCAGAATAACTACAGTATGATCTTCGGTCATAATCGCCAGGTGTGTATTGCTCGCTAAATAAAATAGCGATCAACTATGAAAAACATGTGCCCAGTCTAAACCTAATTGAACAAGTTTTTCAATAAGCGATTTTCATATAACCTTGACACTCGACAACAATATCAGTTTGCTAACATATTGCGAAGTTTCATGGTGGGACTGCCATAAGCAATTCATCAGAATAACTATGATTTTGGGTCATTATCGCTGGGTGTGTTTATCGCTCGCTAAACAAATAAGCGATCAACTATGAAAAACAAGTGCATGGTCTAAAACAAAGTGAACATGTTTTCCATTAAGCGTTTTCCATATGATTTTGACACTCGACAACAATATCAGTTTGCTAACATATTGGGAAGTTTCATGATGGCACCGCCATAAGGGTTTATGAAAATAACTATGACCTTCGGTCATAATGGCCGAGTGTGTATTGCTCGCTAAACAAATAAGCAGTCAACTGTTGTAAGATACTTTACGCGGCTCCTGGTTAGCCCCAATATCTTACATAGAACTGCAACGAAATGCGCCGGTTCATCCTCAACAACATGACGATTTTATTCTCTCTTTCACGAATACAATTATATGAAGCGGATGAACGAAAGCGGTTTCTGAAAACATAAACAAAACTCAACACCAAACAATCCCACACAAGCATAAAACTTACATACCGTTTACTTTTGAGCCAGGATTCCTTGATGTTACTGCTAGCCGTACAAGTATTAACTAAACTGAAAACTAATATCTTTACATGAAATTGGTCACACAAAAAAGTAATTAGGCATAGAAACGTTCCGATGATTACACTAAATGTGGCCTTTAAGGTGTGCGTGATTACATGATAGTAAGTCTTGGCATGTGTGGAACAATAGCTTGAATGGCCCGTGTTCGAGGCTCAGTAGAACAGGATACGACGTAACATACCCCCGGACAAAAATTAAATAGAGTTTACATTTTTCGATTATACTGTCGTATCATTAATTTATACACACAACAATGCACAAATCACACTTCATCAGAATTTAGTATTAAGCACAACTTTGAAATGGGTCGTTTTAAAACGGTGGTACTCGTCTTACGGTTCGTACTAGTCCGTGTTTGTCCGTTAAGGTCTCTACTACGCGGCCTATCGTCCACTTGGAACGGAGCTGGGAATCATCGACAATGAGCACATTGTCTCCCAATCCAAGATTTCGACGCCTTTGCTGCCATTTTTGGCGGTAGGTAATATTTGGCAAAAACTCCCTCACCCAGCGTCGCCAAAATTTGTTAGCTAGATACTGAGTTTGGGCTCATCGTCGCCGCGCGTAAGAATCTCTTTTGTCAAACAGACCTGGAGGCAAGTTAACGCTGCCTCGTAACAATACCAAATGGTTGGGTGATAAGGGTTCATCGTCCGGATCAAAGGTGATGGGAACGAGTGGTCTTGAGTTGAGAACTGATTCAACTTCAGTCATCAAGGTGTTCAGAACTTTATCAGTGACAACTTGTTCTTTCATCAAGGCACACAGAATGCGCCGCGTCGAGCGGATCAGTCTTTCCCAGGCACCTTCCATGTGGCTTGCAGCAGGAGGATTAAATGACCATCGAACTTCATGTTGACGAAGATAATCGTGAATTTGTGACTGGTTCCACAATTGTAGCGAATCTCGAAGGATTTTCTGCGCCACCACAAAGTTCGTACCGATGTCGCTGTATATTTGTTGTGGCTTTCCTCTGCGAGATATAAATCTTCGAAGAGCTTGTAAAAAAGAATCAGTTGTTAGATTGTGAGCTACTTCTAGGTGAACAGCGCGCATGGATAAACATGTGAATATGCATCTATAACGTTTTACTTGGCTTCGGCCTTGCTTCACAAGAAAAGGCCCAAAGTAGTCAATTCCGACACGTGAAAAGAGTGGTTCGTTAACTTGAATACGGTCTAAGGGAGATCAGACATTAACTGCTGACCAACAGAAGCATTTCGTTTTTTGCAAAAGACGCAGTTGCCAATCACTCGTCGTACTGTCACACTGCCTTTCACAATCCAGTACAACTGCCGCAAAGATGCCCAGGTGTGTCCCATCCCTGAATGGTCTATCAATCGGTGATGGTGTAAAATCAGAAGCTCTGTAAAGTGAGAGTCGCTTGGCAGTATTACGGGATGCCGAACAGAGAAGTCGACCGGTTCTTTGTCTAATCTTCCTCCAATGCGAAGGACTCTATCAACGAGGATTGGTTTAAACTTCAGTAGGTAGCGAGGAAAGAAACCTCCAAGTAAACCGTCGTTAGTTATAAAGCTAATTATGGCGGAAAATTCTCTTTTCTGGATATATTTAATCAAACATAACTCTGCATTTTGCAATTCGCCTAGAGACAACGCTGAACAGTCAAATATAGAATCACTGTTTTTAGCCTTTAAATGTAAAAAGCGTTTGTATCGAATTATCCAAGCTAAACATTTTTTAATTGATCAGAGGAGGAATAACGGTTGATCAGGGTTTCAATTGGACACGGCTTACTTTTGCTTACTGCAGCGAGTACTTTAGCTATAGAAGGAGAGGATAAAGGAGAAAGATCACTTGGTAAGTCAAGAAGTAATGGAGGGGATTCTGGCCAATTATCCTGAGAAAGCAACAAAAACTTTGGACCGTTCAACCAAGTTTTGGAATGCAAGAATGCTTCCATAGTCATTGGTCTGGTAGTAATATCGGCAGGATTGACTTTCGAGGGAATGTATTTCCAGTCGGAGACATCAGTATGACGCTCAATGATGGACACTATTAGCGACAAATACTGGAAAACGTTTCCTTGAGTTGTGAATGATGTGAAGCACAACAGTGGAGTCGCTCCAAAAGGTTGAAGTGCAAGCCGTAATCTGTAACTCTTTTCGAAGCAGTTTGTCTAATCTCACCGAGAGAACAACTGCTGTGAGTTCAAGTCTTGGTATGCTTCTTGTTTTCAGAGGATCGAGTCTGGATTTTGCTATAACTAAAAAACATTGTATCCTGCTGTGATCATCCACTACACGAAGATAACTGCAGGTACCATATGCGTTTGCAGAAGCATTAGAAAAATGATGGAGTTTGTAGGAGATAATTCTACCAAAGTCGATTGGTTTGCAGCACCTGCTAACAGTAAATGTATGTATGTATTGTTCATATTTGTTCTCCATTCACGAGAAAGCGAATTGTATTGCTATATTTTGGACGGGACGTCCGCACGCGCTTGGGGGTTGCCATTTCCGAGGTGTCTGGGCCACCTGTCTTCCACATAAAGGCGGGGGCGTCCCGTTAAGTGCCTTGCCCAAGGACACAACAAGCGAACTTGCCGGCTTGTTCTCTACAACCTCCCATAAATGCCGAGCGCCAGGCAGGGAAGCTGTGGATACCATTTTTTAAGGTCTTTTGGTATGACTCGACAAGGTGGATGAACCCAGGTCTACCGACTGCGAAGCGGGCGCTCTAACCATTACACTATCGCGCCGGTTTAAATTTTGCAATTGAGTTAATGTTTGAAGCCATGCTTGCCACTGCACTACTTCTGTATCTGATATATCATCATCCCAGTTCGATCCCTGCTTGCAGAGATTTTGAGGCAAAATCATGGAGTTCAAAATAATAGGGGACACAAACCCTAAGAGATCAAACAAAGAGCTAAGAGTCGACAAAATGCCTCGGCGGTTTAAGCAGTGTGGCGGTATGTTTGCTCTGAACTCAAAAACATCCTTTTTAATGTTCCATCCTACGCCCAGAACCTGTTCAATAGAGTTGTTGTCAAGATCAAGGTTTAGCAATAGAGTAGAACGTTCAGGACTCGGAACAGCTTGCAAAACAGATGAATTATTAGATGACCATTTGGTTAAATGAAATCCGCTCTTCTGCAGCAGTTGCGGAAGTTGAGTCACAATTTTTATGCCTTCTTTTACAGACGAGACAGAACACAAACAATCATTCACATAAAAGTTATGGTGCATTACATTGGATATGTCAGGATCAAATTTACTTCCGTAGTCGTGAGCTGTTTGTCGTAGACTAAAGGCGGCAGAGCTTGGTGAAGATGTGGCACCAAACAAGTGTACCAACATCTGGTGGACCTCAGGTGGTGCTGAAAGATCGCCTTGAGGCCACCACAAGAATCGTAGAGGGTGGCAATGCAAAGGATCGACACGAACTTGATGAAACATGGACTCTATGTCGGCGGTGATTGCCACTTGTTCTTTCCGAAAGCGGATGAGGACACCGATGAGACTGTTGACTAGATCGGGAACTTGCATAAGAGCATCGTTCAGGAAAACACCTTTGGACTTAGCTGCGCAGTCAAATAACACTCGAAGTTTGGATGGCTTCTGGGGGTTTAGCACTGGGTGATGCGGCAGGTACCATTTTGTGGCATTAGCATTGACTTCATTAAGCGGAATTTTTCAAGCATGACCTTTTTTCAAATACAGCTCCATAACGTCGGTGTATTTTTGGTGCAATGCTTTATCGTTTAAGAAACGCCTTTTCAGGCATGCTAAACGTCTCTCCGCAACGCCTCGATTGTCGCAAGGCTGAATAACGTTTGGTCTCCATGGCAATGGAAGAATGTAATGTTTTCCTTCTTGTTTGACAGATTGCTTCATCAGGTTGAAAACGATTCTATCTTCTCTAGAAGAAAGCACGTCTAATACCGACGTTGCATTGCCAAAATCGGTCTCCCAAAGACTTTCAATTTGGCGATGCACAGTGTCCTTTGTTACTCTAACAAAGTTTGCTGAGAAGTTGTTGGTAGTAGACAAGGAGAGTGATGGCCAAAATAGTGATTATCCTAAGGGAGTCTCTACTGCAATGAGTTGACCCTTACAACCCATACGAAGGTCTCGAGTGCAGAAAATTTCTGGGTTATCTGCACCAATAAGAAGAGTGACCGTCGCACCAGGAATATGTGGGAAACTAAGGTCCCTTAAGTGACTAAACCTATCGAGATCAATTTTTGAAGCAACAGGGTTAGGAAGAATAGGCACTTCACTCACTGAGTACACAGCAGGAAGAACAAAGTTTTCACCACCATTTAGCAAAAAAACTGAAAAAGAGACATTGATACCACTATGAACTTTGGTACCAGTAAGAGTTTGAAGCGTAAATTCATTAGCATCTCCACCCAGGTCAAGCGCATTCACGAGAGCTTTGCCGCAAAAGGAATGAGTAGACCCTTGGTCTAGAAAAACATAAGTAATCACACTCTTGGTTTGAATGGTAACGTTTACTGGAACCACACACAAATATACATTCTGTAATGATTTACCATTGCATTTATACACTCCACTCAGAGAACAGACAGTGCTAGAAGAGCTTTCTGCTTGAGAAGAGGCAGAACTAGAAACACTAGGGCAAAGAGAGTCGGAAGTGTTAATGCTTGAAGGTGTAGATTTTTGCTTCCATGGATGAAGCAGAGTGTGGTGAAAAGTTCCAGTACAACCGATAACTGAGCACATGTTTTGCTTAGAACAAGAAGGTGCGCGATGATTTGGGCTTAAGCACTTGTAGCATAACTTAAGTCCCTTAACAAAGCTGGAACGTTTGGCTAGGGGAGTGGCCTTAAACTCGGGGCATTCAAGAAGTCTGTGAGATGGGCTCTTACAGAAGAAACAAGCAAAGCGGTCAGATTGTCGAGGATTTTGACTACGCAAAACGCTTACATTGTATGACGAGAGTGCAGACTTCCGACGATCACCCGATCGCGAAGTACTAGAAAAATGGGCCTCAGGACGCGCTCTAGAAAGTGTACCAAACACTCTCTGTCCATGCAGTAAATTTGCTTCCTATGACAATTCTACAACAAAAGAAACAAAATGAGAAAAATCTGCTATTGACCTGATTGAGCTTCTACAGCAACAGATTCCTTTACCCACAAACGCCGGAATTCAAAGGGAAGTTTGTTGATGAGCTGAGTCATGACATCCAGAGAGTTCAGGCTTCCAAAGTAACCTATGCCTTCCAAAGTAATCTTAGTTTTTTCTAAAAGATCAGAAAAACTTTCTAGGCTTTCTGGATCATCAGGTTTTACTGCCTTTGCAGTTCTAACCTGCTGTTCACAAGCATTGTACACGGACGACCGTACTCTCGTTCAAGTAGGCCCATTGCCAATGCATAGCCTTCGCTCCCTTTATTGGAGAAATGATTCAATTTTTCTTTAACATTGGATTCGCAATGCTGAAAAAGATAACAAAAGAGCATCTCACTATCCCTCACTTTAGGTTTGACGTGCTTTTCAAAGTTAGTTTTGAAGGTTGTAAAATTAAGCGGGTTGCCATCAAACTTTACAAATTCGGGTCGTGGCAAAAACAAATCGTCTTTATGAAAAATACAAGATGTGAGCTGAGGGTGTGGGGCACACACTTGTGGATTAGAAATGGGAACGAAAGACCCAGGAAGAGGGGTAGCAAAGTAATAATCTCCTGGCATCCCATGCAGTTGAAGTAAAGCGGGAGACCTGTACCCACTTTGGCTTAAAGCGTTATTTATTACTGAGGATGATACATAAGTAGAAGACAAAGAGGTGCTATTGACATCGTATAATGGAGTAGGACGATTATTTAAAGGGATGTTGTAATAAACATTTTCATCAAATCTAACCCAAGGAGCAGTAATTGGTGCTGAAGTAGAAGTAAAGGTTTTGGGCAAACTTTCAACTTGCTCGCTACCTTGAGCCAACGCTGAACCGGACTGCTGATTATTATGGTGAAATTTTAAAGATTTTGTAACATCGTACCTTATGTTTTCACCACCAGTTGGATTCATCTCCTCGTCACAGAGCTTCAGTTCCAAGGTAGCTCGTTCTACTTTGCGTTCTACTTCACGCTGAGCACAGAGAAAATCTTCTTTCGTCCTTTCCGCAGTATGCTGGGCTTCAAGCTCTGCCAACTATAGTTTGATTGTAGCCTCTCGACGCTTTAAAGAAGACCGAAACGAGGTGCTTGAACCCAGCTTCAGAAGCACAGACTAAACTGGAAGTATAACGGTTATGTGCAGAAGTCTGAAAATTGTCTGGTTCAGACAGAGACTGTCTCGCTTTAAACCATTTACTTAGAGGAGTATCGAACTCTGTTTTATTTTGTAAGTGAATCAATTGCTTCGTGGTCGACTGAATCGCCCAATTTAAGAGCGTCGGCAATCGTTTGAAAGTCTAAGTCGATCTGTAGTGCTACGGACTCAAGAGCGTCAACGCAGTTTGTTGACCTCAATGACATTAGTTGTTCAGCCTTTAGATAGAGCTGACTTAGGAAAGTCCTCATTTCCATTTCATATTGAAAACTCATTCTTTTTGGATAGCACCAGAACAGTTATTAATCAGCAGTAACAATCAAGTAAACGAAACTTTATGTAAGATACTTTACGCGGCTCCTGGTTAGCCCCAATATCTTACATAGAACTGCAACGAAATGCGCCAGTTCACCCTCATCCTCAATAGAGGGGCATATTTGAATTTTATGCCGGAAACACTGTTGGATGGACTAGCCTACAATAGGCTAGTACAGATTTAATTTTGTGTGAAAGATCATGAATAGCGGACATGTGAGATGCTGGTGTGGACAAAGGGAAATTGAGAATGCTGGTGAGGCATCACCATATTTAGACATTTGAAGTTTTGGTATTCTATTAGATTTCATGAATTACAAATATGCTCTTTGGTCCGTAATTGAACCAAAGAGGGATGGTGGGAGTGTTTTGTACAGGGTATTACAGAAAATAAGCATACGACTGATGAGGGTCAGTAACCCGAAACAACGTTATCCCGTGTTGTTATTTTGTGTTATACTGACTGTAATAGGTTGACATTATACTCAAATGCTATCCCTGCATATTGATTCTAGCGCAATGCGGTTGAAACATGTGAAGCGTCTATGTGATATAGGTCAAAACCGTTGCCCTTGTATGAGGTCTATGCAGTAATGCAGCAATGGATCGATGGCATGATCTGAAATTGCCCTGAGGGGCATATTTGAATTTTATGCCGGAAACACTGTTGGATGGACTAGTCTACAATAGGCTAGTACAGATTTAATTTTGTGTGAAAGATTATGAATAGCTGACATGTGAGATGCTGGTGTGGATTAAGGGAAATTGAGAATGCTGGTGAGGCATTACCATATTTAGACATTTGAACATTTTCTAGAGAGGAAAAACCACCCAAACAACCAGGAATTAATATTTTTCCCAACTATTGAAGATGTTTAGAGAACTTCCTCAAAGTCTGCTTCTCGGCTTCAGGCACGTCAGCATCCCAACCAAACTTAACGAGGGGTTAAAACAATAACTTTAATGATAGTAAGAAAGGCGAAAGAAGATCCAAAAGATCAAAAATGCTTGTTATCAACGACAGTAAACCTCTGCGAGTAATCGGATATGCTAGTTCCTATATCTTTACTCCCAATGCGTTCTCTTGAGGATACCACACCTAACCCCACATCTTTTGTTTTGGAATACCTGCATACAAATCTAATCGACTTAGCTCAAAGGCCTAGCGCTCGGCTGGCAACGTTTCAAGCACTTTTGGTAAGTTGCTTGAAAGCTTTGCAAGTTTAAAACCGCCACTTTTCAGCACAAGCTTAACTGCACTATCAGTATCAGGTGCCGAAGTCAACTTATCATCCACGTAAATGTTTTTACGAACTACCCGTATCGAATTCTCCGACACCTTCGCCCGACTTTCTTGAGCAACTTGGCGCAGAGCAAACCCAGCTACCGACTCTTACAAAAAAAATCCCAGTAACTTGAAATTACCGGTAAAAGCATGGATTTTACTGGGATTAATGCTTGTATGTATGTATTTACCAGGATTTTATTGGTATGTAATTTCAGAACTTCATATCAAATTTAGAATTATCGGCATATACCGGTATTTTGCTGGGAACGTAATTGGCAATACAAAATTTACCAGGAAATACAAGGAATTTTTTGGGATGTAGTTGCAGTTCATTCCAGTAATTATACAAATACTGGTATAAATTTAGATTTTACTGGGATTGAAACTGATAATACAAAAAATACTAGGAAATATCTGGAATTTATTGGAATGTTGTTGCAGCCCATCCGGTAATTGCACATTTACTGGTATAAACGAGAATTTTACAGAGAGCGTAATTAATCATACAAAATATACCAGGAAATACTAGAATTTCATTGGATGAAGATGCAGAAATTGTACAATTACCGATACAACTTGGATTTTACCAGGATCTTATGTGGGATGTAAGTGACGCATGTAATCATACAAATGCTGGAGAAACTTGAATTTTACTGGGATTGCATATGAAATGAAATATATCGGAATATACATGGATTTATTGGAACGTAGTTGCAGCCCATCCCTGTAAATGTAAACAATTATTGGTAAAAACTTGAACATACCGGGACTAAAATTAGTGATATGAAATACACCAGAATTTATCATGATTTTTTCAGACTGTAGTTGCATCATATTATGACAATTATTCAATTACCGGGTAATTTATTTTATATTGGATTTGATAATGTAAAACATATTGGGATGTTTTTTAAATTTATTTGCAGCACAGCACTGTAATTATACAATTACCAGTACAACCTTGGATTTTCCTGAGATAAAAATTGGTGACATGAATTACACCAGAATTTTATTGTGATTAAAATTGTAGATCTAAAATAAATCAGGAAATATTGGGATTTTATTGGGAGCGTAACTGGCAATGTGAAATATGCTAGAAAATACCATGTTTTATCGGGATGCACTTGCAACACGTCATGATAATTATACAATTACCAGTACAAACATGGATTTCGCCTGGATTGATAGAGATGACGTAAAATATGCCAGAAAATACCAGGCATTCATTAGAGTGTAATTGTAACCCCTCATGATAATCTTACAACTACCAGTACAAATATCGAAATAATTTTACTGGGATTGAAGTTGGTGATGTACAATTAACCAGGAAATAATGGGAGTTTACTGGGATTGATATTGGCGATGTAAAATATACTGGAAAATACCAGGATTTTATTAAAGTGGAATTGCAGCGCATCCCGTTAGTATAGAATTACCAATACAAACTTAGATTTTACTGGAATAAAGTTGGTGTAGTAATATATATTAGAAAAAACCAGGATTTTACTAGGATTGAAATTAGCGAAATGAAAATCATTAGGAAACAATAATTTTATTGAGATGTAATTTAAGCACTTCACGATGATATATTAAAAGCATACCAGTGTAAACTTGGATTTTACCGGAATTTGAATTAGTGGTGTTGAGTGTACCGTTTTAGAGGTGGGTTAAGCAAATTGCTGTTGTTATACGAGTACAGGAAAGAAAAGGTTTATACCTAAAATTAAATCAGGGAAATATTACGCATTTGTAAAATTAGAGGTTTACTTGGATGTTTTTTGAGCACATTTTGGTAATCGAAGAACATATATTTTATTTGAAATCAAACAATATTAAACGTACAGAGAAAACTAAAAATTTGGCAGAATATGGTACAAGCTCATAACAATCAATTTTTTCCTAGTTAATATGTAGTATGGTTTTTGTTCGGATTTTAATCAAGAACAAGGATATTCAAAAACTGCACTTTCTACAAGATGGAGTTTACACACGGCATGTTTAGTAGCAAAATCTGAATTTGAATTAAATTAAATGTAAAAACAATGAGCAGTAAAACAAAATAACAGCTGACAACTTCATCAACCAATCTAGTCAGTTACTCAACACCTAACCCCTTGATGCTATCTTGTAAAATGATTTATGATTAATTGAAAAGAAAATAATTTGATGTCAGATTCAGCAAAATAATAAAAATGTAACTAAACGATTAACAAAAGTTCTAATCGCATTTCCAACCAGAGTCAATATTCTTACTTTAAAACCATTTAAACGCAGAGCAATCGTCTCAAGACTTTCTGATAAATGTCATTTGTACGATGGATAACTATTACGTGCAAATTACAGTATTGTTTATTGTTATATCATTCTCAAAAGATTATCCCATTAATGCCGAGAATTATTTAAAAGAAAAATTGAGCCTTTTTTTATGTAACTAACTGCACCAACTATCTCGGACTACTATGAGGGACTGACTGCAAAAATCGTTCTGAAACGTTTGCTGTAAATGTATTAAACATGAATCTCATCATCAATGTCGTCAAAAAGATAAAAATGCTGTAAACAAATATTTTATAGGCAATTTCTTTTATGGGCACATATGTTCCCAATCGGCATTAATGGGTTATGGGATGAATTCAGTTTTTACATGAGTTGACAAATTGGAAAAGCCTAAAATACCCAAGGCATATATTAAAATATTAAAAAGTATTCAAAGTCTTTTTTTAGCAAAAAAACTAAATGCACAAAAAGCTTTTTATTTAATCAGTTTCCAGATGATTTGCCAGAGGAATAGCGTAAAAGACGTTTCGATCGCTTTGGCAAGAGAGTTGAACACATTTTTTGTACAGTTAATCAGGAAACATTGCTTTCACATTTGCTGCGTTATCACTGCTTAATCGATGTATATGCTGAGAGTATTTTGGCATTGGCTTAGTAGTTTTACATATTTGAACAATAATAATTGTAAAATTGTTACATTCACAAGGTTTTTTGTAAGTACAATAACGAATAACAATTAGTTTTTTAACCACACCAAAGCGATTATCATCAGTTTGAATTAACATGTTTGCATTATTTTTGTATTCTTCAGAATGAACAGTCAAAGCAGGAGTCGAAAATCGAAAAAATGTTTGAACTTTTCTACCTAATTCTATATTGCACTTCAGTAAAATGGAAACTGCATCAGCTTCGCTATTATTTAACTCTTTCGCTCCCGCGTGAATAGCGAAAAAAAATGTCCGTAAGATGGCAGCGCGAAAAACTGTCATAATTTGTCATAATCAATCATAATTAATCATCATAAAATACCCTAAGTTTGTTTGTAAATCATTACTCATCTGTTTACTTCTACATTAAGTGTGATATATCATTGAAATCTACATTTCTTGAGGATTTCAAATATAATAAAAACAAAAAAATTTTTTTTTGAATATGCAAATTAACCCCCCCCCAACTGGGGCTGAGTTGTCTTCGAAATTAAAGTAGTATCCTCACCTCAAAGATTACTACAGATTTAATTTTCTACCAATTTTTTTAGAAATGGTCGCAAAATGATGCTAAGGAAATAAACTTTCAAGGTACATCAATCAAAACTTACCTAAAAGCCTAGGTTTTCTACAATTTGCAATTTTCTGAGGCACATGACCTTTTTTTGACCGGTACCGACCGGTACTAAATTTTGGTAAAATTTAGTACCTAAAATATGATCAGTCATTATCTGCTAGAGGTTAGCCTAAACCATGTAACATTATGTATTTTTGAACAGGGAATTTCTTCAAGATTCAGAAAATATCAAGTTTAAATAGAATATGCTGTCACTGACAATGAAGCAAAAGATTTTTTTACACCCCCCCCATTTCTTGAGAAACAAGGGGCATACAGCAAACTTTGATTTACGAAAGCCAAACTTGTGCTAGCTTTTAAACTTGTATTTCAGTCTTTGTCTCCTTGGAAACTTGATACAAAATGACGACTTTATTGATGAAATATTTGCAATTTACTTTATGTTTTTAAAGGATGTAGTTTTTGTAAAAATTATAATTTAGTGAAGGTAAGTCAAAAAATTTTGGGGGCGTTTAAACTGACACGATGTACAGTACTCATTTTTGATCAGTAAATATCATATAACACTTAGTCTAAACTATTTAAAGTTATATATTGCTGGAAAGCAAATTTCCTAAGCTTTCAAATGTAATTGGTATTTAGCAACATATCATATTTTTTACACACTAAATTTACTTTTATCTACTTACCATTCAAATTTGTTTGGGGGGGTTTTGAGACCCCTAAACAATTTGGAAATTCAAAAACGTAAAATTTATCATTATCGCTTGAAATTTTGTCAAATGATGCCCCAAAAGAGTAGTTTTCAGACTGTGTCAATGATAAAGGGTTTGGTTTAGTGGTAAAGATGTAATATCAATTTGATTTTAGCGCAGTTGGCACGTGCTGTGAATTTGGCCGGTTTTGTCGTCTGCAACTGGGTTGTTGGTGTTTTTAACCCATTTTGGGTATAAAAATTCAAGAATTAGGGCACAAATTGTACATCTTCCGATGCGTGGGGAAATAAGCGTGATCTTTTGAAAATTTTATGAAAATCGGATGAAAAATAAAGTCACAAATTGATTTTTACGTAAACTAATTTTGTAACTCAATTTGAAAAATTTGAGGTAAACACGAGATCATCAATCGATGATCGCGGGAGCAAAAGAGTTAAAACAGTTTCTCTTATCTTTCCATACACACGAATATTGCAAAACTGTTTTATAACTTTGTGCAAATATCCACCACGGTGTATCAGTTTTTTATGCAAATTTATAACTTCATTACAAGCTTGTGGCATGCATTTATTGCCAACATGTCGCAAACTTTTGCTGCAAACCCAAGCATCTGCAACTTGCATAGCTGTGTGCTGGGTTCCATGCTTCATTTTTATCAATGAAAGGTTCATAGCTTCCAAAGCGTAGGCTGAATAGGCCCACACAGGCCCCCAACAATGCACGCTTTCAATTATATGAAGAAGCTGATGGACATTATAGGTTACGTGTTCTTTACCATAAAGCTTTGCATAAGACGTTACGTAAGTCTGCATACTCTTTTCAATGCTGGGCAGTTCGTCGGAATTTATGATAGGTTGTAGTACATGATAAAACGCCCATGAAACAATCATAAAATGATTGTAGTAAGGGACTGGCAGTTTACGTTTTAGAAGGATTGGGCCATAATATAGGATAAATGACCAATATTCAGAAACTTATTTCAACCAGATCGATTCGTTCTTTCGACAATTTATTCTTCAAATTTAACGTTTCACTCCCCTTAGTTACTGGGGAGCTTCTTCAGAAAACGGTAGATGTTAGTAGTGTAACATATAAACTGTACAACATAAAAATATAAAGACAACCTGTATTACTAAACTCTAAAAATTATTTATCAACAGGGCAGACAATTACGCAATAACAAAAACATTGTTACCTCACAGATACTGGAGTGGGCAAGTAAAAAGTGTTGTGAGATACATAAGACATTATTTATTGGAGACAAACACATTATAAACAGTCGGAAAATTTGCACTTCTGCAAAAATTTGCAAATTTGCACTTTTTATTTGCCCACTCCTGTATCTGTGATGTAACAATGTTTTCGCTATTACGTGACTACCTGCCCTGTTGGTAAATAATTTTTAGTGTTTAGTAATACAGGTTGTCTTCATATTTTTATGTTGTACAGTTTATATGTTTTACTACTAACATCTACCGTTTTCTGAAGAAGCTCCCCAGTAACTAAGGGGAGCGAAACGTTAAATTTGAAGAATAAATTGTCGAAAGAACGAATTGATCTGGTCAAAATATCGTTACACTCGACATACGAGGAATGCCTGCTATATTTAATTCAGAAGCTTTCCAATATTTACGTGCCGAAAGCGAATTTGGAAGTCTTGTGATTTCATGAGGTGGTTCGATCTTGCTTAGTTCCTTATCTAACAATAATAAATGACGCTCCAGGTAATAAGAATTTCTACAATTACATGTGTCCAACCACAGAGAAAGCAAGCTTCTGCAAATTCTTTACACACAGTGCATATATTCAAAAACAAAGAGTTCACTGGGTCAAACGTTGGAACAGTTTGTAGCACACTAGGGCCTTTAACTTCATAAACAGGGACACCCTTTTCAACAGCATTGCGACAATCTTCCAAATGACTTACTGCGTTTCTCAATGAAGGTGTCTCTTCCAAAAATGGATATACGCGCACAAACCCATCTCCTTTTTCCACACGCTTTCCTTTGTGATAGCACTTAGGGCATCCATACTCTTCATTAAACTGATGGCAGTTTCAAATTGCTGCTTGAGCAACATCATCACAAGTGCACATTAGAAGAAAAACATGGCTTTTTCTTATTTTCCCATCAACATCAGACCATTGAAAATAGTCAGATGCGTAATTCTTAACCTTATCCAAGACTGCTTTCAAATAAGTTTCCATGCATGGTTTGTTTTTACCAAACCATTAACCTAGCAACATTATGTTGCTGTTTCTATTTTTATATTGAAGCTTATTTATCGTCGCAAAAAACGGCCAATAAGAGCGGGAAGAGCTCTTAAATGCTTGAGCCCCATCAAGAATTCCCAGAAGAGTAATGTCTTCATCACTTAGTACATCTTCACGGACAAGATTTTTTACATATTGTCCACTCAAAATATCCGACAACTGTTCAGTTCTGCATAATTCAGATTTTTTTAATATAGAAGCATTTTGTTCTTCCAAAATTATTTTTAGTTGATCTTTTATTGAAAAAAATTACAAAGTAATTTTCTTTAAATTTTTCATTTATTTCACAGTCACAAGACATGCATCTTTTCCAATTAACTTCTATTAGTGATTGGCATGTAGGGCAGAAATAATGTAACTGGTAATTAATCTTGCTTGATATTGTCTTTCGAAAAAGATATTTGGTTGATGGAAATGCAGTAGGGTAAATACAATCTACAAAAAAAACAAACATCACAGTTAAATTGAAAGTTGTTTCAAAAAACTTTTGAGAGAGTGAGATTTTACTTATTGATTTTGGATGGCTCTGATGATCACTACTAATCTAACGTATTACAAATGCTACTTGCCTATCACCTAACGAGATTGCAACTAAACCAATACTTAACATATTTGATGAGAGAAATTTATTATACATGGAGCACATTTTCAGAGCAAAGTTTTTAAGCGAGTAAAGTAGCAACCGGCGCGATGGTGTAGTGGTTAGAACGTCCGCCTCATAGTGGGTAGACCTGGGGTTCATTCCCTAAGTCGAGTCATACCAAAAGACTTTTAAAAATGGTATTCACAGCTTCCCTGCTTGGCGCTCAGCATATAAAAGGGATAATGTGGAGAACAAGCCGGCAAGCTTGCTTGTTGTGTCCTTGGGCAAGGCACTTAACTGGACGCCTCCACCTTTATGTGGCAGACAGGTGGCCTTCCCGTACTTCACTGGGTTACAATTGTGAAGTTGCTAACCCAGCATGTCAGACGACTCTTGGGTACCCACCAGTGGCAGTCCGCCTTGTTGGTGGTGGGGCTACCAGTCACTCAAGACTGGTTCGAAATGGGCTGCCATCTTTCCCCTAGCCTAATTCCAATTAGGTTGATGGCATGAATTCGAATTGCCGTTCATGCCGTACCTCCATCCCGAGGAAGAGGAGGGGTAAACAAACAAACAAACAAACAAAAAGTAAAGTAGCACACAAGCTTGCTTCCACAACGCATAATCATAAAGCTTGAAATTGTACCAGAAAGTTTAGCTTACATCATCAAAATTTGTTTTTGAAAAAATGATGCACCATTAACAGTTTTTTGCATTGAATTGCATAGGAATGATAGCGTTTTATGCAAATAAACCAGATGAAATACAAAATTGGTTGATACTAAACGTGCTTTCTTAGTAACAATAAATGAATTTGCAGTCAAAGCAAGCAAAAAAGTAAATGGCTTGATCTTTTATTTGTGGTAGTTGGGCTAGTTGTATGAAATGGCCTAGTTGGCCAACACAAAAAGTAGACCAAAACGTTACCTTGGAATTGCCTGGCTTAACATGCAGGCCTATTTTTAGCTAACTTCCGACATGGTTCCACATTTAAATACAGTAACATATCAATAAATATTAGAAAAGCTACTTGTGATTAGATGAAATCGATCAATCGCACTATTACTTAAATGCTTATGAGTTTTATCATACACACAAATTTGAAAGTCCAAACCAATCCTATCTAACTTCAAAATAACATAATGGTTAATTGCATACCTCTTAAAAGGAATAAGATTAACACATATATTTTGTTTCATATTGGTTGCTTTGTTTATCTAATTGCAAAATCTTCAAAAACAAAGAAAATGGGTTGGTCTCATGACCAACTCACGTGGCAAAACAAGCTATGCTGAACCTTATTACAGAAAGGGAAAACTGGCGAAGGTAAAAGTAGTTTCCATAACAATGTTAAAAATCTATGTACTAAATCATGTTTGTGTGTGATTAGGCGACTTTGCATTACACATATATAACTCACCATAGTTGAGCTGCTGCTGCAGTTAAGGCTTTTGTTAATGGAATTTTCGTCTTTACTACTGTTGTTTGTTGGGCACAACATTGATGTGTTTCCATAATCACTAAAAGCATCATAATCACTTTTGATCAAATCATCATCACTGCTGTTGTTTGTTGGGCACAATATTGATGTGTTTCCACAGTCACTAAAAGCATCATAATCACTTTTGATCAAATCATCATCACTGCTGTTGTTTGTTGGGCACAATATTGATGTGTTTCCACAACCACTAAAAGCATCATAATCACTTTTGATCAAATCCAAATTGTTTGCAGGTTTGCCTGATCACTCTTTTCATCAAGATTCTGTATCAATTTGCATTTGCTTTTAGAACCATCAATACTTTTCCATCTAAATTTTGTACGAGGCAGAACAGATGTATTAGCATCAGCAAGATACAACTTTCGCTTTTTGAAATTTTTTTCATTCTTAAAACATAATTCACTAGTTTACCTATAAAAGCAATAAAATATAGTATATACAGAACCAATTCTTGTTTATAATTTGTCTTTTTTTATAAGTGTGTGAATATTAGCTCATTGAACCACAGACGATGATTAGTCCAGGGTGTTTAAATGCAAGCTTTCATCTGCAAAAACTGTGCTCTGCCATCCACAGGTATTAGTGATAAATCACTTTCAGTCATACTCATGTTCACCAGCAATCTACAAACTAATCAGGTTGCTAACAGCTATAACATGCAAAGAGTTATTGATTCACTATTGAGCAATAGATTTATGATAGCACTTTTAAGTTTTCTGCTTTGCGTTCTCTTATGGTTTTGTAAAACTCCAATTCTGTGTTTTTATTCATACTTGCCATTAAGATAACCATTAATATTGCTTTTAAGCAAAACAAAGTTATTTACTGTGGTAGAGCACAATAGGTCTACAGGTTATAAAGATATTAACAGAATGAACAAAACAATTTTAAAGGTTCTACTTCACTTGATCACAAAACGAGAATTGCTACTCTGCCATTGACAACATTTTTATGGTTTTAGCAGTTTAGAAACTAATTTGCCGCTGAAAAACAAAGTGATTCTACTTAACTTGATCACAAAAACGAAAGTGGCTATTCTACCATTGACAACATTTTTATGGTTTTAGAAACTAATGTGCAGCTAAATGCTCTTTATTTGGTTTTCTCAAGATCACGTGATTACCTCAGCAAAAAAAAGTCATAAAAACATTCCAGCAATCAATTTTGCATTTTATTGTAGGCTTTATTGGCATTATATGATACTGTAGCGCAACGGCAGGCATCTGGCTGTAGTTAGATGTCAAAAGAGTGCACTTCATACGGCGACTAGTCACTTCTACCATGATAGCTAATTTCGTAGATTTCCTTTCGGTTTGTATATTAACATTGTTGTTGGTAACTTTCCGTTTGTGGTTTGTAACATCTTCGTGCTCATACGACTCTTAGTAGCTAGATCTCATTGTCGCGATAGTTGCGCATGTATGCATCGAAGTTGCAGTGGCTGCAACAATACTTTATTGACAACAGCAACATGCAGCAACTGTACTTATTACCGTAAGCATTGTCATTTTGCAAGCAAACTTTACTGATTTTGCGCCTGTTTAAGTATACAAAGGTATATTATATTTATGCATGCACACCACAAGCATTGCGGACTAAATCAAATTTTTTAATAAAGAAATGGAAAACACGAAAATTTTTGTGATTTATCTGTAAGTAGATCCTCCACCTTAGAACAACTTCGTTACACAGTTAAGTCGAGCGCCTGTCAACTCTTAAGTCCCTAACATTTTGAGACTCCTTTCATTATATATAATATATATTTGTATAATTATATTGGCAACATCATTTTTTTTTTTTAATTTGAGCAGAAAATTTTGAACTCATCACCATTTTATATGTTTTGAACAGCAGTAGTTGTTGGTAAAGGTTGATTGGGCATTATCCTTTTTCGATATTAATGTACCGTACAGTAAAGCATATAATTTGGTAAGAGCATGGACAAAAAATTAAAGTGACCAATATTTTTGAGAATTGGTCTGGCGAGTTTTTAAAGACAGCGATGTGCATTTGCATGTACAAAATCAAATGATTTTCTGTCCAGTGCTGGCAATTAACAAGACACCCGTTTGAACTTGCTGTTCAAGATTTAATAACTAAGTATTTTGATATCATTAAAGCGAGTTAAGTGAATTTTGTATGGGTTACATTGTAGCAAAAATGCCTTTTTGGTTTCTTTTTTTGATTTCTGACCTTGATCTACTGTCAAACATGCACGTCAGGTGTACCAAATTTTTCTGCTGCTCCAGACTATAGCTGACGTAAATAATATATTTTTCTGCAAAAAATAGATGTTTTGTTACAAAGTTATCAGGTTGTTGGCAAGCTTTTTGATAATTGGCAAGCTTTTAATTAATTCGACTACTTACTACTGCCCATGCATAAATAAATTATTTAGCCCAAAACTATTTTCTTACAGAGGTTCAAAGCTGTGGGGTAACCTCGAATCAAAATTAAAGAGCATGCACTGGGTTTCTTTTAAAAAAGCGTATAAACTAAAATTATCAAATGAATATTAACTCTTGCAAAAGCTTTTGATTGTGTAAAAAACATTTATTGTTATTGTTTGTTCCGTTTCCTTTTTTTATTTTATCATCTGATAAAAACTTGAAATCAACTCTTTTTTACATAATGTACTCCAATTATAACAGTGTCACTTAATAGATTTCGCTTATACCTCAATCTGCTGAGATCAGGGAGCATCTCGACTCGATAACCGAAAGGTTCCTCGATGCTCCCTGGCTTTTGCTACTAGTGATTTTTTTGTGTGTATTATTAATCTGATTATTGTGTCGATGTGCAAAGCAAAATCAAATAAATTCCCTCTCTCTTTTTGATAGTTTTGTCTGTAAATAAAATACATTACATATTAATAGTACTGGTACTAAGAGTTTGCCACAAGTGTGCACATCACAATCAAATCATTTTGACATATGCAGCTGTTTTGCCATTGACAGTAAAATAGGAAGTAGATAGGTAGACTTGCTAGCTACTTTTTGTACATGATTACTGTGACTTAAGATATGCAAATTTGAAATGTTGCACTTAGAGAAACTGCTAGTACTGTAGTACTGGTATTATTGTGTTTAAATGTCAAGTTGAAGTTTTATTCTTCACAATAGTTTTTTTAATTAGGGTTGGATTCTTCAAAAGATGTGTTAAACAGCAGTGTGTAGATACTTTAATTCATGTGTTCAGATATTATTGATAAATATTAATTTTTCAACCTGTCAACTAGTTAATGAAGACATTAGTTAAATTTATTGAAGATTCCACTTTTGAATTGGTATCTTCATCAGAAATTGAAAACTTTTCTTTTAGTCTAAAAAGTTTTGTAAAAGACATCTTTCACACAAATCTACTGAGTAATAACAAGCAAAGCGAAGTGTTTTCTATGAAGTGGGGTAAATCTAAAGCAGCGTTAACCATTTTGATGGTTGGAAATTTTGGTAAGAATTTTTTGATTTATGTTGTTTATTGAAATGTTTTGCATATAGTACTTAACATGCTCAATAATTCTACTTAGATTCTCAAGTTATGAAAAACATTAACTTATGTATCGACTGCGTCATAATCAATTGCCTAAAAACTTTATCATTCTTTTTGTAAGATAAATAATATTCATCATGAAGCAAGATTATTAAATTCGACCGCTTACTATCACCCTCGAATAAATAAATTATATTGCCAAGAGCTATTTTCTCACCGAGGTTCAAAGCTGTGGGGTAACCTCGAATCAGAATTAAAGAGCATGCACTGGGTTTCTGTAGAAAAGTATATAAAGTAAAATTATTAAAAGAATATTCTTTAAAAAATATTCGAGTTTGCAAAAACATTTATTGTTAGTGTTTGTTCTGTTTCCTTTTTTTATTTATTTTCTTTGTTATTTGATAAAAACTTAACTCAATTCTTTTTTAAATAATGTACTCAAATTTTGCTTATATCTTAATCTTCTGAGATTAGGGAGCATCTTCACTCAATAACCCAAAGGTTTCTCGATGCTCCCTGGCTTTTGCTACAAGTGTTTTTTGTTTATTGTTAATGTGGTTATTGTGTTGATGTGCAAAGCAATATCAAATAAACTCTTATCTGTTCTTTCTGTACAAAATATTTGACACCAGCCTTGATTCTTTAAAATTAACTGTTACTAGAAAATCGGCAGTGTCCAAAAATTACAGAAATTAGAGGGTGTGAAGATAGTTGTGATTATCATCCACTGTTTCCTTTGAAGTTATCTTTTTTGCTGTTGCTTGATTTTACGACTTTTTTTCTTTATTTTACTGGCTGAGACATAATCATTCAGTGTATTTCTACCATTCTACACTCTTTCAACCATACTTTTAGCTAGAGCAACCCAACACTTTAAACTCTAGATCCCCTTCCTGCTGAATGCCTTTGATGCCCTTGAGGAGTTTCAAAGTCAGGAGCAATTACCACTACATCACTGCAGCTGCTTTACCAAAAGTGAATAACCAGTATTTTCCAGCAAACTTAATGGCTCCTTCATAAACTAGTTAGTTTGCAAAGCATTGGTATATAAAGTAAATAATTGCCAGTTTAGCAGTATATAGCTTAATGCTAATGCGTAGTGACGTATCTTCTCACCTCTTAGTTGCCTTAAACTAGTGCTTCTCAGCCTTTTTCCACTTGGCTCTTTTTTCAAACTCAATTTACTGGATATAACTTGAACAGTTTTTGCTAAGCACTATACCTTAAGAGTATTTTGAAGATCAACATAGGCCGAGCAAGTTCTATGCAAAAGTTGATTTCCAAAATAAGGTCTTCCTATTTTTTTAAAAGAATCTTAAAAGTTGATCTTAAAAACAAAAAGTTTTGCAGTTGACAAAAGGTAAACACATGATATTAGGTTGCAATTTTCAGAAAGCCTTTCAGTTATTGTCAATCATGAATAGGGTAAAAGAAATTTGTCTAGTTGAAGATTGCTGCCTGTAAGTTACTGCGCACAAGTGTAGATAGATTTGCTCCAATAGTTTGAAATCATTGGGAATAATGCTTAGTACTGTTATTCAAGTGTGGGATGAACCACATCATTCGACAAAACTTGCCTCCCAATGAAATAGAAACCAATAACACATCTAGACAGTGAAATTGTGTTGTGGTTGAAAGATGTCCCTGTTAAGTAACTGTCACTAAATGGATCTCAAAGTAGAAGAGCTCATTTGATTTTTTATTTTTCTGTTTCACCTCAATATTTATTTTCAGAGTTTACAAAAGACTTAATAGCTGTCAGAAAAGAGTTTTGTAAAGCCTGTGATGTGGAGTCTGACAGTGAGGAAAATAATAATAAATTGCCTACAAAGCGCAGAAGAAAAGAAAAAGTTATTTTTCACCCCTTACAAGAAATATAGTTAAAGTTGTAGAAAAAGCTGCAATGTCAAAAAAGAAGTCAAAGATAAATTTAATATTGCAGTAAATGCTTTTTTGTGTGTTTTTTAAATTGGGCTTGCTGCAAATTGTGCTGTAAGAATGTTTATATGTTTCAAGAAACTTACTGTTATTATATTTTAGGATAATTTCAATGAATGGAAAATTGTTCACAAAACTTATTGTTAAATAGCAGAATACTAAATTAGCATTTCAATTCTGATGAAATAAAAAATAACATTGTTCATCTAGTAGGCAAACACAATGTTGCTAGAGTTAGCTCTTTCAAATCTGTTGCTTGTAGATAAGTAATCTTCAAAAAGAATGAAGTAAGCAACTGCTTGCTTCAATTGAAAATGATGAGATCAGAAAATCTCAAATAGTTAAGGTATATATTTATTTTTTATTCATAAGTTGTGCTTTGAGTTGTGTTGTACTTACTACCCCCATCATTATTTTGAAATTGATGCGTAGCCTGGCCTGAAGACATCCTCAGCAATTTTTACCTCCGTGATGTAATAATTGTTTCAGGCCTCTAAATAATAGGTTTCATGTTCAAAATTGTAAAAAAGTATCATTGGTATTTGCCAGGAAGCCCATCGGAAGTGTAATGTGCTATGTTGCTCCAGCAAAAAGTATGGTTTTAAGGCGAGTAATTAGTGGTATACATATACGCCTGAGCTTGCAAGACTTTGTAAAAAGTACGTTAAATTGACTTATAAAAACTTACGTTGAGATAGTATGCTTCAAAAACAGTTTATTTATTGTTTTTCTGTTACCAACCATTTGTGAAAAGATACTGAGTGAAATTAGGTTGAAAACAATTTTGTAATTCAGTGTGTAGAGCAATATAGACTTAATGTTGTGGACAGATACCAAAATATGAGCAAGGTGTTCATAACTGTAAATGCAAGCCAGACCGACATTTTCACATAACTTAATTTGATCCACGTGCCAAAAAGGTTGCTTGCCTTTGGCTTAAAGCCTTGCTTGCACAATTGCTAAAAGTAATTATACTTTTTATTTTTGTTTTAGGAAAAATTTGCTGATAAATCATCTGAGTGTTAGAATTAAGGAAATGGTTGAATTCGGTAAATATACGTGACGATATATTAAAACTTTTAAAAGATTCTGATTTGTGGTTGCATTTCAGCAAAAAACAATGATGGTAAACGAAACCGTTAGAACGTGTGTTTAATATTTTGCTTGTTTTCTCGTAGAACAAGGATAGCAAACCTTTTAATTAAATGAATCTCATATGAAAATAAGCTGTAAAAATTAAAAGACGGCCATGGATTTTGAATGAATTTACGTGTGTAGTAAACAACTTTAAGGTAAAAGCCTTTTATTTTCAAAGACCAATATTTCATAACCTGTTTTTACGGAATTTTCACCTAAATGAAGGTTATGATCTTTTTTTAGAGATTGATTTTTTTAAACCATGGGCAATTCACACTTAAATTCAGTTAAATTTTTTTAAACTATAGCGATGGTGTAACCTTTGCCCTTATGTTTACCCTGCGCGCGTTTGTTTTTGTATATTGCTACCTCGTGTTTTCTTTTCATTTTCGTAGAAACGTGAGTCATGCATTTCTTCATCTTTCTAAAGTGATTATGTAACCTTTGCCCTAACCTCACCTATGCGCATCTGTTTCAAATATTGTTGTCTCGTGTTTCGTTGTGTTTGCGTAGAAATGTGAGTCATGCATTCCTTCGTGTTTCCGAACATGTTATATATTATATGTTTAACGCTTCTAAGAATTGAACCCAAGACTTGAACTCGGAACCACTCCAATTCAATTGTGTAATTTTGGTGTGCCAGATCGTTTATGTAAATTGCTTAGAGGTGTTTTGTGTAATTAAGTGCTTGCATGTTGCGTAACTTAAACTGTCTTTTGTAAAGTAATGGAGTTGAAGTGGTAGAAGCATTCTGTTCAAAAGTCTGTCAAATAAGTCAAGGATTATTAACAATTTACTTTATTTCATTTCGATTTAGATGTGCTGTGTTTTAGTTTACTAGAGCCTTACTTAAATAAAGGTTATATATATAGTGTTAGTCATAAATGTGCATTACAGAACATTAATCCTCGTGCTTCGTTTTATTTTTCATAGAAACGTGATTCATGCATTGCCTCGTCTTCACCCCATGAAAAATTATTCCTTGTGCCTTTTTTTTTTCTTTTTTTTCGAGATATAAATATCTCTTGGTCTTTGGATAAAACAACAGAAATCATAAAACAAAAAACAGAATTAACTTTTGGACTGAAGATGCCGCTAAATTTTGAAATTGTACGATAATTTTTGGTAAAAGGTTTAATAAACAAAACAGAAAAATTTGTGTCAACTGAAAACTTAAGGAAATAATTCGATGCCAAAGAACTCCCGTAAACTTAAGTAATTGAGTGTAGGTCAGTAGGCTCACGGTACAGCACGCCACGCCTCTGGCGCTACAAAACCATAGGCGACCACTATCCTATTGATCACTAAAATATGTAACTTTTTGTTAATAAACAGGTAGTTCACTAAAAGGCTAGTGGTGGGTTTCATGTGACCCGCAAGTCAGTGGTTCGCCATCTCTGTCTCAGAGCAAAGATATTGTAAAGTCGTCGTTCATGTTTATCAGCTTCTGCTGCATTTGCCTGTCCCGAACTTATGCTTATTATCTTGTACTTGGTCACCACAGCGGTAGACTGCACAGCCCCAGCTCCTGTCTTTTGCATAAAGTGGGTGGAATCCCGTGAGGTGCCTTGCTTGAGGGTACAACAAGGAAGCATTTGACTTATTTATTCACACTATACGTTTCATGCCAAGCGCCAAGCAGGGAAGGTACGAATACAATTTTGAACAGAAAATGTGTGTATTCATTCTGCTATCTATGTGTATATTCAAACTTTCTACTCCATGCTTTCTTCAAATTTTGTACCACCAATCAACTTTTGGAAAAAAATTTTTAAGTCTTTTGATATTACTCGACAAAGGAATTGCAGCCTGGTTTTCTGACTGCAAACTTGGGCGCTCTTCAAACTACAATACTAAGTTCTGTTTTATATTTGAGACAATCTAGAAATCTTAAGTAAAGTTATTATGTCTTGGGTTGTAAATTAACTACAGCAAACTTTGACTTAGATTGGCGGCTTGGACTGCTTTCTGCTACCCCATCATTCCTACTTCCTTACGTATCAAAAATGACTAAATTTGATTAATCCAATACAAAAAGTCAGATTTTTCTAAAGTAAAGACACTGGGCTAATGATAAATAAGGCACGATTAGTTAAACATGGCAAGGCTTATTAAGTATTTACCTATATCCACACCTAAAATACTATCTCGTTTGGGCTTCGTCTTACGTAATATAAATACCCCATGAACATGACCACAAATCATAAATAGCCGACTATTTTTAATTATAGTTGAAGAAGTATTTAAAGCTTTATGTAGGTTTCCAAGGAAAGCAAAATCGTAAAGATATTTTGCAAGACTTCAGATATTGCTTATTCTCTTTTAATTTATAGACATCTTCAGAAGAAAGTTTGTTGTACCAGTTCACCAAGGAGGAGCTGATGTGTGAAGTCATGAGGCTCAAGCAGCAATTGCTTCATCAAGAAGAAAAATTTAAGCAATTGCAAAGTTGTGCGATTGCTTTGGAAGGTAAAAGCATATCAGTGAATTTGATTATTGATCTTTAATCTACAAGAATTAGATAAAATGAATTGGTAAAAATGTTCCAGTATGGGTGCAACGAACTTTCTGTAAAAACGATACATTTCGGTTCGATGACTCCGAAATGCGGGTAAAATTATGAATGATTGTGAAATTACCATTTTGTAAATGTCATGGCCTCCCATAAAACGTTGATAGTAATGCAAAGCTTGAGTTAGCAGACCATAGCAACCAATTCAATTAAGGCTTTGAAGCATGCAAAGTGTCAAGACTGAAATTTCAGTGTTTTAAATTAAAGTCGGGTGCTGTACTAGCTTATTTACACTACGATACCGAACTTGTGCAAAATTGGTAATGCAATTTGTGGCTTACTTTTATTGTTATTTGACGTAGGATGGGTATTAATGTTTAACATTCGGCTTGTCTTGGTTTATTATTTAAGTCGTTGTACAAGAATGCAGTGATTGTACATGGCAAAAATAATAGGGGGCCGTGATTGATTATAGTTGCTATAAAATGCCGCTAAGACTTTCTCCATTACGTTGTTGACTTGTGCTGCTGTGTAATGAATGATTAACAATGCTACTGTTTTAGAGCTACCCCGAATCGTAAAAAATCTTGAAAACGCTGTGACTCAGTTTACAACATCAGACATGTGTGTACGGCAAACAGCTTACACAAAGACGACCAGAAATCGTCCACGATATAGGTTATGTTTTGTTTTATTTTTACTTGCTAGGTAGCTTGTTTCACATTTTATTTGCTTTGTATAGCTGTAACTAAATTTAATATACTATAAGCTTTATGATCGTGATGGAGAAATAATTCTGTCTTTGAAGTTGATGGAAAGATGTAACTACTCTTCAATAAAAAAATTAACCCGCTCGAGGCAATTTTTATTTCTTATCCTGGTAAGATCTATTTACTTTTCAAAATTTATTTACGGTAAATTATTTTGTTTTTGCAACTAACGGAAAGCGATCATATTTGTCAATTGTTCTGGTTTTTGTTTTACCCACCCTGTATTTTTGCTATACGACAACAAGTTTATGTTCAGATCCACTTTCTAGTGACTTATGGTACTAACACCATTCACTTGTACCACCACTACTGCAACTCAATAGGAGCATCGCCTCAAAGTATGTTTTCGAAAGACACAAGAACTTTGCCATCGTCAGGTTAAAGCTCACGACGACTGCTACGATAACCAGTTTCGTTTACTAGACCCTGTCGCCGATGTTTTAATTTTTTTTTCTATAATTATAAAGTATAGCATCCTGTTCGTTCGTTATAGGTGACTGTGGAGTTGTTATAAAGTTTTGAATTCTTCATATATTGCTGCGTTTTCTTGCAAGCTTACTAACCGCTTTGTTAACGCTTTCAACAGATGTTTTGGCAAACAGTTGCCTTGGTGCAAAAGTTAGTGGAAAAATAGTATCTGCAAAGCAGCCTCTGGAAAAAAATGGAAGCCATTAAAGGTTTAAGAAATTATTTATGTTTTTATTGATGTCACCATGAAAATATTTTATCTGTGGCATTAATTAATAATAATTGAAGTCTGACAGTTACAGGCCTGTTTCGATCTATCAGGTCTCTTCAGGGTAACTGTGTCATAAGAAGACTACCAATACAACTGTATTTGTGACCTCAAAAATATTTTTTCCATTTGTGGTGCCTTAGCAAAGTAGCACAAAGAAATGTTTTCTAATTGGCCATAAATTCCTTGCAACGAACAGGTGTGGCTCGTGGTGAATTGCTCTATACATAGCAAGGGTAATTATAAACCGTAAATATAAGTTGAAGTATATCATAGCTTCCTCTAATTTCTTTTGGTTGGTAGGCTAAAAACTTTCGAAATACTACGGATTTTACATACCAAATTGAATTCGTCATAGCCAATCTTCACAGGCATTTTAAGATCCACTGCGCTAAGAACAATTTTTTGTTTCTAAATTGGAAACAATTAAACCACATTGTTTTTGCACATAATACGAGTATTTGCTATGCTTCGTTGATTACGTATTAGTGGTTATGATAGCGATCATGTAATGTATTTTTGCAGAGTACGTACGAGATTTGTTTCCGGAATTCACAGCCAATCCAAATTCTAAAAAAACCTGTGGTGTCTTGGGATGCTTGTTTTAACAATATTTTTCGTACTATAATTTCAAATGCGAGAAAACTGTTAAATTAAAGTGCACACCTGGGCTGGCCAAACTTTTCTTCAGCCAATTTGGTTGAAATAGCTTAGCCATTCGGTTCATTATATCAAATAAATTTAATAAGTTTTTTTAGGCAATAATATACTAAAACGCATATATTAAAAACCAGTAATTAGCAGTTTGGGCAATCTGCTGCACGCGATTGCTTTTTTGTAATAAACTTTCTGTTAAATCATACATTTTCTGTGCAGATCGTTTTTAAGTTGAATTAAGAACCTTGAGAATTACACATAAGAGATTTTACGAATGAAAGTACTGATGTATATTAGGAGCCTGGTAATTGCAGCTTGATTAATGGTAAGTGCTGGTAAATCAGTGATATACCTGAATGTTGGAAAGTTCTGTTAAATCGCGCAGATTGTTGAAAAATCTTGTTGAATTGCATGGTATACTTGAACGATAGTATGTCCTGGCAGATTGCATGCTATATACTTGAATGAAGGTAAGTTGTACGTGGTAAATGCATGGTGTACATAATTGTTAGTAATTTTGATAAATGCTTTGTATACTTGATCGTATAAAACCAAGGCATTGTACACTTAAATGATAGTAAATGCATGGTGTACTCAAATTGTGATAAATCCTTAAATTTGCATTTATCATGCATTTACAGGGGTTTGCTAAGATTCAAGTATACTCTGCTTTTATTGGGATTGATCATCATCCAAGTACACCATGCTTTTACTGAGACTGACCATCAACCAAAAGCACCATGCTTTACAGAGACTGATCATCACCAAACATACTATAATTCAAGTATATCTTGCATTAATCATTCACATATACCATGCTTTTACCGGGTTTCATAATCCAGGTATACCATTATTTTGCAGGAAATGATCATCCAAATATAAAATGAATTTACTGGGTTTTATTTTGATTCAAATATATCATAAATTTACCGGGATTAATCAGCATCCAAATATATCATGCATTTACCAGATTTTCCATGATCCAAGTATACCATAATTTTACC
Source organism: Trididemnum clinides (assembly GCA_963675345.1). Taxonomy (NCBI): domain Eukaryota; kingdom Metazoa; phylum Chordata; class Ascidiacea; order Aplousobranchia; family Didemnidae; genus Trididemnum; species Trididemnum clinides. Next base: position 1,734,057 of record OY776287.1, on the reverse strand, counting down.
GGGATCTATCCAAATTAACCATGAATTTATTGGGCGCTTCAAGTTACGTGGATTTTACCGGTATACCGGGAATTTACCTGCAAGGAAAGGTTGAAAAATCGGCCACAATACCCTACATTTTACCGGGAAATAGAAATCCCGGTTCTATACCTGTATACCGGGAAATTACCAGCGTGGAGAGTTGAAAGATCCGCCATAATACCTTACGTTTGACCTGGATATACGTGGATTTTACCGGATCATAAAAATCCTGGTTCTATACCTGTAAACCAGGAATTTACCTGCGTGGGAAGGTTGAAAAATTGGCCATAATACCCTACATTTTACTTGGATATACGTGGATTTTACCGGGTAATAAAAATCCCGGTTCTTCCAAGTATACCGGGATTTTTTTTGTAAGGGGAAGATCAACTGGAAAGCCCAAATCAATGGACTGTCATCTGATATTCCTTTGGTGATCGAGTCTGGTCGCTATCCGTTCACCACAAAAAACGCTAGGCTGATTGATCTACATTGTACAGAAACTACTCGAACTTGTAAAAACATCGCTCGCACATCCAGGGATGTGGAAGCACGAAATTTCCACCGCTTCCACATAGGAGGGAGAAAAAAAATTGGTTCTGCTATCCTTCGGAGAAGAGCGTACACATTAAGAAATGAGAGAGAGGAGTCGTTTAGAGAGATGTTGACCCGTACATAAATCAGAGTGGGGGTCAAGCGAAGAAAGAAAGGAGGTAGAAATCTCAAAGAAGAATAAGCCCTACCTGACAAAAATGATGACGCCGCCGCTAGCGTCTGTAACAGTAGAAAAAAATACCAGATCGGGAGTGGGTGCCATCGGATCGCAGAGCAGAGAATCCAGGGATCCGGAAAGAGGAAGATAAATTAAGGTTAGATTCCTGGATACAAATAAGGTTAACGGGATGAGATGAAATAAAGTGTAGCTGTTCAGTGCTCCTGGCTCGGAAACCCCCAGCATTCCATTGTAGAACCCTGAGGGAGTTAGGGAGGGGAAGAGGAAGCAGGAGGTAAAGAGAAACAGCCAGGAGCATGAGGAGGTGGTGAAAATGCAGAGGGAGAAGATACAAAGTGGGTGGAAAAAGGATAAGAGGTTTGAAGGCGAGGGTGGGGTGCGAGTGCTGCAATAGCAGAAGGGAGGCTACATGGGCCAGATTGAACAATGGAGGTGTACCAGCTGGAGGAGTCCCAGGAGGAAGTCACAGTGCTGGTAGGTGTGGAATTTCTAAAAAACAGGACGCAGCAGGGAAGGCAGCTTCAGGAGTGAGATCTGCCAAGAGTTTTGAATCTAGAAGATTGCAGAGAGTAGAGTATTCATTCTCAAAACTTTTTGTCTGACACTTTTCAAGAGAATCCGTCAGAAATAGAGTAAAAAGGTAAAGTGAGTCACTTATATAGAGACACAGTTGACGAAAAAGAAGAAAAAAAAAGCTCAATCATGATGGGTAAAAGAAGCGACCGATAGAAAGAGCGGAAACTAATGTGTGATTTTTAGACCATAAACGAATTTCTTTTGTTTGCATAAATTTGGTTTGGATGTTTTAATGTACGTGGCTTCAAGGGTGGAAAGATGAAAAGAAGTACGGCCACGGGCAAGAATAGAAAATTTGTTGTCCTATGGCAGAAAAGGAAGTTTCAGTTTTAAAGCTTCTGATTGGCTTGCAAGAGCGGGCCAATGTGCCTCGGTCCTGAGAAATATGCTTCTGGAGAATGGTTTTTGGCACGTGCTGCTCAATCCTCTGTTGTAGCCTTTGAGACGTACGTCCCACGTACCGACTATCGCAGTGGCACAGAAATTGGTAAACAATGTTGCTTTGATGAAAAGCGGGTAGTACATCCTTTTTGGCTGCAGGCAGAAGTTGTCTGGTGGTGTAGACAAGGCATGGTTCAACTGCAAAGTAACAGCGTTTGACGGCTGTTTTAATTTGCATTTCGTACCTCAGCGAAACATTGCCCAGCCATGACAAGTGGAGATAAACTGGGCATTTCTTCGGACCGAATTGCGTTGGTCTGCGAAACTGATTTATTTTCTTGGTCATAACAGTATTGATTATAGCTTCAGGATAGCCGTTGTTGATAAGCATTGATCGAATGTTGGAAAGTTCATTTTCAAGAGTAGATTTCGAACAGATGACTAGAGCTCTGTGGACTAGAGTTGAAATCAAATTAGTCTTCCGCTTCATGGGGCAAAAAGAGTTCCAGCGAGTGTATTGGCCAGTGAAAGTCGGCTTCCTGTAGATAGATGTAACAAATTCGTGATCATTCTTTTCCACCAGTACGTCAAGAAACGGCAAAGTCCGATTGCATTCCTTTTCAAAAGTGAAACGAAGCGATGGATGGAGAGAATTTAGATGGGAGAAAAACTCATTGCATTCGTCTTCGTCGTTAGAAACTGCAAAAGTATCATCAACGTATCGATAATACATAAGAGGTTTGTTGACTCTTTTGAAAAGCAAAGCTTCGTAATATCCGACAAAAATGTTGGCAAGAGGTGAACCCATAGCAACGCCATCAATCTGTCGGGTGCATTATATTGTTAAAACTGAATTCAACAGAGGAAGTAGCCGTTTGCATCAGCTCAACAAAAACTGCACGAGGAAAAGGAGGCGGAGTAAGCTCGCCATCATATAGAGCATTAGCGCAGATTTCAATAGTTTCTGCGAGTGGAACATTAGCAAAAAGGCTACAGACATCATAGGAGCAAAGAAAGACAGATGGAGGAAAGTTAAAAGTTTTGACTTTGTCAGCAAAAGTAAAGGAATCGGAAATACAGTAATTGATTCATTTTAACGGTTACCCTGAAGCTATAATCAATACTGTTATGACCAAGAAAATAAATCAATTTCGCAGACCAACGCAATTCGGTCCGAAGAAATGCCCAGTTTATCTCCACTTGTCATGGCTGGGCAATGTTTCGCTGAGGTACGAAATGCAAATTAAAACAGCCGTCAAACGCTGTTACTTTGCAGTTGAACCATGCCTTGTCTACACCACCAGACAACTTCTGCCTGCAGCCAAAAAGGATGTACTACCCGCTTTTCATCAAAGCAACATTGTTTACCAATTTCTGTGCCACTGCGATAGTCGGTACGTGGGACGTACGTCTCAAAGGCTACAACAGAGGATTGAGCAGCACGTGCCAAAAACCATTCTCCAGAAGCATATTTCTCAGGACCGAAGCACATTGGCCCGCTCTTGCAAGCCAATCAGAAGCTTTAAAACTGAAACTTCCTTTTCTGCCATAGGACAACAAATTTTCTATTCTTGCCCGTGGCCGTACTTCTTTTCATCTTTCCACCCTTGAAGCCACGTACATTAAAACATCCAAACCAAATTTATGCAAACAAAAGAAATTCGTTTATGGTCTAAAAATCACACATTAGTTTCCGCTCTTTCTATCGGTCGCTTCTTTTACCCATCATGATTGAGCTTTTTTTTTCTTCTTTTTCGTCAACTGTGTCTCTATATAAGTGACTCACTTTACCTTTTTACTCTATTTCTGACGGATTCTCTTGAAAAGTGTCAGACAAAAAGTTTTGAGAATGGATACTCTACTCTCTGCAATTTTCAAATTCTGTATCTCAAATCAACTCTTCGAATCTAGAAGAGGAGAGTAGTGAGCAGTTTAAATGAACCCAATTAGAGCATGTGCAGCATTGCACTGACCTACCCCGCCAGGTCACATTTCCAGCGCACACTGAACAGGGAAAGACGGGACAAGGGTTAGGATGAACGTTGCCGCTCATCAGAAGAATGAGAAGACGGGCAGGAGAAGAGAGAAGACAGGCCGATTTTAAAGAGGCTGCGTGCTACCCTTCTGCGGTTGTTCAGGGGGTGTACGGCGAAAAAATGGTTTGTGTAAGGGGAGTGCCCGGGGTAACTGGGACCCTCGGGAAGGGCGACAGCTATTTTAACCCAACCCAAATGGGGTTGCGGACCGCACCACCACGTTGAGGCGGCTGTTGATTGGTGCAATTCAATTTTGCTCGCTTTACATGTATATACTATATATACGACAAAAATTTCGCACTTCACTATCCAAAAAGATCGGAGTCAATACGTGTTTTGGGAAAAGAACAGAAAGTCCGTAATAATGGTTAGGGTTAAAACTAACTCAAAGTCAGAGTTAGTTGAGGATAGAGAGGGAAAATCGGCGCTAAGTGGTGTAATTTGTTGTTGTAACGACAGGTAATTGTCGAGAGCTGTAATATGGAATCATACGGTTTAGATCTGAGAATCATTAAGTTAACTGTTGTAAAAGTAGTTGTAAGTAGTGAAGGAACTTGTAATAACTGTCTATTTGTTGAAGTGTTTAATTATTTTTTGAATTGTAGTAATAAAATATTTGATTTTCTTGCAAGCAATTCGTGATTTCTAAATTTTTGTTAGTGGGGGTTACAAACGCGAAAGTACATTAGGGGCTCCGCGATGACAAAAAGATTGAAAAGCACTGTTGTACATTCAACACGAGTTCTAATATCTAAGAAAAAGAAACACAGAGTAATTCGGAAAAATAAGCTCAAGCGGAGTAGGTAAAGTAACAGCAATAAATGAAAATTTTTGTCTTCTCAAAATGATAAAGTGTAGAAGGCAGGATACAGACCCACAAAAGTTTTAAAAAATTGTCAACGGTCGTTTTTTGTTGGTGAAAGCGGTTGAAAAATAACCGCTTCCACATCCCCTACAACAGCCACTGGGTATTTCCGAAACCGAGTCAGCACTCCCACTAGATTATTGGCTTGGTCAGGACCTGGACAAATTTGATTATTCAAAGAAGTTTGATGAAATTGAGCTGCAACGTCAAAACGACCCTAAACTGGCTTGTTACACAGTGGTGGTGTATGTACCATTTCCTACACTTTAATTGCCCGCTATTAGGAGGAATTTCTGCAGTATACTTTCGCAAGATCAAATCTTTAACATTTAGCCAGCAATTCGGGATTCGCTAGCAAGCGCTTGCCTAGACACTTCAAACGAGACGAAACCATCGAGTAATTATGCGGTAATTCAAGGCAGCCATTCCTCCAAAAGACTCCATTCTGATAGCGCTCATTCTCATATGTACACGAAGCTCCCATGCACACCTCTTCCCGCTTATCATCCAAGGATGGGAGAAGAATTGATGGGTCACAGACTCGATCAACATAATCAAATTGGCACAGACAGAGGGAAATTGAGACTGGATCAACCAGCAAATTCACACTACAACGAGAATCGTTGCTACTAGTACCGTCACGACTGCGTAATACCCATCCCAATGGTGATTTACCTTCCCAAAGTTTAGAGTTTCCATTCGGTTGAATCTCTGAGAACATGTACAAGGCTGGAGAGTCGATTCCTATTATGATCTGCGCACAGTCGGCCTCTATTTTCGGAATTTCTATTCCAGCTAGATACGAACGACTATTAACATCATCTGGAGAAGGTTTGCTTATACTGAAATCAGGCAAGCGTGGAACAACCCGTACGTTTTCTTAAACAACTACGTTATCCTCCAAAATCCCTCCAACTGTACAGTCCGTGGAGAATGTTTCAAGGGATTCAGCAATATCGTCTCCCCATCTCCAGTGATCTCCGAGGGTTGATGCAGCAACGAATGGTTCTTCCTTTGAACACCTGCGACATCTTGTTCTGCTCTGGCAGTTTTTCACCCGATGGCCCTTACCCAAGCAGCTAAAGCAAAGATGCTTCTGCTTGGTGAATTCTTTGCGTGCCACTACCCCATCTGCGCAAAGTTTCATCGCAACCGCTACACAACAACTTGGGTAGTAGGTTTCTCTCTTTTCGACTGCTTAGAGACTGCGTCAAATACAGCTTGCACCGCAATTGCTAAAGCTTTATATTTAGTCTTGAAACAAGCTGTGGATTTATAACTGGAAGTCTGTAGCGGCCTACTGAATCTAGCACATCAACCGGTGCTTGTAATCGACAAATTCAATAAACAAATCAAACAGAACTACGTCCAATCGAGTGCTACCTTAACAAAGCCTTCCTTTAAAGCAGTAGTCAGACACAAATAGAGTCTCTCTGCTGCCAAGGCAGCATTTAGAAGATTACAAACCCCAGCAACCTTCAGAACCACCATGCAATTTACTAAATCAGAGTAAAACTTCTCTAGACTTGTTTCAGTGTTTGAAATAGTGTCATCATACCAAACGGAATCAATAAAGCACCTGCCGCAACCTGCAGACTGCCAAATGCTTTGTGCAAAAGATGAAGTGCCTCAAGTAAGCCCTTCTTGGGTGACAGCATCACACAACCTAATATCAACTCGTATGCCCGCCCACTCGTTGCTTCAAGTAACAAGTGAAGGGCATGAGCGGGTTCACTCTCTCCAAAAAGACTTAAGAATAAGTCTTCAACTTGAAGCAGTCCATGGGGTAACCCGTAATTTACTGTGCTCAGACACAGAATTTGAGCCGCTGCAACGAACAAGCATCTTATGATCACAAGAACAATAACAGTTTCTTTTCTAAAAGACAAAAAAAATTAAACCAATGACGGGGCGCATAAATCACGTTTATATGGCCGGCCCAAAATTGTCACTCTGAAGAACGACACGTACGTAGGAAAGTAATTTTTAAAAACTAACGTGAATTATCGATATCGATACAAGTAAAGCTTGTGCTGTGTTTGTCAGTCTTGTTATGCTGCTGGGCCATTATAACGGCTAATAGACTGCTTGGCTCCCAGATTTAAATAGAAGTAATTAAATAGCTTGCCTCAGATCTTACGAGAAGCTCATACCACAACCCATTTCAATGTTATGACCAGCGTAATTGTTTACAATATTAAATAAATATAATATTTCGGGTCAATGAGTGGCTTCTGGAGTATCTGCTTCACAAACCTGAATTCATTTCCAAGTTTTGAGGAACCAAACAAAAATCCAAAATAATACTTTATTGAACATAATAAAACTAACATAACAAAATTGTCCAAAGCTTTTCGTACCCTCTGTTGTTGTTGATTACCCGACCCCTTCCAACGGATGGGGGCATGGCAGAAGGCCATGGAGCCCCAGAAGCCGGGCAACTCCCCAGGGTCTGGACCAGAGGTCGTAGAGAGACAGAGAGTCGCCAAAGAGTCCGTAGCTGGACAGTGCAGAATGAGATGAGAGGTGTCCTGGGACGAGTGTCCACAGGCGCTGCAGGAAGGATTCTTAATTCTGCCAACCCTAGAGAGATAGGAACCTAAAAGAAGGCTGTGTCCGATGCAGTGAAGACGAGAGAGGACACAGCGAGCATGACGAAGGAGCACAAGTTCCTCGGTGGAAATCGAGGGAGCCTGTGTGTCAAAGAACTTCGATGAGACAGTACGCCTCCAGTCCGAGATAAGATGAGAGTAAATACGACAGGTAAGAGACTACAAGGGGTTGCGGAGGGCGCAAGTAACGTACCCCGTCTGGCCAGCTCATCGACCGCGTCGTTCCCCGGGAAAAACGAGTGTCCGGGGACCCATTGTAGTCTAATAGAACAAGAGGAGAGAGAAGACAGTACCTGCCAGATCTACCACAGAGTTTGAGATAAGAGGAAAGATAGAGGAGAGGACAGGGCGGCGAGGACAGAACGAGAGTCAGACAGGAGAAGAAGAGAAGAAAAATAGCAAACTTGTTGGTGCTGCCGAGACCAGCAAAGAGCGTGCAGAATGGTGCAGGCTTCAGCGGAAAAACTTGAACAAACTGGGCCTGCCGAAAAGGAAAGACTGGCCTCAGTGCCACAGAGAGAGCAGTTGGCAAGAACGCCGGAGCCGCCCTTGCCAAATGGAACAGAGCCGTCTATCCAGAGTACCAGGTCATGAAGGGGGAGAGAGTCAAGATGGGCAAGAACCGCACCTTGGCGAGAGTGAGGGGGATCAGAGCGAGAGCATGGAGAGGAAAGGATGGACTCGACCGTGAAGGAAGGCAGATTCCAAGGAGGACAGGTAGGGCAAGCAACAAGAGCCTCCCTAGAACAAGTAGAAGGAAGCATGTGCGGGTGAGTGGATGCAAAAGCTCTTCAAAACGATCTGCAGAGTCTTGGTTTCACTCCTAGTCTGGCCAAACCTGAAATAGGAAAGGAGGTTGGGAGACGATGAGCCCGTTCATAAGATGAAAGAGTGAACTGAGTCAGAGTGGCTCGCAGGGGAGGTAGAGAAGCCTCGGTAAGTAGTAGAGGGATAGGGGAGGACGAGAGGCAGCCGGTGATGGCGCGACTGGCTGCTCGGTGAAGGCGTTCCAATTTGGTAAGATTGGTAGCGCTTAGGAAAGGAAACCATCCGGGTGAAGCGTAAGTGAGAAGGGACCGAAGAAAAGATTTATACAGAACAAAGAGGGACTTCTTAGAGGGGCCCCATGAGGAAGCAGTGATACAGCGTAAGGCCTTGAGACGTGGGAAAAACTTGGCCTTCAGGAAGATACATGCTTAGAAAAGGAAAGAGTGCGGTCGAAGGTGACCCCAAGAAAAGTTGGAGTTGGATTGAAACGGAGGCGGGAGCCGAGTAGGAGGAGGTTGGGCTGGAGGTTAGCTTGGTGGGGATCCACTGAAAAGAAGGAGGCCTCACATTTGCTCGGATTGAGAGGAAGACACCAATACTCGGACCAGCGCTCCAATCAAAACAGAGATCCTTGTGTGGCCTCCACCACAGTAGGGACCGAGGGGGAGGAGGACCAAATGACCAGATCGTCAGTGTAAAGAGAGCAGCTGACGGAAGAAGGCAGAGAAGCCGGAAGATCATTAATGAAAAGAGAGAAAAGTACAGGGCCAGGAACGGATCCTTGCGAAACACCTCGACGGACTCGAAAGAAACGACTTTTGTGATTTTGAAAGACCACAGAAGCGCGCCTATCAGAAAGGAAAGATTGAGTCCAACGAGCAAAGCAAGGAGGGAGGCCAGCCGAAATCAGTTTGTGGAAAAGGGCGGGATGCCAGACCGAGTCAAAAGCTTTAGAGAAATCGATAGTAGAGAGGATCGTCCGAGAGCCCGGCCTGGGTTTGTTAAACCCATCCGAAATGGACTGAGAAAGGTACAGAATTTGATCGAGTGTAGACCGTCCAGGGCGGAAACCGGCCCGGCGGGGAGAGAGAATGGAATTAGATTCCAGAAAGAAGAGAAGACAGGATAGAATGATGCGTTCAAAAAGCTTTGATACGCAGGAGGTGAGAGAGATAGGCTGGAAGGAAGCAGGAGAGTCAAGAGGTTTTCCCATCTTATGTATGGGAATAATAGAAGATGTCTTCCAGATGGAAGGAAAGGAATGTGAAGACCAAGAAAGATTGAAGATGTGAAGAAGAAAATCCATGCCAGAGCGAGGAAGATGCTTTAGCATGGGATAGGCAACTTTGTCTGGACCAGTGGCAGTGGATGAGGAGAGGTTGGAGGCAGCCGCAAGAAATTCAGCGGGAGAGAAGGGAGAGCAAAAGGACGAGTGAAACTCCACAGAGCACGTGGCTCGGCGGAGCTCAGTGAGGTAGCCTCTGGCTCTGCTACGCAGGGCCTTTGGCTGAGAAACGGAAAAGTGAGATCTCAGGTAAGCGGCATAAACCGAAGCCGATTCCCTGGGAGAAGAACAGTTAGGAAAGTTAGGAGAGGAGGAAGACGAGGAAGGAGAGCCAGCGATAGAGCGAAGAAGAGAGTGCACAGATTTAGGATTAGATTTAGGTGAAAGAGAAGTGCAGATCGTCTGCCATGCCTCCGCCTTGGCTTTGGCAATGACTGACGAGGCACGTCGAGAAGCGGAGATGTAAGCCTGGCGATCTTCATCACTTCTGTGAGCGGTAGCAAAAGCCTTTCGTCTTTCACTAACCGCTTCTTCTACCTCAGCAGACCACCAGGCTTTAGGAGGGCGTTTGATGCGGCCGAAAGGAATGGAAGATTTGGCCGCATTCAGTGCCAGAGAGGTAAAGATAGCAGCTGCAGAGGAAAGAGAAAGAGACGAGTATTCCTCTGCAGAAGAACAGTGAGAGTCAAAGTAGGAGGCAAAGTCATCCCAGCGAGCTTTCTGAAAATTGAAGGAAGGGGAACGCTCGTTGGGGCGAAAGACCAGAGAGAGAGGGATAGATAGAAGAATTGGTAGATGGTCAGAACCCAGGTCCTGAAGCACCTCCCAGGAGCAAGAAAAAGCAAGAGTAGAAGGAGCAAAGGAGATGTCAGGAGAGGAGCGACTGCCAGAGGAGCGATGGAGAAGGGTGGGTGTGTCAGGGTCATTGAGGGGGAGGAGGCCTGAGGAGATGACCCAGTCGAATACTTCCTCCCCGCGGGGGTCGGAAGTAACTCTTGAGTCCCAAAGAGGGTGATCGCAATTGAAGTCCCCCAGAATGAAGAGATTTCTGGAGGAGGGAAGAATGGAGGGAGAGAAGGAATCGGTTCTGCCATCCGTTGGGAAGGAGCGAATAGGGGGGGCATACACATTAAGAAATGACACCGAGGAGGATTTGTTTAGAGAGATGTTGACCCCTACATAATCAGAGTAGGAATCGAGCGAAGAAGGAGAGGCGGTAGAAAGTTCAGAAAAGGATAGGCCCTGTCTGACGAAAATGACAACGCCGCCACTGGCATGCGTGGCATCAGAAAAGAGAATGCCAGACCGGGAGTGGTTGCGATCAGAACGCAGAACAGAGAATCCAGGAATCCGGAAAGAGAAAGATGAGTTAAGATTGGATTCCTGAATGCAGATAAGGTCGCCAGGATGGGATGAAAGAAAGTGAAGTAGTTCAGTGCTCCTGGCTCGAAGACCTCCAGCATTCCATTGAAGAACCCTGAGGGAGTCAGGGGGAGGAGAGGAGGTGCGGAAGTATAGCCAGGAGCAAGGGACGGTGGTGGGAGGGCAGGGGAAGGAGATATAAAATGGGCAGATGGGAGATAAGAAGTTTGGAGACGAGGGTGAGGCAAGAGTGCAGCATTAGCAGAGGGGGGGCCGGATTCCACAGTGGAGATATACGTGTCGGAGGAGTCCGAGGAGGGGGGAGTCACAGTGTTACAGCAGGGGGGCAGCTCCAAGAGTGAGAGCTGCCAAGAGCTCTGAAATTAGATAAGGAAAGTTGTGAGCACCTTAGATGAACCCATTTGGAGCATGTGCAGCATTGCACTGACTTGCCCCGCCAGGTAACATTTCCAGCGCACACAGAGCAAGGAAAGATGGCGCCAGGGTTAGGATGAACGTTACCGCTCATCAGGAGAAGAAGAAGAATGAGGAGACGAAGGAGGGCAAGAGTAGGACAGGAGAGAAGAGAAAGTGAGAACAGGCGACCGATTTTAAAGATGCTGTGTGCTGCCCTTCTGCGGTCGTTCAGGGGGCAGCATAGCGAAAAAATGATTTGGGAGTACCCGGGGTAACTGGGACCCTCGGGAAAGCCAACAGCCATTTCGACCCAACCCAAACGGGGCCGGGGACCGCACCACCACGTTGAGGCGGCTGTTGATTGGTGCAGGATATCGGGTTTCGCGCAGTTAATTAAATTGAGTGCGCGGCAGTACACTCGGAAAGCGCTAATTATCACCTGCAGCAGCGAAAGTGTTAAACTATGCTGTACTAGTTGGAATAGAATATTACGAACTGAAAATATAAAATTAACCTTCAAAAAAATAATCAACTCGCGTACCACCTGATAGACTTTCGCGTACCACCGGTTGGAAATCACTTGTCTACTGGAACGTTGGTGAAGAGGCTAGTGACATCGAAACTTACTAACTTTACATTATTGGTAGGCTTAAGTTCTTTAATCTTGTTAATAAAACTCGAAGTTGAAGTTAGGTAATAGCGATTAGGGATGTAAGATTTAATTAAAGAATCAAGCCATTTGGCTAGATTATATTCAGGGGTATTGATCATGGAAGTGACTGGTCTAAGGGGAGACCCGGTTTTATGAATTTTTGTTTTACCATAAAGGTGGCCGGGTACACTTCCTGAAGGTAACAAGTTTAAATAGGTGACCGGATGAACAATTGGTTTGATGTACGTTGTAAGGCGATACTTAATACTATTAGCTTTTTTGATTCAAGGGGCAGACTTACATTCTTTGAGTGAATTATTGTCAAGATAAAATTTGATCTTTGAATTTAGTTGGGTCATTAACTAATGAGTCTAACTTTTTTAAGTAGCTCTCTGAATTTAATAGAGATACGCCATTACCTTAATCAAATAGGCAAATTTTTATTGTTTGATTTCTGAAAAGTTTAGAAAAGCACTTGTGCAGTGCTTGGTTGTATCTGGAGTGACATCTATTTGTTGAAGCTTTTAAAAAGGATAAAGTGGCAAATTTTAGTTCATCTTTGAGTTCATCGTCTGGTGAGACTTTGTGCATTTTAAGTACTTTACTGGTGTAGCTTTCAATTGTAGACTTCAATTTCAAAATGTCAATTTTTTTGAGAGAATATGGCATAGGCGTAACACTTTTTATTCTATGGGGGGGGGGGGTGACGGAATGTTTCACTTGTGATAACTACGGAATATACACAGCGCAATGTAAATTATGTAATCAAATTTACGTTGAACTACCTAAAAACAAACTTTCGATTAGATGAACTAATCACCGTACGTTTCGGAAAAGTAATAACACACAAAACCACACTGATAAAGCTGCTCTTCTACTTCATTTCCATAATTACCACGAAACTTTATTAGTCCTCACCCAGACATTTCTGAACGCTACCACGTCATATTTTTGCTTGAACGTAGATATTACTAAAATCTTGATATTAGCGAAAGCAAATGGATCAATAAACTAAAAGCTACAATAAATATATATAGAACTTTATTACCAATATTTTTTGACGCCATTTTGTATTCCACTGTTAAGTTATTACTTTTTCATTTTGCATTATATCTTTATTGTAATGGTTTCTTCATCTATATAAACTGTTTGTTACGCCTGCAGTATTTCATTGCTACAGTTTTACGTGATCTGATTATTAGTAATGCCTTGTCACAATCGTTATCGTATATATTACTTCGGCAACCTGTTAAATTTTCCAGTTTCTTAGCAGCTCCGGTTAGGACAACTTCATATCGTCTGTATCAGCTTAAAGTGTGCAGTGTTTTCTTATTACAGTTACAGTAGGTTTGTTTTTACCGACAATACAGCTAACTCGGTTCCACAAATTTTCAATTGGATTTAAATCAGGAGATTGGACTGGCCAGTCCATTCGTTCAACTTTGTGGGTTCCATACCAATGTTGCACTTTCTTAGCACGATGGCATGGTGCATTATCGTCCTGAAATATCCAATCATCGTCGGAAAACAAAGAGCGTGCACTGGGTAGCATTTGGTTTTCCAGCACATCAATGTATTTTGTTCCGTTCATCATTTCAGAGACTAGTTTAAGCCTGCCAATACCACTTGCAGCCATTCAACCCCATACTATTATCGACTGCGGATGCTTGATGGTCGGCACTCTTCCTCAGGTCTTCTTCTCACATAATTATTTCCAGCATGGTTATTTAGGGTAAATGTTGACTCATCGCTAAAGAGAACTTTCCTCCACTTCTCAACAGGCCATTTAACGTGAGAACGTGCCCACTCTAAACGATGTTTTCTCTGCTTTTCTGTCAACAGCGGCTTCTTTCCAGCTTTGCACCCTCGAAGACCATTTTCTAGCAACCTTCTCCTCACTGTTGGAGCAGACAATTCAACTCCACTGCTCTCCTTCAACTCCCTGGACAACTCTTTTGAAGTCAGTTTTCTGTTTCTCAATGAAATCCTAATCAGAGTTCTATCAGACCTGGTTACTGACTTTTGCTTTCTTCCTGATCGAGGCTGACATCTCGAATCTCCTGTCTCTATCCACTGCTTTAACACTCCTTGCACTCCTTTTGAGATACACCAGTTTTATTTGCGATGAATCTCTGTGATTTTCCTTCATTTTGAAGAAAAATGATAACTCCTCTTGTTTCTGCACTAATCTGTTTGAAGCCCATGATAATTGACTAAAATATAATGCTAAACCTACCTAAAATAACAAAAAATAATCTATTATGACCTCACAAGTACCAAATCGTGGTGTGATCATGATGTGACCAGAGACATGACCCCAGGTTATTACAATGGAGGAAAGACTTTTTAGGGCCCCATAATCTTTATAAAGAGAGCAAATAATTTGACAAGGCTGTTACATATCCCAGTTTTACAACAGAATGCATTTAAAAAAAATTTTTTGACAAAATCAAAATATGGTATAAATTATGATGTCATAAATAGAGCAGCGTGATGGAATCACTAAAAAAATCACAAACTAAGTGTCAAATGACTTTAACGTATTTTATTGCCAAAAAAATTATCGTTATCCATTTATTGCTATTCACAATAATATTGTTATACTGTTTTGTTACTAATGACAAAATCAGTTTTCGGTATGACGTCACATTATGAGATGCATCTTGGCTTTCAAAAAATTTCAGAAAAAAATTATTGCTGTTATTAAATTACCTGCAACATACCCTTCAAGAAAATATATAACATGTAGATACACAATTCATATAAATGAATAAATATGGCTTGGAACAAGAATATCGTCAAATTTCGCAGGGTGGCTCCTGAATTATGAACAGCACTGTAGTTCGGTTAATGATACAGACAGTATTGTGAGCCTGTCCGTTTAACTTGACGTAAGTAAATATTATTTATCATTGCGGTTGCTTTACAGAACACTGATGACACTTTTTTAGCAAAATTGATTTGTTTTTAATAAAGTGTAAGCACTACTGTTGACTGATTCCAGCTACAGTATTACTCTATAATGTTTCAGTCTATTTTTATGACATTTCCGCCATATTTCCTTTAAACGAAGCCTTATTAGTTTTTTTTGTTGAGAAACTTGCTCTCAGCGCTAAAATAAAACCACCCCCAGTTTAACTGTATGACGATTTAACGATATAAAATTTATCAAATGCCACTATACTATAAAGCTAACGAGTTTCAAGAAACGCTGCGCAACTAGACAAAAACACGAGGCACTACATAAAAAACGACAATACTACTTTCAACAAGTTGAAAAATACCAACAAGAATTTTTTTGTTCGTTCACTTTGCAACGCTTCCTCTCCACTTCATCAATCTGACTCATTGTAGTTAGAGGCAATTTAATGTCCGATGGAAACTCTACGTTGTCATTCGAGTTGCCCAATAATCTCATTATTGTTTGTACCAATGATGTTAAAATTTTCTGTTGCTGATGCAGTTTTTCAAGGGACCTAAGAATATGCCTTTAAATAACTATATGCATACAGTTGTGCATGTGAGAGAACAACTAAACTGCTGTACACAGAAAGGCAGAAAGAAATTGATTTCCAAAATCTAGCAGGTGTTAACAAAAATTTTAACGTTGATAATTTACTGTGTGTCTGTCAAAAGTTATTGATGTACCATTGAAACGTACTGGTGGCAAATAATCATCAAATTTATTGCCGAAACCTTTTATATAAGATATAGCAATAACAATTTTGATACAAATCATCTTCAGCTAGGATAGGAAAATGTCTTTGTGTTTTCTCATTAACTTTATGCAAAATCAGCAACTTCTGATATTTATAAGGAATTAAATAATGTAAGAGATTTTGACTTTTTGATTCTATTAAGGTCTGGCGAGGATTTGAACCGTCACTCCTCGGTTTCCAGACAGACGCTCCCAACACCTTGCTATCTCTCAGACGGACTTTGACCACACAATAAAGTCATTCAAGCAGCGATATATTGAGAGGTCTTAAACACTATGCAATTAATAAACATAGGCCGAAGAGTATTTGTGGCAACGGCAACGGTTAAATACCTTGACCACTTTACCTTTAAAATAAAACAAGCATCTTGATTAACAACCTGGCTATTTCTATTCTACAAATTGATAAACTTAAGCGTCTTAAACAGTGAAATAAAGTGAGCTAATTCCAAACCAAGGTACAATCTGGCTATTTCCAACTCGTCCAAGTACAAATACAGTTGCTCATGCACGTTTTTTCAAACAAAGGATTTCCGGGTTCAAAGGTAAAGTGTTTCCAATTTGATTTGCTAATATTAGATTTAAAATATGAAAGGTTTACGCTACAAATAATTTGAAATTTATTCAAGTTAAAAACACCTCTACAGTCTGTTTCGCCTAAGGCGGCTTGTCAAGAGGTAGTTCTTATTCAAATAGATTGAATATTTGAATAAGAACTACCTCCTGACGAGCCGCCTTACGCAAAACAGACTGTAGAGGTGTTTTTAACTTGAATAAATTTCATTTTATTTTATTGCTCTGATTCAATCATTGAGCTCTCTACTGTCAAATCGACCGACAACGTATAAGGAATTACAAATAGGTTACATCTTCTGAGAGTTTTTTAATTTTTAAGGGCAATGACTGACGTGAAACGAGTCTTAAAAATAGAAGGTCTCAACCGGGGGAGATTTTGTGTTTCCTGGGGGGAATTCTAAATTCAAGAAAATGTTTGAAATAGGAGTTGCAGTATGGAAAAGGTAATTGGTACAGATAAGACTGAAATTGGCAAATTTCTTTGAAAAAAGGTCTCTAATCAACCAGATTTCTCTGAAAAATAAATGCATTTAGAATGCTTCCAAAAAAAGGTCTTCACTTGTTTCTAAACCAATTTCTTTTTAAAACTAAGCCACGGACCTTAGTGCACATTAAAAGAGGGACACAAGGCTAAAAAAGTAAAGAACCCCTGTCTCAAATCACTTAGAAAAATTAAGCGTTGCTTCTTTAATTCAAATAAAACAAAACAAATTTAAGAAATGACACAGATATTTAACCGCTAAACACTGAGAAATCTCCTTATTCATCGGATACAAGATGACCTAAAAAATAAATAACGTTTTTTATGGATTTCGTGAACATAATTCTGGTTTTGAACCTAGTTCTGAATTAAATGTGATGATTTAAAAAAGGCTAATCGAATGCTAACTATCAAATCATCAATCTCTCAACTGTCAAACGCGTTGTAGTTTTTTTAAATGTTGCTCATTAGTAAGAAATTTGCATTGAAATATTTTTGAAAAGGCACCGCAACCTGTACAATATTGTGCTCTGCGTTCAGTATCTCTTACTTTAAGCAACAGCTTACATTAGTTACTAGCACATGTGAATGGAAATTGCTTGCACCATGTACACAAGACAGTGAAACTTTACCTTAAACGTACAGTTTAATGTATCGACCTCTTGGATGAAGCTAGTAGTAAGAATCGCATCAGTTCCACTTCCTTGTTTTTGTTTTTCTACACGTGGTGTACATAAACATCAAAAATGGAAGTTAAAAAAATAGTGATATAGTATTACTGGTTCTTCCCTGAATCTGACTACATTCCTCAACTTTTTTCTGAGACACGAATGAAAAACCTTTGGCCAGTGGCCGGGTGCGACATTTTATATGTAGCTAAATGCACTTCGAGCATATCATCATCAACAACCGGTAGCCCTCTGTGGACAATTACAAGTAGAGCAATATTATTGTTTTGGTATTAACAGCATTCAGATTTAATAATAGTGACAAGACAAAATTGATACCAACTGCGTTTCAAAGGGTTGAATGGGAATAAATAATCTGAAAACATTGACTCAAATAACTTGAATTTAACCAGCTCTATCAGACATATAGGTGTACGACATATTTCCACTCTGGTGTAACACCACAAAAAAGTTAAAAGAACACTATATCATGGTTTTTAATATTGAGGTTCATAAACTCGTGGTTTAACTCTAACATCCTAAATTCCCAAACTGGCGCATTGCTTCAGCTTTCTGAGGACCTCCCGAAGAAATCTGTCATTTTTCTTCAGAATGCCTTCCTTCGGCCCATTTTCTCCAACACTTCACTTGGCTGGTGAAGTGACAACAATCTATTCTCGTTTGAGTGACTTCACTCAGCTGCCTGCAGAGTCATCGAGGCACTTTTTTCACCTTTTCAAATCACTTTCATTCATCAGATAATTATTCTTTGAGAAAGGATTACGCTCCCCTGACTCTTTTCCAATCGCTCAGCTGGCTCAAATATTAATGAAATCCAGGTAAAGGAGGTCTACCTGAAGATTAGTCTGTTGTTCCCATACACCCAATTCCCTCATCCAACTGTCCACAAAAGCCTTTTCATATGTTCTTACCATATGATCTCTTAGAACCCATTGGCCTGCCAAATCGAACTCTTCTTTTCTCTTTGCTCTACAACTTATAGTCCTGACAACAGAAATGCCTTTTGCTATGGCTATGGCATCTCTTTTGTCCACTAACATCACCATCGGCTCAGCACTCACATATGCTTGTGCTGGTGAGATGTCATCGTAAAACTGTAGAAAGTGCTCCACTTCGATGTCCCTCTCGCATTCTACCGTCATTACTTTCACTAATTTTTCAACCGAAACTTCTGCTCTACAACATGGCGGTCGGCATTGGTGTATTCAAAATCAATCTAACTGCCCTTTTCACATTTTCCTTACTGGGTCTTAGTCTGTTCTATCCACCTTGATACTATGTAAGTTTCTCATACCCAGCTTACTTTTTAATATTTGATCATACATCTCTCGTCTTTCTTCAAAGGTCAACGTTTCCTTCAAATGGATTCCAGGCCACTCCTCCATTTTTGGCATCTCTTTAAGCTTGTCGGAGTTCATCAGTCTCTGCCAAAAAACGCTATCTTACTCCGCTCACTGTAGGCTATCTCCTCTTTGCTGCAATGGTCACAGCCTTTTACTCTTATCTTATTCATTCACGATACGAAGGTAGAAAAGTACTTCATGCAAAACCTGTATTCAACTGACCAATGACCTCAAGCATTTGCTCCTATATTCCCCAAAATCAAATTATTGACGATTTTAATCTATATCTTTGTTGATCTTCGGTCTCGCTTATTTAAAACATCACCCATATTCTTGACCATTTTGGATTGTATCCACACCCTCATCACCAGGAAGAGGTCAGCTACACTTACTACCACCCCCAAGAGGAATATTCATTTACTCACTTTTTGAATAATGAACTCTGTAGGTGTTTAGTTGAAATACCGGTACTCGCTCTTGTGTGATTTCCTCGTAACGAGACCAGTTGTAATTATAGTTGCGGATGTAATAGAAGAAAGACAAAAGCGATTTTCTGAAAAACATGCAATCGCATCATACACAAATACCAAATAGACATGATGGGACACAAACGTTTGGCAATTTAGTACTATTTTACATCAAAAACAAAACAATAAATTTCTTACCGAAATATAATCGGACACGTCAAATTATCCCCACGAAATGCCGATGTTCCACAAAAATGTAAATTCAAAAAACAGCCAACATGTTGATAACAAAAACAAAGGATGACGCAAAAAAGGAGCGTCAGTCACTGCTCAAATTAAATGTGTGTAACTGACTTGCCTCCAACAATTTAAGTATGCAACCAACTCGCCAGGCAATCAAGGAAGCAAGCAGCTGAAGTTGTGACAAAATTACACAGACCAGACGGTAGGAAACTGGTTCAAAACCATGCTGTTTCAAAAACCAAAAACACGATTAATACTTTTCCAAAATTTCAAAACTACTAAGCTATTATACGTTGAAATTTCAACAAACTCTATTTGGAACTAGTGTTAAAGACCTGTTGTTTGTTTCCGTTAACCCTTTCGAAGTCTCTGCAACACGCCGATGGTTGAATAACTTGCCGCTCGTTTATTCTTAGACTGAAGAAGACCGCAATAAATGCAGCGATAGTGGCAGCAGTTTTTTTCTAGACATAAATAACAATATTCCTACATCACCAATATGAATCAAACAAGAGTGTCATAAAGAATTAAACAACTAAAGGCGACTTATAGACTTGACGTAGAAACATTATTGCTCTGCGCTCACCTTACTAACAATTATAATCATATGAACGATAATAAATTCATTCCATACCAATTTGTTGACCGACGATTCTTTACAAATAAATTTAAATGATGAGTGGTTAAATCCAATAAAATACAGCACAGAGACACTTCAATGTGGCTAAAACGAAATCCAAAACAATGGCGGACTATCAGTAATTTTCTTGTATAGTAAGTTAGGTCGCGCTCAAATCAGTGGTGTTGCCAATTTGAATTCTAACTTTCAGTACAAAGAAAACGCAAAATTCAATAACGTAACTAAAAAGTGACTTATAGTGGGTTTATAGCACCGTAGGAGAAAGGGAAAAACCACAATTTAGAAACAACATTGGATGTTTAACAACTGAGGTAAAATAACCAACAAGACCTTTGAAACGTCTTAAGGTTTTCTGAAGACAAGGTTATATCTATCGTTTGGAATGGACACCAACTCTGCTATAAACAAACATCGTTAAAAAACTTGGCTATGTGTCATATATTGCATTCTAGGTTTAAAGTCATATTGTTGCAGGCAATTAAATGTATAAACATTCATTTAAAGCAACCTCTCAGATCATTTGATGCTTTGTAAAGAACTTCAATTGTTTGAACAACAGGAGGAGGAAGAAGTTGCACTCTCTTGGCATGCTGTTTTCTATACAATGTTGGTAGTTATGCTTGTTTGTCATTATCTTGATCATCTGATGCTAATCTACACGGCACCCAATTGATAAAATTGTTTAACTTGGAATTGATCATAAAACATTTGCTTGCTAACTTGTTGTAGCAAATGCATTTTCTGGTCTTTCAAGAGCAGTGTTAGTGGAGAATTGGTAGAGATAACCAAAACCATGGCCTCTGCCGGGATCTTGCAACTGCTTTTCTGGTAACCTTTCTGATAGTGCAGTTATGAAAAGGAGAAATGGATTTTAATAAAATTTAAATATTTTTAGAGACAAAACGAAACTAAATGAAACAATTTTTGAAGTCGCCTTTGCCTGAGTTGCCATGTCACTTGGTCTCCGCTGAAAGCCTATTGACTTCTGCATATCATGTTCGATTTTGTTGTGTTTAGCCAACTCATCACCATTTTTGAATCACATGGGTGAAAAAATTTGGTTTAGTAGTCAGGCCTCTAAAGACTTAGTCAGCATAATTACATTGCAAACTTTACTTTTATTTCTACTTCCACTCCATACAGTTGTATCGCCTATCTGCCTTAGTCTATAATCTTTATTGATATGCATCACAAACTTTTTCCATAACCCCAAAATTTTTTTAATTTTTCAAGTTTTCGACACAAAGTAGTTAAAAATCTTGAATTTCTGTTATACATACATATCAAATATTTAAATGAATAACATATTATTTTATGAGCAAAACAGAAGCTGCTTTCTGTTTGCATTTTTTATTTGTCAAATCTTCAGTCAGCTTTTACTAGCACAAAGGTTGTCAAGTTTGTGTAGCTCTATGCATATCAATCTGTGTTTTTGCACAATCACCACTTTCTATGTTCCCCTTGGCGACCTAAGCAAATTCTACTGTGCCAGTCAAAAACTCAAAAATCTTGGAAATTTAGAATTTACATCTAGAAATGGCCAACATTGAGTATATATATATATATATATATATATATATAATGCATAAACATACATCATACCCATTCTCAGAATAAATTGATAAATGTAACTCAAGTGTTATGTCATACTGGCACTTTGTTTTTGTTCTCGACACCTCAGCATCACTGCAAACTTTTAAAAAGGAAGTGTATTCAGCTTTCTTTAGGCAACTTTTTATATCATCATAAGATTCTAAATATTTAATGGATATAAAATTAGTATTTGCTTGTATATTAGTTGAATATTTTTTAACTGAAACTATTAAGTTTATGACTACTGTCGTGTGCAATAGAATTTTTGGTTCTATTTCAACTTTAATCTTTTTTTTCTTAAAATTGAGGCGACTTATAATCTCGCTCGAATAATTAGTTCTGACGGCAACTTGATAGCTAGGAAAAGATTGGCTGCTACTAAGATACTTGAACCACGCACCTTCGATCAAGAATAGAACAAATATATTCACAAAACACTTTAAACTTTAATTCCTTTGTCCATCAAACACAAAAACCAATGCATTTTAATATAACGATCAGAAAACATCCACCAATTAACCGCTAATAAAATCCACAATAAATCACCACAGAACAATGCACTTTTACTACTCTCTCTATTCTGTCACTCTCTAATTGCGTAAAAATCTTGCCGCTTTATATATACGAATGGAAAATAATGCAGCAATTGCCAGAACAATATCAGGTAACAAAGAAAAAAAGCACCGCTAATAAATTACGTAATCGGCAATAAAAAAATTTTCGAGAAGAAACAAGATTCTCTCAAATACTCTGGAACTTAGTCACCTGGTCAACCATTGTGACATAAGAAGAGGCGTGTGAGTTACTGTCAAGAATAAGTAAATTTGTGTTGAAAGAATAGCTTTTATATAAGCATAGTTGTTGTAATCTGTTGTTTTATTTTGCAGTGATCGTTTTATTTGTAAATCTGAAGTGTCTGAAGCCCTAAACTTGCTAAACTGTTTTCGAAAAATGACCTTTTTTTTTGTTTCGCATTTATTAATAGATTTGTAACCGACACGCCTTTTCTGACGTCACAATGGTTGACTAGGTGACTAAATACCAGTGTATTCTAGTGAATCTTGTTTTTTCTCAAAGATTTTTTTTATTATTACCGATTACGTAATTTGTTAACGGTGTTTTTCGATGTCTCACATGATGTTCTAGCATTTTCTAGAAGCTCGTATTTTTGTATATAAGGCGGCGAGATTTTTTACGAGGGGGAGAGAGAGAGAGAGAGTAGTTCAGTAGTGGTAGTTAGTGGCAGAGTAGAAAGAATAGTAAAAGTGCGTTGTTCTGTGATGATTGTTGTGACAGGAATCAAGCGATTATTTTGGTGGTTTTAGTTTTGGTTAGTCTTTGATATTTATATATTAAAGTGCTTTAGTTTCTGTATTTGACAAGCGAAGGAATTCGAAGTTTTAAAGTGGTTTGTTAATATATTTGTTCTATTCTTGATTGAGAAGTTCGTGGAAGTATCTTAGTAGAAGCCAATCTTTTCCTGGCTATTAAGTTGCAACCAGACTTAATTGTTCAAGCGATATTACAAGTCGCCTCAGTTTTTAAGAAGTAAATTAAGAATTGAGATAGAACGAAATTTTATTGTAATGCGACAGTTGCAAATCTGGATGCGAAAGGTCTTTGCGAAAACAGCCGAGTATAAAACCAAGTTTGGGCTTACAAATTCAGATTTTGAATCAAAATAATCGCGGCAAAACAAAACGACAGGTTACAACAACTATACATATCTAAAAAGTATTCTTTTAACGCAAATTAACTTATTCGTGACAACTACAAAATAAATTTGTTAGAAAAAGTGAAAAATACAAATTTTGTGGCAACGAATGGTTGAATAACAACAAGTTATAATCGTACATACAATGCTAATATGATTTTTTACAGATTTTACTGCTGTGGCATTTTTTTAGGCATCGGTACATTTATATTATAAAGCTGATATCATATCTCTTTGTGCAAGCACTTCTACCTTGTGCAAATCCCAGCTCACATCTCAAGGTTGATGTTCTTTGGCCAAACGATCTGGTTTGTCGAGTTGATTGTGGCCAGTACACTGCAGTATTATTCAGCACCAGCCAAGAGCTTGATACTATATCAACGGCATCTGGCTCATCAAGAAAACTGACAACTGACAACGTAATAAACGTAGTAAGGTTTAGCAGTCACAACTAACTGCATCTACCAGTAGCCTACTGAGAAAAAACATGAAAAATCAAAAACAACAAGACTACAAATATAGCAATAGTAACACGGATGCATCTAGCTGCGTTTCATTTAACAATCATTACAACCTAATTGCAAGATAAATATAAACGCCCATACATAAAAAGCAAAAAATCTTGCTTTCAAAAGCATGCCTAAACGTATAAATGATGTAGAATTTATACATTGCCACCCCAAGGCAAAGAGAAAAAATACAACTTAGGTAAACCAGTGGCTTAGATAAACATGTACATATACATAAATGAGACTCGGAGATCAGGTGATAAGTAATGAACTAGCCAAGTTGGTTTTACTATGAAATAATTTGACACTCGATTTACTTCCAAAGCATTGTAAGAATTATTAAGCTGGCATTACTATTGCGTTTCTACTGTTGTATATCCTATGTTTCACTTAGTCATACATTATTTAATAGCTTAAGCCACAACAACTGAAGTGTGTAGCTGCAGCATACTATTGCCACAGTAAATAACTATAATTGACAAATTTTTTCAGGCAAAGCACTAACAGCCTTCCAAGAGAGGCCAATTTTTCTACTTTAAGACACTAGGTTGTGACTAAAGAACAAAACCAATAAAAAGTTTAAAACCAAAGAAGAGGAAAAATAGCACAAGACCAAACATATATTAAAGAGGCTGTACTAGCACACACCAGTGTAACATTGGTATATTACAGCACCATTTGGGTGAGGTGTGATACATGTGTAATTACTAGAGTGAGGCTGCTTCTTAAAAACCCAGTTAATAGAGCAATCTACTAATAGAGGAAATTTAGCTGGAATAAGAAAAATAATATGATGTTGCCAAAGGTTGGACCCTATATGCAACGTGAGATCACCAATAGTCAGACTCTATATGTAATGTGAGGCTATCAATGGTCGGACTCTTTATGAAATGTGGGGTTGCCAATGGTCGGACCCTTTATGTAATGTGAGGTTACCAACAGTTGGACCCTGTATGTAATGTGAGGTTACAATCGGTGAAACTTTATATGTAATGTGAGGTTACCAACGGTCGGATCACATATGTAATGTGTGGTTACCATCAGTGGGACCCTATATATAATATGAGGTTACCAATGGTTGGGCCCTATATGTAATGTGAGGTTACCAATGGTATGATCCTACATGTAAGATGAGGTTACCAATGGTCGGACCCTATATGTAATGTAAAGTTACCAGGGGCGGACTGAGTGTGCTATAGGCCTTCAGGCAGGAAATATAATGGGCTCCCCCTCCCGCTCTTTACAGTAAAATGCCGGACTATTATTATAAAATAAAAGTGATTAAGATGAGAAACAATCTCTCCCACTTTGATTCTCAGCCCAAAGTCTCTGGTAGCCCCGATCTGATCATAGTTGGAAATAACATGGGAATAGAAGTGAAAGAAACGAAAGTTTGGTCCAGACCTCGGATCTGACCACTCACCAATTTTTATCAAGTTTGACTTGAAAGAAGATGTAGTCAGAATGCCAAACAGAAGGAGAGGTTTTGGTGGGTCCGAGTCCACTCATTGGTCCCAGTTATTCAGGGATACGTCTATCAAAGAGATTCTTTTCCAGCACCAAATCAAAAAGATATTAACGTTCAATCGTTGACAGATTACAGTAACAACATTGTACTCATTTTAGCAGAGAGTTCTGCAATTTTATCAATAATTTTGTCATTGTCTGATTTGAATTTCAATGCAATGTCTTTTTCAATAGCAATTAACACTAGTAGCCACTAGTTATTTTGGGTGAGTGAAGTCCTTAGCCTTGTTTTCAACAGTCTTGGTTTAGAAAAACATCTTTTGCATGTGCACTGTATGACGCTTAGTGTTACAATGAATTTATATGATGCATATAAATTTTCATATGCAGCTGGACACAGCCTGTACTCTGATACCAACTTGTAAGCACATGACAAATGATTCTTACATGTTGTCTTGTCACATAATTCAGAAACTTCTGTGTACTCTTCCTCTGACTTCAAGCTGTCTAAATCATTTTCATTGTCGTACATATTCTTTAGCAGTCCCTTTTTTAGATCTTTGTAGTTTATGCAAATGAAATTAGTTTATCCTGTAGTGCCACTCTATCAATTTCTAGTACTGCACTGCATTAGCAATCAAACTTAACTCCGTGTTTTGTTGAAATTCCAAGATTTTAGAAAACCTGTTTGGATCAAAGCAGGAAATCTGCTTGTAGTGTTTTTCATGAGAGTAGAGTCTAGCTCGCATGCTGGAAAGAACAGCATCAGTTACTGCATTGTGGTAGGAAACTTCAAAATTTCTCTTTTGGTCTGTGATACCTTCTGGTGCTGAGCGACTAGATCTGATGGTTGAGAAGCTCTTTGGGGCAGAAATCTTTACCTCTTCTAATTCTATATTTGTATGAACAACAAAATTGGATGCTGTTTCAAAAATGCTACTAAAATCTCTTGAAATTTTTTCAATATTTTCAGTGGCTTTGTTATTCATGAACCAAGCTTGCATGATATTCAGGCTTGATGTCTGCAGATAGTCTGACGTGGTTTGGTAATTTGGATGATTGTAAATGCCATTAAGATGGTGTAGCGTGTCGCGCCTCGCACTTCATCGAGCTGCCATGCAAAACACCTTTTGTCCTTTTTTTATATTTTTTTGTTAATTTGCTTTCGGCGGCTCAGCACCTTGCTCCTGCCGATGTGTGTGATTCTAGTTTTTTACCCTACGAGTGTGTTTTGCTGTTTTGCAACTTCGTGCGTCCCTAGTTCGACGCTCAGCCAGTGCACCGTTGCTGCTATATCCGACAATTTTATTATAACCTTGCTTATTTTACTGACAAAGTAATCTACTGTCAGGTTTGTAGCAGCTCGGTTATTTCCGCTTAAAGAGTAGGGGGAAGGCAGGACAGTTGATACACTTTTTAATATTTTTTCTTTTCTCGTCGATTTTAAAGCTACAAACCTGATATTTGCTCTGATACTGCATTATGGCCTTCCACATTTATGTGTCGTCGATGGAGTTTTTCAAAGAAGCGGTTTTACACTTATAGGAGTTTTTATGCGGCTCTTCAAACATATCAACTCACCTGCCTGATCAGGACAATTGAGACATCTACAAGGTCAGTTGAGACAGTGATAAGTCAGTTGATACATCAAAAACTTTGCGTCTAACTTGCTAGGAAACCATGTTTAAACTACATTAAATGACTACTAGATAAATCATGACCTGAAGAAAAGTTTATTTTCCGCTATGGAATATGATTCATGCAGTTGTGAAATTACCACAGTATTTTCAGTACCAGCATCACCGACTAACGATTATGTCTTTACACAAAGAATTCCAATCAACTTATATTAGTAAATTTAAGCATCTCGTTTAATTCAAATCAGCTCAGCAATATCTTTTTAAGCAGATGGTACACATCCTTTAAATAACGATTGGGGCGCATTCTCACAAAAACAAATTTAAGCGGAATTTGGTGTGAACGAATAAAATTACCAAATCGGTTTTATCTAGCGAAATTGTTCATCACAAAATGCCGATTAGATAATTTTAGTTGGCTAACAAGTATTTCAAATGCCGATAAGTTAACAACTATGTTTTGTTTTTTATGGGTCATAGGCACTAAATAATCAAATATAACACAGAATTAGTCCCAATTGTCCGTTTCAATGTAGAAAAAAACAAATTCGGTTACTTTTATTACGCAATTCACAACAGCCACGTGTAGGCCAAGAATAGAAACCAGTCTGCTTGAAATTAATTGATGGCGAAAATGCTGTTGGATAACATTCCATTTTTTCAAGTCACAGTTAAATCGTAAATGTTTAGCTCGTTTGGCGGTACCACCAACTAAGACTGGAGGTGGCAATTTGAATACGATATCATTTGCAAAAAAATGATGCGTCATCTTTTTCGTTACTAGTGAAAGAAATGCAGTCATCTTTCAAGCAGCTGGGAACTTTGCGGAGGAATGTGCCTTCATATTCGCCATCATTAACTTCATCAATGCATCGCACTATTTTTTTTCCAGTTACATTCACCACAACATAATCTTCTTCACCAATGTCGTCATCAATTGAACATCAGTGTTATCATCATACTCAATTTGGACATTTTCTTCTTCGGAAGAACTCTCTGATAATACCACGATTTTTTTCTTCTTACAAAAAAGCGGTTTGGTGACTTTTTTTACTTTGGCCAAATTTTTTGCTTCTTTTTGCTTTTTCAACAAAGCATATTTTTCTCTTACTGGAGTGGAGGTTAGAATTTGTGTCTTTCCTTTTCTTGCAGAACTCTTGGATTTACGAGTTTGTGCTTTCGGAATGCTGTATACATCATTTGGGGAGACGTATACAGTTGACGATTGAGCGGCAAAATGCTCCGGTAAAGTAGTTTTTTCTGCTTTACTTAAAGTGGCATCATCTACCGAAGAGCCAGCTTGCATGGTGTGGCTATTTGGTTCACCACCGATGAGCATAGACTGCGACGTGCAAGCTGAAGACCTCGCAGAATCAACTGGTAAGTCATTAATTAATGGGATCTGAATACCTGGAGCTGGACGATCGGTGATTGTGGTAGCTGCAAAATCTTCTTCAGCAAAAATATCTGGATTGCAGGACCAAGTTCTAGTGTTTTTAAATCCAGATAAAATATTTCTTGGCACCAACGCACAAAGTTGGGCTTCTTTTACCAAAGCAGAAACTTCGTAGATTGTGAGAGTTTTACGGTAGTTATAAATAGGCATAGTAGGCATAGTACAGGCATAGTAGGCATAGTAGCCATAGTACAGGCATAGTAGGCATAGTACAGGCATAGTAGGCATAGTACAGGCATAGTAGGCATAGTACAGGCATAGTAGGCATAGTACAGGCATAGTAGGCATAGTACAGGCATAGTAAGCATAGTACAGGCATAGTAGGCATAGTACAGGCATAGTAAGCATAGTACAGGCATAGTAGGCATAGTACAGGCATAGTAGGCATAGTACAGGCATAGTAGGCATAGTACAGGCATAGTAGGCATAGTACAGGCATAGTAGGCATAGTACAGGCATAGTAGGCATAGTACAGGCATAGTAGGCATAGTAAGCATAGTACAGGCATAGTACAGGCATAGTAGGCATAGTACATGCATAGTAGGCATAGTACAGGCATAGTGGGCATAGTACAGGCATAGTACAGGCATAGTAGGCATAGTACAGGCATAGTAGGCATAGTACAGGCATAGTAGGCATAGTACAGGCATAGTAGAGATAGTACAGGCATAGTACAGGCATAGTAGGCATAGTACAGGCATAGTAGGCATAGTACAGGCATAGTAAGCATAGTACAGGCATAGTAGGCATAGTACCGTACAGGCATAGTACGATGTGACGATGATTTTTAGTTGTTGGAGTCCGCCTACTACTAAACGTAAAGGACAAAATTTGAACTTTACATTAAATGCTTAAGTAGTTGACTAAGCAATGAAATGATAACGGCTGCTTGCGGGACCTAGGAAACAGAAGTTTAGGGATTTTTGCAACACTGTTGTAGGCCCCACTAATCATATTTTTATATCTTTTAGTGATAATGCCAACTTTTGAAAAAAGCAATGGCCTAAAATGTCAATTTGATAATGCAAATGTAATTAATGCTGTGAAAGATGTTATGCATCATCACCCTAGTTTAAGGAAAGCAGGAAGGAGACGGAATGTGAATTTTTTACTACTGTCAAAAAGACCATAAAAACCAAACATGTATCGAAGTGTTTTTAGTGGATTTTACAAATGTGTGTAGTCTGAAGACATTGTTGGAATTACTAATTATTTCTGACACTTCTCATGTATCTCTTATTACACCAGGTATGTCACTTATTCATTAATTAAGGAATAACGCTATTACAAACCATACCTTAATTATCGTCGTTTTGCTAGCAGATTGTAGCGACCCTACGAGACACAAAATTTGGGTCAACGATGTTTTGCTGAAATCAAAGATTGTGGGAGATTCATAAACATCCTCGCTCTGTTCGCGCGTTTGTCATTGTATATCATTATTCTAAATCATTCGTTGACCAAAACTTGCCATAAAAGAATAGATATACCTACGTATCATGAATAAAGAATGGAAAATCCCACGACAACAGCAAAGCATCGCATTTTGTATTCACGCAGCGCCAACAAGCAAACAATCGCTGCCCCCAGAGACCACTGAAAACTTCAACAAGACCCGCGCAATGCAAGACAAAGCGGAAACAAACAATCAAGCAATAACAATGACGCATACACCCGATACGCAGAAATGCTTGATAACGAGCTCATCAAAGGAGCTACCAATCTTTCCGTCGTCAGCAATGTCATTTTTTCTGCGGGGAGTAATTATGGCGACCCTACGAGATACAAACTGAATTGTCGATGTCTTGCTGAAATCAAAGATTGCGGATGACTCATAAACATTCTTGCTCTGTTCGCGCGCTTGTTATTGTAAATCATTCGTTGACTTAAAACTTGTCATAAAAATAATACACATATCTACATATCATAAATAAATGGCCGCTCTCTTGTCACAATGAAATAATACTCGGTGACTAAACCGAATAGTCAGACGCACGGCAAAGTTACCAAGTAAATAAGCATATAAAAAGACGTATTAGCCTTAAAAGGCATTTAAGATTCATTGCAAGTCATCATTTGTGTACTATGCCTATTTATAACTACCCGTAACTCTATTTTTGCTCATTTGCCATGAACCCAGCTTCCACATTTTGTGCACAACACTAAATTGGCCATGACTCCCCTCCCACAAACTCCACATGGATCTATCATGCTTTTGAATAGTTCGCCTTCTGACCCGCTTTCCATCAATTTTGTTTTTCTGGTGTTGACCTTAAAATTTTTACTTCCCAGTGCATCCTTCCAATTAAAAAATCTTTCCTTCAAGCTCACCATGTCTTCGCTCGCTCATTTGGAACAGCCAAAATTCCCCATTACAGCCAACTTGTTGATTTTTGCTCAATATCGCACATTTGCTCTCGGTATTAACTTAAAGGCTTTCTTGTTTTCGAAGGTCAACTATTTTAGAATATCGTTTTCCTAAATTTTTTTTTATTTAAGGATGACTATGGAGCCGTGGCCTCCCTGGCAAACTCCCACACTCCACTTAAAAATACCCCGCACTAGGGCATGTCGAGTGAAAGTCAGGTACAGCAAATTGTAGGGGGTTTGTTCACCTTCATTTTCAAGTCGAAAATATTCTGGTGAAAGCCCAGAAAGAGACTAGATGAATGGACTTTTTTGCAAAGTGCTTAGCTTAAACTCGTTCAAATAAACAAAATACAAAAGTTGTGGTTAAATTTTCTTCGTCACTAAAAAGCATCACCGCAATGTATAATAATTTTGATATTTTAATCGCTGAAGTTAATAGGAAACGTCAAAAACTATCAAATAAAATCTTCGCATAATTCAATAAATCCTCTGAAACGGTTTCGCCAATGTATGCTTACAACTCATTAACAGAAATTGTACAAAAACCTGCAACATATGAAAAATTAAAATTTATTGTAGCGTATGTTATCCTCTGCTATTAAGAGAATGGGTTGCTCTTACGCGTTCGCACAAAGCTGATGTAGAAGAAAGCGCCAAAAGTAATAAGAAGCCCTGCGAAAGCCATCTAGGCTCAACCCAGCGGAGTCGAGCACCGCACCATAAATAAGAGGGCAATATATCAACTTTATGGGATCTAAAGTACATGTGATTTTGGTGGAGTGGTAACTTCGAGAATCCATGTAGTTATTATCGCTACTGGCAATACATCATTCATCATATTCAATAAATGCATTTGTCACAATCAAAGATTTTCGTGTAACGAAAATTTTTAACGCTGTTAGTATGTATGTACAGATCCTGATGAAGGCAAAATGTAACGCCGAAAACACACAAATTTGATAAAGATATTTGTTTTGTTAAATATGATCAATGGTGTATGGCAGCAACAACTAAAGTAAATAAAATAAAAAAAGCTAAAATGTATCAAAGCGATGATCTTGTTCAGAGTAACAGTAAGCAAACATTTGGCAATTTAAATTTTTTTGTCCAAAAAAAACTGAATACTTTTTAACATAACATCTGTAACTGATATGAAGCGCCAAAGGAGGGATGAAAATAAATTTCCATGTGGACAGTGCAAAAACAATTGCAGCACGCAATCCATTCAATGTGATACGTGTCAGACATGGCAACATTTCAAATGTTCGGGTATGACGGCAAGCAGTATCAAACCTTTTATCGATAGCGACTGGCAATTTATATGTGTAAATTGTCGCACTTCTTGTAACGGTAATTTCGATTTCCAGAAATCACTTGCCAGATTGGAGAAGTCGATAATTAACGGTAGAGGTCCTACCACAGCAAAACAAGAGTCTCACTTATTTGGAAAACGGTTGGGATTATTAGAAAGAGAGACTTCAATTGCCCGCAATCGAGATAAAGTTGCTGAAGCAATATTAAAACATTGTGGAAAGGGCAATAGTAATGTCAATGCTGTGAGTGTCACAGGGGATGGCAATTGTTTGTATAACTGCCTCTCCATAGCTGTATGTGGCAATGAAGAGAGAAGCATGGAAATACGTTGGCAATGTGCCATAGAACTGTTGCTGCAAAAAGAATACTATAAAACGTACCACGCCACACATTCTTTGGATGCCGTCAGTCCCACATACAAAGAAGCGTGTTTAGATGCAACAAAAAATCATGCATACTCTTCACCTGGAACCTCCATGCAGCGGCATCCGTTCTGCAGCAACCGATTCAATCAATATATCCAACTGTAAATGGTATATTGGATAAAACTGCAGCCATTTTAAATCACATATTTCCTCCAAGAAATTCAAAAAACAAAAATAATCTATTCGTCATGTGGTCAAGATACTTGGATGCGGGGTTAAACCTCCAAACGTGGCTGCCAAATCATTTCGTACTGCTGAAACAAACAGCTGCAGACAACGTTGAAATCGATTTGAGTGGTGCCTCTAATGACTCGTATGGCTCTTTTTTGGAACCACCACAAGTAAACACAAAATCGGTTAATTTGGATACAAACGATGATACAAATAAAAAAGAATTTATCTCTGTAATAACTGATGAAAAAAAGGCGAAAGAAAAAAAAACTAACCCCGGTACCTGTAGCAATATTTTTGAATTGTTTACATGCAATGAGAATGAATCAATGTCAGATTTTGAAATTGAACATAAAGAAAAAAACGAAGTGGCAAACGACACTGACGAACTCGGTGAAGTGAATAGTAATCACAGTACAAGCAAAAAATTGACTTCAACGAAAAAGTAAACAGCAAGGTTCCACTTACTTCAACACCAAAGCGCACAATTACAGTTGACGAAGAGAGAAAGATTGAAGACGTTTTGCCTTTTGGTGAATTCTTCAATACAAAAGATGTTGATCAAAACTTAGTGCAAGAGTTTAATTGTACGAAACAAAAATTTTTGATGAGCTAAGACGACTTGTCACAATGCATAAGTATGTTTGCTCAAGTGCTTACAAATTAATGGTTAAGTTGAAAATTTTTGTTAAAGCAATGAGTTTTAGATTGGTGATATCACACAGTCAGGTTTTTGTTTTGAAGCTTTCTGTTTGTGGTTTTTAGCTAACAACAAAAAATTAAAGAATTGGATCAATAATTTCTATTTGCAGTAGAGGGTGAACACTCACTTTAATAAGAATAAAGAATAATTTTTGTGTTTTGTTTTTCTAATGTCCTACAAATGTTAAATGTTTAGCTTATTTCTATGTAGGTGAGCTAAGTAGACTGTGAAAAACATGAATTTTGTGTTAATGTCCTACAAATAATGTTAAAAGTTGTGCTTATTGCTATGAAGGTGAGCTAAGTAGACTGTGAAAAACATGAATTTTGTGTTAATGTCCTACAAATAATGTTAAAAGTTGTGCATATTTCTATGTAGATGAGCTAAGTAGACTGTGAAAAACATGAATTTTGTGTTAATGTCCTACAAATAATGTTAAAAGTTGTGCTTATTTCTACGTAGTTGAGCTAAGTAGAACAAATAATGTTAAAAGTTGTGCATATTTCTATGTAGATGAGCTAAGTAGACTTTCAACGGTAGTAAAAATTTCGTGTTAATAAGTTTAAAAATTTCGGAAAAAATCTTAAAATAGTGTGATGATAGGATACAATTTTCGTTACTAGTTGTCATATGAAAAGAACTGGTAATTGGTAACTACATCTATACTGCATTTTAAAAATTTTCTTCCTCCAAGATTGTATTGTAATAGGACTGAACCCATTGTTCACATGTATATACTGCAATTGATATAAAGAACCTTTTAACTACAGAACTGATATTAAGATAACGAGTAAAAGAAAATATCTCCAATAAATGCATCTAGAAGAGCAAAGATGCAATATTCTAGGGGATCGTAAGGAGAAATCGTTCAGAGGCTATATGATTTTATAGTTACAATTTTCAAGAAACAATGCAAACGACTATGTGCGACTGATGCTTCCGCTCGCAAGGAAGTTTGTTTATGATATAACACCAAAGGCTTCTATCTTCAGTCACGACGTAGAAGTTAATGTTTTCGTTTTACAACAGTTGTGCTTACAGTAGGACAAAAGATCGTTTACGAGTTGAAAACCAAAGTTTTGAAATGAGGGTATTCTGAAGCGAGAGGACAACATCAAATCAAGTCATTTTCAAAAATAAATGAAATCGTTTTCAAAACCAAATATAATCATTCCCAAAAACAAATAACAGCATTTTCAAAACCAAATATAATCATTCCCAAAAACAAATAACAGCATTTCCAAAAACAAATAAAAACATAAAATCACAAAACAAATAAAACCATTTTCAATTGTCAAGTTCAAATGTTACAACAAATTCATGCTACTTCCAAGTTCATATACTTGCCAGATCGTACACGTTCAACGGAAATGACGTAGTTACGAGGTTGTGCACGTTCGGAAATGACGTAGCGCTCCGCAAAAAGTGGGTCAAAAAAGTAGTTACATACTACTCTTGACCATAATGCTCAAAACTCAACAAACCAGGCTATTATAAATCAAATGTTAGAATCTTGGCTTGATAAGTTGGATCGCACTCTTTCTAGTTTGCACCAAACCTCACCACCATCACTACATAAATATACTCACACACCTTCACAACCTCACAAACGTGTAACCCAACACACTACAAATTCCAGTTCTTTCTCACCAAACCAAAGTCCAACTCGACCCGTAAACAACGTTTGCAGTTACCATCGTCGATTTGGTGACTGCGCCTTGAAATGCTGGGCCCTATCTTGTCCAATGTACCAACAGAAACAGGCAACAAAACGCCAGGTTGACCTCCATGAACTAGGGGCCTGTAAGTCATATTTCCCAGAGTCAAGTCCTCTACTCTTCGTACGCGACAGTTGCTACAATACTGAATTCTTGATAGACACAGGGGCTGTTTATTCATTTTTACCACTGTGGGCAGTCGACGCATTGCTCCTTCAACCAGTCAATGGTCACACTATTTCGACCATTGGTGGTGGCTCAGTACTAATCGAAGGACATGTCAAAGCCCAAATTAATCTTGGATTTCCCCAACTTTTTGAGTTTGATTTTTATGCAGCTGAATTGCCATACGGAATTCTAGGAGCAAATTTCCTACGACGTTTCAACTTGTGCATTGATCTTACCGCTCGCAGACTTTTTCAATCACCAGAGATAGAAAAATTTTCTTTGCCGATTGAAGAAGGTATTGAAACAGACTTTAATGTACAATCTTCACAGCAGTCAAATTCGAGCCTCTTACAATATTTAAAATCGCACTACCCTCAAGTTTTTAATGCCTCCACGCGATCACGAGAAATAAAACATTCTATTACTGCTCATGTTGAAACTACCACAGAAGTACCTGTTTGGTCTCGTGCACGACGACTAGCACCAGATAAATTCGTAGTCTTGAAACAGGAGGTGAAGCATTTGGTAAATCGAGGCATTTTAGCCGAAAGCCAAAGTGCTTGGGCTAGTCCAATTGTTATGGTAAAGAAGCCTTCAGGTAAATATTGACTGTCCGCCGACTTTGTGGCTTTATATAAAATCTTAAAGGTAACTCGCTACGCCCTTCCTAACATTAATGATTTTTTGTCCATGGCTCACGGATGTTCTTGGTTCAGTTCAGTGGATATTAAAGACGCATATTACTACATTCCTGTCGACCCTGCAGATTCCCGCAAGCTGATCATAACCACTCCTCTTGGAAATTACAAGTATCTCTATCTCCCCATGGGTCTGGCCACCTCTAGCGGATACTTTCAAAAACTGATGAATGAAGTCCTCTCAGGTCTTCCCAGAGTATTTGTTTATTTGGACGACATTATCATCATGTCGCCAGATTTGGATGACCATCGCAAACTGCTAAGCTTGGTTTTCGAAAGGTTACAGCAACATGGCTTGGTGGTAAACGATGCCAAATGTGTCTTTGCTGTGAAAGAACTTTCGTTTTTGGGTCATTTGGTATCTGCGGAAGGAGTTTAGCCTACAACAAAAAACGTCAAAGCAATAACGGATTATGTTCGCCCGCGAACCAAGAGACAATTAAGACGATTCCTTGGCATGATTCAATTTTATTGTAGATTCATTCCCGACTGTGCGGAAATTCTCTCGCTGCTATGTTCGTTACTTAGCATAGGGGCAAGAACGACCCACCTTTTATGGTCGCCAGAAACAGAAAACTGCTTTTTAAAAGCAAAGCAAGCAATGGAAAAAGCGACAGTTTTAGGTCATCGGAATCATGAAGCCAATTTAGAGCTGATTACGGACGCGAGCGACAGTGCAGTAGGTGCAGTATTGCAACAAATTTCAAATGGATTGCTGCAACCCCTCGCATTTTGGTCCAAGGCCCTCACACACTCACAACGTTCATGGTCTTGCTTCGCGAGAGCTATTTGCTTGTTATGCGGCAATCAAACATTTTCAATACTTTCTGGAAGGACATGATTTTTTTCCAAAAACTGATCACAAGCCAATTGTCAGAAAGTTTCAGCATAACTCTCCAGCTGCGTCCCCACGCCAAGCTCTCTTCATCGACTACCGGTACATATCACAATTCACATCTCGAGTGGAACCCGTATCAGGACGAGAGAATGTGGCCGATGCTTTATCCAGGCCGCTTGAGCCACCGTTGCTGAACCTCGTCACTCCTCCTTCTGCTCCACTGGATTACTTACAATTGGCTGTTGCGCAGCGAACAGATCCAGAAATCACAGATTTGCGCCGCAACAACAGCACGGCCCTGGTGCTAAAAGATATACCGTTAGCTGAACATGGCATTAACATATTATGCAATGTATCGACGATAGGCTGCGACCAGTAATTCCTGTCTCTTTGCGTGCATCTGTCTTCAAACACTTCCATTCACTAGCACACCCTGGCATAAGGGGAAGCATATCCTTATTGACAGAAAAAGTAATTTGGATAGGGATCAGGAAACACGTCGCCTAAAGGACAAGAGAATGTTTGCAATGCAACTGCTCCAAAATACAGCGTCACAACAGAGCTCCTTTAGAAGAGGTGACTCCTCCTCCTAGCGAAAGGTTTACTCATGTCTTTGTGGACATTACCGGGTCACTTCCGTTAAGCAAAGGGTACGCCTACTTATTAGTAATTATAGATAGGTACTCACGTCTCATCCAGGCTATTTCTCTCCAGGGAATCTCAGCTGAGGAGTGCTCTTCAGCATTTGTTCAATCATGGGTGTTTTTATTTGGTAGCCCATTCCATATATACTGCGATCGCGGATCCCAGTTTACAAGTGCTTTGTGGAGAAAACTAGCTCTATTTTTCCGTGCACAACTACATCCTAGCACTGCATACCATCAACGGGTTAACAGGACTCTCAAAACTGCCTTAAAGTGTGCGGAATCTCCGACTGATTGGTACGATAATTTGTCATGGGCACTGTTGAGCTTAAGAAATCAGCCAAAGGAAGATCTAGAGAACCATTCACTGAATGATTTCGTGTTTAGAAGAAAACTACGTTTGCCCGGAGAATTCTTTGCTGCTCAGGAAAGGGAAGATAAAACTTTGCCTACTAGAGAATATGTGAAGTCATTGGCACAGTGGGTGGCATCTTTTCGCTATCATCCTCCTAGAAAGACAAATAGATCATCACATCTTGATTCGGCTTTATTCAACCCCTAGGTGACTCGTGTGTTTGTGAAAGA
The DNA here is from genome assembly GCA_963675345.1 of Trididemnum clinides. Taxonomy (NCBI): domain Eukaryota; kingdom Metazoa; phylum Chordata; class Ascidiacea; order Aplousobranchia; family Didemnidae; genus Trididemnum; species Trididemnum clinides. Next base: position 1,696,182 of record OY776287.1, on the reverse strand, counting down.
AGTTGTGCGACACCTTTCATTGCAACCAGCATATCGAGGTCCATACCTCATCCTAGAGCGATGTCGCAAGTTTTTCGTGCTAGATTATGGAACTCATCAAGATAGGGTATCCATCGACAGAGTCAAGCCTGCTATTTTTAGCATGACGTCACTCAACGAAGAGTGAGAATGTGTGCCCACACACAGCAAATCTTGACGAAGAAAGTATTCATTCGCTCTCACTCAGGTCTGAAATGTTTGATGATCTTGATGACACTTGTTTGCGAACACCATCTGAAAGACACGCAAAACAACATACACTACACGACAACCTTCATAACCATGCACAAGAAACAAACATACTTCCAAAGGGCGATCTATTTATGCCCAAAAGCGCTTTAGAGATTACGAGATGTTGTAATGCCGAACCTTAAACTTTTGAAACTTAACTTTGTTTTGAATGCCATTGTTTTATGGAAAAGAAAATCTGTAGTGTATTTCGAATACCGATGACTTCTTATGTATAATTTGTATTGTGCATCCGTCTCAGTGATTTATTTTGGCTTCGTCATTTTGTCTGGTTACATACCAGGCCTATCAAGTGACTGATTTCAGTGATAATTGCCTGTTAAAGCAAGAGTGCAACTTATTAATAGCTTGTGAATTTGTCATTGACATGTGTTCGGTTATTTCAGCTTTAGCTTCCTATTTTAGCTTTGATTATTGTGTTAAGTTGTTGCTTCAGTTTTAGTTTTAAGTGTAATTTTGTGTGGGCTGATCGACGTACGAGTTGCTTTATGTTTAGTTCGGTAGTGTCTTTTCTTTACTTGGCATTCTTTTCTTTTGTCTCCTTTCTCTTCTCTTTCTTTTCCTTCTTTCATCTTGCGCTGCTTGAACTTTTCACATTGCTAACTGTTATCGTTCATATTTTCACATAGCATAACATGCTTTGCATTGTAGTTTTGTACATACGTTTGTTTTTGCTTTATAATAAGAAGGGAACATATGTAGCATTAGGTCAAAGACCTATGCTACTTATCATGTCATTGTAAGTATTGTGACGTCACAGTTGACTGGATCACGCGATGTTTCAGCCAACATGTGACGAGAGAAAGGAAGAAGTAGTAGAATAAGAAGGTGTCAGTGAACTGAAACTGTTTTTAGATAAGACATTAAGTTATTTTTGGATAGCGATAATTCTCTTTGGATGGTTCTCAAGTCACTTCGCTGTGAAGGAATCAATTTAACCGCAACTGGACGGGAAGGTGAGAGAACTTTTATATACATGTAGCGCAAATGCTTCTCTGGCAATAGTGATCTCCGACCAGAAGCGATCAAAGACCAACTAATCCGCTACATTTGCACGCACGTAATCAATCTTCATTAAAATGCGCTTTTGAAAAAAGTGGTTGACCACTTTAAGTGTTCACAGTTTTTTGCAAATTAAATGGATAAACTGGATAGTTGTCTAATGAACGTTAGATATTTTTCAATCAGATCACTTCGTTCTTTCGACAAATTTTCTATTCAAATTTAATGTTTCGCTCCCCTTAGTTCTCGAGGAGCTTCTTCAGAACACGGTAGATGTTAATAATGATTATTAACATCTACCGTGTTCTGAAGAAGCTCTCCGGGAACTAAGGGGAGCAAAACGTTAAATTTGAATAGAAAATTTGTCGAAAGAACGAAGTGATCTGATTGAAAAATTGTTACACTCGACATACGAGGAATGCCTGCTATATTGAACGTTAGATATGTTATTTTACTGATGTTATGGAATAAATCTGAAGTCAATGTAAGCTAATAAGTGTGAGGTTTATTTGTTATTGCCACTAGTTATCTTAGTTTTATGGGCTAAACATGCAAGCTTATTTGCAGCCAGCTTCTGGTAGGGTTTTATTTTCGAATAATTAGTGTATTTGGGAAAACTGAGTTTAAGCTAATTTCAATGTGCAACTTATACAGTATATTTAGTTGCATAAGTATACTGAAAAGTTGTAAATCTAAACTATACTGTAGCCTAGATCAGCGGTCGCCAACCTTTAAAACTTCATGGACCATTAAATGTATAATTTTTTGCTTGGAGGACCACTAATATGATTTTAGAAAAAAGGCATTGTAAATACATTTATATTGTACCACAATAATCGGAAAAGTTTAATTTTTTTAATACAAAATGCATAAATTTAAGGTAAATTAGTCATAGCAAATATTAAAAAAAGAAACAAAAACTAAGTTTACTTTAATATTACCCATTTTTAGTGTGATGGTTGTACCTGTTTATTTGACATTAGTAGGTGAACATTCGGCTCCAATGACGTCACTGCAAGACGGAAAGCTGCGTCTATTTCAAGGCGAGAGCGGTACCGTGTTTCAATTACTGTGACAGATGAAAATGTCTTCTCGCATAAATATGTTGTTGAAAATTAGATGAAAATTTTCATCACTTTCTCACTCAGTGATTGGCATTCATTTTTTACAAAGAGCCAGAAATGAGGTCTTTATAAAAATGACTGGAATTTAACTTTAAAACTGTCGTCACAAAATAGATCAATGAGGCTTTCTTTTTCGTTCATGCTTAACCCTTTGAGGATCATAAGATTCTAATTCATAAAATTTGAGACAATTCCTTAATTGTTTGGTAACAACAAAATTACAATGAATTTCAGAAAAATGGCTATTACATCATAATGGTATAACAATTAACAATGATGTAACATATGTGTTACATTATCCCACAAAGGGTTAATTTGCTCTCTTCGATGTTAGCTACAAATGGGTCTATTATCCACATATTTCTAGGCCGAGGATCTTTGTCACTTGGGTAATAAAAATCAAAATATTCTGTAAATGCTGTTGAATAATGTTTACCATTTGTCGGTTGAGATCCTTCTCTCCCATATATTAATCAAAATTTGTAAACATTTGTAGATTTCCTTCTGCCAAATACGTTTGCCACAGTGATAGTTTCTTTCGAAAAGCATCTATTTTACCTTGTACTGTAAACACGTCCTTGAGTTGTCCTTGCACAGATATGCTTAGTTTATTTAACAGAGAAAAACAGTTACATTTATTACTGAATTTAACTCAAAAGATTACACAGTTTATCTTTATCAGTTTTCTTATTCAAATAGAATAGAAAGCAAAACACAATACAGTAGATTCCACTTAATTGGGCCGGCGGTTAATTGGGTCAGCCGTTTAATTGGGCCAAATTGTGAAGAACAAAATTCAATCAAAGATAATGCACTATGTTAAATCCGCAAAATCGGGCCACCATTTGCTTAATCAGGCCGGAGCTGTAACCAGACATACATTTGTGTAATTGCAAAACCGCCTTTGTAATGCAGTAGAACTCGATATCACAAAGCCAACTTTATTATGTAACAATTGAACGATACAAACGCAATTTATTTTGTCATTTTATGCTTTTGGACATCGTAATTGTTGTGTTTTGTTGCAAATCGTGTGAAGTTCTCAGCAGAAATGCCGCAAAAAGATTTAACAATTGCTGAAAAGATTTTTGTTTTAAGAAAAATTAGAGAGCAACCTCCAAACACTAGTCATCGCCAGCTAGCTGAGATAACTGGTGTACCAAAGGACGACCCTGGCACTGATACTGCAAGACTTTGGATAATCGGGTCAGCCGCTTAATCGGGCCAAATGGTGCTCGTCTCGATGTGATCCGATTAAGTGGAATCTACTGTAATAGTAATTGGTATTATGCAACAGCAAAGCTATGTAATTGGCTACCTTGCAACACATCAGCTTTTTACAAAATCACATTATTAAGCTTTAGCCTTTACAGTTTGCATGACAAAAGTGTTGCCAAGTATAAAATCAATCAAAGTCTTTATACTTTAAGCAGGGACCACAACACCTCCCCCTTTAATTTCTGAAATATTCGTTATAATCTCAGCACATCAAAGTGCATATGACACGGTGTTGAGAAACCGGTGTTATTTTTAAACTTACCACTCAACTGTGCCTACAAATCAAACTTTATCTGCTACTCATTACATGATTAAAATATATTTCTAGCTAGTTACATGTAACTTATTATGTGAATGAATTATTAGTGCTATTGGTGTTAAAATGTTTGCTTTTGGATCCTGTGCTTCGTATAGCATCATAGCAGTAGAAGAAAATTGAGTAGCATACTAATTCCACTATCTGAAAGTAACTAAATTATAATATGAAATCTATTCTTTAAACTGTATAATTATTTTTGTTTCAATGAATGCAATATCTAAAGACAGGTGTAATCTTCAATCCTTCCAGCGCCTCAATGAACCGAAGTGATGGTATCTGAATAAGTCCGGATACGAATTTCAACTTCACTTTCTCGTTTCCCGGTAATCGATGGCCCGACAATAATTAAGCGATTCTTTTATTTATCGAAGATTTGAAATACAACACACGTTTCATGGGCCATAAGAACAATTAGAGGAAAGCGTTAAGCGCGAGATAGGGATTATGATGTCAACTTCGGGTTATCTTACTTCTACAAATACAAAGAATCATATTACTATTTCTATATCTACGAATTCGTACAGACCAGCATTCAGTAAACGTACCGTACTTAATGCTTTATTAAAGCTGATGTGTACTGCAGCATGGCTTTGTAACCAATGCTTTCTTTAATCTGCCACAGTAGAACTCAGAGCTGTTATTTATAATGATCTTGGGGTAATTTCTTCGATATGGATGAAGTGGCATGAATAATTTGTTTTCTGAGTACAAACCAGTAGTAGTCATAGGAGAAAGCAGCATCCATAACTTGTTTTTTAGGCACAATTCCATCTTGGTCATAATAAATAAATTAAAAGTGATATCAACTCCCTTCCGTAGTGTTAAGTTGTTTTTCATTAGAACTGCGAACTCACCAAAATGACTCATGACAGTACGGCCACATAAACACACGAATGTCAATTAGGCATTTAGATCTATGTCAGGTATAAATGAATTGTACACTGGCCTTATTCGCTTGCTCATAATTTAGGATTTTCTCCTTTCCATGATGTTGTTTGTCAGTTCATGTAACAACAGGTTCTTAAAATGCCAGACAAAGTTCACTCTCGATTATGAAATTTATTGATTTTTTTTAAATATAGAGGTTGCTAGTTGCTTGGTAGAAATTTTTGGCCTTTTTGTTACTGAGTGCCTTTTACACTCGCCTGATGAGACCCAATAAGGTCGAAACCAGTTATGAGTTATTGACATTATGTAATAGATCTGTATGGTGCCATAAGATGTTGGTGATCATTTTTGAGTACAATTTTCCAATTTACCTTATTGTTTTTTAACAAACAAATATCAACTGGTCCTTACAGATACAGCCAGTACACTCTATTTCATATTTTTTTACAAACATTTTTTCAACAGAGTTAATTTTCTGAGGTTTTGTATTACTTAGGTATATTTTTGGCTCTTATATTTGCAGTCTGAAAGTTATAATTTAGATGTTTAAGTAGTTAGCTTGTGGAGACTAAATCTATTTTGTAATAGTGTCTAATAAATCACTTGCTCTTAACCTTCGTTTGGCATTACTCACTTTTAGTTGCAACTAAATACCTATTTTTGAGAACAGCTGTGTAGAATGAGATTCATTAATCTCTCCTGTAGTTTGTTTTATGTAGTTTCTGTAAAGAAATTGTGGAATGCAACATTACTTGAAACTAAAACCAGTTGGAAGAGATTCTATGCACTGGTAAGTATTGTGAAAGAATTAAATGACTTATTTGTACCTTACTAGGGCTACTGCACTGTGTAAGTTTGATGCCATAAACCATTGTTGCTACCTTGTAGCATGTTGTCTTTTTGATTGAATGTAAAATCCAAATAAGCCTTTGCTGCTCTGATGTACAATATCAAAACTATGATGTCACAAAGGCATGATTGCTATTTTTCTAAAAAATGGTCTCAAAAGACTATTTATGTTTAAACAAGGACTGCTTTGTACGAGTTGTTTTTTGCTCCTCCATGGCGCCTATGTAGCAGTTACATTGATCAGCGATTATTTTTGTATTCATATAACCAATAAATTATGAACTTTTTATGTAACATGCTGAATCATCGAGTAGTTAACCTTCGAAAACTGCAGATTTTTAAAAAGCATGGTGGTTTTTACCATGTAAATATTGATGACAAGCAAAGCTGATAGCTATAATTTTGCAGGGTCTAGCAGAATTAATGCTCTCATAATTCCATGACTTTCAGAAATGAATGCATTGAAAGATTGACTTGATCCGATCCCAGATGATTAATTGTATAGCTGCGGCGGAGTAAATTGGTTTTGTCCAATACTACAGAAAAAGAAAAAAGATTGATTTGTTTTTTCGTTTTTATGGACTAATTTTCTTTATTCATTATCAAAATTGTGCATAAAAAAAATCTAAATATGGACCATTTTTTGCATTGCATATTATGCTTTTTTTCTGCTGTTACATGCAAAGATACAAATATTGTCAAATTAAATAGAATAGTTTTCATATTGTTTATTAAAAAGTTGTGTTATTGAATGGTGTATGGGCTTGTTTTTCTATGAGCATATCATGGCTTTGGTTTGGTCGTACTCAATTAACACTTTTGCTAATTGAAATTGAATTATGTTGAGCATAAATTCTCGCTGTGCAGTGACCGATAACTCAACCTTGAAAGAGCTTACGTGTGATCAGCATTGCTGTTCTAATGGCCTCATATTAAAATATTTTGTTCAATTATGTTTAACGGTTTATCCTTTTTCTTTTCTTCAATCGTGGTTTGTATTTATGTAGTTGATGATAACTTCATATTTATTAATACAATGTTTTTTGTAAAATTTAGAGCATAGAAACCGCAGAATATGATCATTAACTGTTCTGATACCAAAAAATAGCGAAATGCAACAGGTCACGTGTAGAAGCTCCACATTGAATTACCGGTATAAATTTACAGATAATCTCCTAAGAAGCTAAGTTCTCAGACTCGTTATGGAAAAATTTGGAGGGGGAGTTCATGCACTATTTCTTCACCTCCCGTCTGAATATACCTCAATGTAAAAGAAATAAGTGCACGCCTTTTGTAAGCTTCGATCCTTCCAGCGCCACAATGAACCGAAGTGATGCTATCTGAATAAGTTCGGATACGAATTTCAACTTCACTTTCTCGTCTCCCGGTACTCGATGGCCCAACAATGATCAAGCAATTCATTTATTCATCCAAGATTTAAAATATAGTACACGTTTCATGGGCCATAAGAACAATTAGAGGGAAGCGTTAAGCGCGAGATAGTGATTATGATGTTAAATTCGGGTTATATTACTTCTATAAATACAAAGAATCATATTACTATTCCTATTTCTACGAATTCGTACAGACCAGCATTCAGTACTTAATGCTTTATTAAAGCTGATGGATACCGCAGCATGGCTTTGTAAGCAATGCTTTCTTTAATCTGCCACAGTAGAACTCGGGGCCGTTATTTATAATGATCTTGGGGTAATTTCTTCGAATTGGAGAAAGTGGCATGAATAATTTGTTTTCTGAGCACGAACCGGTAGTAGTCATAGGAGAAAGCAGTATCCATAACATGTTTTTCAGGCACAATTTGATCTTGGTCATAATAAATAAACTAAACGTGATATCAACCCCCCTTCCGTAGTGTAAAGTTGTTTTTCATTAGAACTGCGAACTCACCAAAATTACTCATAACAATACGGCCACATAAACACACGAATGTCAATTAGGCGTTCAGTTTTATGTCAGATATAAATGAATTGTACACTGGCCTTATTCGCTTGCCCATAATTTAGGATTTTCTCCTTTCTACGATGATGTTTGTCAGTTCACGTAACAGTCCCCCCAAAACTTCTTTAAAGAATTGTAGAAGTTTTTAAATCGTAGTGAACTGATAGATAGTCAACCTGGGCTTCAGCAACAAAAACACACACGCACAAATATATACAAAGAACGATAAATCAATATTGTCCAGTGCTATCAGCACTTCGGTCCGGTTGTCGTCTGAGGATTGAATCAGCTTTAGTGCTTCTGTCTTCAGCACATTATGTGCTCCAACAAAATTTGTTCCATTGTTTGTTCGTATGAATCTTGTTCAAAACCCGATAGAGCATAGGAATCTTCTAAATGCATTAATAAAGGAAGACGTGCTCAAGTCAGCAGCTACTTCAATTCGCACGGCTGTAGTTACCATGCACACGAATACACAAAGCCAGCGCTTCACAGTGCTCCTGCCTACCACCACGCTGAAGGGACCAGCCAAGTCGGAAGCAGCATACGTAAACACGTGCGTTCTAGGCTTCAGCCTAGAAGCAGGAAGCGGAGCCATAAGCTGTTTTCCCCTAACTTGTAATCTCAGTTTACACCCCAAACATTCTCTTAAAAAGTTTAGTGTCATTTGTGTTTGTTCTCTTATATTAACTTGGTTCTTACAAGATGCGATTTCAGATGGGGTTTTGGGGTTTTCGCGCAATACGTTAAAGCATTTACGTAGTTTAATCAACCTATTTTCAGGTTTAGTGCTGGTGCTTGAGTCAGATAAATTTTTCAGTGAGTAATATTTTTCCTTTACTTGTATGTGATTGAGTCTCACGACAGATCTTTTTATCTCTTTTAGAGCCTCGACATTGTCACTTGCTTTTAAATTATTGGGTCTCATTTCCCAAGACTCAGTTGGTTTTAATAGGAATGGCGGGCCTTTTGTCCCTACTAGGCACTTTTTGTCACGTTCTAAAGTTATTTTTCTTGAGGCCTTATCTTCCTGGTTATTGCTGGCCTCCACTCCCCAAAATATAGATCCTAAGGAGTGATCTCCAATGAGAGGATGGGATCTAGGTTCTTTTTTCCACGTGCACTCCTCAAAGATTTTAAATTTTCTAATTTCCTGGGCTCCAAGAATCATATCTACTCTTGGTTCACCATTTAAGATTGGAAAGTCGTGTTTCCACAGGTCATATTGTGCAATTATTTCCTGATTAGGAATGCCCTCTTTATGGGGAAGAGTTGTTTCAATAAAGGAAATGTTTTGTATATCAACAATTTTACCATCTCCCTGTCTAACCGACAAAGTTTCATGCATGCAATCGTACTCGTCTGGCCGTTTTTCCAAGAACTGAATGGTAATCTTGTCTTCAGGATTCCACTCGAACAAGGATTCTGCTAACTCTCGAGTGCAAATGCTGGTATCTGCTCCTGTGTCAACTAACGCATAAAACTTAACGTCATCCTCAACCTCCTCACTTTCGGGATTTCTTTTTACGGCTGTAAGGGCCATTAGAGGAACCAAAGAAGAACAATCGGGTTCGTCAGTGTATTCCTTTGCTTTCCCTTTTGCAGCATTTATTTTACCGGTTGGTTGTGAATTAATTGTAGAGGTCTTGACACTTTCTTGTTTACTCAGATCATTAGAGCGGGGCGGTGGTCTTTTAGCAGATTCTACAGGTAGGTGCAGTAGTTTGGAGTGCGCTCCTTGGCATATCACGCATCTGCTTTTAGTTAAGCAGTCTGCAGAATAGTGTTTATAAAGGCAGTAAAAACATAAACCATTTTCCCTGGCAAAGGATCTTCGCTGTTGAACGTCTTTCTCTAAAAACTACCAACAATCTATTGTTTGGTGGTTACTAGATGGGTGTATGTAACACTTAGGTTCTTTAGGGATTCCTTCAGAGCGGTAAGAAGGAGTTTTCCAGGGTTTTGGTTTCTCATATGTTGCGTTGGCATTTAGATTGTTTGCCCTTGCACGAGTTGTGTTTCTCTCAGGGCAGTGCACTTTGTATCTACCCTTCTCCTCTTCGTCAAACATGGCTGAGATGTCATAACAATGACTTTCTCTGTATTGAAGGTTGGATATCTGTTCATTGATAAATTGTAGTATAGTGTGGAATCTCCACTCATGGTAGTACCTGCATTCTTGGACAAATAGTGCATGCAGAGCTAGGTTAAAGCAATCTACTATCCTGAATAAGAGTTTTGGATTAGATAGCTCTGCCTCCATGTTGATAGATTCCGCTATGCTTTTCAGATTTCGAAGCTTTGTTCGATAGGTCTGAAGAGATGAGACCTTGTTTGTTAGTGAGCCTTTTTCCCACTTAATCTCACGTATGGCGTTTTTGAACATGCCCAGTGGGTCGCCATATAAGTCTTCTAAAATCTCCCATATACGGCTCAATGCTTCATGTGGGTCTCTCATGACCCAAGCGCTTCTGATATGTTCGTAGACTGAATCTGTTACTGAATTCGCAATTTTTTGCAGCAGTGTATAGGGATCAATATCCCACAACATTCTATAATCTCTCAAAAGTTGTTGCCTAAACACTTGATAGTCTGCTTTCCTTCCGGAAAACTTTCTGCTTGTTTCTTTACTCCCCATTTCAAATAGCATAGAATATTTGGCTCGCAGCCTTCCATCAAGCTGACCTTGCTCGTAGTCGTATCTCCCTGGCTGGGTTTCTTTTGGTCCCCCCGAAACGTTCCACGGGTAATTGGGACAATAGTTAGAGCCTTGGCTCTGTCGAGTATTTACGTTTCCTTGACGCGTATAATCACTTTCCCAGTTAGGATGCTTGTAGAAACCCTTGTTTCCAGCAGTGCGCCATGGTACGAACTCAGGTGCGTCATGCTGCAATTCTTGTACTTGGGGTGGCGGCTGATGCGCTCTCTCTGGCGGCTTATACCTAATTCGCTCACCCTCATGTTCGCTCCTGCTGCATACATCCCTTCCTATCAGTGTGCGTCTGGAGAAAAGAAAGCCGGCTTCGGATTCATGATCCGCTTTCAACCGGTTATTTAGGGATTCATTCCATGGGTATCCTTGATTACCAGAATCCCTAATAGCTTCCTTAGTGGAGCTCATTAGATAAATTTTATTTTCAGCCAGGGGATCATTATCTCTGTCGTCGTTGGACGAGAGCGAGTCTATTTGTGGGAACGCCTTTCTCGACCCCACATCTGTGCTAGTCCTTGCAGTTTCCGCAAGGCTAGTCTGTTCTTTGAATTTTTCAGTCATTCTCTCTTTTTCGTAGTATAGTGCTGCATTTCTTGGCGATTCTCTTTGTCTATCTTCTATTTCTACTCTAGTTTTCGCCTTCATTATCATATTGCTTGGGCGAATTACGTCATCGTCTGATTGTCGTGCATTTTGCGTGACATGTGCTGACTCAGCAAATATATTCGTAAATGTAGTTGGCGCAGGACTCATGACTGCCGCTTCGCTTCTGTCGTCAGGATCCATTTTCGCCTTATTGTAATAACGCAGTAACTTATCTTCTATAGAGGGATTATACTGCGCTAAAAGTTTCTGCACACTTGGGAGAGCTGGCACAGAAATATTTTGTTTGGCTTTGGCTTTAGCAGCATTTATCCAGTCGTGAATTAATTTTAAATAGGTTTTGTGGGCCTTGACTATGTAATTATATACGGCCGTAAGGACATTTTCATCATTTTTGTTCTCGCTATTTGCGTATTCACGTAATACCAAGTTCATGACATTTAGTTCTGCGTAAAAGCGCGAAAAACTGCGATGATTATTGACCGGCGCGGGACTATCTACCCATGTTTTTCTGAGTTCTTGTAGAGCGTTTTCAATTTTACTGTGAGACATAAAACCTTGATTTTCAAAGTTACTTTCAACTGTGCTATCCTGTGTAGGGTTTTCAAGGCTAGTGGACGGTGATTCCATAATTTATTTTTATTTAGCAAAATCTGTATTAAGCCTTTAAAATTTTAGGGGCTTACTAATGTCAAGGCGTAAGACACTAATCAAATTACAGTTCTGGGTGTTCAACTTAAATTTTTCCCCCAAATATACAGCAATGGTCTCGCTAACTGCTTGCAGTTTCACGAATACTACCACCGGACAAGCAGACACCAACAAACTAGGTGGCAACAAGAACACGAAAAGCACTGACCTGAGGCTCCGAAGTGCAAATTCTGTAGCCGTAACGACGATGCAGTTGTCAGTTTCCACAAACACCGATTTGCTCCAAGATAATCGATGGAATATTCAGACGACGAATTCGATTCCGAATTTAATGTTCCGAATTTAATATAAGAAACCGAATTTAATGTAATCTCCCGAATTTAATGTAAGCTTCGATCCTTCCAGCGCCACAATGAACCGAAGTGATGCTATCTGAATAAGTTCGGATACAAATTTCAACTTCACTTTCTCGTCTCCCGGTACTCGATGGCCCAACAATGATCAAGCAATTCATTTATTCATCCAAGATTTAAAATATAGTACACGTTTCATGGGCCATAAGAACAATTAGAGGGAAGCGTTAAGCGCGAGATAGTGATTATGATGTTAAATTCGGGTTATATTACTTCTATAAATACAAAGAATCATATTACTATTCCTATTTCTACGAATTCGTACAGACCAGCATTCAGTACTTAATGCTTTATTAAAGCTGATGGATACCGCAGCATGGCTTTGTAAGCAATGCTTTCTTTAATCTGCCACAGTAGAACTCGGGGCCGTTATTTATAACGATCTTGGGGTAATTTCTTCGAATTGGAGAAAGTGGCATGAATAATTTGTTTTCTGAGCACGAACCGGTAGTAGTCATAGGAGAAAGCAGTATCCATAACATGTTTTTCAGGCACAATTTGATCTTGGTCATAATAAATAAACTAAACGTGATATCAACCCCCCTTCCGTAGTGTAAAGTTGTTTTTCATTAGAACTGCGAACTCACCAAAATTACTCATAACAATACGGCCACATAAACACACGAATGTCAATTAGGCGTTCAGTTTTATGTCAGATATAAATGAATTGTACACTGGCCTTATTCGCTTGCCCATAATTTAGGATTTTCTCCTTTCTACGATGATGTTTGTCAGTTCACGTAACACCTTTCTCAAAATATTGTCAGCTCTCTGGTTTTTATAAATTTCCAAAATAGCCAAAGAACTCACCTGCGAAAGGTTAATTTTCAAAAAATGGTATTTACCTTTGATTGTGCGGAGCAAAAGAGACGCTCAAGAAAAAGATGATCTTCCAATGACATGATAAGTAGCATAGGTCTTTGACCTAATGCTACACAAACATCCGATTGATTTATCGTTCTGTGGGGCATGTATTTGGCGCGTGCGTTTGTGCTGCTTAGACGTAGGTCGGCGCTCCATCAGTTTACTAGATTAAAAAAGTTTTAAAATTCTTTATCCAAGTTTTGAGAAACGATTTTGTAAACTGACAAATAGCCTACAGCAGGGGTGTCAAACTCATTCAGTGCTGTGGGCCACATTTACACACGTGGATTTTATACAGGCCAGACTTTGCTAAAAAAAATTAAGTAGGCAAGGCTGTATCTAAGCGGTACCCAAACTTTTGTCTGCCGGCACAGGAAACTAGTTTATAGTATTTCGCATCACACCGCAACGATCTCCAGAAGTCATGAAGTAGCCCGAAACGATAATCTCCAAAAAAAAAAAGTTATCACATTTAATGCTAGCCGCCACTTCTTGCAGTTGTCGTCCACCACTTCATGCCTATTTTCTCGTAATCTCAATTTTTCGCGAACTAGATTCGAGGCCAGGCATTCTCACGGTGGCACGAAATCCTTACGCGGGTCACAAAATATTACGTCACTGGCCACATTTGGCCCGCGGGTCGTATGTTTGACATCACTGGCTTATTCGCAACCGTGCTCTGAACTAAATCTTCCATTATTTTAAAAGAACGTTTTAAAACTCTTTGGAACACATTGTGCGGTAAAATAACAGTTTTGTGAGAGCCGCTAGTTTGACATGCATGGCCTACAGCATAATAAGGAGAAAATTATGCAAATACGAGCAACATGAAAATTGGGTTATTTAACACTCATGGATTTAAACCACTGACAGTGTTTTTATGGGGCTGTAAATATTATGAATCACATTCGCGAGCCCGCAGATCTGATAGAAAACAACATAACGGCAGGGTTTACATATCACTTCTATTTTATTTATTATGAGCAAGATCACTCGTAGGTGGAAAACAAGTCATGGAGGCTGCTTCTCTTATGACCACAATTGGCCTGTACTTTGCAAACAAATCGTTGATACCACTTTCTCCAATGTGTAGTTAACTGCCCCAAAATCATTATTAATAACTATCCCGGTAGGGCTATTGCGGCAGCAGTACAGGAAAGCACTGGTAACAAGTCATGCTGCAGTATACGTAAACTTTGATATAAGACTAACTACGCTTATTAAATTAATGAGCAAATAATTTAACTGTCAAACAGTAATTGTTTGCATTTGTAGAAGTACGATTACGCGAATTTAACCTTCTAACTAATCACCATCTCGCGCTCTCCTCTTAATGCCCACAAAACGTGTACGCTAGTTGAATTCTGTGGTAAATATATGAATTACTTAGTTATTGTTAGGACCATTATACACCGGGAAGCGAAAAGAGTAAAGTTGAAATTAATACGGGTATTCCAACTTGTTTAAATAGAACAACTTCGGTTTGTCAAGGCGCTTGGATAGATCGAAGATTGCAGCTGCATTCAAGCAGACCTATGTAAAAGGATACTCAGTTTATTGTGTTTTATTCTCACGTCGCTTGGAACAAACACATTTTGTGTTCAATAGGCCCTCCGCGAAATAGTGCAAAGGCCGTGAGTTAACCAAGAGCAGGCCAGAGATGATGGACTTACCGATAATCCACTAATAATAGCTCACTTGTAGATCTTAATTAGCACTGGGTAATCTTTTTAGATTACGGGCCACAAATTATTTATAATTTGACCAGGAAATTCGGAAAAAGCTTAAATAGTAACTCCTTATAAAAATGTTGTTGCTGATTACCCGGCCCCTTCCGAGGGATGGGGGCATGGTGGAAGACCATGGAGCCCTAGAAGCCGAGCAACTCCCCAGGATCTAAACAAGAGGTCGTAGAGACAGAGAGTCGTCAAAGAGTGAGCGCCGAAAAAGAGTCCGTAGCTGGACAGTGCAGAATGAGATGAGAGGTGTCCTGGGACGAGTGTCCGCAGGCGCTGCAGAAAGGATTCTTGATTCTGCCAATCCTAGAGATAAGAACCGAACAGTAGGCTGTGTCCGTTACAGCGTAGACGAGAGGACACAGCGAGCGTGACGAGGGAGCACAAGTTCCTCGATGGAAATCGAGGGAATCTGTGTGTCAAAGAATTTAGTAGAGACAGTACGCCTCCAGTACGAGAAAGAGTGGATACGAAAGATAAGAGAGACTACAAGAGATTGCAGAGGGCGCAAGTAGCGCTCCCCGTCTGGCCAGCTCATCAGTCGCGTCATTCCCCAGAAGAAACGAGTGTCCCGGGACTCATTGTAGTCTGATAGCACAGGAAGAGAAGACAGTTTCTGCCAGATCTGCCACAGAGTTTGAGATAAGAGGAAAGAGCGAGAGTCAAATAGGAGAAGAGAAATGGCAGACTTGTTGGTGCTGCCGAGACCAGCAAAGAGCATGCAGAATAGCGCAGGCTTCAGCGGAAAAACTTGAGCATACTGGGCCTGCTGAAAAGGAAAGAGTGGCCTCAGTACCACAGAGAGAGCAGTTGGCAAGAACGCCGGACCCGCCCTTGCCAAAAGGAACAGAGTCGTTTGTCCAGAATACCTGATCGTGAGGGGGGAGAGAGATGTTGCAACTCCTAATCCTAATCAAATCGTGACGCATTAAATAACCACAAAATAGCACTTTTAATCGTAATTCAACTGAACAATATTGTTTAGAAATAGTTATGAGAACCATCTAACTGGATCTGGAGCGGTTTTCTACATTGTTAATGCTCATCATGCGTCATGTCTGCTCATATTATACACATGAAACCAAATATGCTTAATATAAGCAATAAATTATTTTCTGGAACCTTCTTCAGAAATTTAGTTTGACTCAGTGAACATAAAATTCATTCAGTTTTTCTCTTTAAAAGGAGACGCACAGAAGGTCGAGCAATTCTAAATGCAACTCTTGCAGGGATGCTATCAAGCAAGAACTCTAGGAGGCGTTGTTCAAAGTCTTGGGTCAAGGTGTATGAGACAAGCTGCTTGATTAGCATTGGGTGCTAAATGCAAATTAAACAATACGTTTAAGTGCGAAGCAATGTACCCGACTTTAGAAGGCAGTTTCGTCTCAACTACTAACCCTCCCCTGCAAAGTCACTTCTAGTGACTTACATATATTCCACTCATTTTGTTCGTTAAGTTGAACAAGTTCTCATTTGTTACAAAATTATCTTAATTGATTTTAACTAGTTATAGAATGAGGCAAAAGAAAAAAATACACGAGCATAAAAATTACACAGTAATATCTATACAGTTGTGCGTGGTTTATTTCCAATTTCTTGCTTTTTGCTCTCTATCACTTTAAGATGAGTGTATCCGATAATTCCTGCAATAATCAAAGAAATCAGTCTTACTTTTATCTTAGCCTAACAAATACTGAGTTCGTAAAATTTCGAAAAAACAACAAAAACACATTTTTTTTTATCAAAATACGGCCGTCACTTTGAACATCAAATAAAAACTATACTTTGAAGATGCACGCTGTCAATGTCGGCGCCAGACCACGGCAAATGCAAAAGGCATCTTTGACGCCCACGGGGGTTTTTGTTAAGTAGCTCACGTTCTACAACTATCTCTTATGCTACTCACTTCATCTACCAATAAGTTGAAATATCAACCACTACCACTACTACACTACGTTTGAATCTGCAACTAAATTAGCGACGCGTCTCATCCCGCGCGATGGCGTAGTGGTTAAAGCGTCCGCTTCGTAGTCGGCAGACCTGGGGTTCATTCCCTAAGTCGAGTCATACCAAAAGACTTTTAAAAATGGTATTCACAGCTTCCCTGCTTGGCGCTCAGCATAAAAAAGGGATAGTGTGGAGAACAAGCCGGCAAGCTTGCTTGGTCTGTCCTTGGGCAAGGCACTTAACGGGACGCCTCCACCCCTATGTGGCCTACCCGTACTTCACCACATTACAATTGTGAAGTTCCTAACCCAGCATGTCGTAAAAGGTGACTCTTGGGTACCCACCAGTGGCAGTCCGCCTTGTTGGTGGTGGGGCTAACAGTACTTCATGACTGGTTCGATATAGGCTGCCATCTTTCCCCTAGCATAATTTCAATTAGGTTGACGGCATAAACCTGAATTGCTGTTCGTGCCGTACCTCCATCTCGAGGAAGAGAAGGGGTAATCACAAAAACGTGTCTCATCCGATCAGGGGATTTCGATCAAACGATTCTGATCAAAAGCAATAACCAGAAGCCGCCTTTTTAAAAATCAATTATGCGCAGTAAACAAAAAGTTATGTGGGACAAGAAAACAATATATCAACAGCGAAAGTGGTAATTTGATTTCGTAACCAAGAAGTTGCTGGTTGCTAGTTAAGCTGTCTAAACTAGAAATCAGCCAAAGATCTAGTATCCTCTCGACACTTCGTTAAAAACGCCAATCCAATTGGAGCCAAGCAGTCTAAACATCATGATGGTGCAGTGAGATAAATGTCTTTTGAACAAAACCCAACGCGTAGGCGACCTAGTGTTTGTGATTTGGGCAGACACAGAGTCCTTGCATCACCCGAATGAAGAACACGAAATTACTTTACTCATGTTCATGTCACTGGAAGCCGCGTGTGCGAAAGCCAAAACCACAACCAAAATGACATCAAAGATAATACCGTCTAAATAGCATCGCAAGCCTCAAACGCATGGTTTACTGTTGATCATGTGGTGTTGGTAAAACCGACATCTATTTATCTCTACCTTTTCTCCACTTGTTGTTTGTCAGGGAATAAATTCAATTGAAATCTTAAATAGCAATGCTTACAAACGCGACTAATTGTGGTAGTAAGTCACCACAATTCCAAAGCGTTTGTTCTTAGTGTAAAAAAGTGATACAAGTAATCGCGCTCAAATTTTGAAACGCAAATTTAGTACTTCTTATTGTTGGCATTGCACCTTGTTTAAGTCGGGTTGTTGGGCAACATACTAGGAAGACATAAATGTGATTGAACTGAATACACCAGCAACTCCAGCCATTTATTTGTTTGTCTCTTTTGACCACATTCAACTAGAAGTATTAGAACAGTTTGTTTTGTTGTTGTTGTTTACCCGACCCCTTCCGAGGGATGGGGGCATGGCGGAAGACCATGGAGCCCTAGAAGCCGAGCAACTCCCCAGGATCTGGACCACAGGTTGTAAAGAGACAGAAAGTCGCCAAAGAGTGAGCGGCGCAAAAGAGTCCGTAGCTGGTCAGTGCACAATGAGATGAGAGGCGTCCTAGCACGAGTGTCCGCAAGCGCTGCAGGAAGGATTCTCGATTTTGCCGATCCCAGAGAGATAAGAACCTAAGGGAAGGGAAGCCGAGCAACTCCCCAGGATCTAAAAAAGAGGTCGTAGAGACAGAAAGTCGCCAAAGAGTGAGCGCCGAAAAAGAGTCCGTAGCTGGACAGTGCAGAATGAGATGAGAGGTGTCCTGGGACGAGTGTCCGCAGGCGCTGCAGAAAGGATTCTTGATTCTGCCAATCCTAGAGATAAGAACCGAACAGTAGGCTGTGTCCGTTACAGCGTAGACGAGAGGACACAGCGAGCGTGACGAGGGAGCACAAGTTCCTCGATGGAAATCGAGGGAATCTGTGTGTCAAAGAATTTAGTAGAGACAGTACGCCTCCAGTACGAGAAAGAGTGGATACGAAAGATAAGAGAGACTACAAGAGATTGCAGAGGGCGCAAGTAGCGCTCCCCGTCTGGCCAGCTCATCAGTCGCGTCATTCCCCAGAAGAAACGAGTGTCCCGGGACTCATTGTAGTCTGATAGCACAGGAAGAGAAGACAGTTTCTGCCAGATCTGCCACAGAGTTTGAGATAAGAGGAAAGAGCGAGAGTCAAATAGGAGAAGAGAAATGGCAGACTTGTTGGTGCTGCCGAGACCAGCAAAGAGCATGCAGAATGGCGCAGGCTTCAGCGGAAAAACTTGAGCATACTGGGCCTGCTGAAAAAGAAAGAGTGGCCTCAGTACCACAGAGAGAGCAGTTGGCAAGAACGCCGGAGCCGTCTTTACCAAAAGGAAAAGGAACAGAGCCGCTTGTCCAGGGTACCACATCAAGAGGAGAAAGCGAGTCAAGGCAAGCGAGAGAGGGGCATCAGAGCGGGAGCATGGAGTGGAAAGGGTAAACTCCACAGTGAAGGAAGGCAGGTTCCAAGGAGGTGAGGGAGGGCAAGCTAAAAGAGCTTCCCTAGGAGAGGTACAGGGAAACATGATCGTTGAGTGGACGCAAAAGCTCTCCAGGACGATCTGCAGAGTCTTGGTTTCACTCCAAGTCTGCCTAAACCTGAAATGGGAAGCGAGGTTGGGAGACGAAGAGCCCGCTCATAAGATGAATGAGTGAAATGAGTCAGAGTGACTCGTAGGGGAAGTAAACAAGCTCCAAAGAGAAGAAGTGGGATAGGGGAAGACGAAATGTAGCCGGAGATGGCGCGACTAGCTGCTCAGTAAAGGCGTTCCAATTTGGTGATATTGGTAACGCTTAAAAAAAGGAAACCATCCGGGTGAAGAGTAAGTGAGAAGGGGCCGAAGAAAAGATTTATACAGAAGAGAGAGGGACTCCTTACAAGGGCCTCAAGATGAAGCAGTGATACAGCGTAAGGCCTTGAGACGTGGAAAGAATTTGGCCTTCGGCGAAGATACATGCTTAGAAAAGGAAAGAGTGCGGTCGAAGGTGACCTCAAGAAAAGTTGGAGCAGGATTGAAACGGAGGCGGGATCCGAGTAGGAGGAGGTTAGATTGGTGGGGATCCACTGAGAAGGAGGTCTCACATTTGCTTGGATTGAGAGGAAAACACCAGTACTTAGACCAGCGATTCAATCGAAACAGAGCTCCTTGGGTGGCCTCCACCACAGTGGGGACCGAGGGAGAGAAGAACCAATGGCCAGATCGTTAGCGTAAAATGAGCAGCTGACGGAAGAAGGCAGAGAAGCTGGGAGATCATTGATGAAGAGAGAGAAAAGTACAGGGCCAGGAACGGATGCTTGCGGAACACCTCGACGGACTTGAAAGGAACGACTTTTGTGATTTTGATAAACCACACAAGCTCCTCTATCAGAAAGGAAAGTTTGAGTCCAACGAGCAAAGCAAGGAGGGAGGCCAGCCGAAATGAGTTTGTGGAAAAGGGCGGACAGAGTCAAAAGCTTGAGAGAAATTAATAGTAGATAGGATCGTCTGAGAGCCCGGACTCGGTTTGTTAAATCCATCCGAAATGGACTGAGAAAGGTACAGAATTTGATCTAGTGCAGACCGTCCAAAGTGAAAATCGGCCTGGCGGGGAGAGAGAATGGAATTAGATTCCAGAAAGAAGAGTAGACGAGATAGAATGATGCGTTCAAACAGCTTTGATACGCAGGAGGTGAGAGAGATAGGCTGGAAGGAAGCAGGAGAGTCAAGAGGCTTTACCATCTTGTGAATGGGAATAATAGAAGATGTCTTCCAGATGGAAGGAAAGGAATGCGAAGTCCAGGAGAGATTGAAGATGTGAAGAAGAAAATCCATGCCAGAGCGAGGAAGATGCTTTAGCATGGGATAGGAAACTTTGTCTGGTCCGGTGGCAGTGGAGGGGGAAAGGTTGCAGGCAGCCGCAAGAAGTTCAGTGGGGGAGAAAGGAGAGCAGAAGGACGGGTGAGCCTCCTCCTCCGGGAACGTGGCTCGGCGGAGCTCAGAGAGGTAGCCTCTGGCTCTGCTACGCCGGGTCTTTGGCTGGGAAATGGAAAAGTGGGATCGCAGGTAAGCGGCATAAATTGAAGCCGATTCCCTGGGAGAAGAACAGTCGGGGAAGTTAGGAGAGGAGGAGGAAGATGAGGAAGGAGAGCCAGCGATAGAGCGAGGAAGAAAGTATACAGTTTTCGGATTAGATTTGGGTGAAAGAGAAGAGCAAGTCGTCTGCCATGCCGCAGTCTTGGCGATGACTGACGAGGCGCGTCGAGAATCGGAGATGTAAGCCTGGCGATCTTCATCACTTTTGTGAGGGGCAGCGAAAGTCTTGCGTCTTTCACTAACCACACCTTCCACCAGGCTTTAGGAGGGTGCTTGATGCGGCGAAAAGAGAATGGAAGAATTGGCCGCATTCAGTGCCAGAGAGGTAAAAAGAGCAGCACCAGAGGAAAGAGACGAGTATTCCTCTGCTGAACGACAGTAGGAGACAAAGTCATCCCAGTGAGCTTTCTGAAAATTGAAGAAAGGAGGACGCTCGTTGGAGCGAAAGACCGGAGAACGAGGGATAGATAGAAGAATTGGTAGATGATCAGAACCCAGGTCCTGAAGCACCTCCCAGGAGCAAGAGAGGAGGGAGCAAAGGAGATGTCAGGGGAGGGCGACTGCCAGAGGAGCGATGGAGAAGGGTGGGTGTGTCAGGTTCATTAAGGAGAAGGTCACAGGAGATGACCCAGTTTAACTCTTTCGCTCCCGCGATCATCGATTGATGATCTCGTGTTTTCCTCAAATTTTTTCAAATTGAGTTACAAAATTAGCTTACGTAAAAATCGATTTCTGACTTTATTTTTCACCCGATTTTCATAAAATTTTCAAAAGATCACGCTTATTTTCTCACGCATCGGAAGATATACAATTTGTGCCCTAATTCTTGGACTTTTATACCCAAAAAGGACTAAAAAGACCAACAACCCAGTTGCAGACGACAAAATCGGCCAAATTCTCAGCACGTGCCAACTACACCAAATCAAATTGAGATTACATCTTTACCACAACACCAAACCCTTTATCATTAACACAGCCTAAAAACTACTCTTTTGGGGCATCATTTGACAAAATTTCAAGCGATAATGATAAATTTTACTTTTTTAAATTTCCAAATTGTTTAGGGGTCTCAAAACCCCCCCAAACAAATTTGAATGGTAAGTAGATAAAAGTAAATTTAGTGCGCAAAAAATATCATATGTTGCTAAATACCGATTACATTTGAAAGCTTAGGAAATTTGCTTTCCAGCAATATATAACTTTAAATAGTTTAGACCAAGTGGTATATGATATTTACTGATCAAAAATGAGTACTGTACATCATGTCAGTTCAAAACCCCAAAAATTTTTTGACTTACCTTCACTAAATTATAATTTTTAGAAAAAACTACACCCTATAAAAACATAAAGTAAATTGCAAATGTTTCACCAATAAAGTCGTCATTTTGTATCAAGTTTCCAAGGAGACAAGAAGCGAAATACAAGTTTAAAAGCTAACAGAAGTTTGGCTTCTCTTAATCAAAGTTTGCTGTATCCCCCTTGTTTCTCAAGAAACGGGAAGGGTGTAAACAAGCGGCTGTTTCATTGTCAGTGACAGCATATTCTATTTAAACTTTATATTTTCTGAATCTTCAAAAAATTCCCTGTTCAAAAATACATAATGTTACATGGTTTAGGCTAACCTCTAGCAGATAACTGATCATATTTTAGGTACTAAATTTAACTACCAAAATTTGGTACCGGTCGGTACCGGTCAAAAAAAGGTCATGTGCCTCAGAAAATTGCAAATTGTAGAAAACCTAGGCTTTTAGGTAAGTTTTGATTGATGTACCTTGAAAGCTTATTTCCTTAGCATCGTTTTGCGACCATTTCTAAAAAAATTGGTTGAAAATTAAATCTGTAGTGATCTTTGAGGTGAGGGTACCTCTTTAATTTTGAAGATAACTATCCCGCAGTTGGGGGGTTAATTTGCATAAAATTTGCATACTCAAAAAAAATTTTTTTTTCTATTTGAAATCCTCAAGAAATGTAGATTTCAACGATATATCACACTTAATGTAGTAGTAGACAGCTGAGTAATGATTTACAAACAAACTTGAGATACATAATTATGATTGATTATGACAGTTTTTCGCGCTGCCACCTTACGGACATTTTTTTTCGCTTTTCACGCGGGAGCAAAAAAGTTAATACTTCTTCCCTGCAAGGGTCGAAAGTATCTTTTGAGTCCCAAAGAGTGTGATGGCAATTGAAGTCCCCAGAATGAAAAGATTTCCTGGAGGAAAGAAGAATGGAAGGAAAAAAGGTGTCAGTTCTGCCATCCGTCAGAGAGCAGCAAACAGGAGGGACGTACACATTAAGAAATGACAGCGAGGAGAAGTTGTTTAGAGAGATGTTGACCTCTACATAATCAGAGTAGGGATCACACAAAGAAAGAGAGGAGGTAGAAAGTTCAGAGAAAGATAACCCATGCCTGATGAAAATGATGACACCACCACTAGCGTGCAGAGCATCAGAAGAAAGAATGCCAGGCCGGGAGTGGGTGCGATCAGATCGCAGAGCCGAGAATTCAGGAATTCGGAAAGAGAAAGATGAGTTAAGATTGGATTCCTGGATACAGATAGGGTCAACAGGATGGGATGAAAGAAAGTGAAGTAGGTCAGTGCTTCTGGCTCAAAGACCTCCAGCATTCCACTGGAGAACCCTGAGAGAGTCAGGGGGGGAAAGGAGGCAGGAGGTGTAGAAGGACAGCCAAAAGCAAGGGGAAGTGGGGAGGGAGAAGATACAGAGAGGGATAAGAGGTTTGAAGAAAAGAGTGGGGAAAGAGTGCAGCATTAGCAGACGAAGGACTAGTGTTGAATTTACACGTATAAATTTTATATGTAATGCTCCGAGCTTTAAACCTGCAGTCTTTCGATACAGTTTTGACACTCAGTTCATCACGTCATGCTGCTAGTAATTACAATTTGAGCCTTTTTCCCTGAGTATTCCAAAATTTACGTGTGCTTGATTTGAAGATAAAGTCAAAAATGTATGTGAGCGAGTATAATTGAGAATATACAACTGGAAGAACGGTCAAAATATTTGTGTGAATTTAACTGTTGGAAGATTTGTATAAAATAACCGTTGGAGATTGCCATTGCTGTTTGGATTACAAGTTACTGAACGTTCTGTATATATTTTGGATCGGTTCCGTCATAGTCCGGTAAGCTCAACTGTAATACTTGTTTTTTGTTACCAGTTTATGCCGCTGGTTTTTCTTTACATCGATTGTTTAATATCTAAATTATAAATTCGGAATTTGACAATAACTTGTGTTATAACTGAACCTGCAGTCTGATCCCGTTTTTGTGTATGTGGAATTCAAGCATATGTTGTGTGTAACTGAACCCGTAGTCTGATCCCGTTTTTGTGTATGTGAACTTGTGTTGTAACCAAACCTGCATTCTGATCTCACTTGTGTGTGCTTCATTTGGTAAATTATTTCCGTGTTTCAGATAACCGTACTTCTTTACGCTCCCACTTTGATGAGGCTTCAATACAGTAACATTGTTATAACATCAGCTGAAAGTGTGAGAATTTGGAGTGCGCGTTAATTCGGCTATACACTTGTCTCAGCAGCCTCAGTGTTCCAAAAGCTGATTTCATAGGCTGCTGTTACAACTAGATTATACAGTGGAGGTATACATGTTGGAGGAGTCTGAGGAGAGAGTCACAGTGTTACGAGTGGGGACATAGCAGGGGGGGGGGGCAGCTCCAAGAGTGAGAGCTGTCAAGAGTTCTGAATTTGGAGAGGGAAGTTGTGAACACCTTAAATGGGTCGGGTGCACTTCGATGCCGCTGACTCAATGCCAGGCCAACTCGATGCCAAAATATATAGTTTAACAATAATGTTATATGAAAATGAGCCTGGCAACGAGTCAGCAGCATCGAGTTGGGCCATTTCCCCATAAATGGACCCATTTGAAGCAGATGCAGCATTGCACTGACTTACCCCGCCAGATCACATTTCCAGCGCACACAAAGCAGGGAAAGATGAGGCCAGGGTTTGGATGAACGTTACCGCTCATCAAGAGAAGGAGAAGAATAAGGAGACGAAGACGGGCAAGAGAAGGGCAGGAGAAAAAAGAAAGAAAAAACAGGCGACCAATTTTAAGGGAGCTGTGCGCTGCCCTTCTACGATTGTTCAGGGGGCAGCATAGCAAAAAAATATAGGGGAGTGCCTGGGGTGACTGGAACCCTCAGGAAGTTCAACAGCCATTTTGACCCAACCCAAACGGGGTCAGGGACCGCACCACCACGTTGAGGCGGCTGTTGATTCGTGAAGAAAAAAAAGTTTTTGAGTTTCTTAACTCATTAACTGAATATAGCATTATTACTGATGCATATGCCACATACAAACCAAATCAAATGGTTTCATGCCAGTCATAGGAACTACAAGCGCATTATGTCTTGTAAAAAGACTGCAAACAAAATTGATACCAGCAAAGAAAGTCACACAGCACAAGTGGTTTGTGGATACTAAAAAGGCATTTGATACAGTTCAAAGATGATGTAGTGGCCAGTGAGTAAGAAATGCCTAGCAGAAGTAATTACAAGACCTGTCATGAGTCTCTACTAAAGGTCATAAACGAAAGTTAAACTTGAATTGAAGGGCAAAGAAATTTTAAGAGGAAGTTGGTAACCATCAAGCATTGTGTTTTCTTCATTGCTTTAAGAAATTGCAGTTGATGCAAGTACTCCATGTGCAAAGGCATTATGAACAAAAATTAGTGTAAAAATAATTTCGTCTTAATGAGTACAAAAGCACGCAAAACCTGGAAAACGTTTTTGAAATGCAAAAAGACGTTTGAAAGTAAAAGAATAAAGGCTAATCTCAAAAACAGTCCATGTGCCAAGTGTAGCAAAAATGAAGAAAAATTTAACTTCGTGCTTAATGTGGTAAAGTGAGCACATGGAAGATATTTAAAAATCAAGAAAGTGTCAACCAAGCAAACACAATTGGTTCGTGAAGAATGCACAAAAACAATGAAAGAACTGATAAAATTAGATCACCAATATCCATTTCATGACCAGGTGCAGTTATTGCACTGTATTCATTATTTGAAATACAGGCTCAATACCATTAGAGGAAGTCAAGCACTAATAACAGCTAGAAAAATGATCGAATCAACAAAATATAAAGAATATGGGAAGTTTTTGGTGAATATGACAGAAAAAATTACGGTTGTGTTAAGATGGTGATGTAGTATGAAAGCAGGATATAATATCTGAGGGAGATGCAATCGGAATTTTGTGAAGATCTGAAAAAGCAATAAACTCACTTTCCCATGGACATTTTTGCGTTTTCACCATTTGACAGTCAAATCAGGGCAAACTAAACACTAGCATGCAAAATTAAAATATAAAAAATTATTTTTGACCTTACGAGTAAATAAAGAAATTGTTTAATGGTAGTGGTGAAACTATAGAAGTTCTGCAAAAATGCCATGCTATTGTTACCTGGCCCAACAACTTAAAAGTAGCAGTACTACTTTTACCTTTACTTTAAAAGTAACGCACTATTTTTGTAGCATCCTACTGGCCACCTCTATAAATAACTTATTTTATGCCTTACCTCCCAATGTGATTAATATTCCAAACAGTTGGTTGAGTGAAATAGGCTCTTGAAAAATAACGTAGCCACCAAATAGCGTGATGCAAAATTTAAAATGACCAAACATATTGTAAGTCACTGGTGAAGTATTTCCAATGATCCAAAAAATTGTGAGATTGATAAAAAACGCCACAAATGCTGACATCAAAACCAAAACATAAATACCTGTAAAAAGTGAAAAAACTGAAAGCCTGTAAAATTTGATGCCATAACAAATATCAAGCTATTTTTAAATGAATACTTTGCTTATATTAAAACCTATCATCACTATGTACTTTGGCAGGTGTTTACTGTATTTGCGTCAAGCACTGCACATCATAACGGTGATAGAAAAATGACCTGCAATAGTTGATAATGAGGACAAGTTTCTAAAACATACTAAATTTATTTGTTGACATTGACATACACTGCGTGTGCATCTCAATTAAAGTTGAGCTATGGTCCATTTAGCCAGCTGAGGAAAGGGCACACCAGACAATTAACTTATGCAGATCTTGTATGTTCTTGTGGATTGGCATGAAATGGCCACGTCTTCCAGTAAATTATGCAAGAATTATGCTGATTACAACAAAAACACAAACGGAAGAGAGCTTAATTACTGATTTAATGCTCCAAAATAGAAGGGCTTTTCTGAAAAGGATTCAACACCATCAATCAACAAAAACTGATTTAAAAATGAAGCAATTGCAAACACGGTTCCACCTGGCTGTCATAATCTTGCAAGTTAAGATTTTGGAAAACTTGAATTTTGCAATAGCAACTGCTTGCGTAATTGTAACAGCTTGCGTAAACAAGTTTGATGAAAGGCTATTGCTCTAAACAGCACTTCTCGCTTTGACTATCAAACAACAAAAATAAAAATGGTTTGGCTTGGTAGTGGGTAGCAAAAAAAGTTGTTGATGGAAACAAATGTTTAATAAACTATTTAAGTGAAGAAAGTCGCTTTTAAAGTTGCATCCTGGTTACAGAATAAGCCTTCTATCTTCTTAATGACTTTGCTACATATTGAAGCAGTAGGGTGGAGTAAAAAAATTTTGTTCAGTTTTTAAAACATACTATTATTAAAACCTTATAAATGGCCCAAATCACCACAAAAACTGTATTTGGAGAGTAACCTTGCAATTTAACTTGGCAATCACCTATCAAAGAGTGATTCAAGCCAAAATCCTTAAAATAAGAATAACTCAAAAGCCAATAGTTGCAAAAATGTGGCTGTGGGGCTTAAATGATTCAGAGCCATCATGTTTCTATCTGTTCTAAGAGGATGCTTTACTGTAAATTCACAAATAAAAATGTTAAATTTAAAAAACTTTTGTTGCAAACCCTATGACAGCAAAAAACGGTTCAGTAGCAAGTATCACATGTCTTTCAATTAGCTCATTGTAGCAAGAATGATATAAATTCAGATGATTGCAGTAAATGTCTTCAAGCATTGAGTCATTGACACCTCTTATTGCAGACGTTCTTCAATGTCTTTGGCATTTGAGTTGACAAATTCACAGTAAAACTTGGCCTTAGATTCAGCTCAGGAAGCACAAACTGTCTAATGGAGAGCTGCACATCTGGATTTGCATCACTGCCACCTTCTACGCTACAGGCAATAAAGAGAACGCCAGGCATGTTGCCACTCAAAAACCAGACTTTGTTTACTGCCAATTGAGAAACGTTTCCATCCTTATCAGAGAGCATGGTGATCAAAACTTTTTCTGGGTGTGCAGTAAATGCATTTCCTGGCACAACTTTCAACAAAATCTCCAAAAGATTTCTGATAGGGAATGCCAGAATGCTGTGAACAAGATTGAACAAGTTTTGGAACTATCACTAATTGGATTTCCAATGAGCAAGAACATAAACATTGCTACAAAAATGAGCTATGATTGTCAATTCCGTATAAGGATGATTTGTTGAAGTGTAATAACAAAAAACATGTTAAATGAACGTTAGCCACTTTAAATGAACAATGGAGCCTACTTCCAGTTATTTTAAGTCAGTGTCAATATGGCCCAAAATGACTGCAATGCATATCTTGTTGGCATAAAACTGGTTATCAAATTACCTATGATCTCATTTGTCAATTCAGGAAAATCGCTGTTGGATATTGCCTTATTGTTTTCTGCTGGCCATTCTGAAACAACATTATCCACCAGGTTTCCAGTCATTCCAGAAGAGCAGTTAGAATTATTGGTACTGCCATCTAGTTCTGTAAAAGCGTGTTTCAATGGCACCTTATTATAGTACAACAAACAAACGATCCATTAATGCAGTCCATTGAGATGTTCTTTCCAAGTCCTCGAGTACCCATTTTTTGCTCCAGCTATGCTTGCTGCACCATCTGCTCTGGCAACTATTACATCTTTTTTCAAGTCATTGTCTTAGTGAATAGTATATACTTTTGTCTAGTATAGTTCACCTTCCATCATTCAGTGAACATCAACCGGTCAATGCTTTGCTATCATTTAGTGAAATGTGATAAATATTTCCAGATTGACCAAGGACAAGGTAGTGTTTTTCCAATTCTGTTTATTTGTACCGCTTTCCATTTTCTCAAGCAAGCTGAACTAAAGAGGCATTTTTTACCATCAAAAGATATACCATTAACTGCTTAAAGACTTTCTTTTTCCTCTTCTTTCTCTGTATTTGAACTTCTTTCTTCTTACTTTACTTTTGTCAGTCACATAAGATAAATCTAAATCAATTAGCAAGCATCCATCTTTTAATGTGCAATTAGTAACAGCAACATCAGCATCCAAGATTTGATGGCATTCGCTAATCCTTACAAAGTTTCCTAATTTGTTCTATTTGATGATGGCTAAAATTACAGGCATCTTGGTTATAGTTTTTGACAATACTGAGCTAGCAGAAGTTGAATCATTATCTGATGAACACTTAAATGAAGCATGAGATGCAGATATGCTCCTTGTGGTTCCGAGAAATCATGGAAAGTTGCTACTGCAGTGTCATCTCTTCATTTCAATGTGCAAATAAATAATTGATCAGATTGGCTCAGTGGCTCAATCATGCGTGACCATTTGGTAACATAAGCATCTTTTCGATCTTCATAGAAAGAACAAACACTTTTGGTCATTGTCTATAGATAATGCTCTTCTAGTTTTCTTGGCTGCTTTGGATCATTGCAAAAAATGACAATTAGTTTGCTACTATCTACCATAAAGTCATGGTCTTTTCAAGGAACGTTTCCCTTTGTTTTTTCTTAACGTACTGACCTTTGGTGCTGAACTCTTTTACCTTCTCACAAATTCTCTTAAACACACTAAAATGACTTACATGGCAAACGTTGTGCCAAACCCATGAACCAATTAATTATTTGTTTTCATGTAGCACATTTGGCAAAAAATAAACTCTCACTAGTTTTGGAAATAAAGAGAGAGCTGCTGCCAGGGACTGGGGGCCATTTTTTAACAAAATCTTTCACGAGGTAATTTTTGATGCTTTGTTTTTTATGGAGAGCATGCCCTTGCTTACCTCCAACCTCAGTTTTTAGACACGAGGGGTCCCCAACCTTAGTTAACATAGGCTGGTACTCAAAAGTCACCTCTTACGACATGCTGGGTGAACAGCCCCACTATTCTATCCCCAGAGAATTTGAAAGTTTTTAAAATGGAAAGAGGCGTTTGAAAGCAAGGGGCTGAAGATGAACTTTCAGAAAACCAAAGTGATGGTAAGCAGTTCAAAAGGTGAGGTACTCAAGAGTAAAGTTGATCTGTGTGCCTAGTGCGGCAAGAGGGTGATGGCAAATTTGATGATGTGCATAAAGTGTGGTAAATAGGTTTATGGTAGATGTGCAAAAATGAAGAAAATGACTTCAACTATGGCAAAACATTTAGTTTGCGAACTATGTGTTGATACAAAGGAAGGAATTGAGGAACCAGCTGAAGAAATATCATTTTTTGACCAGGCTGATTTTGTGAAGAGCTTTTGCTATTTGGAGGACAGGTTGAACGCCAGTGGTACAAGTAAAGCAGAGGTAACAGCAAAAACAAGAATTGAATGAATAAAATTTAGAGAATGAGGGGAGTTACTTTATGGGAGAAGATTTTAGTTAAAAATGAAAGGAAGAATTTGTCAGAGTTGTGTAAGATCAGCAATGCTGTATGGGTGTGAGACGTGGTGTCTGAGGGAGAATGAGATGGCAATTTTGAGAAGAACTGAAGAAGCAATGATGAGAGCAATGCGTGGATTTAAGATGATTCAGAAAAGAAAGAGCCAAGAACACATTAGTTTGCTGGGTTTAAAGGATACTTTGGATGGACTAGCCAGAGCGAGGGAGTACATTGGTATGGGTATGTTTTGAGAAGAACATTAGATCCAGAAGTGGCAGGAAGAAGAGGGTGTGGGCAAGTGAATATGGTGCGGAAGAGACAAGTGGAGGAGCACACCAATCAGATAGGACTGAAAAAGGAAGATGCCATTGACAGAGTAAAGTGGCGTGATGGTGTTTACAAACTGTCGAGAAGTAGGAGGTGAATCCAGCTACCTGCTTTACTTGGACAAAACCGGATTTAAAAAACTGTATCTTTCTCTCTTGCCACAATGTTTGTGAAGGCCACAGTTCTAAAATTACTTTTGAAATGTAACATTTATTCCTTTTTATTGGAAGCTGGCTTTTGATTAAACTTTCAATACTGAAAAATGTGTTGCTGCTGTGAAAAACATTCATATGTAGCTTGTTTGACTTCTTATGATAATTGTCAATTGTAAAGTAAACTTTACCATCTAATTTGAGATCTATTTTACAGAAAACGTAATTCTAGTTTACAGAGTATAATTACTCCTGTAAATTTAAAAGCATTTGGAACTGTTAACAATAATAATCTTGGAAATAGTTGAGTTATTTTAGCCCGTTTCAATGTAGCTCATTGTTTTGGTAATTATTTCCAGTATTCTCTGTATACAAACTCTTTCCTTATCTAATTTAATTTTTTTGAGCAATTTTTATGTGGGTGTATCGGTAGAATGGGTCAAAAAAATTGTTTAATTTCGAAACATAGTAGTCCTAAAACCTTGTGTTGCAATAAAAAAACAGGTTTCAACTTGGTTTTAGATGGTTGCAGCCAACACTGTCCCTGCAACAAGATCAAATGAGGTCAACAAAGGTCAAATGTGTAAAAACCTTTCTTTTAACCCAGTGGCCTAGAAGACTAAACTTAATGTCAAAAGATAGAGAATTATTAAGATTGTATCTACTTTGAGAGAACGTTTTCTTCTAATATGCTTAATATTCAAGTTATTTTCAAAACATACTGATTCATGATAAGAAAGCATAGCTAACTGCTTTATTTTTCTTACTTTTACTCAAAACAGTTATTGACACCCATCAAAATATATTTTAGGCCTTGGGTTTCTATGAAAACATCACATTTAAGATAAAGAAATGGGAGTGATGGTAAGATAAAGAATGGAAGTAGCATTTTTTCTGGGAGTTTATGGTGATAACAGGAATATCACTATAGACAGTTAGTTTATAGGCTTAAGTTGAAAGCATGGGGAGCACAAAGCAGACATATACAGGGTGTCCCAAAAAAATGTATACACTCTTTGAATCGTTATAACTTTATTAAGCAATTAATTTTGACTTGTAAATAAATTGATACAAGATACAAGAGAAAGAAAGTTAAAGATTTTGAGAGTAAAATATACAAAAACATATCAAATTAGCTTGTAATAAAAAAAAAAAGACACTCGGGGCCATTTCAGAATGTCTACATAATGATGAGTTCATAAAAGTGCTCAAACTGGTTGCTGCTCTATTCATTATGCTTCTAAATATCTTGAAGAAATTGATTTAGAAATGTTCAAGAACATTTGCTCCGGTATTTGAGCACATTCTTTTTTATTTGCTGCTCTCATTTTAGTAAATGCTTTAGGTTTCCTGCTGTAAACATGGTCTTTTAGAAACCCTCACACAAAGAAGTTTACGGGTGTCAATTCTGGTGAACTAGATAGACATTCAACCGTATTTCTTCCTCCAGACCATTGATTTTGCATTATTTCATCCAGATAAGTTTTCATATCATGATAACAGGGGGAGGCAAACCATTTTTCTAAAAGTAAAACTTGGCATCTTAACATTGTTCTTGTCAGTGCGGTATAATATATTCTTGTCACAAGTGGATATAGCATCTATACATTTTTTTGAGACACCCTGTATATCATAAGCTCTTTGAGGTTTTTATTAGTGGTATCCCTTTCAGGTTTTAATTCAACATCTGTACTATATATTGAATGGTCTATTAATGTTAAAGCAAAGTCAGATGATGAAAAGAACAAAAGTGCTCCAAAGAGAATTGCTTTGCAGTATGATTGAATTTCCTGCTGGCCAATTGCCTACAAAGAGACAAGTTATTCAAAGAATACAGGGTGTCTCAAAAGTAAGTATACACTTTAAAATTTGAATAACAATCTAATGGCTTATTCAAATTTGTCAAAAGTTTACAAAAATATTCTATGAACTACTAGAAACAGATTACCGTCCTAATATCTCGTTGAATTTATTTATTGACAGAATGTTAGACCTCAACGTGGGAGCCACCAATTTCGGAAGATTTCAGCCACCTTTGGATGCATTCTTGCTTGACACTTTGCAATAAATCTTGTGTAACTAGTCCACATGATGCTCTAATGTTTTGTTTCAACTCTAAAAGGTTTTCAGACCATGTGGAGTAAACTTTGCTCTTAAGGAAACCCCAAAGAAAAAAGTCACATGGGGTTAAGTCAGGTGAACGAGCGGCCCATTCTAGAGGACCTCTGCACCCGATCCACCTACCGAGAAAAAACTGATTTAAGTAATCTCTGACTTTCCTGGTGTAATGTGCAGGAGCTCCATCTTGCTGAAAGTAACAGTTTTTCAACCAAAGCATTTTTTGTCAACTTTACTCCACACGGCCTGAAAACCTTTTAGAGTTGGAACAAAACATTAGAGCATCATGTGGACTAGTTACACAAGATTTATTGCAGGGTATCGGGCAAGAATGCGTCAAAAGGTGGCTAAAATCTCCCGAAATTGGTGGTTTCCACGTTGAGGTCTAACATTCTGTCAATAAATAAATTCAACGAGATATTAGGACGGTAATCTGTTTCTAGTAGTTCATAGAATATTTTTGTAAACTTTTGACAAATTTGAATAAGCCATTAGATTGTTATTCAAATTTTAAAGTGTATACTTACTTTTGAGACACCCTGTACTGCATGAAGATAGCTACCTTCAAAAAACAACTTTCACTGCGGTGGCAAAAGAGTTAGTAGACAGATGGATATGGTACAATGTATATCCTGTTCATGTTATGATAGTAACAAACCAAATTTTTGAAATAATCATGCAATGAAGTAAACTAGATTGCTGGCCGAAAAAGAGGAATGACAATTTTATTGCAAAATAAACCATTTTCACTTGTGATTTGGATTGCCATTTTGATATTTTGTTATAAGACACAACATGCTTTGGAAAAACAAATGACTGAAAAAGATTATAAATATTACAATAACAAAAAACATGAACGCAAACAAAAATGTCTGGATGTAGTGGAACCGCTCCAACTCTCTGACATCACTTTTCAGAAAAGTCACATGAAGCAGGATCAATCTTTTACACACACTTCAGATAATCCATTTCACAGTCACACAGCACTGTTCCCTTTTGATTAATCCGGCATTAATACTGATTCAAGCAGCCAGTCAAACTACCCATCATCTAAAGAGCTTTTGGTACCAATGCAAAAAATATGCAGTGAGCAAAATAAAAAGTTGTGGCCAAATTTGGCATGAATATTTAAAAGATACAGAATTTCTGATCGAGTTGGTGCTGCAATTGCAAATAGTGCTCTTCAGCATGTGGGAATTATTGATAAAAAAGCAATAGGAAAGTTAAGAGAAAAATACCAAAATAAGATTAAAGAAAGCAAATATTCTGAATTGATAAATGCTATATATATATATATATATATATATATATACATTTGTAAATCCTTAGTTAAGTCGACCGTATACAATATGATATTATGAGTTAGGGCGACATGCTTGGTTAGGGCGACATATAACTGTCGCCTTAATATTTTCATTAACTTTCTCATCTCATTTTGATCAAAACGTCGCAAATTTGCTGTGGAACAAAGTCACTGATCTCTGCTCTTCTGAACTGACACTTTATTGTGGTCGAACGGCCAGATTTTTCATAGGTTTTCTTGCATCATAAATTTGCGGGTATATATCTGCTTACATGCTTAAGTCTAGATTAAGTCGACATGATGTTATTTGCCTCCAGTTTTTATGAAACTGTATATGTTTGACATGTTTTTGCTATTTTTAGTTTCATTTGCAATGACACAGCTTGTGCTGCGTCAAATTTCCATCGGCAATTAAAAACATAGAATATATCATTTTTGGTCACCGTAAATTTTTGGTTAGCATCTAATTTTATGCATTAGGGCGACACTTGTTATATATGTGGACCCTAAACTTTTTTTGATCAAATACCACTTCGAGATCATGTACTATCGTTGCGTATCACCTTGATGCAAAAAATTAAATTCAATCAAGTCTCAATTACTTAATTTATTAATGTTTTCTTTTCAGCATATTATTAGATCATGAGAAAAGAAGTACATAATTTAAAATAAAATCGAATAGCTGAAATAGAAATAAAAAATGCAAAGATGCAGATAAAAATAGAATGAGAATAATGACATAAGAAAAGTATTTTTAAGAATAACGATTTAACTGAACTTTGCTGGTAACCCAAAAGGTGCTTGTGGACCACTAGAAAATTAGCATAGGTTGGGATCAATGTATTAAATGAAACGTTTTTCTGCAGGATAGATTAAATTGCAGAAAAAATGGTGGGGCTGCAATCACTGGCATAGTAAGGACTCGTCCCCCAGACACTTCTTTAAGGGGACGGCAAAAACAGTTTCTCGGCATTCAGCAAAGATGTTCTTAACAAGTATAAATAATATTTGCTTAAAATGCAAACTCCTAGAAAATACATATGGTTATGGGTAATAGCTCGGTGATCCTTTTATGGGCAAGCTCCATTAGCCTATACAGTAGACACTGCTTAATATGACCACCGTGGGACCAGACCATTTTGGTCATAATATAAAATGGTTATAAAAACCAAAGTCGCCATAACCGCACCTGAATCGAGGCCTTAAACCACAAGAAGTCCAAATACCGTCAAATTAATCGTTCAACCGAAGTAACAGAGTGATGTTGGCAGTAAAACAAAGTACGGTATTGTAACAGTACAAGTAAAGGTAAAACCAAGTACAGTATGTAACAATATGTTGAAATGATGAAGTTATAAGTGCGTGGCGGGAAAAAATACTGTACTGTAACAAGAGAGATGGAAAAAATGTTGGTCATATTAAACGGTGTATTTTAAATGGAGAAATTCCGGACCGTACCAAATTGGTCATAATAAGCGGCTGGTCATATTATCCAGGTCGGCTGGTCATATAAGCGGCACCTACTGTACTGGCCAAAACACAAAAAGCCACGTACAATAATAAAAAGATTGTCCTACCAAAAAAAAAATCCTGATGTCTTTGACGCCTTTGCGCTTTTAATTGGTTTATTTTTTTGAGTAAACTAATGAAACTCTGAAACCCTCTAGCAGTGGCAAAAAGCTTTTTAGCGATAAAACTTTTGCTTTCTTCCCCATTTTAGCGTATTCAAAGCAATCGTATAAACAAGACTGTTAAAAATCGTTGCTTGTGCTGATATTCATAAGCGTATCACTTCATATTTTATAGAGATTGGCCTTTTTGAATCCTTTCAGACGAATAGCTTATGAACTTTAGTTATTGGGCCAGTGTTTTAATATGTACATATTTCAGTTCATTACTTGACAAACTGTTTTAATGCTCAGCATACCAAGAAAGGATATAACCAGAGAGTTGCACTGACCATTCATTTGCTTTAAAAGATCCAGCTATCGTTCTTGAGAGAATATAAAAAGCTGCAGAAATTAAAACCTTCCAAGATCGATTTTTTTTTAACCACATACTAAGCTCTGACGATGGAGGTTACACTGTCTAGTTAAGAATTAAGTTGTTTGTTATTTGTTACTAAATTATAGAGGTTGGTAGTTGCTAGGTAGCAATTTTCAAGACGATCTCCTATTAAGAGGGATTTGCCTCCAGCATCACAATAAGATAAAATAGAACATTTTGCTCAAAAATGATCACCAATACCATACGGTACCATACAGCGGTCTATTATATTGTATCAATAACCCGCGACCGGTTTCAACCTCATTGGGTGTCATCAGGCGGGTGCAAAAAACATTCAATAATGAAAACACTGAAAAAAATAAATTTGCCATTGGGTGCAAAAAAAAATG
Organism: Trididemnum clinides; assembly: GCA_963675345.1. NCBI lineage: Eukaryota > Metazoa > Chordata > Ascidiacea > Aplousobranchia > Didemnidae > Trididemnum > Trididemnum clinides. The sequence continues at coordinate 1,659,481 of OY776287.1, read as the reverse complement.
CAATACAAAACGATATGATGCAGCAACACCAATATCATGGGGGTCTCATTTTAAAAAATACATACATATGACATGGACAGCAAGTCACATTGATAACCCCTAATAGGGGTGTAGGATCATTGTTAAGACTATCATTTCAGATTATAGAGGTTACTAGTTGCTAGGTAGCAATTTTCAAGGCGATCTCCTATTTAGAGGGATCTGCCTTCAGCATCACAATGTAACGTATGATGTTGGTGATCCTTTTTGAGCAAAATTTTGTACTTTACCTTATTGTGATGCTGGAGGCAGATCCCTTTTGATAGGAGGTCGCCTTGAAAATTGCTACCTAGCAACTAGCAACCTCTATATTTTAAAATGGTAAAGTCTTAACAATGATCCTACACCCTTATTAGGGCTTGCCGATGTGACTTGTTGTCTGTGTCATGTGTGTGTGTGTGTCCTTAAATGAGACCTCCATGGTATAGATACTGCTGTACAACATCGTTTTGAATTGCATCTTTTTTGCACCCAATGGCAAATTTGTTTTTTTCAGTATTTTTATTATTGAGCGTTTTTTACCTGCCTGATGAGACCCAATGAGGTTGAAACCGGTCATGGGTTATTGACATGATGTAATAGACCGCTGTATGATACCGTATGATGTTGGTGATCATTTTTGAGCAAAACTTTTCATTTTACCTATTTGTTACAAATAATTAATTAAAAAATAAAATGTTTTTGCATTTTATGAGAACATTAAGTCGTAAAATTTACATTAAGCATTAAAACTTAATTATCCAAGCAGTAAAATTTACTTGAAGATGGTAGAACTGAAGAAGCAAGCTGTTTCTTTATAGCTCCTTTGACCGATTATCAAGCCATTTTAAAATTTGTGGTTTAGTTTTTATGATTACTCGAAAATAAGTAAACCACTGAACAATAGTGAACGTTCTAGAAAACATATTTTTACAGCATTATGTCATAAGAAAACTATACTACTAAATAACAAAGCAGGAATGACAGACAGCTCCGTGTTTAGCGCACACAGTATAAAGTCTTGTTAATTTCAATAACATTTGAGGTGCTTCGTAGATGGACAAAAACTGAAACCGAGATTTAGCACTGAAAGTGTATATTCCATTCCAGGTTCACCGTTTCCGTGCTTTACCGGGGATAAAATAGTGAGGCTGTGCACCCAGCATGTCGTAAGAGGCGACCTTTGGGTACCAGCCAATGTCAACTAAGGTTAGGGACCTCTCAGGTCTAAAAACTGAGGTTGGAGGTAAGCAAGGGCATGCCTTCCGTAACAGACAGATAGCTTCAAAAATTGCCTCATGAAAGAATTTGTTAAAGAGTTGGCCCCCAGTCTCCGGCAACTCTTAAATGGCAAGGGGGCGCAAAGAATCTCCGGTTTACAGAAATTTGAAGTGAGATTTGGAAGTTGGAATGTTGGATGTTTTTGTGGAGGAGGTAAGGAAGTGTGTGAACAGTTAAGAAAAAGAGATGTGGATATGTGCTGTCTATGGCAAGTAAGATGGAAAGGCCAAGGAGCTCGATTTGTTGGTTGCAAAGGTAGAAGATCATGGAATTAGAGGTGTTGGAATTTTAGTAAAAAAAGAACTTTGCAAAAAGGTTGTAGAAGTCCAAAGAAAAAGTGATGGCCACGGTGCTGGTTTTTGAGGAGGAAGTTATAAGAGTCATATGTGCATATGCTCCCCAGGTTGGAAGATCAGAGTGCAAGAAAGATGATTTTTATAATGACATGGAGAGTGAGTGGGATTTGCAAAAGCCTGGTGAAGTGATTTTAGGTCTGGAAAACTTCAACAGACATGTTGAGAAACGGATTGATGTTTTGGAGGATGATAGGTGTGCATGATAGTCATGAAATTGGCAAAAGAAATGTTGAGGAAAGAAGACTACTAGAGTGTTTTGATGAAAAGGAGTAGTGCGAGGCAAATACATGGTTTGAAAAGAAGGAGCAGAGAAAAATAGCCAACAGTATGGGGGAAATGAAATTGAGATTGATTTTGAATTGGTTCATAAAAACAATAGAAAGTATTTAAAAGACGTGAGAGCCATCCGCTGAGAATTGCAACATCAGCTGGTGATTACAGACATAGACAAAAAAAGTTGAAGAAAGTAGTGAAGAACGAACAAACTATAAGAAGGAGGATTTGGAAGTTGAAGAAAAACAACATGAAAACAGGATTTTAAGAAAGAGTTAACGAATTGGTTGATGTTGATGCACCCAATTTATGGAATACTTTCAAAAATAGAATGCTGCACGCTTATGATGAAGCATGTGGAAAGAAGGTAAAAAACCATGGAGATACATGGTGGTGGAATGAAGAGATAAAGAAAGCAATACAATAAAACAAAGTGGCACACAAAAAGATGTGCAAAAATCGATTAGAGGAAAACAAGGCTAAATATAAGAATATCAAAAATCGAACAAAGAAAATGGTTGCTAATTCTATGAAGAAAGAAGCTGAGGAAGAGTTAACAAAATTGAACAAAAAACCAAATAACATTTTTACACTGGTGAAGTTCATAAAATCAGAAGGGAAAGATATTGAAGGAGGTAGATGCGTGAAAAGAAAGACAGAAGGTTAGGTTTTAGTAAAAAAGACAAGAAAAGAATATGCAAAAATCACATGGAGGAGATCATGAATAAAGAGAAGGATTGGAACCAAGTGACAGCAGTTGGTATGGTAAAGAGGCCCATTAAAAATGTTATCCACAAAAAAATGTCGATAGCAATAAAAGTGATGAAACTAGGAAAGGCAGCTTGGATCTTTTGGAGTACGTGCAGAGATGATATATGCTAGTGGAGAAGTAGGGGTTAGTGTGATGGTAGAACTTTGCCAAGGCGTGTTAGATTGGAAAGAAATGCCAGATGAATGGCAAACAAGTGTGCTGGTACCAATTTTCAAAGAAAATGGAGATGTAAAAAACTGTTATTTTTACAGAGGAGTAAAGCTGTTAGAGCATGCCATGAAGATCGCTAAAAGAGGGATGGAGAGAAGAATTTGAGAATTAGTAAATATTGATTCAATGCAGTTTGGTTTTATGCCTGGAAGAAGAACGACAGACGCATTGTTTGTAGTGCGAAGAATGCAAGAGGGATATAGGGATAAGAAGAAAAAGTTAACATTGAGAGAAGAAAGAAGAAGTTGTGCTGTTTTGTAGATATTGAGAGGGCATTTGATAGAGTTCCAAGAAAGGTGACGGAATAGGCGATGAGAAAGAAAGATTTACTAGAAGTAATTGTAAGAGTGGTGATGAGCCTCTATTACGGGAAAAAACGAAAGTTTGAGTGGGATGTGAGTTATCTGAAGAATTCTGAGTACAAGTGGATTTACATCAAGGATCTGTGTTGTTGCCACTGCTTTTTGCACTTGCAGTGGAAATGTTTTTTGAAAATGCAAGAGAAGGATTGATGAATGAAATTTTGTATGCCGATGATTTGGTTTTAATGAGTGCAAGCATAGAGAATTTGAAAGAAAAGTTTTTAAAATGGAAAGAGGCGTTTGAAAGCAATAGGCTGAAGATGAACCTCAAGAAAACCAAAGTAATGGTGAGTGGTTTGAAAGATGAGGTACTCAAGAGTAAAGTTGATCCATGTGCTAAGTGCGGCAAGAGGATGATGGTAAATTCGGTGATGTGCACAAAGTGTGGTAAATGGGTATATGGTAGATGTGCGAGAATGAAGAGGGCCACTTCAACGCTGGGGAAAGGTTTTGTTTGTAAACTACTGTATGTGTTGATACAAAGAAAGAAATTGTGGAACCAGGTGAAGAAATATCATTTTGTGACCAGATTGACTTTGTGAAGAACTTTTGTTATGTGCGAAATAGGTTGAACGCCAGTGGTAGAAGTGAAGCAGCGGTAACAGCAAGAACGCAAATTGGATAAAATTTAGAGAATGTGGATAGTTGCTTTATGCTTTATGGGAGAAAGTTTTCGGTGAAAATGAAAGAAAGGATTTATCAGAGTTATGTAAGATCTGCAATGCTATACGGGAGTGAGACGTGGTGTCTAAGAGAGAATAAAATGGCAATTTTAAGAACTAAAAAAGCAATGATGAGAGCAATGTGCAAAGTTAAGGTGATTGAGAAAAGAACGAACCAAGAACTTATGAGTTTGCTGAGTTTAAAGGATACTTAGGATCGACTAGCCAGAGCGAGTCAAGTGCGATGGTATGGACATGTTTTCAAAAGGGATAATGGCAATGTTTTGAGAAGACCATTGGATTTCAAAGTGGCGGGAAAAAGAGGGTGTGGGCGAACAAATATGACGTGGAAGAGACAAGTGGAGGAGCATACCAATCAGATTGGACTGAAAAAGGGGGGTACCATTGACAGAGCGAAGTGGCGTGATGGTGTGTACGAACTATCGAGAAACGTGAGGTGAATTCGACCAATTGCGTTATTTGCACCAAAAGCAATAGCAAATGCAAGAATCGCTCATCTCATTAAATTGACTTCCAGTTGGAAAATTTTTGATTCTTACATGGCAATTTCAATTTGTTACGTATTTCCCCTGTTATGTGTTTCGCTTGCTTAGCGCTTTTAAAACTTGTATGTAAGTGGACCGCCCACTAGACCGCTACACAGTTCGTTTGACTGCAGCTGTTTTATGTTTGCTCTTTAAACAAGACATGCATTGTCCTTTAATTAATTATCAGATAGACAAAAACTGACAGATTAACTGCACTCGAAAGTGTTTCTGACCTATATAACTCGCCGTCTCATCTCTGTTAGATTCTCGACTTAGTTTCGTTTTTGCTTGCAGAATTTTTGTATTTAGTCTATTTCTTTGATTGAGTACATAGTTTATTTTGTCTGACAGAGTGAGCGCGAAAGAACTGTGACAGAGCTCTTTATTGTTTAAATTTTTGTCTTGATTGAATAAAGTCTAAATATAATAACAGTTACTAATTTATTAGGATGCTGAAGAGAACTACCAGTTTATGAAAATATACTTCTATTTAGCTGAATTTTTAAATGTGAGCTGTTACTAAATATTTACAACCGGTGTAAGAATTTGTTTTCTACTGTTTCCAAGTGAAATTGACTTGTTTTCTTTCCCAACCTCGTTTGATCCACCAAAGTAAAATAAAATGGCTACAAGAGCCCAGATAATGCTTCAGCTGGCAAAGAAGAAGAACTTAACAACGGCGGCAAAACGGCTTAGTTTTTCAACCTCAGATTGATCAGGTTAGTACACAAAATTTGAAGATTTGACTTTGAAGTTTGCGTGCACAACGCAACTTACGTGTGTGCTTTTAGTCTATTTGTTGTGCTTTGCTGTATAAACCACTGCGTAAGCTATGGCAGACTGATGTCTTTTCAACGATAGAGCAATTAGCAACAACGTTCTTTTTGGCAAAGTGTATGCATCATCAGACTAACATCTGCGGCAGATGAATTTTGAACTGAGCACATTGTAATCACGAGTCCAGTTTTACTATCAGTTATGCAAACCTAGCTACAAAATGTCTTGCCTGAAGATTGCAATATGCCAGCAATCTCATGGACATATAAAACAACTGCTTGATTATAGTTAACAGTCTGACCTAACAATTATCTACATTAACAGAACTTTCTGGCATCACTCAATTAACCAACACCAGTAAAAAATTTACATAAAACAGAGAATATTTTTGGATGAATTTCTTGAAGATGAAGAAATTTCTGGTAAGGATAAAATAAAAATATTGAAAACACTGAGGCTAGATGTATAATTTGATAATTTTGCCAAAATTTAGCCACAACCAAATCATCATCACACTTTTTTGCCAATTAATCTAATTAAATATTTCATTTTTGCTGTCATATCATATAAAAAGAATGCGGGAGAGCAGTAAAAGTTTAAGTTTTTAAACAAAAATTATAACGATTCTACATCATTTTAATAATAACCATTAATACTACTCAGGATATTTTTACAACGCATTTTAATTTCACTTTTTCGAACATGAATTTATGTGTAAATATTTAAAAATGTCAACTTGTTGAAATAAGCGTCACTAAATGCTGCTGTTTTTGTTGTGGTTATTACTCCTTCTCCGGAGGATTTCCGGAAAAGCTGTCTCTCATTCTTTTCAGATGCTAGAGACGGGGCTTTTTCCACCAGATGAAGCAGATGCTTCAGGTGGGATAAATCAGACAGAGGAGCATTGAATCAATTTGTGGTGGATGAAAGTCATCCAGCTTCCTTAAGCTTGACCAGGCTGACTTGTTTGGGGTCATCTTTCATAAGCTTGATCTCTGTGACGTGCGGATGAAGTGATCGCATTCTTCACCCTAACCCTTTTATTACTGTACACTAATGAGGGAAAGCTGTAAATACCAATTTCAAAGGCATTGGTTTAATTTGACCCGGGAATGAACTCTGGACTACCGACTGTGAGACGGACGCTCAATATGTTATGCCATTGCGCTGGTCTAGCTTACAAGGGGGATAACATTATAACAGAGATGGTTACCTTAATACACTGTATAACTGCTATTCTGTAAATTTGATACTCATCTGAAGTTCGTGAAATCTTGTAGGGGTTTTGTTTACTTATTTCTTGTAACACCTATTTCGACTGCATTCACCACTAAACAATGCCATGCCAAAAATATTATTACAGCACTACAGACCCTTTGCTTTCATATACAGAGCTGAAAGTGAAATTTGAGTGGGAATCTTCAATAGGACACAAAATAGACCAATTTCTTTTTGCCCGAGTTGACTTACATTTTTAGGAAAAATGTAAATAAAATTATATTTGAAGTCATTGCGTTTAGAATAACATCTATATTAGCTTAGGTGCTATGGAGCATAATATTAGTGAGCAACACTTGCCCCTCGTTTGGGATGAAGTAGGGTTGACAATGTACTATTGACCCTGTTGGTATCATTTATATGTAAATATTGAGCTAATTATAGTGTATTACAGAGATATACATAATATAGCAACAATAGCCATTAAATATAGTTGGCATCTTTCCGTTTGTCGAGTCATTATCAATAGCAACCAGATGCGTTCCTGCGACAATTTTATTTTTACTGCTACCCTTAGTTTCCGGGGAGCATCCTTAAAAAATCAGTAGCAAATAACAAATAAACTGAAAATTTACAAGGCAACCAAAGTACAAATTATTACTAGGGTTTCCAATTTTCCGGTTCTGAAAAAAACCGGGAATTTGGTTAATGTCCAACCTTACCCTGGGATCCCGAGAAAAAATCGGGATTGTATAAAATACAAACAACAAAACGTAGATGCATCAAGTTTGCTTTAATTATTTTTCACATAATGACTGTGTAAAAAACTTAGTACACTAACAGATTTGTCACTTAGTCGTGACCGTAGTTTTGTGGCAAACAATCCTGCAGCAGAAAGTGCTCATTCTGCTTCAACTGACATTGGTGGGATGGTCAGTAAGTCTTTGAATAACTTCTTCAATTTGCTTGGTCTTTTTCCAGTAGCTTCTAGTATCATAGTTTCATTTCTTGCTTGACTATAGTATGAAATTGGGTGACATGACTTCTATCATCAACAAATGTCTCTAACTGGGTGGGAGTGGAATTTGTGGAATGTTCAATGTTTGTGTTAAGTCTTTGGAAAAGCCTTTCATGCTCCTGATTTTTGTTAGTATTGTTAATCAACTCTATATCTTCGTTCTTATCCTGATCATTTTCTCCATTACTGTCATTTTCGCAAATTAGACGGCCAAATAAAGTGGTAGCAGTTTTCACAAAACCTTCTTTGGTGTTACTACCTAATAACGATGTGTCACCAGCATAATATGCTCATCATGAATCGATAAATTTGGATTTTAAAGATAACGTATCAACTTAACCATATCGTGTTGTCGTCTTTGTTGCATACGGTTTTTTATGAAACAAAGCAAATCTTCCGCAAGGCTGGACTTCCTCTTATTCAACTAAAAAAAAAAAAATTGGAAAATTCCTTCTGCAGTCAAAAGCGTTGCATCTTTACGACATGAAGCATCGACCGCAAGTTTTATTGGTTCAAGAGCGCATTTTAGCTCATTAAGAAACAAAAATTCAGCTGTTGATATATTATGTTTAATTGACAAATCGAGTAAATCTTTTGATATGCGCTTTTTTAGACATATACCACTCAATCATTTCAAACATAGAGTTCCAGCGAGTTTTACAATCTAGGACAAGTGACAACTCCTTGTTTTTTACCAACAACACATATTTCTGCAAGACTTCGTTTTTAACCGGACTTCTTTGAATTATCTTTACCATCTTTTGCATCTTTTTGAGTACTTTCTCTACTTCTACATTGAAAAGTGGTATTTCGTTTGATGCTGTTGCGGGGATCACTATACCAAAACCTTCTTCATCTTGATCGTCATTGTATCTTCACTTGCAATGTGAGTCAATATTCTGTTTTTAAACGATACCCTACATCACACACAGCCAGATGTACACCATGTGCATAGCAGAGTTGGTGATTAAGTTGAGAAATTTTGAGCAATTTCTTCATTACTGAGGCGCCACCAGAGACAATGCTGACCACAGATATCTTCATGTTGGTTATTCCAAAATCAGCCAACTGTTTCTCCAACAACTGTAAAATTTTCTCAGCACCATATGATTCAATCATTGTCATAAAACCCAAATTTATAACATCGTTTTGGCAATGAACGTTGATGTTTATGTATCTTTGGCAACGAAGTGAAGTATAATCGTCCATAGTCACACTGAAACGGGTGTTGGCTTTAACTATTGTTTCAATTTCGGCCTTTATCTCTTTTTGAATGTCATCGTTTTCACTGTGATTTGAATTTATAATCCTTGAGTCTGAAGAAGGAAGCCGAAAGCCTTTGGGACTAAGTGACTCACGAAAGAACTTACTTTTGCTTCTAGAAAGAATAGAAAAACCATCCACAATTACCAGCTGAGAGACAATACTTCGTACACTTTCTTTCTTCACATTGACAAATGGTAAGATCGATTTTTGCTTTCTTAGAAGTACAAGGTTGATCTTTGCTTTCTAAGCTAAGGTTGTGCTTGCTTTTGAGGTGACAAAAAAGACCGCTAGTTGAACCATGTTTAGACGATATTTTTTTGAACAATGAATACTAGCTCTGTCACTGTCATCATCATCTCATGTAAAATGTTTCAAAACTTTTGACTGATTACTACGTTCCATAAGTAAATGGCACTGCACCTGAATTTCTGCAGCTTGCTCTTGTGCAATGACTGTAATAAACTGGCTCAAACTTGTTATCCCTTAGTTAACAGCAAACAGTTCAACAATCGAGGCATCGAGTTTTGTGTCACTACAATGGCAACAGTCACGATCAATTTAATTTAGATACAAGTGTCGTGAGGATACTAGCTCACGAAACCAGGAATTTTTAGTCAAAAAACCGTGAAACGGAAAAGCTAAAAAAGTTGCTAAATCTCGGGAATTTCCAAAACCGAGATCCCAGCTGTCAAACCCTAATTATTACACACCAAGTGAACAATAAGTATTCTTACGTCACAGAAACAAGATAAAGTACAAGAACAAAGTGATGAGAATACGTAAAATATTTTACTCCAAAGTAAAGACGCTACCAATTGCAGGAAAATTTGCATTATCATTACGATTTAATACATTTAGTAAGCGGGAGTTTTGGTTTATCAAATAACTTCCGGCAATTCTACGCTTGTACGATGTGATTCTGATTTTAACATTATTCCAGTCTATTTCGTGGTCTAAATCCACAACATGTTAGCTTAATGCTGACTTTTTGGTGTTAAAAGTCTTAACATCGTCAACAAGTTTCCATTTTTTTGGTTTTAATGCTACGTTCCTTTTTCCCTACATACACAGTATCGGAAAGAGCTAGTTGTATCTATCTCGGCAAGAAATTTGATACAAAAGACTATGTTTTGTTGTAAAGTTATTGCTTTCAAAAAAATAATGCTGTTGTGCATTTTGCTAGGAGTGCATTGCACAACCTGACTTCTTTTGCAGAACAAAATATCCAGATAAGGACCAAAAAGTCGAGTCAAATATGAAAACTATGTGCATTATATTAAGTTATGCTATTTAAAAAAATGTTGCTAACCACAATGCTATTTTAAAGATTTGCTTGAGCAAGAACAAACTTGTGCTGAAATGAGCATTTCAGAAAATCGACAGACAAATTCAAGTAAGTCAAACTTATTTTCTGCTATTGCACAAACAGATATTTTCAGTTTACTTCTGTGTGCTGTAAACTGATATACAATAACCTGTTTACTGCGTTACATTTATTTAAGTTAAATGCACAATGCAAATTGTTTTTGTGATTTATAGAAATTTTTGATTTCAAACTTTGGAGTTTGAAATCAAAAATTTCTTTCAATCAGCCATGTAAAAACAGAGTCTCTTGAGCAACAAAGTTTCTCGTAAGCGCAACCTTGGTATCAATGTGTTGTTCATGATGTCGTTGATGATATAATACTTATATTTTACCCAAAATTTTGCTATCACTTATAAATCAAACAAGTTTTCTTTAAATTAGATCATTTCTTCAAATGCCTTCTTGGTTTTTCCTTAAATTATTTTTATTTGCCATATTATCTTTTTTGCATTTGAAATAAGCGAGTGCGACACGCTGCTGAATTAAGTTGTTTTGTGCGTTTATTTGTCACAGTGCTAAATTATCTACTTGTATGAAGTCGTGAATTAGTGTTTCATACATTCATATGAAGAAGTTATGCTGGTGTAGTTACTAGAAAGTCATTTCCAGAGAGCAAAGATTTTTTGAAGCTCTTTTAGACATGCAAGCCTTGAGAAAGGTTGCAGAGAACTTTAGAGTTTTGATTGTTCCTCTAGTTCTAATTTTTGAAGCAAAATGCGTATATATACAAAGCGTCATTCGCTTATGTATGCATTTAGCCTGCATGTATAGGCCTACAAGTAACGTAGTTATAGTAGTCCGCCTGGCAGTAAAGTACATTCTTTGACTGGAAGATTGATTTCGTGAGTGCTCCTATTGATGTTTCACTTATTTGATCTGTTTTATATCTATTTCATTATTAATTTTATTTACCTGATGTGGAGGCGCAAGTGGAACCTACTGCTCAACCCACGAACAAAATAAGTAAAATTTATTATTGCCACAAAGGTGCATTGCATTGGCCAACGCTGATTTTTTTGAGGTTTCTTTTGATCACGTGTTGGCTTTTTGTTGTATATTATTACTCTAGCCTCATAGAATTGTCACAGCGACACCATCTGTATTCATGCCAGCATCTTTAAACTTCCAAATTCTGCTTTTACCACTAAACGTTTGTCAATTAAACGTGCTGCTTGTAAAAATATTCGCAAAAAAACTTGCTTTAATCATTTTTTCAATGGTACTACAAGTATCCATATTTCAAATTACAATTACTAGTCCATACCATTACAAAGCTCAATTAATCACGTGCTTTAGATTACTGTTAGCAATTTGTTTTCAAGCCCTGACTGATCTAAATAATTTCAGGAAAAAGATCCTATTATCGATGGAATGAAAGCAACCAAAAAATTCTTCATCAGCAATCTAAAAAAGTGATTGAAAACACTAGTCAAAAAGGCACTTAAGGTGCATTAACCGGTACGTTTCAATTTTTATAGTTTTGAAAATTAGTTTTGATTCTCTCTCTCTTTCTCTGTCTCTCTCTCCTTTTCCTACATATCCAACTGCTGCTTTAATGAATGGCAATGTTTATTCTAACCCAGAGCCAAATCGCATCTATTCTTATTCTTTCTACCTTGCTAATGTGACCAGTGGGGCAAATCGATATAATGCATAAATTGTTGGGTTTACCTATGACGCTCCAATCTTTTGGTGTCTGTCTTTAATTCTGACGGCCCGTCTCTTGGCGCTGTCATCACTGTGCCAACCCACCACCCATCAACTTGGAGTATACCTCCACTGTAAATTGCCATCTTAGATATCAATTCCATTCTTTTCTGTGAATTCAAACTCCACAAACTACAACCTTTTGAGCCCTCTTGCAATGAGCTCCTCCACCACTCGCCCACAAACCCATTCTACCTCCCAAGATTAAGACTTACCCCTTTTCGACTCGGAAAGATCTCCTCTCCTGCTCCTCACCGTCAACTTCAAATCAGCTAACCTTCTTATGTATTGCTCTTGTTTAGCACCTGAAACCCCTCCTTCTGTGTTGATTTTCCACTGACACCCTTGTCATTTTGCACTAAAACGTGAGCAAACTGCATGCTAGGGAAGTTGATGAATTGCATTTTGTCAATTTGTACTCTCCAGACCTTATATGTATCCAAGAATCAAACTTTAATGCTTTTCAATCTTCATGATTTCTGAATACATTTTCTTTAAGTATGATCATACCGGTTTCCGGTATTGCAACTTGGCTCCCAATGACTGCCAAATTGGTGTTGGAGTCATTACGTTTGTTAGGCAGGGTCTTTTCGCTTCTCAGTGCTTCATTGACATTCTCTGTTCCCTGGACCCCAATTCTAGACTATGAAGTGTCATCACTCACAAACACGTGTCTCAATTCTTCACCCTCTCTTTTATTTATGTTTTATGCTTCTCCCATTTGTCTCTCATGCCAAGATACTAGATCTGACTCTTTCTTCCTATCCACTTTTCCAATCAGTAAAGACCTCTTCATTTTTGGACACTTCTACTGTCACTATCCTCTCTGGGATTATACCAGTCTCACATCTTTTGAAATTCGCATTTTCTTTTGCTCTCTTTCCTTTGCCACTGTTTTCAATTGCTGCTGCCTCCTTGTTCTTTTAAACTGGCCCAGGCAGAATTGCATACCTTATGGTTAGGGATGGGCAATTCAGAATAATATACTACCGAATCCAGAATCCGAATCCCTTTTGGCGATTAGCGCAATCAACATGAAAGCGTTTACAACAACAAAAGCACAATCAGAGAACGAGTTTATGGCAGTGCAATCAAATTATGTCTGCACGTGTGTGCATCATGAGAAAACGGACGCATTCGATCAATGTTTGTGTGTGCGAGTTAGTTTTTGAATCATTGCATGCAATTGATACTTTTACAAAAAGAAAATCTGTGAACAAGCAACGTGATAAAGCTTGCAAGCAGGATATTAACCAAATCCTATTGGATTCGGATAGTTTGGGATTCGAATCCTTCGGATTCGGTATTCTGAATTGCCCATCCCTACTTATGGGTAAAACATTTAACTTTCTCAGGTATCACTTTGCTCCTACACCAATATATTCTGGACTTCCCAGGCTTTTCCATCAACCTCCAAAATTTCTTACATCACTCCCATCCACAAGTCAAGTAAACCTCTGAACTCTCCTACTTAATTGGTTGCTATGGCCTTTTTTGACTTCGCTACAATAGTCACTGCCTTCTTTTAGAATCCTCTTTCCATAAAATTGGCAAAAGTGAGACTCTCTCATGCAGAGCCTGCGATCATCCTACCCAGAATATTTTCTTTCATTCACTACGGTCTTGCCTCAAACTCTCTTCGACTTGCTTTTTTCTGGACTACTTAAATCATGCTCTTTTGTCCAAGACCCTGGGATATTGCCGGAGTCCCGAAACTCCATGGTTTACTGCCATGCCTCCATTTCGAGAAAGGGATCGGAAAATTATCATTATCATCTCATTAATGTATTGAATATTTGCAGGATTTTCAGAAATAAAAGAGTTTTTAAAACTTCATCCTCAAATTTCTGCAGACGTATGGACGGTGCATAATAAATTATTCACTGATCGGCTGAAGTATTGGAAGCAATTTGAACAAAATATTACTGCTTTGAAGTGATGATTTTTTAATTGTAGTTTTGTATTTTGTAATAAAAGCTTGTTGTATTGGCTACAATGTAGAAATGTTTCATTCATGTTGAGCGTATTAAGTTGCGGTAGCGATAAAGCTAGGCACGCAAAACAAACGCCAATGTGAAAAAGGACTAGCAATAAAAAGTAATCAAAGCAAATAATTTCTAACATACGTAATATATGCTTATTGTATTGAATACAATGTAGCAATGTTTTCTTCATGTTAAGCGAAGCGATAAACTTTGGTGTCCAAAACAATAACACTGGTCAACAAAAAAAGTTTTTTTTAAACGAGAACAAGAACACTCATTTCTTTGTAACATCGAGGCGCTGATTCCGAATCTGGCATTAGTTTTCTTCTAGCACATCAGGATTTTGAGATATGAGGGGCATGGTGTGTGAGATTGTGTGGATTTTGTATCCCTTAAATGACAATATCCCTGCCATTATCATGGCTGTTGTTCAGGTTTTAACATAGGCTACTAGCCACATTAGCATGCTGTTATACCTAATTCAACAAATTTGAAAAAAAGATCTAACAAAAAAGATTAAACAAGTTTAATGTACCAGTGTGGTTGTTTACCAACAGAATGAAGATCGGACAATGGGCAAACATTTTTTGTTAATTGTAGTCTTGAAAAGGACTGTTTATTGGCAGCCTTTAAACAGCTGTATTTGGGTGATTTTCAAATAGTCTTTTCGGGGTAGCTTCTACAAAACTGTTATTCAGAATAACACATGTGGAAAATGTTGATCGCAATCTGGGTAACACTTAATACTGCAATCAAATACTAGTTCAAATGAGGAAAACTTAAAAATGTTTGACATATGATTTCCGTTTGTATGGATAGTTTGCATCATCACGATACAACATCCAGCAATAATCACCCATCATACCCTCATTCCAAACTCCTTTATACCTTTCTTCCATAGCTTGGATATCTTGGTGAAATCTTTCACCTTTCACTAACTGCTCCAAGATTTTCAGGAAAAAAGTCGAGGTGTGAATGAAGAAAATCAATCTTTAAGGACATGCGACACCCCATCTCTTTGTATGCCGCAAGCAACTCTGCAACGCCTTCTTGATACGAATTTGACTTGACATTTCCCAAAAAATTAGAGCAAATCCATTTAAATGCATGCCAAGCTCGTAGTTCCAATGCATTTAATGTTTTTTCACACTCTGGGTCTTCAAAAACTTTCTGAATCTGTGGACCAACAAAGATTCCTTCTTTCAACTTGGCTAGGCTTAGCTTGGGAAACTTTTTACAGAGAAATTCAAAACCATTCGAATTCTGTTTTGCCATAGCTTTCACAAAGTTCTTCATTAATCCTAGCTTGATATGCAGTGGTGGCATTAAAACTTTATCGGGATTTACTAAAGGGATGTGTTGGATATTTTTCACTCTAGGTGCATATGAATTCCTTTTCGGCCATTCTTTTGTTTCATAGTGCTGTGCAGTGGCGCGACTATCCCACAAACATAACAGGAACAGTGTTTTGTAAAACCTCCTTGCAATCCCATCAAAATTCCATTTAAGGTCCCCACATAAGCTCCACTGGTAGTCAGAATAGTGAATCGCATTCAACAAAATTTCAATGCTGTCATAAGATTCTTTTAACTGGGAAGAGTGTGCAATGGGGATGGAGGGTTTTTTATTTCCAATGTGTAGAAGAACTGCCTTCAAGCTTCTCTTTGAGGAATCAATAAAAAGCCTCCATTCGTTCACAATGTGAACTATACTCAGAGTTTGAAACAGCTCTTCAATATCATGGCAGTAACAAAGAGGTCCCTCAACTTTGAAGACCAAAGATAAGCCCCAATTGCGCTTCCTGTAGTAACTTACTTTGACATCTTTTTCAACCATATTTCGTTCTTTTAACCTTGATGCCAGGAGCTCCGCCTTTTCCTTAGAAAGACATAAATCTCTAATTAAGTCATTTAGATGTTTTTGTGAAAATAAGATGGGATCTTCTGTGGTATCAGAATCTGTGCAGTTAGAAGAAATTAATTCGTCAGAGTTGTGTTCATCAGTACTGCTATTAGTAGTATCAAGTCCATGTAGCGGAGGTACTGGTGGTGGCATTGTATCATCATGAGGAACTGGGGTCCTTGCTGAATCCAAATTGGGATATGTTATTTTGTCTCTCTGTTTAAAGGAAAAACCCTTTGTTTTGGTAAGACAAAAATAGCAATCTTGACAGTGATCTTTGGGTTCACGCCAAATCATTGGGACGGAAAACGGCATAGAAGTAGACCGTTTATTTAGCCAGTTGTGCAAGCCTAAGCAGCATAGCTTGCATATTTTATGTGGTGCCCAGGTCTTATCTTGGTCGCCTAATGGGCAACTATAATATGCCGCATACATCTTCTTGATATCATAAGTGATATTTCTTTGCTGTTTTTTGCTTGTAAACTTTCCACAGACAAAGTAAAATCGATCTGGATGGTTTAAGCAGTTTCTAGGCATTATGAATAGGCCTATATTTAGAAATTACTTGTAGAAATACTATAATGTACATTACTATTTTACACCTGCAGAAATAACTAATTTATTTGATACAACATATTGCCATAATACAGGGTGTCTCAAAAGTAAGTATACACTTTAAAATTTGAATAACAATCTAATGGCTTATTCAAATTTGTCAAAAGTTTACAAAAATATTCTATAAACTACTAGAAACAGATTACCGTCCTAATATCTCGTTGAATTTATTTATTGACAGAATGTTAGACCTCAACGTGGGAGCCACCAATTTCGGGAGATTTCAGCCACCTTTTGATGCATTCTTGCTTGACACTTTGCAATAAATCTTGTGTAACTAGTCCACATGATGCTCTAATGTTTTGTTCCAACTCTAAAAGGTTTTGAGACCGTGTGGAGTAAACTTTGCTCTTAAGGAAACCCCAAAGAAAAAAGTCACATGGGGTTAAGTCAGGTGAACGAGCGGCCCATTCTAGAGGACCTCTGCACCCGATCCACCTACCGAGAAAAAACTGATTTAAGTAATCTCTGACTTTCCTGGTGTAATGTGCAGGAGCTCCATCTTGCTGAAAGTAACAGTTTTTCAACCAAAGCATTTTTTGTCAACTTTACTCCACACGGCCTGAAAACCTTTTAGAGTTGGAACAAAACATTAGAGCATCATGTGGACTAGTTACACAAGATTTATTGCAGGGTATCAGGCAAGAATGCGTCAAAAGGTGGCTGAAATGTCTCGAAATTGGTGGTTTCCACGTTGAGGTCTAACATTCTGTCAATAAATAAATTCAACGAGATATTAGGACGGTAATCTGTTTCTAGTAGTTCATAGAATATTTTTGTAAACTTTTGACAAATTTGAATAAGCCATTAGATTGTTATTCAAATTTTAAAGTGTGTACTTACTTTTGAGACACCCTGTATAATTCCCTCAGTTCCGCCTGGCATGTTCCTACATTTTTCACTCTCTACACTTACTTTAGACTACTTAAATAAACTTGCAAAAATATCCTTCTATCCTTTCCTTGTCATTCAGAGCTTGCGCTTAGGTTGTTTTACCACTTAAGAATGTTATTCTGTGACGTCACAATGCAATGCTCAATTGTATTTGGACTGTAAAATGCTTAACAACAAAAGTTGATTTAAAATTATATAAACCGAAATATCTCAAGAATCAGATGTGCTAGAGAAAAAGTAAAATAATTTTTGGAATCTGCATCAAAAATACTTTAAGATAGGCTCATCAGAATCTTCGTTTAAAATTTGCTGTTGACCAGTGTAATCAATATAAAAAAATTACTAGCAATGAAACGTAAACAAATAAAATTATTTCTTATTTGGGTAAGTACTTGAATACAGTCCGCTATAAAAGTCGACTATACTAAAAATAGGTAAAAGTGTAGTCTCCCCCTATAGAATTTTAAAATATTTGAGCTTATGATTATTTTATAAAAACTAACTCGTAAAATTTGGATTGATTTGTGGGCTAAACTAAAAGCATGTCTTGAGGGGTCCTCTTAACATGGCATATTAAGATATTCAAGCTTATAGTTATTCTATGTCAATTTAAACTCATAAAATATGACTTCAATTGTCGACTAAACTAAAAATATGTTAGATGTTCTCTCAATACAGAATTTCAAAATATTTAAATTCGTAATCATTCCATGTCAGTTTATACTAGTAAAATATGGTTTTAATTGTCGACTAAAACCAAAACATGTCTTGAGGGGTCCTCTTAACATTGCATTTTGGACCAGAGTGTACATTGAAGCTTACTATTATATGTTGACTTAAACCCGTAAAATATAGTTTCAATTGTCGACTATACTAAAAATATGTTAGATGTTCTCTCAATACAGAATTTCAAAATATCTAAACTCATAATCATTCCATGTCAGTTTATACTAGTAAAATATGGTTTTAATTGTCGACTAAAACCAAAACATGTCTTGAGGGGTCCTCTTAACATTGCATTTTGGACCAGAGTGTACATTGAAGCTTACTATTATATGTTGACTTAAACCCGTAAAATATAGTTTCAATTGTCGACTATACTAAAAATATGTTAGATGTTCTCTCAATACAGAATTTCAAAATATCTAAACTCATAATCATTTCATGTCAGTTTATACTAGTAAAATATGGTTTTAATTGTCGACTAAAACCAAAACATGTCTTGAGGGGTCCTCTTAACATTGCATTTTGGACCAGAGTGTATATTGATGCTTACTATTATATGTCGACTTAAACCCATAAATATAGTTTCAATTGTCGACTAAACTAAAAGTATTTTAAGGTGTTCTCTTAACATAATATTTTAGATTACAGTATATTAGAGCTTATTACTATTTTGTGTCGACTTAAACTCGTAAAATATGGTTTTGGTTGTCGACTTTACTAGAAATATGTTTTCAAAATGTCCTTTTATCCTAGTATTTTAGAGTAGAGAATATATTGGAGTTTACAAATAAACTTTGTCGACTTAAACTGATACACTATCGTTTCAATTGATGACTAAACTAGGAAATATGTCTCTTAAGGTGTTTTCTTAACATAGTATTGCAATGCATAATGTGTGCTGTGCATCGACAAAACAAATTCGAGGTACATTGGGATAACAAAAGTCCACTAAACTGTAAAATGTTTGCGCGTTCTTTTAACAGAGCATTTAAAGAAGGGGTTCTAATGCTGAGGGACGTTGATGGTTTGATTTGAAAGTGGGGAACGAGTTTTGTTTGCATGATCAAGAGTGGGTACATTTTAAAAGCGTAAGAACCTCTGATATAGAGTTTTTAAACATATCATGGCTATTCTGACTTCAATATTAATAATAATGTATCTTCAC
This sequence comes from Trididemnum clinides, assembly GCA_963675345.1. Taxonomy (NCBI): domain Eukaryota; kingdom Metazoa; phylum Chordata; class Ascidiacea; order Aplousobranchia; family Didemnidae; genus Trididemnum; species Trididemnum clinides. The sequence continues at coordinate 1,640,360 of OY776287.1, read as the reverse complement.
TTAATAATTAAACCGCACTTTTTGTGATTTCAAGCAAGCATTGCACAAATTGAAGTAACTTTATACTTTTTAAATGTCATGCTTTGCAGGTTTACTGCAATGCTCAGGTGATTTCTTAAATAGTTTTAGACCCCAACTTCATATGTGTCCGAGGGCGCTGAAAACCATCGAGGGAGTTGGTGTCAGCATATACATATAATGAACTCCATCATACACTAGAAAATTGTAGTAATGACCAAAGAAAATTGCTGCAAGCAGGTCTTGCAATAAAGCCGCTTTTTATGCCATTGTCAAAATTTTTATATAGGTCTGATTACTTCCAGCCTAATCAAATCTGAATAAAATCCCAAAAATTGTAGCCAACAAGAACTAATTGTAGCCAACAAACCGTCAAAGTACTTCAACAAAAGATATAAAAAAGAAATTACAACACAATTAATCTATTTAGTTGGACAAGTATATGTAGACCTAAAGCGAAAAAAAACATTATTGAGTGTCGACCAAACCGTCAATTTAGCGGTGGAAAAAGTGAAAAGTTTAAGGCGATGATTTTAAGGCGACACTAAACTATATTGTTAGTAGCTTCAAATTTATGTAACTTCTTTTCAATTATGTGAAAAAAACAATTTTTTGAGCTTATGTGCTCAGTCTGAAGCTGCTGCAGCTTTAACAAAGTGGTGTCGACCTAACCCAGAATTTTATAGCATGTCTCCCTAACCGAGAATTTATGCTTATATATATATATATATATATATATATATATATATATATATATATTTAAAAGAAAAGATTCCACGCTAACTATGTCCAAAGGAAAAAATTGAAAATGAAACTTGGAGAGCACTCTGTGATAGTTGGGGAGCCAAGTGAGTTTTACCTTAGCTATTTTTCTTCTGAAAATGGAAAAGGCCACACAATTGCAAAGCAGATTCACAGCATCATAGCCAAGTCCAACCTAAAGTACAAGTTAATATTAGTTGGTACTGATAGTACAGCTTCCATGACTAGTTGTACAAATGGATACATTGCATGGCTGGAACATATGTTGCACCGACTTTTGCAGTGGGCAGTATGCCTACCCAATTGCAATAAACTGCCTCTTTACCATTTATTAGCTACTTTGGATAGTTTAACTACAAGTCTAGATACCCTTTTTGAGCCAATTAGCAAGCAGCTTGACTCTTGTAAAGCAGTTTCAGAATGGTCAGTGAAAAATTTTTGTCTTATTTTTGTTCTAGAGTTTTCCACTGTTGTCTAACCACATCAAAAAAGGTCTCCACTTAAATCAACATCACGCTTACAAAATTTGTTGGGGAGTTTTACTAGAAGATATTAACACCAATCTTTGTATGTTGCAAGTTGGTCCAACTATTCATTTAAGATGGGTTACACTTGGCTGTCGAATACTGCGATATTATGTGTCATTTGAAAACCATCAAAAAATTAAAAAATTTTGGCAGAATTTTGTGCTAAAGTTTATTTTCCTTTGTGATTTGAGGAAGAATGACCACTGGAGTAACTGATGAAACAAAATTTTTTTAATAGGATTCAAAGAATTGTAAAATTGCCAAACCAAAAAATCAAAGAGAGAGATCCATTTTTAAAATCTGCTTTTGTCTGCATTAACGCAGGTGGCCAGATTCATGATGTGCTTCTCGACAGTTCGTAAACACCATCATGCCACTTTACCCTGTCAATGGCATCCTCCTTTTTCAGTCCTATCTGATTGGTGTGCTCCTCCACTTGTCTCTTCCACATCATATTCACTTGCCCATGCCCTCTTCTTCCTGCCACTTCCAGATCCAATGCTCTTCTCAAAACATCACCATAATTCCTTCTCAAAACATGCCCATACCATCACACTCCACTCGCTCTGGCTAGTCCATCCAAAGTATCCTTTAAACCCAGCAAACTCATAAGTCCATGGCTCTTTCTTTTCTGAACCATCTTAACTGCACACGTTGCTCTCATTATTGCTTCTTCAGTTCTTCTCAAAATTGCCATCTCATTCTCCCTCAGATACCACGTCTCACTCCCATACAGCATTGCTGATCTTACATAACTCTGACAAATTCTTCCTTTCATTTGCACAAAAACTTCATTTAGTTATACAGCACAAATTTCATCGAATAACAGTAAAAAATTGCATGAAAGAAATTGCATTAAATGCCATGACAAAAAAACTTCTACTTTGCACACCCTGAAAATGTCCTCATTGCAATGCTGGCTGATGAAGATTCTCATGTTTGCCAGCTAGGAGTCAATAAAATTTTATCAATTAGAAGGGGCACGAAAGACTCTGTTATAGAAAGTGATAGTTTTGAAGGTGATTTTATTGATCAATAAGACCCTCCCAGCAGTAGCACCAACACAGCATACCAACACTGTGTGTAAGTTTTTATTACCAAATAGGAATGGGCAATTTAGAATAATGAATCTGAAGGATTCGAATCCCTAACTATTCAAATCCAAAATGCCAATTCAAACCCAATAATAGAATTTGATATATATCCTGCTTACAAGCTTTATCATGTTGCTTGTTCACAAATTTTCTTTCTGTAAAAGTATCAATTGCATGCAAATGATTCAAAAACTAACTCGCAGACACAGGCAAACATGTAGAAACCTTAAATTGAACTGCAATAAACTCTTTCTCTGATTGTGCTTTTGTTGTTGTAAACTTGTAATAAATGGTAGATGTTGATTGTGCTGATTGCAAAAAAAAAAGGATTTGGAGTCTGGGTTTGGTTTAACTATTCTTGAATATTCTAGAATAGTATATTATTCTGAATTGCCCATCCTTATTGTCAAAGCTAAATTTTGGCATGAAGGCATTTTACAAGCTTATTAACATCACTGGTCAATATATTCACAAGCCCCCAGTAACCCAACACTTACCAGACAAAAGAAATTAAAGCTATTTCAATAAGACTGTTAATTTTAAATCACCTTTGTCATAACCAACAAGTTGAACAACACATTAAGCTTATCTCAGAAGCTTCGGTGCCTGTTGCTGGTTTTGAGAAAAGAGATGGCATGATTTGTCAGAGGATCTGACCTACAAAAAACTAACGAAACAATTTGAATCCCAAATGCAATTTGCTGTATAGCTAAATAAAGTGTGTTATGCTATTTAAGTATAATTCTAATAGCTGTTGGTATAACTTTCATGTAGATCACAAGCTTACGCTTGCTCTATTTTTATGATCTTCATTATACTTCTATAAGCAATTTTAGAAAACTAAGTACGGGTCCTAAGTATTGTGCTGATTTTTCTGCATCTATTGTTTACAATTGTTGCGTCTTTGTAGCAAAAATGTTAATTTGATTGCTTTTAATTAATGTTGCAATTTTTTTAACTTGTCAACTTTACTGATTTGATTGTGTTGTCAGGTCTCTGAGATAGTTTGATAGATATTGTATTTTATATATTTTTTACTTTGACCACTTGCTCACAAGCACCTAAGTAGTAGGTATGTCATGATTAACATGTTTAAATTATTATTTAATTAGTAAGTATTTCCTTTGACAAAGCTGGCTATATTAAGACATTTTTAATGAAACATATTATAAAATTTACAATTTGGCCTTTGACAAATACAGGTTTTTCACATACAGCTTTAAGATTAGTTGCATTAGAACAAAATGTGCTGTTAAAGTAAATATAAACTTGATGACTTTCAATCTTTTGACTCTAAATTTAGTCTTCTATTGATTGGGTTATTTATTGGGTTACAAAAAGGCAGAGGTTTTTCATATTTGACCTCTGGTGACCTCATTTGATATCGTTGTATGGACAATGTTGGATGCAACTATCAAAAATCAAGATTACGCCAACACAAGATTTTAGAACTACTATGTTTTGAAATTAAACAAAAAATTTTTTGATCCACCCTAGTGTATTGGTAGTCATTTCCAGTATTTCCTCTATAGACAAACACTTTCTAGTGTATTTTCTTAGTGATTTTATTGGCAGTTTGTTTTGAGTAATGGTTTCCAATATTCCCCTCTACAAACTATTTCTGGTTAATTTTGTTTTCTAACAATTTTATTGGTGAAGCCTGGAAAATATTAAGGGATTATTTCTTTATTACGTCATGCATGAAGGGTATATATCAGGGGTGGCCAAACTGTGGCTCTCAAGCCGCATGCGGCTCTTTGAGCCTTTGATTGCGACTCTTTAATGAATTAGCATTGATAAATTAGACATGCATTTTCCCGGCCTTGACGAGTTGTTTGATCAGATTATGAAACAATGCGTTCTATCACACGTAATAACAATGGACTGACTGTTAGTAATAATCTACTAAGTGCACTCCGAAAACTGTAGTTAAGTTAACTGTAGTTAAGTAAAGTAAACAGTCAGATTAACTGTAGTTAAGTAAAGTAAACAGTCAGATTGAAGCTGTATGTCAGGGCTGACCTAGTTTCACGTCTTGGTTACGGTTATACTAATAATTGCAAAAAAAGTTTACCCAAGAAATGTCGTTGAGGAATAATTGCAAAAAGAGAAAGTATGAAGAGGAGAATAGAACTTTTAAAACAGAATGGGAGGAAGAGTTTGGATTCACTGATAACGAAGGTAAACCTGTGTGTCTTATCTGTCATGCTTTGCTCAACCATTACAAAACCAGTAACTTGAAACGCCATTAAGAAGCTAAACACAAAAACTTTCACACCAACTACCCACCTAAGTCAGAATTACAAAAGAACAAGCTTAATGAGCTAAAATCTTTCCTAAATGCCCAGCAGAACCTGTTGAAAACATTCAGCAAGGAAGCTGACACAACCACTGAAGCTAGTTTCATTATATCATGGAATATATTCCGGTTCAAACATCCATATTCAGATGGTGAATTCATTACGAAGAATATATCTGAGGTGGTTGCAGTGTTAGATCCTAAGAACACAAAACTTCAGCGACTAATATCGCAAACTCCAGTTTCACGACACACAGTTGAAAGATGGGTATCTCGGATCAATGTTGATGTCAAAGACAAACTGCAAAATGATTTAAAAAATTCCACTGCATTCAGTTTAGCTTTAGACGAGTTGACGGATGTGCGAGACAGTCCGCAACTGGCTGTGTTTGTTCATTACGTTTCCAATGATGTTGCTGTAAAAGAAGAGTTGTTGGACTTAATCGCATTAAAAGAAACAACTCGTGGTGTAGATATTAATAACGCGCTTGACATCTTAGTAAATGCTGAAGTTCTGCCAAATAGACTTGTCAGTGTTGCAACAGACAGAGCACCAGCAATGATAGGGGGATATGCAGGTTTAACCCTTTCGCGGTCCACCAAGCAAAACTCATCGTGCACAAACGCGAATGACGTCTATAGCCATCCATTTCTTAGCCTGCATAAAAAGTTTACTAAAAAAACGATTTGTGACTTTATTTCTCATCCGATTTTTATAAAATTTTCAAAAGATCACGCTTAATTCCTCACGCATCGAAAGATGTATAATTTGTGCCCTAATTCTTGGATTTTCATGCCGAAAAACGGTTAAATAGACCAAGAACACAGTTGCAGACGACAGAAATTGCAATATTTTCAGCAGACACGTGCAAGAGCCAACTACCTTGAATTCAAATCAAGATACCTGGTTTACCACACAACCAAACCCTTTATCATTGACACAGTCTGAAAACTACTCTTTTGGGACATCATTTGACAAAATTTTAAGCAATAATGATAAATTTTGCTTTTTTAAATTTCCAAATTGTTTAGGGGTCTCAAAACCCCCCCAAACAAATTTGTAAAATAAGTAAAAAAAGTAGATTTAGTGCGCAAAAAATATGATATGTTGCTAAATACCGGTCTCATTTGAAAGCTTAGGAAATTTGCTTTTCAGCAATATATAACTTTAAATAGTTTAAGCTAAGCAATATATGATATTTACTGATCAAAAATGGGTACTGTACATCATGTCACTTCAAAACCCCCAAAATTTTTTGACTTACCTTTACTAAATTATAATTTTTAGAAAAACTACACCCTTTAAAAAGATAAAATAAATTGCAAATACTTCACCACTAAAGTCGTCATTTCGCATCAAGTTTCCAAGGAGACAAAAACTGAAATACAAATTTAAAAGCTAGTAGAAGTTTAGCTTCTCTAAATCAAAGTTTGCTGTATCCCCTTTTTTCTCAACACATGGGAGGGGTGTAAATAAGTTGCTGTTTCATTGTTAGTGACAGCATATTCTATTTAAACTTGATATTTTCTGAATCTTCAAGAAATTCCCTGTTCAAAAATACTTAATGTTACATGGTTTAGGCTAACCTGTAGCAGATAATAACTGATCATATTTTAGATACTACATTTGACAAACAAAATTTGGTACCGGTCAGTACCGGTTAACAAAAAGGTCATGGGCCTCAGAAAGTAGCAAACTGAAGAAAACCTAGGCTTTTTGGTAAGTTTTGACTGATGTACCTTGAAAGCTTATGTCCTTAGCATCATCTAGCGACCATTTCTAAAGAAATTGGTAGAAAAATAAATCTGTAGTAATCTTTGAGGTAAGGGTACTCTAACTTCGAAGACAACTCAGCACCTGTTGGAGGGGGGGAACTAATTTGCATATTCAAAAAAAAATTTTTTTTGTTTTTATTATATTTGAAATCCTCAAGAAATGTAGATTTCAACGATATATCACACTTGATGTAGAAGTAAACAGATGAGTAATGATTTACAAACAAACTTGGGTATTTTATGATGATTAATTGTCATTAATTATGATTATGACACTTTGTGCAAAATAATGATGACGGCTATAGCCGTCGTGGACCGCAAAAGGGTTAATTGGACTTTTGAAAAATGATGATAACTTTCCTGATTTTCTTTCTGTTCATTGCATAATTCATCGTGAGCACCTAGCAGCAAGATATTTCAAATATGAATACGTTATGAAAGCTGTTCTTGAAATTGTAAATTTTATTTGCAAACATGCCAAAACCCAAAGACAATTTAGAAACTTCATTGAAGATTTGAATCTTGAAGATAAGCCTAACGACGTCTCATTTTACTGCAATGTAAGGTGGCTGTCCACGAGCAATGTTTTGAGTAGATTTGTTGAGTTGTTGGAGCCAATTAGTATTTTTCTTAAAGAAAGAAACAAACCTTATCTGCAGCTGGAAGATGATGAGTGGATGCACGATCTCATGTTTCTTACTGACGTAATGCATCATTTACAAACTTTAAACTTGACACTGCAAGGCAAAGACCAACTTGTTTCAGACCTTTCTCAAAAAATTTTCAGTTTTCAAAAAAAACTCAGACTTTTTCAAAGGGATTTACTTTCTAAAAGAATCGATCACTTTCCTAATCTGAGAAAGATAAACATCGAAATAAAAGAGAAAGTGGAAGAATACAAAGGCAAACTTCAAGAACTGTTGGCGGAATTTCAATCTAGGTTTCAAGACTTGCAAATGCTAAAACCTTGCTTTTCCTTTTTTGTAAACCCATTTAAGGTTGATGTGATCACCGATGGATGTCCGATTCCTAAACCATTTGTATGTGAAGCATCTGTTGTAGAAATGGAACTGTTGGAACTGCAGGAAGATCTTGCTTTGAAAATAGTCCATAAATCTCTGAGTACAGTTGAGTTCTGGAAACAAGTCCCAGAAGCAAAATACCCGAACCTAAAGAAAATAGCTATTCAGCGCAACATACTGTTGTGAGTCATTTTATTCCGTGATGAAATTTGTAAAGTCAAAGTATTGTTCAGTTTTGACAAATCAACACTTATAGGAACTGCTCTGAACTGCTTTAATGTCATATCAGCCTAATTTTAAACATCTTGCAGCCCAGGTGGAGACTCACAGTATCCCCACGCAGCAGTAGCTACACTTTGTTGTAAGTGAACAAATTCGTATTTTTTATTGTGTTTATGTTGTGGATCTTTTAAAACTGGATTTTGTTATATGCGGCTCGAGCGTGAAGCAGGTCTGGCCACCCCTGGTATATATAGTAGCAGGTCATGAACCAAAACAAAAGAAAGAAGGGGAAAAGATGACAGAAGACACAAGTGAGAAGAGCGACCAGGGCGATATAAGGGAGGGAGATTATTTGTTGATAGGGAAAAAAAAAAGTAGTGACTATTTGTGTGTAACAAAAATGTGTGTTTATAGAGTTGGTGTTGTTAGAGTGAGCTGGTCATTCAGCTTCTCGAACAAGATAGAGCATAGAAGGTGGCCATTGAACTCTACAGAACAAATTTTCCAGTCATGGAATCTTCATCCATCAGTCATTAAGATACAGGACGGGTGATTCACCATATTTGATGACATTAACTTCTCATGATAATTGTCAATTGTGACGTAAAGGTTACCACCTAATTAGACATTTATTCTAAAGTAAACGTAATTTTAGTTTACCCAGTATAATTACTCCAGTGAAGGTTAGTTTAATGGTTTAAAGATTTACACCGACATAAATCACAAACATTATATGGAAAACAATTTAGAGTGTATTGCAAACAATTTAACCCAACCCAATTTGACAAAAAGGACAAAATGTGTCCAGGGATGATGTTATCACATTGGTTTGGGCCCATTTAAAAGGACGAAACGTGTCCAGGGATGGTCTTGTCAAATTGGGTTGGGTACATTGTTTGCAATACACTGTAAATTGTTTTCAATATAATGTTTGTGATATATGTCAATATGTATCTTCAACTATTGTAATTTTGAAGATTTTTGGCTTTGATCACCACTCATTTGCTGGTTTCCCATTCAAATTGGGAGTCAGCTCTCCACATTCAATTTTAAGGTGGTTTTTAGCCGTTTGTCAGATGTTGAGAATATCATGTTGATAAAATTAGTCAAAAAACTATTTACTGCACTATTGCAAAAACAGATTTGAGCAAGGTAACAAACAGCAAGAACAATAATGGGCTGAAAAAAAATTAGAGAATTTTGGAGTTGCTTCATGAAAGAAAGTTTTTGTTACTGCTGAAAGGAAAGATTTGCCAGAATCATGTAAGCTTGGTAATACTGTTCTGGAGCAAGACGCGGTGTCTGAGGGAAAACGAGATGGCAATTTTGGAGCGGCATGTAGTGCTGAGGAAGAATAAGATAGCTATTCCAATGACAACAGCCATGTCTGAAGGTGGTGGAATGAGATTAGGAGTAGCCAAGCAGTTAAAAATTTATTGGATTTGTATGATACCTTGGATGCACTGGCTAGGATGAGTAAAGTGGAATGGTACGGCCATGTTTTGAGGAAGGGTAATGATGATGTGTCAAGAACAACATTAAATTTTGAAAAGGGGGAGAGGAAGAGGGTGCCAGTGACCAAAGATAAAATGAAGAAAGCAAATGGAACAACATATTGAACTTGGATATCTCTCTTAGTACTGCAGAAACTTAGTCAGGGTTTTCCTATTTACGAGGTATGCTCAATAAATATGAGAAGATGTCAGGAGTGATACAATTTGTTTTCATAAGCTTACAAAACTTTGTCTCCTTCAAAATAATTGCCTCTTGCATCCACACACTTCTTCATGCGTTGCTCCCAATCCTAGAAGACCTCTTCAAAGTCTGTCTTAAATAGTCCCTTCAGTTAACTTTTTGTTGCCTTTTTCAGCTCCTCTGTTGACTGGAATCTGATTCCCCTAAGGCTGTGTTTCATGCTTGTGAATAGGAAGAAGCTGCAAAGGGCTAAATCAGGACTGTAGAGTGGGTGGTGTACCGCTTTCATTCCCCTGTTGGCTATCCAAGAGCTCATCAGCATTGACCTGTGGCATAGAGCATTGTCCTAGTAGAATCACCACTGACCACTCCTCTACTGCTGAGGCGTCTTCTTCCTCATCTTCTCCCTAGCCTTTTCTGAACAGTAAGATAATATTCCTTATTGACAGTTTGACCATAAGGAATCCATTCAACGTGAATAAGCCACTAGGAGTCAAAAGAATAAAATGACTATGGCCTACTCTTGTGTCCTTCTCATCTCTGCCTTCTTGGGCAAGGGAGAAGTCCTGCACTTCCACTGATCAGTCTAACGTTTGCTTTCAGGTTTGTAGGTGAACACCCAACTCTCGTCATAAGTCACTACATTATTGAGGAAACTTCAATCAGCCACTATCATTTCAAGAATGCCAGTGCAACATTGCACACGAAACTATCTTTGGTCGTTAGAGAGAATCTTTGGCATGAACTTGGCACAGTCTTTAAGGAGCTTCAGACTTTCAGTCAGAATTGTATCTACTGTGCCAATTTCTAATACCAACAGCTTCAAACATCATCCTCACAAATATTTGATGATCTTGCATTACTAACCTTCGCACTTCCTCTTGTTTTTCTCTTTGCATGCACTTTTTGGTGCTCCAGATTTGGATTCATCTTCAACCTGTTCATTTCCTTTGAAAAATCAGTAAAACCACAGATAGAAACTTGCTTGGCTTATCTGTTCATCCCCATATGCCTCCTTAACATCCCATAAGCTTCTTGTTTGGTTGTCTTAAGTGTAACACAAAATTTGATGATATGACATTGCTCCATGTTTTCCTGCATCTTGTCATGTGTTCAGAGATCGGCAAACATAATCTAACTAGTTACACTTTCAATATTATCTGTTAAATCAGATTTCAGGGGGGCGTACGTGTTACCATCATCTGACAAATCATTAATTCTTGAATCATAATCAGATTTGCCTAAAACCACAGTGCAGTTTCCTTTGTCAGCATGTGCAATGATTTCTTTATTCTTTGAAAAATTCTGTAAGCTTGTTTTTCTTCATTAGTAAGATTAGAAGGAACTTTCTTTGATGAATTTAGAATGCTTACAATTTTGCTTCTAGTAATATTAGCAACAGGTGCAGGGAGAAGTTGTATACCTTTTTCTGCTTCCAATATTGACATTAGGTTTAAATTTTGCTGTTTTGCATAAAACAATTTCCAAACAAAAAATTAATTGAAAACAAAAAAAAAGGTCTATGACTTCTCCACACACCTGTTGCTAATATTACTTGAAGCAAAACTGTAAGCATTCTAATTTCATCAAAGAAAGGTCCTTTTAACCTCACTTTTTCTTTTGCTTCTCTCTATTTGGAGTCCCCACACCCGATCGATTTCGTCTCCTTCCTTAGCTCCAACCCTTTCCATGTCTTCTCTTGCCAAATCCATCCATCTTCTCTTTGGCCTTTTTTCCTTCCACTGGGCACTGCTATCTCCATCATCCTTTTTCCCATGTAGCCTTCTTCTCTCCTTTTCACGTGTCCATACCAGCATAGCCTTGCATTCCAAAGTTTTGTCTCCTAGCTTTGCAATTTTTGCAGTCCCTCTCACGTATTGATTTCTTATCCTATTCTTTCTTGTCACTCCCAGTGCCCATCTCACCGTTTTCAATTCTGCAACTTTCATTTTCCCACCTGTCTTTTCATCACTGCCATCAATTCCATTCCATAAAGCATTGCTGGTCTAACAACACTCTTGTACATTTTATCCCTAACCCTTGCTGATAACTTCCTGTTGCACAGAACTCCAGACAACTTCTAATCTCACTAATGAAAAAAAACAAGCTTTACAAAATTTGTCAAAGAACAAAGAAATCATCATTAGACATACTGACAAAGGAAACTGTACTGTGGTTTTAGACAAATCTGATTATGATTCAAGAATCAATGATTAGTTAAGTGACAGTAACATGTACGCTCCCTTGAAATTTGATTTAACAGGTAATATTGAACATAAACTTAATAAATTTGTTTACATGTTTTTAATGAAAAATCGCATTTCACAACAAACCTACTATTGTTTACACAGCACTGATTCCATTGCTCCAAGCATTTATGGGTTACCAAAAATTCATAAAACTGATTTTACGTTTTGACCCATTGTTTCCTTTATAAATTCATCGCTTTATAATTTGTTTAAGTTCATTGCTGTTTTATTGACACTGCTAGTTGGTGCTAATGGTTTTACTGTGAAGAATTGTTATGATTTTGTAGAGCAACTAAAAAATTTGAAATTCAATCACAATGAATGCATGGTTTCATTTGATGTTATTTCTTTGTTTACTAAAATACCAGTTGATGTGGCCAAAACCGTTGTATTAGAACGATTAAAAAAGAATGACACCCTTGATAATAGATCTGACCTTACCTTGACTGATATTGAGACTGCATTAAATTTGTGTCTTGATAATACGTATCTCTATTTTTGTGGTAAATTTTATCATCAAATATTTGGTGTCGCAATGGGCTCACCCATTTCTGTCATAATTGCAAATTTATTGATGGAGATTGCAGAGGAAAGAGCAATGTCAACCTTTTAAACACACCCAAATTTTGGAGAAGATATGTTGATGACACGTTTGTTATTACTAGAAAAACAAAAGTTGATGAATTTCATAACCATATTCAAGACATTGAAGCCAGTATAAAATTTACCATAGAACATGAGACTAACAATACCATACCTTTTTTGGATGTCTCTGTTACTAAAAAAGCCAGGGGGAAATTAATGACAAAGATTTATAAAAAGCCAATGCTCACCAACAGATATCTAAATTTTAATTCAGCACATTCCATGAGTTAGAAGCAAGGACTGGTAAAGTATCTTTTAAAAAGAGCTCAATCACAGTTAAATTCCAAGCATACAAATAAAACACTAGAAACTTCAAAAATTATGGAAGCTTTAAAAAGAATGATTATCCCAAATGGTTTCTAAAATGCACAGTTAAAAGTTTGAAAAGAAAAACAAATTTATTGTTAGCCAAAAACAAGGAAATTAAAACACATATAGTGCTGCCCTATGTTCCAAGATACTTTGAGGCTTTGACAAAAATTTTTAGAAACACAGGAATTTTGGTAAGTAGCAAACTGCATTTAACTTTAAAAGACATTTTACCAAAGGCAAAAGACTCATTGGAAAGGTCATGAAGTAGTTTACCAAATTTCTTGTTGAGATTACACTGGTATCTACATTGGAAAAAACAGGATGAGCTTACAAAACAAGATTGGCAGAGCATAAGCGATTTAAGCAATGCAACACTTATAATGATTTAAGGCCAGCAAATCTGGCAAAAGTTGATGACAACAATTTTAATAAAAAAGCAGTGTTGGTTAAGCATGTCATCACCAAAGATCACCAAGTTGACTGGGATCATAGCAAAATTTTAACCTGTGAAACAAATTTTACCAAATGCCAATTTCTTGAATCTTTTTTTTATTCATAATTCTAAAAATGCAATCAATGATAAAGAAAATTGTTTTTATTCTGAAATTAATGATAATTTGACATAATCTACAGTTGGTTATTACTCGCTTTTAAACTTTTTGTTTTGTCTTTTTCTTTTGATTGCGTAGCACACTATTTGATTGCGTAGCACACTATTTATATTGCCTCACTCGTGCTTTTGTTTATTATTAGGCCTGATGAAGAACAGCTGTATAGCTGTTTGAAGTGTTCACAAATATTGAAGTTTTTTGCATGCTTGATAAGAACTTGTATTAACTTAAATAAATCTTATCATTACCAAAAGAGCTAAATAAAAAAAATTTATCAAAAATACCTGATAGCCAGAATAACAGTGCAAAGATAAAAACATTAGCAAAGATGTCTAAGGACTTTTCAACATGAAATCTGATGTGGAAAAACAGACATTCTACATGTATTATTTTTGAAGGGAATATGCAGATAGTGCTAGTTGCTAGCTAGCAATTTTTAAAATTTACTTTTTAAGATTTTATTTTTCAATTTTAACCCTTAAACGCCCAAGTGTTTCGCCAACCACTACTACCTATGTGGGTCGTTAGCAACCCGACATATTGAAATATCTTTGCTCAAGCTTTCAGTTTGCTCATCTTCCTAAAAAATGGTTATGAAACTAATCAACATGTTTCAAGTTCACTATTATTTACAGCTAAGTATAATGCTTCAAAAAAAACCGACAAAATTTGCAAAAATCGCAAGTGTAATATTTTCCATTTTGTACAAAAAGTGACCTATCAAAAGTTAAGATAAACGCTGCATACTACCAACAAAAAGCAATTATTAAAAAAACGTGTAACATCAAAATATAACACAAAAGGAAAGAAAAACAATAAAATGATTGCAGTTTGTTAGCCTCTAACACAATAGGCATGATAATGCCAAGGCACAAAAATCATGCAGCACAATAGGAACATAAAACCATGACCTGTATGTGATCAATGCAAGATGGCTTACTACATTCTTCAAACGCGTCAGTTGTTTTGCAATCCAGAGATGGACAGATGTAGCACTGTCTCTTTTAGGCTTTCCACCCTAATATGCAGCTGATTGCAAAGTGCCAATGTCAATTTTGTACTCACATTTTCATAATGATAGTTTAGTATCTCTTGGAAGTTGCTTTACTCGCACTCATTGCTGTAGCTGTGGATGAAGCAAACTCATGCCTAAGCTTTCTGAAAACATTTGGCGTCGATAATTGTCTTTTTTCTCTTTGTGGAAGATTTGCTCAGAAAATCACCATGCTATTGATACCTGCAATATTGAGGCAGTTGAAGAAGTAGGCAAGTGGTCAGTGCTTGGTCCTTTTATGCCCACTGTAATTATGACAAAGTTGGTCAACTCAGTCAACAGCTGCTTTGGTAGCATTGTTGTCTAGTATCATTTCAGGCAAACTTGAATCTTCATCAATTTTGTTGTTGTCATTGTGCATAGTTGAAAAGTAAAACCACAGCTTTGTTTTCTCTGGGTACATTCAATACTAACGTTTGCCTGCCACTAAAGCTAAACAGCTTGATCCAATCCTTTTTGCCTTCCTTGTTGCAAATTTAATTGAAAGTTTTTGTTAGTTTTTCTCATCGTTTCCAGCAAAATGATTTGTTTCTGGAGTATGTTTGCAGCAAGCTGGGAACTGGTAAATCAATTATCAGTTGTTACATTGACTCTAGAAAAATGCAGTAATGTCGAGAGGAATTTCACAACATCAGATGACAACCCAACGTTTGTCTGATTTCCTTGACATCCAATATACAGCATGCCATTGAATGTGTAGCCAGCGAGACAGTCATACAACAAAGAGCTTCAGCATGCACTTGTCTATCTTGTTGAGCATATACTGGAACGAAACTACTAATGACCTAGAAATGACCTTAGTTGTTCATACATGGTTACATAAGCACTGACAGCATAATGTTTTCTGTAATTCTCAAAAAACTGTTCCCACATTTGCCGAAATGCAGCAGACTTATCATTCGTGTTACAATCTTCACAACTGTCAAAATCTAGGTTTGCTAAAAGTTGCTCAAATCGATTACGGTTGAAAGAAGCGGAAAATATAGCTCTTCCTTATGGGCCAGGTGACCACAACGAATGAAGGGATTCGTACTGACAATGATACACACCAATGAGGTACAGAACATCAACAATGTCTTTCATTTCACACAAGTCAAACAGCATCCATTCATCTGGCATTTTGCTTCTTTTTCTGAGGTCCCTTCTTGCATGCTCGTTAGTGTGTTTGACAACCTGCTTAAGCATATTTTCATCAATAAAGTAAACAAAAGGATCAACTTTGTTTTGGATGTTTTTTGCAACACCAATTGGTCTTCGTTGGTGTGTCTGAGATTACGTGCATGTGTTCTTGATGGTGGGGAATACATGGTAAACCACACACGACCATTTTTCCTGCAAACATGCTTCTGGCCGTAAGATCATCACTGTCATGCTCAGAGGAGTCTTCGCTATCACTATCTTCCCCACTATGGACAGCCAATTCATTGTCTGCATGTGTGATCTGGTTTCTGACAATAGAAGAAGCGTCATCATATCTATCAGTTGATGATTGGCCTTCCACAGAATCTTCGCTCTCAATGATTTCTTCATCATTGGAGTTGTCTTCTAAATCAGACTAACTCGTACCACTTTCTCAGCGGCTGTTGCTGTATCTAGTAGCTTTCCTGCAATCGTTGTTCAGATTCTTTTGGAATCTTATACCAATTCGCAATCAACTCTTCGATGTTGCTTTCTTTCTTCTGAAACTTCTAATCTTTTGTCATAAAAGTTTTTATTTTGCATTACACAGTATGAAAAATGCGATGATTGACTATTTCTTAATTGTTTAATTTAATTTGATGTTTGTGGCACTTTACAATTAACTACTAACTACATAAGTTGCAATTCAAAAAAAAGTTACACCATTACCTAACATGGGTCTCTAGAGACCCTATAGGTTTTTTCTTTTAAATCCTTAATAACTATTTAAACAGCGTAATATTTTTAGAATTATAAATGTGAAATGGAAGAAGAATAAATGCTTTGGGAATACTTGAAGTCTCACAGAACGTAGCTGACCATTTCAAGAGATATGAGGAAAAAACAAAAGGCTCGGGTCGCTAGCGAACCACTTAGGCGTTTGAGGGTTAAACATCAAATAACTGTAAATTTCAACTAGCAAAATTAGTTGCTAGCTAGCTTACCAATGTGTGTATGTCCTTAAATGAGACTCCCTTGACATAAGCATTGCATCATTATTTGCACACAAAGGCAAATCTGTAGTCATTATTAGGCGTAGCATTTTTGCTATTGCATGTCTTTTACACCCACCTGATGAGACCCAATAAGGTCAAAATTGCTCGTGGGTTATTGACATGTTGTAATGGGTTGTTGTATCATACAATATGATGTAGGTGATTGTTCTTATGCAATTTTTCTGTTTATCTTTAGATGGAAATCATTTTGGAATCAAAAGCTATTTGACATCACATTCTCATACTCATTTTGGTTCTTTTTGGCAGAAGTAAGATAGAGGTAAGTTCTTTTGCGTAACTTGCAGAACATGAAGTATTTCTTAATAATTTGGATTCTATATTACTTCCTACAAAATAAAAAAGTGAATCCAAAATTTTGTGGAAAAAAAAGTTCATTTTAATTGCAAATTTGCCCGAAATTTTTTGCAAGTTTGCACATTTTGCACTTAAAAGAGAACACAATTACAGAGGACTAACAGCTTTATCATATAAGTTAATGACCAAGCAAAGATTAGAAATTTACTATGATCATTTCCTTCTATAGTTGAATAAAATGCAGCAAAAACAGATAATCAGGCAGCCACAGATACAGTGTACAATACAGGAACTAAATATCCACAAGAAATCCAATAACATAAAAACGCACCCAAGAACCAAACATTAGACTTCACAATTGAGTCTGACACCTTGGTAATGTTTGGCACACATTTTCTGCATGACAAATTATAATTCTTAAAGACGACATTGGAGTCTAAGCCAACAGAGACATTCAGTCTGTTTTCCATGATCTTTTGATGGCGTTTAAGATAATACCACATAAGGTATAAAACAATGCTGCTCAAATGTTTTAAACTGGTGGGCCCCTTTTGCTTGTTTGAAGTAATGGAAAACCCTAATTAGTCTCTTATCATAAGGACCTTTTATTTGAAAACAATTTGAGGTATGGGGGCTTAAATTCTTATCCATAAATTAAAATCTTAAGATTGTTGTAAACAGAAAAAGATGCAATGTTTTATTTTCCAATTTTATGTCTATTTACAAAGGCAGCCAGAACCACCTCATGTTTCTTGCAACGCCATAAACAGCACTATGCTACTTCTCTCTGTCAATGGTATCTTCCACCTTTAATCCAATCTCTTTAATCTCTTTCTGAATCTCTCTTCTCGGTATCATTTCTGTTTGCTCTCACTTTCTTTGGATCACTTCAAAATCTAACCTACTTCTTAACACATCATCAATATCCCTCCTCGACGCATTCCCATATACAGTAGATGTCACTTATTAAGACTGCCTTGGGACTGGATGATATTGGGCTTGCTTACTGACAGACTATTTGTAGATATTTTGAGCTAAAATATTTGTTAACTGAAATAAAGATAAAATGTTTAAAGCTAATCAGATTGTACACAGAAATTTGTAAGAAATCAGTAAAACTGCCGCTTTACTGATTGACCATAATTCGTATATTGTGCCGTTGTTTCATTATTTCATTGAGTTTTTTTTTTCTTGCACTATCGTGCAGGCGCAGCCTGCTCCATGTAAAACATAATCAGTTTTTAGACATAAAGGGTTTGTGACAAAACAGAAGAATTTTAGACAGTAACCAAAATGCTTAATGTTTATCCATACAGAGAAAAAATCAAGAATTACATAGTGAAATTTGTTAGTTATAAAGCATTTTAAACAAATTCAAAAAATTGCATAGAGAATTTGGGCTTGTTGAATGGGTTTTTGGGTGTATAAAGCAAGTTTTGTTAATACACAGTTAAATGGAAGAATTTCAGGCCATATGAATTTGGGTTTAATACGTGAATGGGCTCATAAACTGTGGGCTTAATAAGCGGCATCTACTGTAATAGCAATTTAATTGTTCAGACTAATCTTATCTAGAATTTTTAAAAATCCAACATATCCATTAGTTCCTGGCTATTAATTTTTAATATTATTCCATTTCTGAATTAATTAAACACCACACATTGCTCTCTCTCAGTTCTTCTCAAAATTGGCCATCTCATTTTCACACAGACAACATGACTTGCTAAATAATTTGTAAAAGCTTTAAATGTTATATTGATGTGATCAAGTTTTGACTTAGCAAAACATGTTTGCAAGAATTTGATATAGCTAACTTGTTTACCACATTTTGATTTGAGTACTGTTCTTTATGAGATTTGCATTACACAATAGTGATTGTGACATAGCGGTAAATGTGGTAAAACTCACAAGTTTGAACCTATGACACTATGGTGATTTCCCACTGTTGTTTATCCAGAATATTTTAGAAAAAAATCCTTTTATTGATATATAGACGACTCGACATCTTGAGAGCTGGAGAAAGAGAAAAATAGATAGGTAGTGTTTGCATGAATTTGTTTGTTTATTCAAAGAATAAATATTGTTGAAGGAAGGCATAAAGGGAAAGTGAAACTGATAATCGCTGTAGGTGGTAATGTAGTTAAGAGGAAAGTTTATTTGTAAATTTATTTCTTGTTACTTCAAACAAAAAGCTGTGTAAATCTACAGCTGTTAGGTAAAATGTTTTGTATTAAATGATCAAGTGCCAGAAAAGTTGCAGTTATACCAATTGTTTAAGCCATACATTACATAGCCTCAATTTTGTAATACTACAAATAGAACTAAAAGTCTATTGCTCAACCATATCTCTTCTTTCACTCAACTCTTCATCATTTTTGTCTTTCCATGATTGATTTTCATCTCCTTGCTCTTAAATGCCTCTTTCTGTTTTAAAAACTGAAAATTGATGAATTAGGCACATGCTTCTATAGATGATAAGTAGGAAGCTCAAAGTGTGTGGCAGATTGTGCCAAATAAAATGTTGACATTTCAGTAGAAATGGATAGGGTGACCAAAAATGCATGACAAGCATTTTCTTGCTTTCCACAAGGGCTCCAAATCATTGACAGGCTTCCATGTGGTGCCCAATACCTCATAAAGTACATTGTAGTCATCAATGCTGCTTAACATAATAGCGTCTTAGATCATGAAGTCTTCACTGCACTCACATTTAGTGTTGATGAAGCACATTTTAGCTTTTCCAAGCACCCACATGACAAATCTACAAAACAGCTTATCCATTATTGTTAAAGTTGCAAAAGTTCTGTTCATAGCAAAACTGTAGCAGTCAATTGATACAATGGTTACTCTTTTCAAGATTACAAGAAGATTGTTGATTGCTTAGTATAGACAATGCCATTAGTTTTAATGGCAATATAGTTAAGTGGTATTACCGGTACATTTAAAAAGATGGAAAGAATCAGATCAATCATGCAGTCATAAGCATGTAATTTATACTTCTCAGCTCTGTCCATTCTCTAAGTCGATACCCACATCCTCAAGAGTACAGTTTGTTAAACTTTAGGTCAAAATTTGAAGCACCAGTAGTTATTGTTGCAGGTCTGCACATCTACTGCTGATCAGTTGCTGGCAAACAATATGGCTTTGAAGCACAAAACGTACAGTAGCTTTGCTGAAATCAAAGTATTAGATGCCAGTAAACAGATACAAGCATTCTTTCAAGAAGTTCATTTGTAAAGTTTATGTTTTATGAGAAAAATTTTACTAAAGTGAAACATAAATTTTACAAATAACAATATCAAAAGAATGTCTGCATTTGTTTGTGAGATATGTGCACTTGACCACCAGAAAATGCCTGCTATTTTAATCAAATTAGATGCTGTAGCTCATGACATGGTAAGTACCAGACTCAAGCTTTGCCCTTGTTTAGGCTCTTTAATGATGCATATCCTTTCATCGTCCAAAGCAAGACTTGAACTCAGTCAGTTTTCAAGGTGTTGACCATCACTGTAGTGATGTGCTTATAAACCACATCACCAGACGCTGAGATTGGTGTAATTCTAAGAACTGGCTGGATGCTTCATGATTGACAGTTTATTTCCTGGATTTGCAAACAAGAGACTGCAAAATCCACTATATTCTAGTCCTATGAAGCACCTCATATCAACACTTACCCAAGAATATGTAAGCATTGCACTCACCAAGTGATTAAATTGATGGGCAAAGAAAGTAATTTTTATCAGAAATGAGTGGAAATAATCAACCAATGTTTTAAAAAAAATCAAAAGGCTTTCTGCTTTTACTATCCTTCACATACATTTTTTCCCTTAAGTTAGTTAAATGTTTAAGTTAGTTACAGGATGAATTTATTGCTCACTTTATTGAAGTCTAGCTGATCTAGCCTTTAGCCGAGCTGATTTCTGTAAAAACTTGATTATATAGTTTGTTTTATAAGAGATTGCACATGATTCATTATAAAAATTACTTCAATATTTATTGTCAACTATGGACCTAAAGAGTGTTCTACAGTCAAACTAGAAAATATAAAGTGAGATTGCCCCCAGAGTATGAAAGCAAAGACAGTGAGCTGAGTGAGAGAGATAACAAACATGATTACATGCCATCACAAATGAAACAACCATGTTTGTATTCTGACAGATCTGGTGAAAACACTTCAGGGTTGCAAGCAGAATATTTCAAAAAGTAACAAATTAATTGAATAAGTTACAAATTTACAAAATAAAGTCAATATGTTAATATAATTATTAAAAATCATGTATTTACTTACTTTCTAAAATATTAGAAAGAACATGCATTTACTTACTCTCTACAGCATGGGTGCACAACCTGCAGCCATACGACAGGTGGCAACCAACAGGAAAAAGTTTGAAAACTCCTATCCTAGGTTATTTTTTTGATAAATCTAGCTATTTCTAGCCAATTTTAAGGTGAAACCAGATACTGTACCTCAAACAAATATGTTAATAATCAAGTGAAATAATAACAACTTTTGGTAGCATCGTAACAAAAGCAACAAATTTCAAACTTGCAAGCGAAAGGTAACAACTCTAACAATCCTGGGACAGACCTCAGACATGAGCATTCGCAGATCAACCTGACTCAGACATGCACAGGATCTTGCAGGCACATCAATGGTTGAAGTGGAGTAAAGAATAACTTTGATCAAAATCAATTTTTCATCACCATCTAATTCATCTACACCGCTAATCTGAAAAAGCATTAACCTTCAAAATACTTCAACCCAAATCAAAGTAACTGCATGTAAACATACACTGCCAGCTTTAGTAGTCATAAAAAATCCATTTGGCTATTTCTTTCAATTCTTTAAAAAAAATCTCTTGGATGTGATAAGGTAGCAAAGCAACCTCTATGAGATGCAAAATAATCCTACACAACTACTTGGTTAAATTTGACATAAACTTAAACAAGTTTTCAGATGCTGCATGCCTATGGTGATATTCAAGCTTCCAAGATTTCATATGTGTTGGGTATCAAGTACCAGAATAGGCCACTTTACAAACATAATGACTTGAGATAAATGGGAGGCAATAAAAAAAAAGAATCAACGTTTTAACCACAATGAAAACATGCCAAGCTCAAATAATGATGCTGACAGTGGCAGACTCCTTAAAATTCCTCTGCTTAATTTTTTGCAACCCAAATACCAGCAACTGCCACAGCTACAAGTACTATGCATAGGCAAACAAATCGTGCCATTTAAAGCATGTTCTTTAATGAAGCAATATATACCCAAAAAGCCTCACAAATGAGGTTACCAACTGTTTGTCCTATGTGATATTAATGAAATTGCAGATAATTTTAAAATTTTTGGAGGAAAGATATAGCCAATATACATACACAGAGTAGATCCATTAGATGCTCACTTATCTTATTACAGAGTCCATTTAAAATTGCAGAAAGATTATCACTGATCTTTTTCATTTGATGGACATGGGTGTTGTTGCAAGCTGGCTTTTGTACTGATGAGACAATTAATCTTTTGAAATTCAACAGAGAAGGAAACATGATTTATTGCAGTTCAGAGTTCATCAAGCCGAGTCTTTCTGCAAGATTCAAAAAGCTGCCATATCCAGAAAAAAGATGACCTTCTCTGTAAATTTGAAGTAGTGATGATAAACCATGGCAACAAGCTCCACCAGCATGTAGGCCACATGACCACACAAAAGACAGTAATGCAAGAATTTGAAGTGCGCAGGAAGAACCAATATTCTGTGTGGCAAATGTAATGTTCATATGTCTCCATAAAAACAAAAATTGTTTTAAAACATATCACCCCTAATGGGAGCATGTTAGGCAAAAATTTGCACTGCATGTAATTTACCAAAGCATTTCCACTCTGGCCACACAACTGTAAATTCATTTTTTGTATTTCTTTTTGTAACGTGAAGTTTTTGTAATGTTATCAACCTGTAAGTGAGCATAGCTCTGCATGAAAGAGCAAAATGTAGTTGAAAAATATGTCATATTTCTTTTATATAATCTCATACTAAATGATTCATCTGACTTGGTATCATGCCATTTCTGCGCAATAAAAACTCCATATTTTATATGATTTGTGGACTTTATTTGACCATTATGCATTCAAAAGAAAATCTAATAATTTGCATTTCTTGTTTTTCCTCTTTTCTTATAGCTGCTGCATTGAGACTAACCTCAATACATTTCTGATTCTCATTTTCATAACAACTGTATTTTGTATAATTTTACTAGCTTAAGTCTTATGGCAGTTTCTTATGGGGCGCCATTTGTTCATCGCTGATTACACATGTTTTAGGACAACATTTATGACTAAATCAAATGCATTTGTTTAAATGCACAAATACATTTAACATTTGTTTAAATGTTTTTAACATTTGTTTAAATGCACAAATACATATGTCACTCAACCGTATCATTCACATATGTCACTCAACCGTATCGTATCGTTCTTTAAAGGGAATGTACTGCGAATAACGCTTTTCCGATAAATTTGGTCATTGGACCATCACGCGATAGGTTTGCGACAGACTTGTTTGAAATGGGCGACAGGCGCAACATAGTTAATAAGAAATATTGACCCAACCAAATCCAGAGAAATTTAAAATCCCTAATTATTTACTTAGAAGAATATTTATGTTGTCAAATTTAGCCAAGAGTTTACATAATAATATATCATCAGCAGAGGAAAAGTTTGGCGAATGATAAATCGCTCAAAGATGTTGTAACTTATATTCATAAAAAGACTGCGAGTTTAGCACTTATAGTTACATTGCATGTAGCATGGCCGAAACGAGTCGGCATTTACAGTAAATTGATTAAACAAGATAATAAAGAAAATATAAATCATAGGATATAAAATTAAAAAGGTTTTTTAATGTTTTATCCTATGATTAGGGTGGCCATACGTCCCGTTTTAGGCGGGACAGTCCTGCTTTTTCAGGCCTGTCCCAGTTAAATTATCGAACGTCTGGTGTTTTCGCTCAGTCATGCAGCACAGCTTGACCTAGGGTATGCCAAAGTTAGCCGTGATAAACTAGGGCATGTTGGCAGCGAACCCTACCTGAATGATGATTCCGGCCAAAAATGACAACAAACAGGCAGCGAAATAGGTGGTGCCCTTTTTTTTTTGGAGATCCACACCACCGTAGGCGCGACCGCGGTCTTGAGCATCCCGATTTTGATCTAGAGTTTATAGTAAGCCCAACTATTTGGCTTTGTGAAAGGCGGACATCCACTGTCCCGTTATTTGCTCATGCAAAAACGGGACGCTCAATTGGAGGTCTGTCCTGCCTAAATCGGAACGTATGGCCACCCTACCTAGTCATAATAGCAGTCTGCTATAAGCGTCCCGGTTTTGCATTTCGAAAAATGGCCAGCCTACCTATGATGTATATATATATATATATACATATATAGTCTTTCATAAGTATCATTATTTTCTGCAAGAAACTGGCAGACTGAGTTCATTGACTAACAGCATAAATCTATACAGCCTATGTTGCACTTTTGCTTCCAGCAGTCACCCTATATCCTATCCAGCAGACATCTTGTAATAAGAGACTCGGACTTTTGCGGTTGGTGGCTTAATTTGCTGCAGACCACATGTTTCAAGAATTTTAACTATGTCGCGCCTGTCACCCATTTCAAACAAGTCTGTCGCAAACCTATCGCGTGATGGTCCAATGACCAAATTTATCAGAAAAGCGTTATCCACAGTACATTCCCTTTAAAGAACGATACGATACGATTGAGTGACATATGTATTTGTGCATTTAAATAAATGTTAAAAACATTTAAACAAATGTTAAATGTATTTGTGCATTTAAACAAATGCATTTGATTTAGTCATAAATGTTGTTCTAAAACATGTGTAATCAGTGGTGAACAAATGGCGCCCCATAGTTTCTCACTTCAACCTAAACTACTTTCTAGTGCAGTGCTTCTTAAACTGGGTTTGATCAAACCTCAGGGGTTTGATGAGTCAGTATCAGAGGTTCAGCAAAGATTAGGATAAGTATACACACGTTATGCGTATAACAATAACAAGGTCCTCTACTTAACACTAAAACAACCAAATGCTTCAATTGACGCACAGAGCTGAAAGTTTCACATAGAGTGCGATTACAGTCTTCAGAATCATGACAACGTGAAAACATATGGCAAGTGATAATTAGCATTGTTTTAGTCAGAGCTGTATTTGAGCATTGTGAGGTCACAGCAGGATTGGGATAATTTTTCCCCAGTGTCCTAATTCTGTAGATTGAGACTAGCACGTGCTTGCGAGCAGTTAGATATTTAGAAGGAAAAGGCAGAGACTGCTGTTTTACTCTGACTTCACTGTTATCCACAATAAAAGCATTACTTCCATGAATATATGAGCGTTTTCATAATACATTTCAGGCGTTGAATTATATACCTCTGTGTTCTTAGCTTCAGGAACTTGTTCTGCTAGTCACAGTGTAGGCTCAAATATGGTAAGACGTGTCACTGCGCAGCAGGCTTTGTTGCGGTTACAAGACATTTCAGCAGACTGCTCAATTAAATTATTTAGTTTTTTACATTATTTCGTAGGGTTAAGATTAGTTTTAATTTTATGGAAATTAAATTTAATAGCAGGGATGTGGAAGCGGTTATTTTTCAACCGCTTCCCCTTCCACACCTATCACTTCTGCTTCCACCGCTTCCACTTCCACTAACAAAAACCAAAAGACGACCTTTGACAATTTTTTAAAACTTTCGTGGGTCTGTACCCTACCTTCTCCTACACTTCATCATTTTGAGGAGACAAAAACCTTCATTTATTGCTGTTACTTTACCTACTTTGCTTGAGCTTATGGTTCCAAATTACTCTGTTTCTTTTTCTTAGATATTAGAACTCATGTTGAATGTACAATAGTGCTTTTCAATCTTTTTGTCATCGCGAAACTTCTAATGTACTTTTGCATTTATCACGGAACCCTCACTAACAAAAATTTAGAAATCACGAATTGCTTGCAAGAAAATCAAATATTTCGTTACTACAATTCAAAAAATAATTAAACACTTCAACAAATATACAGTTATTACAAGTTCCTTCACTACTTACTACTACTTTTACTACAGTTAACCTACAAGTTCTTGTAATGCGTCTCAGATCTAAACTGTATAACCACATATTACAGCTCTTGACAATAACCTGTCACCACAACAACAAATTACACCGTATAGCACTGATTTTCCCTTTCTATCCTCAACTAACTCTGACTTTGAGTTAACTTTAGCTCTAATCATTATTACGGACTTTCTGTTCTTTTCCCAAAACACATATTGACTCCAATCTTTTAGGATAGTGAAGTGAGAAATTTTTGTCATATACATAGTATATACATGTAAAGTGAGCAAAATTGAATTGCACCAATCAACAATCACCTCAACGAGATGGTGCGGTCCCCAACCCCAATTGGGTTGGGTTAAAATGGCTGTTGGCCTTTCTGAGAGTCCCAGTTACCCCAGGCACTCCCCTCAAACAAACTATTTTTTTGCCATACACCCCCTGAACAACTGCAGAAGGGTAGCACGCAGCCTCTTTAAAATCGGCCTGTCCTCTCTCTTCTCCTGCCCATCTTCTCATTCTTCTCCTTCCCCTGATGAGCGGCAACATTCATCCTAACCCTTGTCCCATCTTTCCCAGTTCAGTGTGCGCTGGAAATGTGACCTGGCAGGATAGACCAGTACAATGCTGCACATGCTCTAATTGGGTTCATTTAAATTGCTCACTACTCTCCTTTTCTAGATTCAGAACTCTTGGCAGATCTCACTCCTGGAGCTTCCCTCCCTGCTTTTTTAGGAGATCCCACACCAACCAGTCTGTGACTTCCTCCTCGAATTCCTCCAGCTGGTATACCTCCGCTGCTCAATCTGGCCCCTTTCTGCTAATGCAGCACTCGCACTCCACCCTTGCCTTCAAACCTCTTATCCTTTTTCCACCCACTTTGTATCTTCTCCCTCTGCACCCTCACCACTGCCTCATGCTCCTGGCTGTTTCTCTTTACCTCCTGCTTCCTCTTTCTAACCCCCTCAGGGTTCTTCAATGGAAAGCTAGGGGTCTCCGAGCCAGGAGCACTGAACAGCTATACTTTATTTCGCCTCATCCTGTTGACCTTATTTGTATCCAGAAATCCAACCTTAATTCATCTTCCTCTTTTCGGATCCCTGAATTCTCTGCTCTGCAATTCGATGGCACTCACTCCCGATCTGGTATTTTTTCTACTAATGTCACAGACGCTAGCGGCAGTGTCATCATTTTTTGTCAGGCAGGGCTCATCCCTCTCTGAGCTTTCTACCTCCTCTCTTTCTTCGCTTGACCCCTACTCTGATTATGTAGAGGTCAACATCTCTCTCAATGGCTCCCCCTCGCTCTCATTTCTTAATGTTCATGCTCCCTCTATTCCCTCTTCTCCAAAGAATAGCAGAACCAATTTCTTTTCTCCCTCGATTTTTCCCTCCTATGTGGAAGCAGAAGCGGTGGAATTTTTGTGCTTCCACTTCCACAGAAAAAGGATCGCTTCCACATCCCTGTTTAGTAGACATTGATCTTTTTTATGGTATTTTAATCCCTTCATTCTAACTATGTCGAAGAAAATAAGGAAGTGGTTAGATGAATATGTACAACATGGATTTACGTATATCACAGAACCTGATGGGAGTCAGCGTCCTTAGTGCACTATTTGTGACTTGAGCAATTCTAGCTTAGCACCGCCAAAACTGAAGAAACATTTTCTAAAAATGCATGCCGATGGAAAATACAAGAACACAACACTCGCTGAATTTAAAATAAAAAGAGCCAGATATTATGAAAAAGCTACGCTGCCTGTTTTTGGCTTTGTTCCCATCGACAAACTGATCCTCACAGCATCGTAAGAAGTTGCATACCTGATTCTCAAACAGGGTAAACCACACTCAAATAGTTTCAGACTAGATTCTGCGTCTGGCAAAAGTTGGTTCCCAACTTGATGAGACCACCAATGATGCCAGTCTAAGCCAGCTTGCTATATTTGTGTGCTATGTGAAAGAAGATGTGATAAAGGAAGATTTTCTATTTTGTCAGCCTTTAACAACATCAACTAAGGCTATTGACATTAAGAAACTTGTGGATAATTTCTTCAGAGACAATGATTTTTTGTGAGGTATGGTTTGTGCACTTTGCCGGATGAAGCCCAAGCCATGTTAGGGCGAAAATCTAGTTTTGGTGCACTAGTGAAAGCCGATGCACTACACATACCTGCAACGCATTGTGTTCTGAACTGGCATGCGTTAGCAACAAAAACCTTTCCTCCAAAATTGGCAGAAGTATTAACAATTGTGGTCGAATGTGTGAACTATGTGCCAAATACTACTTTGAAGCATCACATATTCAAGGAGCTGTGCAATGAAATGGGCTCTGAATTCGAGGTACTTCTGTACTATTCTAACCTTTGGTGGTTGTCCCAGGAAAAAGTGTTCAATCATGTTTTGGCGTTGCATGTGGAATTAGCAGTGTTTTTGCGAGAGCACCAATACTGTTATGCAGATTGTTTTAAAAATTCTGAGTTTATTCTCGTTTTGGTATACATGGCCGATACCTTCGGAGCTCTCAACCAACAGATGCAGGGTGGTAGAGTCAACATTATCGAAGCGAAAGAACATCTGAAGGCTTTTCAAAAAAAAAATTAAACTATGGAAATAGTTCAATGATAACTTTGCTAATTTTCCTCTGTTGGATGACTGTATAAGTGAGATCGAAGATGTGTCCAGAAATGGAAACATTTCCATACCCACAGAACTAAAACAAGCAATTTCCCTGCTCTTAGATGAGCTCACAAAGTCTCTCAATGGATACTTTCCAAACAAAGAGTCATATCCAGCACAGCTAAGACAGCTGTTCACATTTAGTGTTGATCAAGCAGACGTCAATGATAAATATCTTGATAAAACCATTGAACATCAGCAGAGCCAGGTTTAACAGCAACTCATCAGTACAACAACACTCTCAACGTTTTCGTGTCACCAAATTGTAGGTTACCCTCCTCTTGCTAAGGACGCCCTTAAGGTACTCATGCCGTTTGTTACAACATATCTTTGCAACAAGTCCTTTTCTACGATGGTAGACACAAAAAGGAACAGACTTTGTTGCAAAAATGACATGAAAGTGGCACTTCCCCAGGTGAAGCCACGCATTTCTAGAATTGTTTCTGAAAAGCAACAGCATAAAACGCATTGATTTGTGGTAAATATTTATTGAGTTGTGTTTTTCTGTGGAATTCATGTTTTGTTCATTTTTTTGAATAATAAGATAGTATGTGCAACAGATGCATAGTTTAATTTATTTAACAGATATGTTTTAAATTTCAACAAAGGGTTCAGTAAATGCCCGCATAAAACTTGCAGGATTCGGTAGCTCCAACAAGTTTAAGAACCACTGTTCTAGTGCATCAAAGTTCAGCAGCTACAACTATTTCCTTGTACGATTATTTCCTAAACATACACGGCAATGCAAAAAAAGAATTGATTGACAACTGTGATGAGTTCATCAAAGTCAGCCTGCTACTCTCCCAAGCATGTATCTTAAATATCTTAACTATAGCCTCTTCAAATCCATTCCTGGGTAAAAAGACACAAAAAATAGTTGCATTGTTATTTTTCTGCAAATGAATCATACTTCCGTCACCAACAGTCAAGAACTACTTTCATAATTGCTTGCAATTTTGAAAAAATACAACGTACAATAAGCAGATAGGAGTTAAATAACACCACTAACTAACGTGCCCAACAAAACAAAAACTTGAAACACAGCAGTGTCGTCTGCTAACAGAGCAACTGAATCAAACAGATAATTATCTACAAAATAATGCCTATGACATATTAATCATCAAAATCAACAATCCTAACAAATAACATTACAAAATTCTACAGAAAAGATATGGCAAAAATTACCTAGGAAATCTAAACAACTAACTTACTATAATTCCACTTTCCATTAAAAAGTCCATTTTGACTAACGACAGGTTCTAAAAATGGAATTGAGCAAAGCAACAAAAAAGAAGATAATGGAGCTTGATACAACAACAACTGCATTGAGTTTGTTTTGAGATCTTTCTGCTTCTTTCCAACCAACTACACACAAAAATATCTATACAGCTTTGAAAAAAGCTGTTTGAACCATATACTTTTTGTGACGTTCTCATCAGTGGCGATATCGTGTCAAAAAGAAAGAGCTAGAGTAAGTGTTTCAATGAGATTAATTTGGACATTAAGCAATCAAGACAAGCCAATGATAGTGCTAGTATTGTAAAGTGCACCAAAGAAAGATTTTGCAATAGCAATACGCTAGAGAAAGCACAGCAAGAAGCCAAATAGGAATGCCGTGATTATCAAAGAGAGTGTAAATAAACTCTTTCTGTCTGCATCACAATGGTTGCAGAGTCTTGATATAAGCAGTCTCTAAGAGATTAAGGTGGAAAAGGCTGCATGCTGTGGTGAAGATTGAAAAGTGCTTGTTGCCACAGTATCATATACATCGTTCATTTTCTAAAAGATGCCGACCAAAGCCAGAGTCACAGTCCAGTTCATCTTGGATTTTGATTTCATTCTTTCATTGAGTAATGCCAGGTATCTGCAGAGTCTTAGAAATCATGTCAAAGAATTTTTAATATTTGTGAGCTGCTCACCAATGTGATTGGTAAACTATTTGTAGTTTTCTTGATTGCTCTGTTAGCTTTTCAACATCATCTGTTAAAAAAGCATGCTTCATCTCTGGGCTGCACCTGGCTCGTGATCATTCAACACAAATCACAACGTACTTAGGGCAACTCTTTGAGATACAAAAGCATTGAGAAAGGCTGCAAAGAATTTTTAAGTTCTGATTTTTCCTCTAGTTCTCACCACATTGTTTAAAACACCTATTTGCTGTTTAGTGTACTGAAGGCCAAGTACACAAAAAAAAACAAACTGTGACTCTTCCATTGGTCAGCACCTTTTAGAAAATGTACTATGTGCATTAAACTGCGACAACAAGCAGTTTTTAATCCTTGCCACAGCATGCAGCTTTTTTCACCTTAATCTTTAGAGGCTGTTATATCAAGACTCAGCGTCTGTTGTTATGCAGACAGAAAGACTATGTTTGAACACAAAAACTCTTTTGATAATTGTGGAGCTCCTATTTGGCCTTTTGCTGTGTTTTTTCTAGCATTTCACTATTGTGAAATCTTTCCTTGGCATGCTTTACAATACTAGCGCTATTATTGGCTTGTCTTGATTGCCTAATGTCCAAATTATTCCCATAAAAACATTATTCTCTCTAGCTATTTCCTTTTGATGCAATACTGCCACTAATGAAAGCATCATCAAAAGCTTATGGCTCAAACAGCTTTTTTCAAACCTGTATTAAAATTCTGTACCACCAACAAAAATATTTATCTATATTGCAAATCATAACTGCAAAAAAAGTGAAGAAAAATCTTTGAAAATGTTTCTCAAAAAAAATTTTACATCTTAAAAACAACACTTAACTATAAGTTAACATCATTAACTCTTTCGCTCTTGCGATTATCATATGATGATTTTTGTGCCTACATGCTTTCACTCTCACGAGATCATCATATGATAATTTTTTTCAAAAGCCTAAAAAATCAGTTTACTTGAAAATTGATTGGTGACTTTATTTCTCAAATGATTTCAACAATTTTTCTTTAATTAAAGATTATTTTAAGGTGATTCCAATAATCTTTTATTTATGTCTTAACTGTTTGTTTTTATTCTAAAAAAATTGAACTACATTACCTAATGTCAAATTTTTTACCTCCTCTTAAAATTTGGTAACCTAGAAAAATAGGTAAATTTAAAATATAAAGAAAACAATTTACCAAATGTCAATATCTTTAAAAAGCTCAAAAAACTAGCTTTCCAGCAATATATGATTCTAAATAGCTGAGGCTTAGAATTACTTTACAATGGCTGATAAAGAATTGGTTGGCATACAAATTTCTCATGCTTTGTTGAAAAATTTTCTGACTGTATTTCAGAATATTGCAATTTGTGACAAAAGTTCTGTGGTGCCTTTTGACGATTTTTTCTAAAAGCTACAGCAATTTATCTGTCTGTTTCTAAATTTTCAAAAAAATTAATTGAAAAATGAAGTCTTTGGAATTTTTGACAGATAACTGATACTATGCAAAAAATTGATGATTTTCCACAAAAAAAAAGTCAGCATGGTCCTGTATCATCGTTAGCAACAAAATAATTGTTTCAAACTACACATCATCTAAAAATTTAAGAAATTTGCTTTTCAAAAGTACTGCACGTATTGTCGCATGGCTTAGGCTAAGACATTCTATAATGACTGATGAAATTGATAAATTTTGTAAGCTTAATCTGTTTTCAATATCCATCAAAAACATTCAAAATTTGGATTTCTAAGCTTCGAAAATCTAAAATTTATGGTAAAACTAATTTCTCTGGTATAATTTGGTTATTTTTCCTGAAAACCGTGATTATTTACCAGTCTACATATAAAATATCAAAAAGATTGTTTGACAAATGATTCTGAAATTTTTGATAGATAGCCAACACACCATGCAAAAAATTGGTAATTTTTTACAAAAAAAAGAGGGACAACATGTCCTGTACCATGTTTAGCAACAAAATATCTTTTCAAATTACATATTATCTGAAAGTTTAAGAAATTTGCTTTTCAATAACGTGCATTGTTGCATGGTTTAAGCTAAGAGTTATTCTACAATGATTGACAAAATTGGTAAATTTCGTAGGCTTAACTTGTTTTCAATACTGATCAAAAATCTTCAAAATTTGGATTTTTGAGCTTCACAAATCTACAATTTGTAGAAAAACTAATTCTTCTGGTAAATTTTGGCTGCCTTTCCTGAAAATCATAGTTATTTAGCTGTCTATATCTAGTAGTAGTAATTATTCAGTTTTTGTCCAGTGTTGTTTCCTTAGCAGAGACGACCAGATTTACCCCATTCCTTCTGCAATTGCTTGCACTTCGTCTCCCCACTTGTCTCGATTCAGGGTATCCTGCTTCTTCAAACCAATCTTCTCTTGTCTCCTCCTCCACTTGCTTCTTCCATGTCTTCTTCAATCGTCCTCGCTTTCTCTTGCCACTCACGTCAATATCCAGAGCAACCAAAAAAATTCTATTACTACCCCTCCTCAGTACATGTCAATACCATCTACCTCCATTTGCTGTTGCTAACTGGTCTATAGTTTCCTTTAACCCAAACACGTCCATGTGTTCTTTAGTTGTCTTTCTATCAATAACTTTCTGATCACACATGGCTTTCACCATAGCTCTTTTTGTTCTACTTAAAATTGATTTTTCATTTTTTTAACACCATGCCTTGTTTCCGTACAGTATTGCTGATCTTATGCCACAATGATAAACCTTACCTTTCATCTTCAGAGGAAACTATTTCCAAGCAATAACTCTCCACATTCCCTGAATCTTAGCCAACCAATTCTTACTCTTGCTGTAACTACCACTTTACAACTACCATTAGCATTTAGTCTGTCTCCCAAATAACAAAATCCATTCACTGCTTCCAGTTTGTTACATAACTTCTCGATCAAATCCACCATTCCTTTCATTGTTCCTTTACATTTTGAGGAAACAAAACGCATTGCCAACTTAGTGGTTGATCTCTTTATTTTTGTACATCTGCTATGGACCCAGTTTCCACATTTTGTGCAAAGCACTGAATTGGCCATGACTCTCCTCCCACAAACTCCACATGGATCTATCTTGCTTTTGAGCAGTTCTCCTTCTGACCCACTTACCATCAATTTTGTTTTCCAGTGTTGACCTTTAAACCTTTACTTTCCAGTGCATCCTTCCAATTCCACAATCTTTCCTTTAAGTCTTCCATGGTTTCGCTCATAAG
This sequence comes from Trididemnum clinides, assembly GCA_963675345.1. NCBI lineage: Eukaryota > Metazoa > Chordata > Ascidiacea > Aplousobranchia > Didemnidae > Trididemnum > Trididemnum clinides. The sequence goes on along the minus strand of OY776287.1, from coordinate 1,606,651 downwards.
AACAAGTTCATCTGCATACAGTACTTCATTAACCACACCCCTTCTTGCATTTTCTGTAATAACGTCCGCAACTATTGTAAACAATAGTGGCGACAGCACAGATCCTTGATGTACACCAATTTACTTCAAATTCCTCTGAATATGCAGATCATACCCTCACTCTTGTCTTTGCACCATTGGTAAACATATTGCTGCATTACCGAGAAAACAATTGTAAACAATTAAATAACTATAATCAATAAACAATTATCAAGTTACATCTAAGTTTTCAAAAAGATTGATTAAAAAATGAAGACTCTGGAATTTTTGATAGATAGCCAACACTATGCAAAAAAATAGAAAGATCCAGTTCTTTAAATCCGGTTTTGTCTGCGCTGGTGCAGATGGCCGAATTCACCTTGTGCTTCTCGACAGTTCAAAAAACACCATTACGCCACTTCACTCTGTCAATGGCATCCTCCTTTTTCAGTCCCATCTGATTGGTATGCTCCTCCACTTGTCTCCTCCACTTCATATTCAGTTGCCCATGTCCTCTTCTTCCTGCCACTTTAAAATCCAACTTTCTTCTCAAAACATCACCATTATCCCTTCTCAAAACATACCCATACCATTACACTCCACTCACCCTGGCTACTCCAACCAAAGTATCCTTAGGCAAACTAATGAGTTCTTGGCTCTTTCTTTTCTCAATCATCTTTACTCCACACATTGTTCTCATCATTGCTTCTTCAGTTCTTCTCAAAATTGCCATCTCATTCTCCCTGAGACACCATGTCTCACACCCATACAGCATTGCTGATCTTGCACAACTCTGACAAATTCTTACTTTCAGATTTAATGAAAATCTTCTCCCATAAAGTAACTCCCCTCATTCTCTAAATTTTATTCATTCAATTCTTGTTTTTGCTGTTACCGCTGCTTTACTTCCACCACTGGCATTCAACCTGTCCTTTAAACAGCAAAAGCTCTTCACAGAGTCAACCTGATCAAAAAATGATATTTCTTCAGCTGGTTCCTCAATTCCTTCCTTTGTATCAACACATAATTCACAAACGAAAACCATTTGCTTGAAGTCACCCTCTTCATTTTTGCGCATCTACC